>CM060966.1:97358196-98558196 GCA_030765045.1 Tenodera sinensis | reverse complement strand
GAGAGCGAGCTGTTTTTTGTCGGAGTTAGTGTATGAGGGACAGAGAAAGTGAAGAAAGACAGTGAAAGGGCTGAGTCGAGGCTACGAGAAGAAAACAATTGGAAGATGTAATATGACGAAAGACCGTACATGTAAAAGTGAATTGTGTTTTTGTGCAAAAGTTTAGAAGGAAAATAAAGCGATACAAATGTAACTGAACTAATTTTGTCATTTATCACAATATTGCATAAATCTCAGTGTTGTTCATATAGTGTACACAAAGGTGCCATCTCTTGGGATGTGTGAAAGCTTGCGTCTTCACTTCCTTGCCTTCGCTTGCTAAGATTAACTCCAGCTTTTCTCAGCTGAGACATAAAGACGATTGGAATAAGGGGAAGGCAGCTTTAAAGTCAGTAATAAACAGAAAGGGCGTCTAGAGCAAGAGATGCTTGCCAAGTGTCAAGTGCTCGCTCGCTATGTCTTTTTGGACCCCGTTTTCTCCTGCTGGCTTTATGCGGCTTATGGAGTGAAGGGGTGTAACAGGGATTTGCAGACAGACGGCGTCTTGTCTGTGTGGATGGTTTCCGACTGAAATGCAGCAGATGAAGCACCGCGCACTCCAGACAGGCAGCCACTTCAAGTGGAAGCTCCGCAAGAATTAACAAGACACTAAAATTAATGCAGATATACATAAAGATGTTCTGAACAAAGGCGCACCTAAGAATCTTATTTCGACTTAAAGGAACGCTGCGCATTAGACATTAAACAGTAAAAACAAACTACTACAAAGTAGGTTATCGTAACGTAAACACCACTAATTGTGCTTGAAGAAGCTTAAATTTCTTAATGTTTACACATCTTAATTATTCTTCAGAGAAGTTCCAACCTTATTAATACTTTTACTAATTTTGGAGATTAGAAGTTACAAATGTCGCACTCAAAGTTCAGCTTTATGTATATGCAGATGACCAGGTGATAATTGCAAGTTCGGAAGGTGTATAAAAGTCGGGATATATACTAAATCAGGCACTAAAGACGTATAATCTAACATATCTTAAGGAGAACTAAAATAATGGCATTCATTGGCAATCAATGTAAAAGATCTAAAATAGTAATCAACAATAAACCAACGGAATAAGAATAATTAATACTGTAGGATATGTCCAGTGTCACAATTGGAGGAAATTATGACTTTTAGATAAAATTTAAAAAATTCAAACGTTTTAACCCTTTCTTGACCATTGGGACTTTCCAGTCCCGTCTATAATAAAGGTTGCTAACAACACATTGGCAGCATTTTGTTAGCATCTGACCATCGGGATTTGTGCGTCCCACTTCTGTACTTCCTTCAAATCTGTTGTAGTTTTGCTGTCATGTGACAGATGTCAGTGAAGTCCGGTTCCTTTTCACCTGGTTCATATATGGACGTGAACAAAAATGCTGACAATTCATTTGGTTTTCTTTGAGTTCTGTGAAGATATAATTACTTTTTATGACATGTGGCTTCAAGATCATATATTTTTGAACATGTATTTATATAATTACGCAATGTTATGAATGCTATAAAAGAACAATATTCAAATTTCTGTGTGGGACTTACAAGTCCCGATGGCGCTTAGTGCACTGTGGACTTTGGTTACATTGGCAGTGCATTGGCAGTACCTCATAGCAGACTAGCGTATGCTTTGCGAGCATTTCGTGTGTAGCATGTTTGTGTTGAATGCAATGCCAAGGAGACGGTTTGAGGAATTACTGAGTAATATACATGTAAATGATAACTTGGCTAGTCCAAAGGACTGCAAAGATAAATTATACAAATTCGTCCTCTCATTGATATTGCTAATAAACAATTTGCTTCAACCTACAATGTAACTAGGTCCCTAAGCATTGAGGAATCAATGATTTTATTTAAAGGGCGCAGTACTCTCAAGCAGTATAATCCTATGAAGCCCATCAAACGAGGGTACAAATTGTTGTGTTTAGCAGACCAAAAGGGGTTTATTTCAAAATTCTCAGTATATCAGGGCAAGGATGAGTTAGTTGATGAAGGGTTAGCTGAATATGGTCTGGGAGAATAAGTTGTTTTACAACTTTCTAAACCATTGTGGGGGAAGAGGATTCATTCTTTACTTTGATAATTATTTCACATCCATTGCTTTGCTTGAACAACTCAAAATAGAGAATGTCTTGGCCTGTGGTATGGTTCGTGCCAATCGTAAAGGGCTACCTATCTGTGTGCCTGACAACTCTTTGTCAAGGGGTAATTATGGTTATCGCATATCAAATATTGGTATAAGTTTCTTCAAGTGGATGGACAATAAGTCTGTTTTCCTAGCATCCAACTATCATGGTGCAGAAGAAACTATAGTACACAGAAAGAAACCTGATGGCACTAAAATTGAAGTAAAATATCCAACTATTGTGTAAGGCTATAATGAAAATATGGGGGGGGAGTTGATAAAGCTGATCAATTGCGTGCCCTTTACTGTGTGAATAGGAAATCGAAGAAGTGATGGCACAGATTGTTTTGGGATAATTGATATTGCCTTTGTAAATGCATACATTATCAATAATCAACTATTTGAAAAAATGACTGTTAGAATTCAGAAGAGCTGTTGCTCACGGACTGATTTCTAAAACAAAACTGCCAAGGAAAAGATCCTGCCCAAAATCCACAAGTCCCAAAGTGTCACAGCCTAAAAGAGGAAAGGGTACCTGCCTACTCTGTACCCGCTGATGTAAGATTGGGGAATAAGAGTCGTCACTGGCCAGTTTTTACACCAAGTCGGGGAAGGTGTCAGGTTTACAGCTTACAAAAGATAGAATCTTGGCCATATTCTATTTGCATGATGTGTAATGTTCATCTATGCTGTAATGAGAAAAAAAACTGTTTTATAATGTATCATGATGTTGACAAGGAAAGAAAGTGCCCAGTGTATAAAATTTGTGTAGAAGTTTATTTTTTTTTTCCCAACATTAGCCAATAAAGAAATAAGATGGTAATCTGGTGTCTGTATTTCTTTAAATCTTAGATGTTCCCTTGGTATTCAAATACTGTAGTATGTATAATGGCTTTATAGTAACTTTTTATTCTGCCAGAAATGCTATGTAAATGTTTGTATGGTGAAACCAAGGCATGTTTAGTGCCCAATGGGACTTTCAAGTCCCGGGAATTTTTTTTCATTAAGTATTAATTTTTTCAACAAAATATTATATACTATATTTAAATTACTCCATACCAAATTCTAATTAAAAAAAATATATACCAAAAAAGACTTAATTCTAGTAGTGGTCAAGAAAGGGTTAATGCGCTTCCTAGTAAGAAGAAACCTAAAGAAAAAGGTAAGATGAAATATGTAGTACAAATATTCCAAATGCATTGAAGATTGAATACAAATATCCTTTAGGAGGACGCAACAGTTAGTGATGGACTACACGGTGACTGATAATAGCTGGCAGCGAAACTGGACACCAATGAAACAGGCTAGGTGTAACTATACCATGAGTTGTCAGCGTTAGACTGCAGAGGGAATGAGCGGCAAGTTAAAACAAACCGATATGATTGCGACGCATCACTCGACATACTTCCTTACTGTTCATGTGCGAAAATGTTTCTTTGTCTACTATGGTCACGCCGTACTTATTTGGGTTGAATATTTCGTCCATCCAGACAAATAATTCATATGTATGTATTGTGACATTGGCCGACGTCAGCGGCAACAGCAAAGGCTCAGGGCTGGGCTGTCTCACACCAGTGGCGGTACCAGCAACAAAGGCTGTCAAGGTTTTTTCTTCTGAGGAAATGTGAAAAGCAGGATCTACAAAACAACAACTACTGCCCTCGAATCTTTGAGAGAATGCAACAATGCGAAAGAATACGCAACAATGAGGGTGTTTTTGTTACAGTGCGATGTAATTGGTTAAAAAGGTGTGAGGCTTGCAGCTGCGCAAATGGTGGACATTTCGAACAATACCTGTGAAGTGGATGAACCATTTGGTTCATTGCTTATTGTCTTGCTGTCACCTTAAAAATATCACTTTGTTAGAGCCTACAAATGTACTATTGTGTTTATAAGTCACAGAGATGGCTTGGTTTATTAAATTATAGCAGTATCAGCTACGAAACGATTTAAGTTTGACGTTGAAGGAAATGATAAACAATATCCTTAGATTGTGAGTTTAGGTTACAGTATGCGTTACTGGAGAATTCGGATGTACTTATTACGACGTAGCAGACACGGCGTGGTATGTCTTTATGTTTACACTCACGAGCCGCGCGGCTACGGAAGTAGTAGTGACGCGCGTTTGTTTATGTACTGACCAAGTGAAAGTGAAACTGTAGTGTTACCAGCTTGTTTTCAATAAAACTAAAATATCTCCGTAGGAAATGGTCAGAGACAAAAACGTAAGATAAAATATGTTCCAAACACGGAAATCTATCACTGGTTTAAATAATGTAATGACTTCCCTTCCACCCTGTACAAATCAACACCTAATCAAAATAAACATATACACATTACTTGTTAAGAGAACTGGTTTTGTCAAATGTCAGTTTTGTAATAAAGTTGTTCGCTTAACATTTTTAACACTTTGAGGAGAAAGATTTCAAATATTAATTGTGCGTTGCTGTTTTTCATGAATTCGTCATAGAATAAGTGATATGATGTAGAGCCGAGAGCCAGCGTTTTTTTTTAAATCAACTCTGTCCAGGTCTTACGCTTGTCTCAGTGTTAGTTGGCCTCACTGATGCTAGATTTTGTCACCAGAGGCGTGACGCTTGTGCCGAGCTTAGCTGGATGGAAACTGCCTCCGGCTAAATCAGTTGGTGCTATGATTCTAGATTGAAGTCCTTGCTCGGTATGCTCTCTCTCTCTCTCTCTCTCTCATTCAGTTAAATGAACTTTACTGACTCCTTTGTGGTGCGTTCGACGTTTTTCAGGTTTAATTTAATATATTCTAAATGGAGCCAAAGAGTTTCACAGTTTTGCGCGTTACTGCGTCACAAGCTATTCATGTGCAGTTTGTAGGCATTGTCTATTATTTAGTTTGTGGGATAATATTATCACTAAGTATATTTTTAATATTTTATATTCTTAAAATGTCTTTGGTGCCAAAGTGTATTGTTACAATTTCCGTCTTTCTATTGTTAGTGTTGATATATATCATAAAGCACTAACAATGTTTTATGTTTACCTATATTCCATATGGTTCAGGGCTAAAGTACCAGTTAAATTGGATACGGCAGTACACGCTGGGAAGCAATGTGCGTTTCTTGTGTAATCGGAACTATTAATATTTGAATTTGTATGCTTTATTATTATCACTGCAATGAATTACAATAAATGTTATATATTATGGATTGTTATAGGAATATAATTTGAAGATAGATTAATAGAGGCATTTTGACTTATTTTACTTAGATTAACTAATTTTTTTGGGGGGTTTATTTTATAATTCTGTTCCTTTTTTGTGTGATTTGTTTACTTAGGTTTAAAACGGTTTATTGAATCACGTTGAACCATTATTTAAGTTAAATAATTTCCAACTCAGTGTGGCTATTTTATGATTGTGGAAATTATTTGTTTGTTGCATGAAAAATCACGTTAAAACATTTCCGCTGTAATTATTATAGAAGAGGCACCCTCACATGCTGTGGTAGGTCTGCCGTATACCTTTCTCACATGATATGAGCTTCCATCTGAATATTGGCATCTCTGTCTTATTGATGTGATAAAGCAACATTACAAAAAATATAAATTAATAGGTCCGTTGTGCAATGTACTGCAAATTATTATCTGTAATATTTAGTTCTTTATGTTGTGACAAAATGACAATTCGACAAGTCCGACTCCTGTCATCAGTGTGACAAAAACAAGAGTCTACTCCAGCTACTTTTTCTTACTTCTTCTTCAGACTGAATGCACAAAACAGATTTTATTTTAATTTTATTTTGCCACTCTTTCGTGGCATTGCAACTCATGTTTTCTTCTCGTAACCTTGACTCACTTCTTTCACTATCTATGTTCACGTTCTCTGTCTGTCCAGCACTAACGCTGACGACACAATTACTCAACACTCATAATTGCTTCGCTGTCTTCCTTCACGACACACAAAGCTGACGCGCGCGCGCGCACACACGCATACACACAAACTAAGAACTGACTGACTCCTGTCTGCAACTCACTCGCTCTGCTCGTTTCTTCGCCTCCTTTTAAACTGAAGATGCCGTAACATGAAACTTTTTCGAAATTCTACAAATACGTCGGGTGCCGGACACTTCTCGAATAATCTGGAAAACCCATTTTGGTTCTGCCGCTCTGGTTGTTGTCACGTGGTTGGTCGCGTGAGACAGTCTGATCTTGAGTGATCTTGATACCCGCAGCGCCAGTGGGGTGAGAAAGCCCGGCCCTGATCCCCCTTAGTTGTGCGCCGAGGTCGACGTCACAATACTTTAGTTGGTTAAGAACAAGGAATTAATCTTATTCTAAGGTGTAAATTAGTTAGTATTTCTTAGCATATATAAACACAACAATTTTACTTCAGTCATAAAAGTTTTGCTGTTATTAGTTAAAGAAATTGAAAATAAAAGGTCTCAGTCACTGTTGAGTGTCTGAATGAAAGTTTCTGAGCTGAATTCCATATTTTAAATATTTATTCTTTTGAAAGGTTGACATATAATTGTAAACGGCGCATAAGACAGTAATAAGTGTATAATTTGTGCAAGAAGTTTGCTAGTTAAACATTTTTGTGAATATTTCTTAGCATTCCTTTTGTATTGCTTCTTTTGTATGAAGACGAGAATATCTTGAGTGTCATGTCAAGCCATCGAACAAAACGGAAGGCAGTTTGTTTTCTCTTCAGAATAAATTTGGTGAGTCATGACTGAACGACGTATGAGCATTTGGTTTGGCTCGGCGTTCTGAGAATCTCGCACTTCATCTTAAAGAAGCAGCCAGCAGTTACGTGTGACACGACAGCAGTTACTTCGTGGCGGTAGGTAAATAAAGCTCCTAGTCCATATATCTCCTGCCAACACAGTCTCACCTAATAAAAAACAAAGATGGATTAGAAACTCTTTCTGGAAGAGCACTAGTTTAGCATTGAATTATGTGTCGACTTGTGTTTTGTGTGGGATTTCCTGGAGAAGTCAATTAATTTTCCTCTAATCAGAAGGGCATGTGTGTCTGAGTTTGCAAATAATTCCTTTGCTACTGTTTTTATTTGGGGTATGTTAGGGGAGAAGTTTTTATTGGAAATTAAGAAGCTGCGTAATTCAAACCATTAACATTCTTGTTCATATTTGAAGAAGGGATGCGCAGCTTCAATCAAGGGAGTATTCATAAATAAAGTTGAGGCAGTATTTCTGTGTAAGCCCTCTGCAATGATATGAAATGTGAACACAGAGGCCGCAGTAAAGCCCCCTGACATGATCAAGTTAAGATATATACAGCATGGGCTGACTTCTTTTGTTTTGTGCATGCTATGAAGAAGAAAATGAGATGAATTCAAATTTAACGTCTTGATGTAAAGCATAAACTCAAAAAGAACTGTACATTTGTTGTGATTTCTCAAGAGTAAACTATTATGCAAGTAATAATTATTGTGATGGAGCTATCGCGTGAATTTTGATTGACTTTAAAATAATTGTTGACTGTGCCTAGTAATTACTCCATTAGAGACAAAACACGCCATTGTTTAGCGGATTTTCCTCGTGAGTGATTTATTAAAACAATTATTTACGTGTGTCAATAAAACGTTAAAAAATTCTTAAATTCTGAAATATCCGTACCACCCCTGAGATTAGTGATTATTAAAAGAATCTTGAAGCTCGCCGGCGGAGACTAGGCCGTGTATAGCAGAGGCACGCCAAGGCTCCCCCCTCCCTCCCGCGCCTCCATCCATCCGATCATTAATAGTAACAAGTGGGACATGCATTAAAACGCATATAAATAAAATATGTTCCAAATGTCGCATCAACGTGTGGCTAGTGGATATAATAATAACAAAATGTTTCAGGGTAATGATTTACTACATTAGTCATGAAAGTGTGAACTATGTTATTTTTAGATTATGAAAAAAAAAAAAAAAAAAAAAAGAGTGTGTTATCCGAAACAAACTACAGTGCAACAGAAAGGAAATTCCCAATCATTTGATTAGGAATAGAGTACTAAAAGTAAACGAATCCAGATCTCAAATTGGAAGCAAAGCAGAGGAAATAAATCCAAAGCTCAAAAAACTCTTTATTATTAGTGGACTAAACACTAAAAGAGTGGAAAAAATATTGTATTAAATAGATGCATGCTGAAAACAATTATATTAGCTATTTTCTATTTTTGAAAATAGAGAAGGGAGGTTACAGAGAGGTGTCACAAATACGGAGATATATAATTTAAGGGTTTTAGCAGTAAGCACAAAATTAATGAAGGAATGGAACAGCCACTACACAGAGATGAGTGTATCTTTTGTTTAAAAAAATGGAGGCTATTATAATTTGTCATCCAAATTCCCAAAAAGCCTGCAGGACTTGACAAATACTGCTTATGGATTACCAACGTCAGTTAAGCGTTGTAAAATTGTGGTACTTTCTATAGCAGATAAAGTTCTTATTGTCTGTTAAGCAGAATTGTATTGAAAATGTGTAAAGTACTGGTTAATCACTATGGATTTTTATGATACAGTGAACGTTTCGGAGTAAACCAAATGTTGTTATGCCTATTGTAATACACAGGGTGTTCCATCTGCTCTCGGCAGAGGATCCCTGCTTATAAAATCAAACTAATGGCCACAGTTTAATATAACTACACATACCTTGGTATTTGTGCAGGGTGATGACCAATTTATACTAGTAGAATACATGCTTTTTACGACCCGAATTTCTGTGTTTATGTCACTGATGACTGCTTCTATTAAACACTGTGAATTACGAAGTACTAGGAGGAATAGCAGTACATGTTTATCACCAGCACATGCAAGAAATGGAAGACCAAAGTTACACGTTTGGAGCAGTTTCGGTTTCGGGAACTCCACAGTGTCTTCCATTAAATATTTGATGAAGGTTCTCGAAAGAGCAGAAACAACACTGTTGGATGCCCACAAAGGAGACTAATCTGTCAAAAAGAATGGTACCGAATATGAAAAAACAATGCAAGCCTATCTAAAGATTTGCTTGCATAAGCCATCAAAGGAATTGGGGATTTCCAGAAGCACATAACAAAGAATTGCGTAATATGTAACGAAAGTAATGCTTTTTAAGGTCTTTTACTGGTTAGACCATATCGGACGATGAATGAAATGGGTGAAACATGCTGAAATGAGCATGGAGTGCATAGATATTCACTTTTAAGGACAAGGGGAAACCCCGAAGAAAACCTAACCCAGGTAACTCACCCTAATCGAGATTCGAACTCGCACCTCTTGAACGTAAGGTAGAAAGACCACTCTCACATTACGGAGGAGAGCCGGAAATAGTGATGTATTGTTTAGACATGGCGAATGACGTTGTTGGGATCTGCAGGAATGACATCATGCAAATTGATAGTAGGGTTAAGGTCTCTGCTTCCTAGTTAAAATAAACAAGAGACTGCTGATAATGCGAGCGAGCACTGCACTTAATAACGCACCGTCCCGGGATATTTCTAGAAAGAAATAATAAGCTGTGTGCTTTACGAGATTTACACTTTTTAGTAAAATGTTTACCTATCTCTGGATAAGCAAAAGTCATTACCAAAGAAAGAGGACTCCAGAGGTTATTCCCAGAAAATTCAAGATATACATTTATTGTCATGAAAATACTTTTGACATATTACATTTTGATCAAAATGGTTAGTCTTTTTAAGAAAAATCAAAATTTTCAAAAAATTTGCCCTCTAAAGATTAGTCTTTGGAGGAGGATTTTCTTAAAAATCTTGGAGTCGCATGCCTGGAAGATACAGCACTCAAATACCAACTTTGTTATAGTTTCGGAATTATGATGTTCACAGACACAAACTCTTGAACATATACACCCAGAATTTGTCTTAAACTACTTTTTGGATTCCGGGATCTTCCTACACCTAATATTTCTTCATGATGAAACTTTGGCTCCCTCAAAACAGCTACTGCCAGTGAAATGTTTGGATGGAGTACAATACATTTTTTTCTACTACTTTGAGGTTTTGGTTGGTTGGTATTTAACGCACTGCATATGGCGATCAAGTCATTAGAAGTCTGCCTTTCCAGTATTTTGAGATGATGAAACTGCTGTTTCAGAAGAAACAGCAGGGCAGGACCTAAGATGTATCCATGATTTCATTGGAGCCATACAACAGGGTGCAGTATACCGCCTCCCCGCGGTGTCCCCTGGACTGGTAGGATGTCAGTATATAACTGTATATAACTCTGTATAACGAAACGGTCTACATTTAAGCAAAAATGGTTCTTGCTATTTGAGGTATGTTTTAAATTTAGTACCTAAGTGTTTGAAAACTCAAACCGACGAGGAATATCTCACAAATACTTGAACAAATATATGTGACATAAATTGTCTGTTTTAGCGAATCTACATTTTATGGTTACTGTTTTGCTTATCTCTTATGATACACCAGTTACATAACCCAATTGGTAGAACGGTCCATGCAAGCCAAGACCTACCGCCAGACTGCTGCGTTCCCCACCTCTGCCCTCCACAGGCGTCATGAGTGGGGCCATGGGTGCAGTGCTGCAAGTGGGACGTGGTCCTAGCTCCGGTCCCTCCCGGCCAGTTATGCGGTCTTCTTAACCAGGAGCCGCTACTTTTCAATCAAGGCACCTCAGGGACCTAACGAGACTGAGTGTACCCGGACCAGGTCTCCCAGCGGGAGAAAATCCCCATGTCGGCACCAGGAATCGAACCCCGATCCCCCGCTTGTTAAGCAGCAGTGCTACCACCACACTAAGGCGACGACCATCAGTTATATAACAGCCATACAAATGAAGAGGATTTCGGAATTCCCCGAAAATTGTAGATATGTATTTAATTTTGTCATGAAAGTGCGTTAAACATATGATAAATTTAATCAAAATCGTTAAAGCAATTTTTGAGAAACTCAATATTTTTTTAAGCATGACGTGTGTTGGGGAAAATATTTTGAAAATATGTATGACGCATCCTTGAAACGTGCTGAACTAAAATACTCAGTTTCATATTTAAGCCACTTTTCGTTTTTGAGTTATGCTGCTGACAGTCAGTCAGACAGACACACACACACACACATTTATACATGCACATACACACTGACAGAGTCATAGCGTTTTCTAAAAATGTGGTTAGTTTTAGATTAAAAAAGCGTCTATCTGATGCAAAGCTGCCTCAGCATACCATATACATGTATGAGCAGGGAAAGTAACGTGAGGGATCTTCCTAGCCTTATTTATTATATTTATTTTAGTTCATATTTTTGCCTTTCATATTTCAAGGAATATAGTTCTTTGATGGTGAGCTATGTTACTTTGATAAGCTTCATTATGAAAGTACAAATGGATTAAATTAGGTATAAAAATTTAGTCTTTTATTAATTGGGTGTAAGAGCAATTACCACACGTAAATACACTTATCACTCTGAAAATAAATCGAGGAGCAAAGACCTACTGTGGAATTTATCCACGTAGAATTCAATTGATTACTTCCACATGTAAGATCTGTTTTTCACAAGTTTGGGTGTACCCTTAAGCTCCTTGAATACTAAAGTTCAGGCAGTAATTTTGGGCGAAACTGTTGATTGAGAGGTATTCATTTCATGTATGCGAAGTTGCTCATTATTGTATATGAAGCCATGCATAATGAAGTCTTAGGACCCAGAGAATATCCTCGAGCTGCATGCATCCTTCACGACATACAGCTGACGCTTAACCTCAGAGGTCTGTTAGAGACTTCAGTCACTTAATTACCTCTGAGGGATGGGACCTTGCCTGTGGGAGTTATGCACGAGGTTAGTAATCTTCTCATGTGAAAATAAATTACACATCGTCTCGGAAAAAAAGAGCAAACAACTTCAAAAATGCAATTATCGGTGTGTTACCTATAAACTATCTGCAACAGCAAGATCATAAAAATGTCTGAAGAAATAACCTTTATAAACAGCATGAAATGGTGGTCTAAAGCACTTTTCGTAATATCAATAGAGCACAAACATAGAACTAAGGATCATGCTATAAGTCATATTAACAAAAAATATCCGTTGGGTTATACCGGGTGGAAAGTACTGCTTTGGCCATATGTTAACTAGGGATTCTACATTATAAGTATAACAAATATGTGCAATATAACTATTGTCAATAAAGGACGGTTTCACCGAAAAATATAATTTGTGTCAAATTTTTGGAATATTTGGAACCACATAGCTTCTTGACGAATAGATATGAAGTGTTTACTATCTCACCAATTGTCGTGCTGTAATGCCTTTTATTTCAGTTCTAATTAATTAATCAGAATTTAATGTTAAATGCCATGCAAAGTTTAATTTCTAAAAGAGATCTGGGAACATCATGTTAACTTATTCTTTCGAATTAAGATAGAAATGCATTACAGCATTGTTTGCACAATATTTGCATGACAGTTAGTGAAATAATGAATTATTTACATCCATTCATCAAGAAGATACATGGTTTAAAATATTTGACACATATTATTATTTTTTCAACGAAATGGTTCCTTATTGACAATAACTGTATTGGACATATTTGTTACACTCATCTTGTAGACTCTCTAGTTAACGTATGGCCGAAGCAGTACCTTCCACCCGGTGTACAACATAAAAACCAAACAAGAATCTCGTGTATCGATGAGTGAATTTAAGTTCAGATTGTCCTAAAATCCATACCATTCGTCCATCCTGCAATTAGAATACAGATTTTCATAGCACCTCAACACGTGACTCGACAGTTAAATCACAATTTAAGGCTAGAGATAAGAAAGCTGCTTTTTCTATAAAAAGCCGTATAGGTATGGATTTTGATAATCAGAGAATATAACTGCTGGTACTGTAGCAGTTTGTGCGTCTCCTTTGACACTGTTTCCAATCAGTTCTCTGGCGCATCTGCTACCAACTGCTCCAGTGATGAACTATGAGATCGTTATCTCAGTAGATGAGTGCATGAGGTGAGAATGGAGAATAACGGTTAGGTTGAGTGTTAAATTTAATGAGCTGTTTGAAGTGAGTTGCCGACTGTTTGAGGTTGAAGAATTAAACTGTTCCTTTATCTTATCACTTCCTCCGTAGCGCAGTTGGTAGCACGCTTGCCTCTGGCGTGGAGGACCCGGGCTCGATCCCCGGTACCAACATGGGGATTTTTCCCCCGCTAGGAGGTCTGGTACAGAATGCACTCAGCCTCGCTAAGTCCCGGAAATTGAGCAGCTACTTGAATAAAGAAGTAGCGACCCCAGATCGCGAAGACCGCATAACTGGCCGGGAGGGATCGGGACACTAACCACGCCCCACCCTCCAGTACTGCACCCCACTCCTGACGCCTGTAGTGGGCAAAGGTGAGGGACGCAGCGGCCGGGTGGTAAACCTGAAGGTCTGTTGCACTAGGAGTTATTATTATTATTATTATTATTATTATTATTATTATTATTATTATTATTATTATTATTATTATTATTATTATTATTATTATTATTATTATTATTATTATTATTATTATTATTATTATTGTTATTATTGTTATTATTGTTATTATTATTATTATTATTATTATTATTATTATTATTATTATTATTATTATTATTATTATTATTATTATTATTATTATTATTATTATTATTATTATTATTATTATTATTATTATTATTATTATTATTATTATTATTAATATTAATTATTAGTCTTATCACTTAAAATTTTAACTATTAAATTATATCCAGATGGTCTAAAAATAAATTTCCGTAATAATAACGGGAAGCGCATTTTGACGTGAGTCACAGAAATGATACACTGCAGTTTGCTGTAGGTGACCGCAGTCTCAGCCCACAGTAAACAGTTCTATAATGCATGAAAAACTGGAAGGGAAAGACGCCAATTTTAGAACTACACGCTAACAATTGAAGTCCCATCTACTTATCACTCACCATAACTTTCCTATATTGTAGTCCAATCGTAAGCTGCTAATTCGTATCTGAAACACAGCTATTACTGACTTGTTAAACTCTAAGAACCTCATTTCTTTCCTAATTTTCAGAAATGGATTACGTGAGTCGCCTAAGCTTCCTGAGGCTTGAACAGATGACTTCCAGGTCCAGCTTGAGCTAATGGCTATTGGAGAAGTGCAGCACAAGTCTAAAAGATGAAGCGACAATTTGACAATCTGTGCACAACGTAGGATATTTCAGCTAGCAGAAAGGTAATAATGAAAATCTAAAGAATAATGTGAATGAAGCAGGTTTAATAACAAGCGCCTCCCTAGCGGCAGACCGTTTAAACCAGTAGATTGCAAGTGCAAATGTGTAAATGTGGAACTATAGAGAGAAAGAGATAATTGAACTTAGATGTTTCAACTGAGTGATATATCAAACATTAACACTAGTTCTGGAGCTAATCAAAGCCATAGTACTCAAATTCTTTTGACTCTGTAAGGCGTACGGTATTAGAAGGCACATGAGGCGGAGCTCGAGAGGACCCGCCTAGAGCGACCGTCCTATCATAGTTGTGCAGTTGCCTAGTTCGAAACGCACATCACAAGCGTCAGGGACAGAGATTTCACATTTTCATGCGCCCAAAATTATTACTGAAAATTCGACATTCTAATGTGCCTTGGTGTGTGCGGCAAGAATTTTTGAGGCAGCCTGTACAACGACCATTTTCCTACGACGTGTGGTTCTCGAATTATCGCTTCGAGAATAAACAATTGACTCCAGTGCTTATGCTGTATGCAACTTCCAATCTTGCCTGTGTGTTTTATTCCTTTTCATTACGCAGTTGCAGAGTAAGACATTACGAAGAGTCGTTAGGAACTGCGTATATTTAGTTCATAAATTAACTCACCACGGATTACTGCAGCCACGCGCGGATTCTTTAGTTCGATTCAAAAAATTTTAAAACTTATTTTGTTGTTTAAGGATGCTGTCAATTGCTACGATCACATCAGCGTCGCCAGTGTGCCAAAATTTCGTCCCGCAGTTCCTTTACGTGCCAGTAAAACTACTGACATGGAGCTGTCGTTTTTAAGCACACTTTAAAAAGCATCGGCCTGGGCCGGATTTGAACCCGCGACCTTGGGATCTGTAGGCCAGCGTCAAACCAATTGAGCCACCCAGACCGACAGTTCAGTTCAAGACCAATACGTAACGCAAATATGTGCTTTGTGTAACTGTAACAATAAGCACAAAAATCACATGTTTACATTGTGTGAAGTATTAATGTCACTTTCAAATCCTGGTAGCAGTGGCGCTGGTACTGAGGGTAAAGTACTCCGCTCTAAGGCCAGAAATACTTTTAAAGTGTACAGTTTTTTAAGGAATTGGCATCTGAGGAAGTCCGTGTATTTAAGTACATTAATATTGAGTGTTACAGTATATAATGCTATCATCATTATCCTTTGCTACATAAGTTTACGTTCTGACAAATTTGTGACGCGACAAATGTTTCTTTCCTCGTTCCCTCCCCGTAACTTCCGCTCTCTGGCGCATCACTTGGCAGCAGTGCAGTCACTGTGTGCACACATTGGTTCAGCTCATGTGCCTTCTAAAACCGTACGCCGTATAGTGACAGTCTACTAGCCTGACTAGACAAATCTCTCCCGTAATTACTACTTGTACTTGGTAATTCTCACACATTGTATCTGGAGGAAATAAGTGAAAGATATTACTGTAGAGTGGATTCGTATCTTATAGAAAGTATTTGGATTAATATGTATAATAATACTGAATCTAAGCAAGAAAATTGAAATAAGCTCAAAAGAATCTAAAATATTCAAACAGAAAAGCTCAAGTTTAGGGCACTAAAATTCTTTCTTGACTGTGTGATAATTTTAAAACTGTTTCACGCTGTATTATGAATATTATTTTAACACTAGAAGCGCCGCTAAGATCCATAATAATGCGTTAACATATGGTAATTTAATAAATTTGTCAAATCCATTTTTGAGAAAATCAAAGTTTTCGAAAAGTTCAGAATGTAAAGACGCACTTACTCATTTACTCACTCTTTCAGCCACTTTGTCACTGAATAACTCACTGACTCACTCACTTGCTCACTCATATACAATGCCTTTCTTTGCAGTTAGGGTGTCTCAAAACATGAATTTTCGGTGAAATCTCGGAATTGAATTTTTGCGTGAATTACTATATTATTACATTTACTCCACTGTAGTGGAAAGAGTAAAAAGACCAGAGGGAGTAAAGGAACCTGTCGAGTTAGGGTATAAAATTAGTGACTCATCTTCTTTAAATGAATTTGTGAACGAAAAGGGGTAGGGTGAATCTTGAGGAATATTCTATGTTGTTCAAACGACCCTTAGAAACGGGAAGGAACGACAAATGCTTTTCTCTTGTAATGCTCAAAACATTAATTCTGAGAAAACCGTCCCTTGCCAAACGACCGGGTCAGTGCCTTCCAGCCTCCTTAACCTAAATTCCTTGTGCCTTCTTCATGCAAAAACCATTTTATTTCGCACTCGTTTCTCTTACTGCGCTCCGTTACCCGTTATTCCTGAATACGTTACTGGTGTACCTTCTTAGATATGCAGCTAAAGTTAAAAACACAATACAATATAGCATTTCTTTATTCCTCGGACACATGCTCTTGTTTGATAAACTATTTATGTAACAGCTTTCAAAGTCCGCTGAATCTGCTGACAACACAAAGGAAGAAGACGAAAAAGGAATAAAAATACGCACACAAGGACGTATCCTAGGGCTGCTCTTGCTTTTCTACCGCCTCCAAATGCGGAACCCTCTTCCGTTCGCACTTATTCTGCATAATGTATAATTTGTTTTGCTTTCATGCGCCAGGCAAGGCTCTAGCTTAACAAGGACTGTATGTAGCCATTCCTTGCAGTTGCAGATGTGCTTCTGTGAAAGCTGCATATAAAGTGCCACAAACCTTTTGCTAAGTTAGACTTACATGTAGAACAACGCGAGTTAAATCTGATTCAGCACTAGAGTTTAATGCAAGACAGGTAGGCAGAAGTCACAAAGCTTGAATTTTATTATTTTTGAGTATTTATAATATTTAAGTTCTGTACACCAAACATGCGTTAATTTTGTGTATTTAAGACAGTTTACATAATGTGACACCGGCTGTCCGCGGCATGGCACTTCAAAGGAAGCTCGGGGCCGGGCTGTCGGTATGTGCCACAAAGGTGCTCTAGGTCAGGCTGCCTTGCGCAACTGTTTGCAAACACGTGACAGAAATGAACGCGACATGTCAAGGAGATTGATTATTCGAGAAGTGTCCAGCAGCCGGGCATTTGTAAAAGCTCGAGAAAAGTCCGTACTATGTCTTCCTCGCTATATAAGGAGACGAGGGGTCGGGAGTTTGGAATCAGTTTTTAGTTTTGGCATTTTTGTCAGCTGCGTGATACGATCTCGTCAAAAGAAGTATAGCGAAGCAGTAAATGAGTGTTGAGTGATTGTATTGTCCAAGTCAGTTGTTTGAGAGACAGAGAAAGAGAAGAAAGACAGGAAGGACTGAGTCAAGGTTGCGAAAAGAAATCAGTTGTGAGTTGTAATATCTTGAAAGACTGTAGACTGTTAACGCCAGTAAAAGAGTACCGTGTCATTGTGTATTCAGTTAGAAGAAAATAAAGCAAGAAAAAGTAATTAGAAATTCTTCTCTCTTTCTTTCTCACACACCTCAGATAATTTACTTGTTACGTCTACTAAAATTGTCAGTATAAAACCTTTTAAAGCTATGCTCAAAAGCAAATGAACAACATTCAGCAAATACAAAAATGAGCATCATTTTCTAAGAATGGTAAGTAAAGGTGTTCCAAAGGCAGCCTTAAAGTATACGGCAAGATTAGGAAGAAGTCTACTGGGAGAGCCAATAAACTACGAATCGGCTGAGTGGTGGTTTTCCTGTTGGCGTTATTGGTGCTCGTTGCCGTATGTGACTTTCTTAGAATGACACGGATGCAACCGTACATGTTTAAAACTACTTTTACAGGTTGTATTTGCCAAATTTATCGTTTTAACTTCAATTTAGTAGCTCTGCACAAGGAACCATAGTAAATGCCTGCCTGTTGTGAAAGATATACAAGGTTTTTTGGGAAAAGTCTCTATAAGACGAGCGATGTTGCCTATTGGTTCTTCGGTAAGAACACTACACCGTCCTTTGGACTTTTAGACTGGCGTGAAATTTAATGCGCAGTGTATGGATTGTATATCCTGCAACATTTACACCATACGTAGCTTCGAAGTGTTATGAGTTAACACATACTAATCATAAATAGATGTACAATACGCAGTATAAAACATATACTGGGACGAAATTATATGTTGTGATTAAATGCATCACACAATAATAAATAATTCGTAATAACCGAATCACATAATCACTGTCGACTACGACATAGCTTGAGCAAAGCAAAGTCAGTAACGTGAACTTGATTGCAGCAGTAGTCTGTTTAGTCAACGCGTGTGCACTTCGGCCGCCTCTGTGAGGAACCCTAATAATAGTTTTACAACACGGTCCCTTCCTCTTGAGGCCTTTCAGGCAATAGCAACACCTTAACATGAACTTTTGCAGCTAATGAAAAAAGAAAAGATTTGAATTCAGAATTTTGGCAACTGAGACTCCACGTGGAGTCCAAATGTAACTGTCACTCCCTTAAAATCAGAGTTGATATTGGTCTTCAAGGACAGGGATAGAGGTTTGCCTTTTCTGAAGTGTGGAAATCGATTGATGACAGTCTTTAGTTGTGGGTAGCGCACACTTTCTTTGAGCAGTAAGAACGCGCGCGTTGAGTAAACAGACTCTACCAAAAGAAGCAGCGCGGAAGCGTGTATTCCCAGGCCCAGTGAAAAAAGCTGTGCAGCTAGTTCTTAGTTCATTGGCTCTCTCTGTAGGTCGACCAGGGAAACCTTGGAGAGGGTCGTGAAGCTGGAACGTGCATGTTGCGTAATACCTAAAATGCAGAAGGTATGGAGATAACGAGAAAAATAGAACACTCCCCTAGCATAACATTTTAAATTTTCATCATTACTGTGTGTCTAAAAGGCTAATGTAACTGTTCTTTAGAGCCAACGGGCTAAAGTGGGCCATGTAAATGATCAATCATTGAGGTTCCCAAGAACATAAGCCACTGGGAAAATGGTGCTAAGTGCCCCTCCGCAAGTTGTCATTGAGACAACATACATCTATTGTGTCTCTCACACCTACTCCCGGAGAAAGGGATATAGTTAAGGGAGATTTACTATTCAAAAACAAACTTTGCTTTACAAGGATGCGATTTACAATGTGCAATATAGAGCAAAACGTAGAAACAATATTTCTACAAGAAAGTGTTAAAACTTTATTTTCTTGAGAACAATACAATACGAGCACTGGGTGGAAGGCAACTTATTGCATTATAAGTGTTGAGGCTTTCACGGCCGGTATTATCAACTATGTTAAGTAGATTTTCCGGGCTTGTGGGCCGTGGTCGAGTTGGATTACCTTCCTCCGACGTTTCGCTGAAAACTGCGTCCAGCATCTTCAGGGTCAACCTCTGTTATTTTGGTCTAAATTAGCGGCTGCACATAAACTAAAGTTCACTGCAAACTTTCACATTCATCAAAGATGAATCCAACTCGACCACGGCCCACAAGCCCGGAAAATCTACTTAACATAACTTATTGCATTCCTTCTAATATGTGCTTCATAGAAGCATTACAAACCAAAAAGTGGCATTTTGTTCGTTCATCAGCCGATTTCAAAAAGATAAATGGGTTCTGTTCCAAATCGGATGCCTAATTCTGCAAGAATGTACGAAGATAATAGTTGTAAGATGCGTAAAGTAACTTATTTCTGAGATAGATTCGGTACTAATTGTGGGACATTGCACAAGGCTTCAAAATAATTAGTAGTCCAAAAGAAGTGAAGAAATATTCCGAATAGCTTTTTCAAACGTGAAGTAATTCGACAACGTGCGCTGAGGTTGGTCAGGGAATTGAACCAAGCGGCTTGGAGGCTGGTGTAATATTTTGGGGGCTAACGATTCTGATGGGCCTACACTCGCACAGTAAACATGAAAGTGCATGTCATGGTATTTGTTTACGTTCACGAGACTGCACACTGCTGTGTTTGTTTACGTATTGGCCTAGTGAAAGTGACAACCACACAATCTGCAGTGTTGCCAGCTTGTTTTCATCAAAACTAAAATATCTCCATAGGAAATGGACAGAGACAAAAACGTAAGATACAAAATGTGCTCCAAATATCGAGATCCGTCACTGGTTTAGATTAATGTAATGGCTTTCCTTCCATTCTCGGTGTGCGTGTGTGTGTGTTACACCAACAGAACGGAAAAGTTTGGAAAAATGCTACTGACTTTATCCATTTTCCTAGAAATGACTGGGAAATATTATCCGAAGAAAGATTAGGTTTTAGTAAGTCAAACAACCATTATAAATTGCAGACAATAATTGGAACAAGGCACAGCTTGGAACTAAGACGGTGAACAAAATGATGTATCCCTTTCTCATCTCCCCCCGCTACTCTTGCCTAAAATGGAAGGTTGATTATTGTCTCTGAATCACAAGCATGCTGAGAAAATGCATGTACGTTTTAATGTATTAAATTTGACGTCAGAGAATTTTAAACGAATGAATTCATTGCAGAAAGAAAACTAAAGTATATCAGTAATATGTGGATGAAATGGTGCAATAAAATGTTTGCTATCTCAGCTCCCTTTTTCAGGCGATTTGTAAATGTTAGTAATTTCCTTAATTTTTGTTCTACCTTCGACTTCTGCACTTTTTGCTCTTCCTAATAATTTTACTGCGGTGTGTACAATGATTGGCAGTCGGCTTTTCATGCTATGAAGCAGTGCTGAAGTCTGAGTGTGGTAATCTTCGCATTTTTTAGAGAAAAGTTGGGTTTATGCAAATCTAGCATTCAAACGCCCTATTATGGTGCCATAAGCCGTCCGATATAGAAAATTAATGGAGTAGTTAGCATGCCAACAGAACAGTAATGATGTCATCACGGCGAAAACAATTTTCTCCAATGTATCTGTAAGAAAACCTGCATAATTGTCAGCTCTGAAAGGAATATGAATAATGTGGTGTCATTAGACAAACTAACACATTTTAAGTTTCTCCACCGACAAAACTTTTCACATTCCTTTTCAAACACCTTCTGATTTTTCTGGAATCAATAAACTCTCAGCAAGTACTCTTGGCTTCGTTCAAAATGTCGAGTGGAATACAACCCATATTTTCAATAGTCATTACCTTTCATTTTCCCCTTTAAGTGTTGAAACAAATGAAACAGCATCTGCTTGGCAGACATATAGAGGATACAGCTTATCGGAATACCCCAAAGGTCAGCTGTGACATTTTCCCCCATTATGGCACGGTTTGGTATAGCTATGGCCATAGTTGCTGTTATTGTATCCGTTATGTTGCCACAGAAGCAACATGTGAGGATTTTTAACTACGGTTTTCCTTCTTCATTTGTGATACATATCTCTTTTACTGTGTTACCTAGGAAAACATCTACAGTGTTACCAGATGTTTTTATGAAATTATATGAAGACTTATGGAATAACAAATTCCAATTAGTTTTAAGATGTAACAAATAGTCTGCAAATATTGTACTACTTTAGAAACCTACAAAGACAACAGTATTTCTAAAAGTGTTTCACTGTTAGGTCCTCTGTTCTTGAGAAATGTACACCTCAAATAATAGGTACCCCAGTTTATAGAATTACAGTAAGTGATAATCTGTATTTAAATGACTTGAGACTTCCTCAAAAACACATGTTTTATTTGATAGTTCAAATATTGTTTATTTACTTAGATTCAAAATGATATATGAATGATGTTTATATCTTAGACTTAAGATGGAAATAGCGAATATGCTTTATGTACATCAGTGTTTTGAAACCTTCAGATTCAGATTCAGATTATTTTTATTAAGATTTTGTCTGGTGCTGGTACATGGGGCCCAGCGTACAGACTTAAAATTGGCATGTTTTATACAATTTTTTATATTTACATCAACTATGTACATGGGGTTTTTAGGTAACCCATACAGTGACCCTCTTTGGGTCACCGAGAACAGTTCCCATGTGTATTAGTTCTTGGTAATGTTGTTTTTTTTTTTTGTTTTTTTTTTTTTTATTTTTTTTAAATGTTTTGACTTTGTCTTTTTTCTGTTGCTTCTATATACATATATTTACACACATGCACTCCCGCATTCACTGTGACATATCACAAGATATGCCCTCATACACGCACACACACACACACACACACACACACACACACACACACACACACACACACACACACACGCACAGTGGGCACTTTAATTGGGCGTCCCCCTCGCACATGGTTGCTGGGCACACGAAACTATGCGTCCCAGCATGTTATAATAAACACTATATACACTCCGCGAATTTTAAATCGAATACGTGGCCAATTGATAACTAACAAACAAATACAAACATACTGTTAGGGCCGAGACTCCCAGCGCCATCTGTTGGTAACACTCGGAACTAGTACAGGTTCCGCGAAAGGTCCACAAGTTTCGAGACGTTTCATTACGCTTCGAGATGATTCACGTTAGAATGAGCTGGCCTATAAATAGGGTGGTCGACCGCGGCCACGGCAGTTGAGTGCAAAACCGCGAAACAATTGGAATCGGAAGCCAGGGTGCGATAAGTGGAAACGATTCGGAAGTGAAACTACGGTGTTATACGGACTGTGTGTAAGGTGCCTTCGAGTTGAAGCAATTGTAAAGTGATTTGTGAGCGTGAGACACGCGTGGTTGAATTGTTTGTTATAACATAAAGTGGATAAATCCCTGAAAAGATGGCCAGAACCATCAACGTCTAGCGGGAGTAGTGGAATAAAGAAACAATGTCGTCATGACGACAATTATTTGAAATTTGGGTTTACTGTGATTGAGAATAAACCACAATGCGTAATTTGCTTGGAAAGTTTGTCAAGAGAAAGCATGAAACCATCGAAGTTGGTACACCACCTAAACACAAAACATCCTAATGAAAAACATAAACCCGTGGAATTTTTTGAGCGAAAATTAAGAATTTTGAACATCAAAAAACTGCTATAGGACAAATGTCCAGCCTAAATGATAAAGTGTTGCTCGCTAGCAATCGAGTAGCTTATCGTGTTTCTAAAGCAGGAAAACCTCACAGTATTGCCAAAAATTTGATTTTACTAGCGGCTTTAGATATAGCAGACATTATGTTTGGCAAGCAAGAGGTCGAAGCTCAAAAGTTTACCTCTCTCTGACAATAACATCCAACGCAGGATAAGCAATATGGTGACTGACATTCGTGATCAAGTCATAGAAAAAGTAAAGAAAAGTTCTTTTGTGTCCTCAAAATTTGATGAATCAACGGATATTGCCGGTTGTGCGCATTTTGTAAGTTTTGTGCGTTTTTAATCCAATGAAACATTAATAGAAGAAATACTATTTTGCAAGGGACTACAAGTCAGTGCTTGCATGACATGTTCCTTGAAGCTATGCAATATATGAATATCGACTGGGCACAAAAATGCATTGCTATTTGTAGTGACGGAGCAAAAGTCACGACTGGTGCAAAGAGTGGATTTATTGCTAGATTGAAAGAGCAGATGCCAAACGCTTGTTGGATGCATTGCTTTCTCCATCGCCAAGCTCTTGCAGCCAAAACCTTGCCATAAGAATACAGTGAAGTTCTAAATATTATTATTAACATTGTAAATTCTATTAAAAGATAAGCGCTGCAGACCCGATTGTTTCAAATCATTTGTGAAGATATGGGGACACTACAGCAGTTTGCTTTACTATACAGAGGTTAAGTGGTTATCAAAAGGCAAAGTACTGAGCAGAGTTATGGAATTTCGCACTAAACTATTAATATATTTACAGCAACCCAAGTCACATTACTCTGAATTCATTTCTGACCCGGAATTCCTTTTGAAATGGCTTTGTTTCTGACTTATTTGAGCATTTAAATAACTTGAATAAAAATCTTCAAGGGCGGGCTGAAAATGTCATTACAGCAAAAGATAAACTGCATGACTTTATAAAAAAATTGAGCTGTGGTTATTATCTATAAATCAAAACAACTTTGATTAATTTTCGTCGACACAGTCTTTCATTGAAGAAGTCGCAGCCAGATAAACATTAACTCATATATATCTGGTATGAAAACAGTGTTAGATAATTTAATGAAAGAATTGAGTCATTACTTCTCAGTGCAAGAGATATCGGATAGCACTGGGCAAAGATGGATCTTAAATCCGTTTTTAAATGCAGATAAATGAGGAAAATTTAGCAACTAAGCTCAAAGAGAACCTGCTGGAATTATCTGCCGATGGGATGTTACACTTGGAATTCAAGTGTGAAAATTCGGATATCTTTTGGTTAAAAAGAAGAACAGAATTCCCGGAATTATCAACTGAGGCTTTGAAGTGTTTGATTCCATTTTCTACCTCGTACTTGTGCGAGTTGGCATTTTCATCAATTGCCCAAATAAACAATATACTAAGAAATTTCTTAAATTTGGAAAATGATTTAATACTGAATGTAGCAAAAACGAATCCACGAGGGGAGAAATTGATTCCACAAACTCAAGTGCAACCTTCACATTAAAATGCACGAGCACGCGAAGATTTTATTTTTTTGTTAATGTGTTTGTTTAAATAACATAACGAGTATCATTTTGTTAACTTTTTCTTAATATATCTACCTTTTAAAAATTTGTTAATTTCTTTTTACTGGCTTCTCGCGACCCTCCTACAGGTTGAAAAACACTGATGTATATATAAAGAGGGAGAAGCTTATTTTCAAGAGCTTTACACGCTGATTAACACATAGGCTTCCTTTAAGAATCCTTGTACAAATATATAGTTTTAGAAATTTAGAAAAGCTAGTCTATTTAGTGACATCAAATTCAAAGGTTTAAACCTCAAGCAAAGGTTTCCTTTTTAACGTGAATACATAAACATAAACCCAAATAAAAATAGTATAATATAATATAATTAAATAATAATTAATCAATAATATTAATCAAAAATTAATCAATAAAATATTAAAATTAATTAATCAATAATATAATTAAAATACATATCTTCAACTACAAATTTATAATTCATCCAGATTATACAATGACTTATTCATTAAATAGCTCTTGAGCTGACACAATCATTAGTTATGTTTTTTGCTTTATTGATTTGGTAACTTATAACAATACAGTCCCATTACACAGGGGTCCTTGTAACTAATATTTAATCTAAAGTCTTGTCTATAAACATCATAGTTATACCGCGTGTTACCATGATGGACGTTGTTTCTTAAGTTGTCTTTTTGCACTTCATATATTATTGCTTTATGTACATATAGTGAAAATATTCTAAGAATTTGCCCTTCTCTAAAATGCTGTCTGCATGAATCCCTATAAAATTATATGGATTCATATATAAAATTATATTAAGAAAACGTTAAAAACCTACAGTTCAGTGAGTCATAACACCATTAGTTGTTTCTCGAGTCATAGCCTCAGATATAACTGAAGAAGTTAAAGGGGGGCTATAAAATGAAACAATTATAAAAGAACTTAACCAGGATATTGTTTTTTTCTCTGTGGACTGCAGCCACTATTTGTTCTACTCCAGCATTCTCAACTTTAAGTCAAGACTTTCTTCCTAAGCATGTTCTTTTATATCTTCATTTTGTACGCATCAAGTGGAAGGGCTTTGCAAATATCTTTTAATCTTGTATAGTTTATAAAATGAATTGGAAGAAGCTGTATAGCGCCATTATCTGTCAGAACGAATAGAAATGATAAAAAAATCACAATCTGTTGAGTGATGTTTGAGATTACCCAATAAACAGATACACACACATACACGCAAACTTTCTGTTTATATTGTGACACCGGCCGGCAGCCGCCGCACACACAAGGTCAAGTTACCTTACACAGTGCGCGGTGAGTAAACAACATAACAATGGAGCGGACCGGAACAAAGACATTATTTCAGTCGGAACTGCTCACGTGTCGAGCTTGTTTATGAAAAGGTGGATTTCGAGAGAAATCTTCGTCATGTCATTCTCGTCTATAGAAGCGAATACGGTGGCCAGGGAGTAGATTCCTTAAGTGTTGACCGAGACAGCTGTTTACGTAGTGTTAAGAGTGTGTGTCTGTGTGCGGGTGTGTCTATGTACAGTCAGTGTTAAGAGTTTTGAGTATTGTAAGAGACATTTAAAAGTCGCGCCAGAATTGTTTGTTGTGTGATGCAGTTTTAGCGAGTGTGATCGTCGAAGCCAGCTGATTTTAGAGAGCAGCAGATTTTAAACAGTAAAGTGCGTGTTAAAGAGACGAAAAGACGGAACAGCTGCGAGTTGCAAGGTCACGATGAATTGTAGATTGTGCCAACGAGGAAAGGACAAAGAAAGGTCTGGTCATTTGTCATAATATTATTAGTGTATTATTATTTTATATATACATACGCACACATATACTTTTGCTACAGTAATAAGGAACTAGCTAAACTACAGAAGTGGTAAGAAATTAGGATTCGTCTTTCCAAGGCCAATGTACGTTTCCTCTATCACCCATGCATAGTACAATAATGAGAGATCTGATATCGAATGTACCTTTGTAACGAAGTCCATTTGTTACGGCATATTTCTTTGTTTAGTATGACATTTTTATGAAGCAAACCAGTGGGTTAAAGTTTATTACAGTCATATTTTAAACCCAAACCATCCTGCAGTTTTTCAGCATGCTTGTGAACATAACCTGATTCCATAATATCTAGAGGCGATAATCAACTTTCCTTGTTAGGTAAAAGTAGCAGTGGGCAGAGTGAGAAAAGAATATCTTCAAGTTGTATAGTGAGCTACAGCCGCTCTAGTTAAAGGACACGCTTTATAATGAATATTCGAAACCTTAAGAGGCTAAGCCTCAGCATCTTCAGTGCTTAAATGTTATCTATAGTTACTGAAAGGTGAAAGATATCTACAGCAATCTGAGAAACTTTTACATTTCTGAAATATAAATGGACACAGGTTTAATATTTTGATTCCTCTCTTTTTTGGCTTTAGAGCTCATCGGTGTTTTACCGTGCTACAAATAGCTTTCTTTCCGTGCATTTTGCTAACCTCGACCCATTAAAACATACTGAGCATAAAACCATAATTATATTTAACTTATCAGGTAAACAATATGTAATATGTTTCATTACTCTGGTATGATATTACCTCAAATTTGCGGTCGTTTAATTACGTAAACAATGAAACATAATAGAGTATAACCTTTACTAGAATAAACCAAAGGTTAATTTGTTGGTTTGCTTCGTAATGGGGTAAACTATTTTTATAGCTCTTGCACGTAGCAATAAAGTGATTAACGTTAATAAAGTTGTAAAAAGAGAAAGAGCGTATTTAATGTCTTTATTCCTTGCATTATGGGCAAGCACTGCAGCACGACGCAAGCCAGAATAAAAGGCAATTATGTTTGGAGGTTGCAGCAAATTCTGTGCGCACTATAAGAAAAGTAATTGTTCAATCAACCATCAGTCAGGCTTCTACGCTGTCGTTTTAAATAGAAGTTAATGAAATTGACACACTTGTATAACACAAGTATATACTGCTCTTAATTATTGGTAAGGCAAAATATAGATTTTCCGCACTCAGAAAATAATAAGTTTATTTGTTGTAAAGCACACACTATCAAATAAAATAGCGATCACGACAAAGTACACATCTTTAATGAAATTTGCGTAATTCATTATTAAATTCGTCATTATTAAATTTGCTAAATCCATGCTACATTATTTCGAGATATTTAACTGTAGGTATATTTTAAGTTATTGCTCTAATGTTAATCAGCAACGCTGTTAAATAGGAAAAATTAATTCTTTTAGTGTTTAATTTTTATTAAGATGTATAAATGATATCTTTTATCTGCTCTAATGTTATACAGCAACGTTGCTTAATAGGAAAACTGAATTCTTTGAGTATTGACTTTTTATTAAAATTTATAAGCAATTAGGTATTAAAATGATCAACCTATTATGAACAAGTGCCAATGAAACATTACGTGCCCTCATGTATTTTGTTACAGCACTTTAGAATCTGTAATCCGCAATGTTAGATACTATAAGGGAGTGAGTTTATTCCCTAGAAAGTAAAGTCCCTGTAAGTAAAGTGCAAAATATTATAGGAACCTTTTCGGTTCCTTATGGTCTATTGTCACGGATTACACACAATATTTCAACCTGGACTCTATCTCTCATCTCTCGTCTTCGCTAAGAGGCAGAAGGAAGCCCACTCACGCCACTGCCACTGCTGTCACTTACCCCGGTGCGTTCTGCAACTCTTTTAGCGCATGAAGGGTTATCTACCTACCCCGATGAGCTGGGTTGGTTATAATGAAGATAGCTTTAGCAACATTTTCCATATAACGAAATTTTAATAAACAGTTTTGTGTGTGGTTGAAATTCAAATGCCAAGTTCAGTATTTAACTTATTTTTCGATTTTTAATTATGCTCTTCACAGAGACACACTCGGATCTTTGTCTAAAACTGCTGTTTTTGGATTTAAAGAATCTTAGATAGCGTATTTCTGATGAAATCTTGGTTGGAATTGTTGTGTGAAAGGCAATACTTTCTCTAGTTACTAGAGAAAAAGTAAAATTTTGATGTAGTGCAGATTTATCTGCCAATCACAAATTCACATAATGCTATCTGCCTGTGAGTATAAAACGCGATGGTTTCCATATTTGCTATGTTACACGTGATAAGTATTCACTCCAGAAGAAAGAAGGTTTCAACGTAGCGAAATTACAATATTCCTGGTGGCAACGCATGTCACGAAATCATACTAAAACATGTCCAATTCTTTTTTTTTTTTTTTTTTTTTTTTTTTTTTTTGTTGGTAGCATTAACCATTTCTGAGATACAGTTTGTTGTTATACGTGTTAGGCTTTCATGGCCGGCGTTTATCCAATAAAATGTGCTCGACAGACGAGCAAAACAGATTCATTGACTTGACCACGGAAAATACATTTTATTTGTTACTTTTTATTGTTTGAATTTTCAAATAGGTTTTCTAAACTGCAAATAGCTATTTGTTACATTTTTATTCGTCCAGAGGAAAATACATCACACAGAGACAATCTTTGAAAATATTCCGCTTAACATAATGTATTCATCTTACAATGAATATGACTTAGAAGGATGACTCACAACGCTAGGCGTTGGCCTGCTGATCCGAAGGTTGAAGGTTCAAACCTGGCCCAGACCAATGGTTTTTAAGTGTGTGCTTGAAACTGACAACCCCACAACAGCAGATTTACCGACATGTAAAAGAGACTCACTGGGACGAAATTAAGGCACACCGGTGGCGGTGATACAATTTTGACAACTGACAGCGTCGTTAACAAACAAAATGTTATATATTACATAACACCTACACGTATAAATGTGTAATGAACTAGATAGAATAAAAACCATAGGTAACAATAGGTTCCAAAGAGTGAGGAGAAATAGTCATGTGAAGGAATAACATTAAGCTATTTTCCCCCTCCATTTATATGCCACCTTTGCCTTTGGAACAATTGCTTGTGACAATGATGTGCACACGTTTGCTGTTGGTGTTAATCTTTTGGTTGTTTTTATATTGTTACAAATTCACACTTTCATTCATGCTTCCAGACTCCCAGACTCAACGGATGGTAGGATATAATCCCCAACCGAGAATCGAACCCGGGACCCCTCGCACAGTAAACACGTGGTTTATCGTCTAAGTTTTACAAAATATTCAATGTCGTGGAAAATAATGGTTATATCATGCGGACTTTTGGCAATTACATGTTCATAACAGCAAACACTGTCCACGCTTTAAGCCACGAACTTCAAATTTAGAGAAATTGATAGCATTAATAGCATTGCAAATGAAGCTACGCTAGCCGCAGAAATTCTCTGGAAACAAATGAATTACAGGTGCCGTAAAGGGGAGAAGCGTTAGGAAACAACGGGTGGTCAGAACTACCAGCTACCATATGTCACGACCCACGGAACACTAATTTACCATCATGCAACTCTGTTATCATAAATAACCGCCTGATTAACCGTAATATTTGCGGTTCATCTCCCAAGGGTCTGTTTTTTCCCCACTTCCTGCTAACTAGCTTGTTCCGAGGTTTGCTGATTGATTGCCTCTATTATTGGTGTCAGGTCCCCTGCAACTGTTCCTACAGCTGGCGGCTGTTTACACAACACCTTCTGATTACATTTACATGTAATTTTTGTTTTGTGCACGCGCATCTATGTTATTTTGCTGTTTTGCTTTTAATACCTTCCGATTCTTTCTCTTCCACCTTAATAACTTTTGAATACCGTGAAGCATTTGCCTCCGGCTACGAAGTGTTGTGGACTTCCGTGATGGTACAGCGCATTCAATAAAGTTGTTCACACACGTGCGGCCTCGAGATATGTTCTCGTTAGCATTTCTGAACACATGGCTACTACCAGACAACGTATGTACCGCTTCAGGCCCCGAGCTTTGTTTCAATGTCCCTTTGTTTTTAAAACAACATCTGTTTCTCGTGTACAGAGGTACAGAATAGTGCACAACAAAGACAGCTATGTAGTGACCTATTTACTGCAAATTAGTATGTTAATGACATAATAAACACATCCAGCTTCCAAGAAATTCTGGAACTAAGAAGAGGCTGGCACGTGTAAAAATGTTTTGTAGACTGCCTCTAAATAAGTCTTTGAGTACAACAGGTGAAACCACTATTTTAGAATTAGGACTACTTAGACTTGAGTGTGATCGTGTATTGAAGAATTAGTACAGCTCAACCAGTGCAGGCAGTGGTTATTATACCCAGAGCTAGGACAAATATCCACTGAGTGCAATATCATAACTACCACTCTATCTAGTACACGTGACGTCATACTGAGCACACGAATACAGGACTCACAATAATTGATAGTAGTTCGACTGCAGTACTGGCAGCGTAGATTTGGTCGTGTTGTTTCATCTCGTGTTGCCACATTCAAAATGTTAGTGGAAGAATTCAAGAAGTGCTGTTTCATCATTCAGTCATTATCAAACTTATCAGAATAGTAAGCTTCTGAGTATTTGTGCTAAACTTTCAGTTTCAGAATATTTTAAAGCCATTATTTCGAAATAAGTATATATTTGAGCACTTTATTAGAATTGTGGATCCAAATAATTATGTTTACTTTCTATACCACTTAGCTATGACAACTAGAGGAAATACTGCATTCCACTCAAAATTTTGGACCCCGAAATTTTACCGGAAACACTATTTGTTACTCCCCGAATTAAAAACACTTTTAGAAAGCGGTTTGCATGTTTGTGAGTGTGCATATGTGCGCGTGTGTGCATGTGTGTATGCGTGTGTGAATAGCATAAACCTAGAACAAAAAGTCAGTTAAATACTGAATTTGGTATCAAGGATGCGACTAAGATTTTCAAGAAAGTCCTTTGACACCAAAATCCACATTACGTGGAAATTTCTATATTTTTAATTTTGTCCAAATTTTCTCGAAATACTTTTATTAAAATAGCATATGTCAAATAGAAAATAAAAATACATCTTGAATTTTTCTGGTAATAGCTTGTGTAAACTTCTTCATTCTGAGGACCTTCTGTGTAATTGGTAAACCGTAGGAGATGACAAAGTCTTGCTGTACATAAAATTTAGAACTCGTTAAAGCGCACATTTTATGTCAAATAAATATTTTGTGGACTTAACCATTTTTCAAAGATATTATTTGCCATTGGTTCTAATTTTCAAATTCGTATATTCTTCTCAAACGAAAAATTGATATTCATTGCAACAAAATGCGTTCATGTGAATTGTAAGTTTATTTGAATTAACAAGAAGTGCATAGAATAATACGCATTTGTAAGAGTAGTTTTTGGAAGAGTGACTAGGAAAGGTCATGTGAATGCAACATACATATTTTTAAAATGCCTAATTACCCACCATCCACAGAATACAGCAGAGAAGTGCATTAATACGTTTATATTTTACTAAAATACAACCCATATATCTTATTGTGGCAGATAGATCCACCCACATATGCACAGTCTTCCCATATTGGAATATTTATATCAAGTACAGCTCTGAACAAGGTGCAAGCAATAAAACTTTGTTCATCATCATTAGGAACCAGAACGTCTGTTGACATACTTTTCCTTACATCACTAGATGTTATGACATATTTGACACGTAATGCAGAAGCTAAATGAATCCCAGAAGGCCACCATTAAACGTCTGAGGCATTCTCACCTCATGCTAGTAACAGAGCGTATATAATTTAGGAATCTCCCGCAGCGAGTAGCCTGGACGTTACAACAAACTGATTAACATTCATGACATTTTAAAAAATAAAAAGCTTAATTCCACGCACCCTTAATCTGGAGCATGTCCTTAACAAGGAACTTCCCCGGAGTACTTTTTAAGGAAACTTGGAAAGTTAGGCGGCCTTGCGTTTCTTAAACCTAATCAGCATTAAGTTGCTTGCATGGTGCGGAGTATGAGAAGCTGACTATAAAACAACTAATTAAACCTCCTTTAACCTAACGGAGCTTTCGTTTCTCGCGGAGAACTGTTTCCAAGACCAAATATGTTCAACGTAACATGCACAGAAGAAATTATCTGATGTACTACTTCATTTCTCTACCTGTTATCATTTATTTTTATATAGTCCCACAAGTGGTCATAAGAAAACTTATTTATCGGGTTACGTCATACTATTCAAGTGAGACCTTTGTAGAAATAGCTTCATATATGTACATTTCGTTGAAGACACAAGATAGATAGTCGAAACTAAACCGTTATTCATATTCAAATATAAATGGCGTAAATTAAATGGCAGAATTACCAAGGCTGTTGAGGGTTCAATAAGAACATTTAAATATCTGTTAAAGAAAATGTACTTGGCAGTTATCCAATTAGGAAGTGATAATTAAGCTACGTTGGTGTACTTAAGGTTAGCGTGCGTTCATAGATTTGAGAACAGTTCTGAAGTATCTTCGAATTCCTTAAATTCTGGGCACTAAATTTAATAAAGTTCAGAGCTGAAGCACTCAGCCAGTGTTGCATAATATGTCCTGGAAATAGTATTAAACGTAGCATGTTGTAAATTCACCATGTTGTATGGCTGCATCTTTCAAAGTTACAATGAGCAAATGTAAATATACGGCTAATATCGTTTCGACTCAAACTTATCTATATTTGATGTCCATAACATTGGCTCCAATTGTCTTCCATAATGCTTAGCTTATCACCGTTTCTCCCGATCTATGGGACCACCAAGGGTTTCCAAAACCTGTAATGAATGAAATAGGAAATTGGAAAGATCTCTATACTCTTTATAGATCTCTATAAGTACTTGAAGTTATTCTTTAGACGCGTTATGTGCGAGGGAAATTCATGAAGTTAGGTCCGATGTTTTATACACACCAAACCATTAAAGATAGTTGTAAAATGGTTCTATTTATTTTCTTACATCTCTCTCTATTTTGCTATATCGTTGCCATGTTTGTTTGTTTGTTTGTTTGTTTGTTTGTTTGTTTGTTTGTTTGTTTTTTCCCTCTCATAACGTTCTACAAGCTTTTGTATGTCAAAAAATATATAAAAAATATTTTGTTGTTTAACGACGCTGTCAATTGCCGGGATCATATCAGCGTCAGCGGAATTTCGTCGAGGCAGGAGGAGTTCTTTTACATGCCAGTAAATCTACTGACGTGGGGCTGTCGTTTTTAAGCACACTTAAAACCATCGGTCTGGGTCAGGTTTGAATCCGCGACTTTGGGATCAGAAGACCAACGTCTAACCAACTGAGCCACCCAGACCGACATTTATGTCACCTTCTTAGAATTCTGCCGCCTGTGAGGATAACCATTCCTTGGATAACCAGAGGAAATTGTAAATCGCCGATCTTCACATCTTCTCACGTACATTATTGGCCAAATCTGTGATCATTGATGGTTGGTCTGTACGCGGTTCATTATGAACACTGTCCCTCCGGCCCTGAAAACTCTCAACCATATACGCACTTTGCTGCCCATTCATCGCAATGGGAACATACATGTCAATGATCTTTTGATAAATGTCCATTACCGAAACGTTGTCCTTGATATCAAAAACCGAATTAGAGACCATGTTTCACAGCCCATGGGCCCATCGAATGCTTTAATCATTTAGAACCGACACTGAACAGGACACTTCAGCACTACCAATGCCAACGGCCTTATTTTACACTCAAGGCATATCCAGAGTCGGTGCACATGCGCTTTTCAATGTTCGCGTGAAAGTCGATAGCTTCGGTGGTTCGGACCTTACTTTATGGATTGCCCTAGTAGTTATAAATATACAACATTGTGAAATCAAATCGGTTATCTGAATTTAGAGACATATTTGTTGAGTAGGTCTCGATTTCTTTATTATTATTATTATTATTATTATTATTATTATTATTATTATTATTATTATTATTATTATTATTATTATTATTATTATTATTATTATTATTATTATTATTATTATTATTATTATTATTATTATTATTATTATTATTATTATTATTATTATTATTATTATTATTATTATTATTATTATTATTATTATTATTATTATTATTATTATTATTATTATTATTATTATTATTATTATTATTATTATTATTATTATTATTATTATTATTATTATTATTATTATTATTATTATTATTATTATTATTATTATTATTATTATTATTATTATTATTATTATTATTATTATTATTATTATTATTATTATTATTATTATTATTGTTATTGTTATTGTTATTGTTATTGTTATTGTTATTGTTATTGTTATTGTTATTGTTATTATTATTGTTATTATTATTGTTATTATTATTGTTATTATTATTGTTATTATTATTGTTATTATTATTGTTATTATTATTGTTATTATTATTGTTATTATTATTGTTATTATTGTTATTATTATTGTTATTATTATTGTTATTATTATTGTTATTATTATTGTTATTATTGTTATTATTATTGTTATTGTTATTGTTATTGTTATTGTTATAGTTATTGTTATAGTTATTGTTATTGTTATTATTATTGTTATTATTATTGTTATTATTATTGTTATTATTATTGTTATTATTATTGTTATTATTATTGTTATTATTATTGTTATTATTATTGTTATTATTATTGTTATTATTATTGTTATTATTATTGTTATTATTATTGTTATTATTATTGTTATTATTATTGTTATTATTATTGTTATTATTATTGTTATTATTATTGTTATTATTATTGTTATTATTATTATTGTTATTATTATTGTTATTATTGTTATTATTATTGTTATTATTATTGTTATTATTATTGTTATTATTATTGTTATTATTATTGTTATTATTATTGTTATTATTATTGTTATTATTATTGTTATTATTATTGTTATTATTATTGTTATTATTATTGTTATTATTGTTATTATTGTTATTATTATTGTTATTATTATTGTTATTATTGTTATTATTGTTATTATTGTTATTATTGTTATTATTGTTATTATTATTATTATTGTTATTATTATTATTATTATTATTATTATTATTATTATTATTATTATTATTATTATTTTTATTATTATTATTATTATTATTATTATTATTATTATTATTATTATTATTATTATTATTATTATTATTATTATTATTATTATTATTATTATTATTATTATTATTATTATTATTATTATTATTATTATTATTATTATTATTATTATTATTATTATTATTATTATTATTATTATTATTATTATTATTATTATTATTATTATTATTATTATTATTATTTTCAGTGTTCTTTTAAGCAGTATACTCTCATTATAAGAGACACATGTTTTTTGCACTTTCTAGGATTATTTCCGTTTAAGGTTTAAGGGTAAGTACACCGAAGTGAAAAAGCTGATTTTCTAAAGTATTGAAGTTAGAGACTTACACTTTTGCACAGACATTACTAGCAACCAAAGAAATGCGTGTACCAAATTTCATTCTAATATGTTATCAGGTTATCACATTCTTGATATATTAATTAATTTATATCAATTTGATTGGGTATAATCAAAATCTATCACCTCCAACAGATGTTGAACAACAGAGTTGATTTTTAAAAATTGTTTCTCCTATTACCTTTGTAACAACTTAAAGTGTGGAAATTTTGATGTAGTGAATAGTTTTTATTTTTAAAAAATCTTATGTGTTGCACTCACATGACTTTCTCTATTCTTGTACTAACCATTTGTACAAACTCGTATTGCTATATCTTCTTCCTGTTAGTTAAGATAAACATTTGTACAAATGCTCGTGTTGCTTATTTACTTGTAGGTGCAAGGGGAATATTAGAATACAGTAGGGTTTGAGCAATAGTCCAATCTTTTAAACCTTTAAGATGCCGTTTTCTTTACATGCTTAACATATAAAAAAATAAACGATGTCTGTTTCACGAAAGCTTTAATTTTTCCAAAACTGACACAAATAACAAGGAATATCTCCGAAATGGTACATTGTACAAAAACATTATTCAGACATAAATTGTGTGCTTTAACGAGATCTAAATTTTTTGTACCGCAAGATTTTGTCTATCTCTTACGGTTTACGAGTTATTCAAAAGTCATCCAAAGTAAACAGGACTACATAGGCAATAGTCAGAAAATTCAAAATATACATTTCATTTGTTATACAAATATCTTAAATATATGCCGTTTTAATCAAAATCTTTAGAGCCATTTTCAAGAAAATCAAAATTTTGGAAAAATTTTCCATGTAAGGGGTAGTTTAGGGTGGGGCTATTTTCTTTAAAATCTTCGTGTCGCATCCTAGAAAGACATTAAACGTAAATAGGAACTTTTTTTTAACCAACTTTTCGTTTTTGAGTTATGCTGTCCACAGACTGACACACACACACACACACACACACACGCATACACACAAACACACACACACACACACGCACACACACGGACATTTTTCTAAAAATGCTTTTCTTATTCAGGGGGATCAAAACATGTTTCCTGTGAAATCTCGACATCGAATTTTTGGGTTGAGTACAATACTTGTACTTAGTAGTAGAGAAAGTAAAAATCGTTTGCGAGAAAAATGGCTTAAAGTCGAAATGGAAGACAGAGATAGACGCGCAACACTGTTAAGATGGCGTGCAAAATGTGTTGAGCCTTCCCTAGGGGATTAAAACTTCGCAGACATATTCTTCAAGATATGGTGCATTTTTTGCAATAAAATTCCAAAAATGGGGTTTTTTCACCAAACAGGCTAAATTACTTCGGGGTTCCCTTAAATGACCATTCCTACGTCCTGCCATTCTTCTTCGCCTTCTATATGTCAGTTTGTTGTACCATTTTTGCTTAATTCAAAGAAGTAAAACTCCATTCTGTGTTTTTCGACTATTTGCATATTCCACCCAAAGAAAAAGAATAAGGGTAGGATGCGAGATCAGAGAAATCGTTTTCACAACACATTGCTCGTTAAATTGCGTTTACTGAGACGCTGCATCCATTTCCGCAACTTAAAGAGGATGTAAACTGCTCCCTGAGGCTGTAAATTTGAAACGGAGGGTTTGCTTTTATTGCACTAGCACGTAGAAGGGAAGGTTAGTCAAAAACTGCTGAGTTGTTCATTTTGTCAGTGGTCACCTTACATCTGATAAAAAATAGCGTATATCATTTACCTACTAAAATATATGTATATGCGCCTACCCGTGGTTAGACTGCATTTTCCAATTATATCTAAGCACACGGAAAATGACAGTTATAAAACTATTTGTTCTGGCCAAGACTTGTGTCTTTGAATTTTACAACACGCAAAACAAACTTTAGAGGCATGACATTGGATATTATAAAGATTAAGATACTCTCTATAAGTTATGAAAATACATCTACAAAACCCTTACAGCGTCTTAAACCCTGTTTCAATGCTTCCTATCCGGTTAGGAAGATTCAATTTAAATAGTTTACTCGAGTACTCTAGGCTACTTTTGTAAGTTTAGGAAAGGGTGTGGAATAACCTTAAAACTAGTCTTTATTTACTTAGTAATTGGTGGATTGAAATGCACATGAAAATGGAAATCTTCAAAATTACACATGACACTTCAGCAATTCAATTTCTCTGCACAGAAGCTCTGTTTTAAAGAAGAAGGGATTTGTTTTTGAAAGGGTGTATTTCCGTGGCGGAAATATACCCTTGTTGCCCATGACAACATCTACTCCATTGCTGCCAGTAAGTTTTCAAGACCACCCTTTTCCTTCGCCTAAACTGAGGGATAGCACATTGCTTATTGCCATGGCATACTGCATTGCAGCGCGTGCTTTCATTCTGCTCTCTAGTATAAATCAGAAGCGCTGTCTTTCCACTTCCCTGCTAAGATTGAACTGTCACAAGTTGCTTCTTGTTTAAATCCTACTGTATGTTATTTAGAAATAACTACAATTTACTTACTTAAAAATTAAAGGACTAAAAAGGACCAAAAATTGGTGTGCCATTTGCTACCTACCTACAAAAGGCTGTGATAAAAGGAATTATTCAAGGAAAATAGCATTTCAAAGCAGCTGTATATGGTGATTTTAATTATGTAACTACGTTAACACTGGTTCATAGACACTAAACCAGATTCTATCTGCAACAATACTATACATAGAACTGAAAAATTTGCCTTCATAACTTCAAATATTCTAAAACGTACGATACTTTGGTTGCAGAGAGTATACTTAATGAACAAATTGATCAGTGAAATATATTTTTCTTTCACTCTCTCTCCCTGTTTCCCTCCCTTCTTATCTAATATATCAAATTTAAGGCGGGAGTCTTGGGACTCGTTAGTTTATTTACTCAAATTACTGAACTTAAAATTGTAGCAAATATAGAAATTGTCAGTGCCTAGAAAGTGTATTACAAAATTAATTCAGGACTTTTCTTTCAAGAAATTACTGAGGGAGATTGCTTCACGGTGACTTGTGAGGCTTGCTTTTGGAATGTCCCGGTTGCCATTCTCGTCGACTGCACTTCGACCTTGGTCAGTAGGCAATACTCAGTGATTTCTCATCTCCTACATTTTCTTGTCATAATTTCTCCTTAAATCCGTTTCCGTGTCATCTTTCACATGTGCATCTGGGTTTCGTGGTGTGTGGTGGTGCCGGACAGGTAATACGGATACTTATCAACTGGCCGTTAGAGTGCTGCTTGATCTACGGGTAATTCATTGCCCTCTAGGCAGCTCCAGCAGTGAGACGGCTTTTCGAGCCAGGAACTGCTAGGGACTTCTCCGTCTCTGTTGGCTGTTAGCCTAGGAGCTATAGCATCCTATGGTTCCTTCACTTCATTCCTTCCTCCTGGGGAATGGTAGGTATAATAGATTTATATATGTCGCAATGCGCGAGGTACTCCTCTCCGTTGTATTAGTTATATCTTTACCTACTGCCTGACAAACCCAAGAGACATGTCGAAAAGAATATGAACAGCCTAGTTGTTTACGCGAGCTTATCGCACATGCACGGCAAGACAGTGTATGTACACTCTGTTCAGGTGCAATCATATCTTCAGTGCAGCAACATGTCAGATATCGGCAGGCCCGAAAGATAATTCATTTTTGTTGCACTATTGACTGTACTCCAAGTTAATAGTATTTAGCTGTTTCGGTGAAAAAGATGACAAGCGATCACAGCGCTCGACAACCAAGGTTCAATACACCTGGTCGCTTTTCCAGTAGTACGAGTTATTTGGCTATACTTTGAAACTATACATGTATCCTTAGTTTCCTTTATATATTCATTGTGTGTTCCTTCGTGATGTGACAGTGTAGTAGGTTTGTGTTTTAAGAACCTTCTCTTTTTACCTTTAATTCTAAGGCAGCACTTCCGTTCCTTACATTTTTGCTGCTTGTTGTTGCCGGATCTAACTCAGTCGATATTTGCATGAAAACTCTTGCCTGCAGGCGTTGGCGACGGAAAAGCTACAATTACCTTATACAGGTGCAGCCATGAAAAAAATGATTGAGCGCATTAGCAGAGCGGAATACATGTTATGTTGCAGCGCGGTTTACACAAGTCGATATTTCCAATATATAGCTGAGTTTATTGATAGTCTCTATTCCATATGTTATCTTCGTCGGACACACAAATGGGCTGTGTAAACCGCGCTCTCCTAATGCACTCAATTATTTTTGTCATGGCTGTACAATGGCCAGACTTAATCCTTATATAACTGAGATATATATATATAGTTTAAAGTCAAGCAGTCGCTCGTACCCTTAACAGCTTATATATAAGCTGTTAAGGGTACGAGCGACTGCTTGACTTTAAACTTAAACATAATTTCCTCTACGTTTTCTCTATGTTGCATGATGCATAAATAAAAAATAAAATTGGGCGAATGTTTGATTGTCAATATGTATAGCTCGTGCGGTAGCTGCGCAGTGGCAACTTTTCACCTGAAAGGTTGATGTTGGGAGAAATTGTGCAATCATGTACGCGCAGATGTTATACTGTTTCTGTCCACGTAGGAGTGAAGTTCGGTAGCATAGCTTTAGTGCATATTGCTAATGACATTTTATATGTATAGCTTTATAACGAACAAAGTAATTTCGCTATAACTATGCCCATGTGCCAACAACTACTTTCCAGTAAACTGCAGTTATTTCAGTTGCACGCTGTTGTGGTAGTGTTTATTCATTCGCGGCAAATTGACGTGTCTATTCCCCCACTCAGCCGTTGCAGAGAGGGAGGGAAGACAAGCAGTTTCCACTGTGCTCAAGAATTGTTCATGTCTCACCTCACGACCTGTAACTACTCCTTTAACCACAATCAGCATGGAGGTAGGTAATATGAGTGGGTTAGCCTCAAAATGATGTTAAATAATGGAAGTCTAGCGTGTCTATTGGAATCAATTTGTGGTCGTACGCTTGGTAATTGCGCAAAGTGGAAAGTCAGAATTGTTGGCACTGCTCAGGTGTCGTGAGTACTGTTCGGAAAGCTTGAAAGAATACCCCTCCCTCGTCACTCGCTGTAGATGATAACAGACACAGAAATCTGTGACCAAACCAGTTTTCTAGGACTTTCAATCGTCGCAAGTTTAAAAGAAGTAGTCGTATTAGTAAACAAAACATTCGCTTCTTCAGTCCTACATTGCTAGAGTGGCGATTTCAGGTTTATTTTTACAGGAACACTTTGGAGAAAATCATATTGTGGTGGTGGCGTCATTGCTGCCTTGTTGCCATGGAAATTACGTCATTCATTTTCTGGCACTGCTGCCAGAAAGAGGGTAATTTCGCACGATTTCATTATAAGCCGCTTTAATGGTAGGATTGCATAAATGTTAGTTTTCATCACATCAGACAGCTCACTCGGGACCTAATTTATCAAGCTCACCTCTGTGATGTGATGGTAGCGTGTCTGCCTCACATTCAAGAGGTCTCGAGTTCAAATCTCGGTTGCGGTGAGCTATCCTGATAAGGTCCTTTCTGGCGCTTTACCTTATCCTGTGAAGACAAATTTAAGATGTATTGACCCAAGGCTCATTTGAACATCATTTCACCAATTTAATTCACTCATTGTCCGACATGATATATCATATTGGAGAACGTTAATAATCAAACAATAAACAATTTATCATTTTATGGTTTTTAAACGGCAAAAAGGTTAGCTAATTTTTTAGAATCTATGATGGCCATTTCGCACACCTTTATGCTTATTAAAGAAGGCATGCAATCAGTAGAAACGGAGGTCATCTAAAAATAAATGTTATTTCCAAAAAGATACAAATAGTGTGCTAATAATTACAACATGACGCAGGCTTAAAGTAACTGCGTCAAATCCACCTTTAAAGAAAGTATTAACGCTCAAGCGGTGTTTTTACCTGTGTTAAGTAAAGGAAACCCTCGCGTGCGCCAAGAGTATGAGTAGGGTGATTAAGGATTGCACATAATTGTATTAAATACACTTCCTGGGGAGAATTGAACTCCCAATGAGGGCTCCACAGGTTGCAACAGAGATGCTATCTGTCTTTTTGAGTAGAGGGAGGGAAAGAGAAGTGAAGTGCCCCTCGAGTTCAACAGGTGAGGGAGCGAATAGCGATTCCCCTACAGGCACAATTCTGAACTACTTGCATCTTGAGGGCATAGGACTGCCGTATTTGTTGCCATTGCTGAAGCGGGCTACAACCAAAGAATTGCAGCTGTTTATGTCAATAGACTTCCACAGCTACACTTGGTAAGAATTTTGCTGCACGTCTTTCCATAATCTCTTCTGTCTTATTGTTCATTATATCTTTCGCCTTCCTTTCCTTCTCCAAAGGCTAATTTATAGTCTGGCCATACTCTATATGTCTTCAGCTCTGTTTTAACTTCATTTTGTCATGCCCATGAATATATATTATCAAATATATAATGCAATAATTCGAAAGAGAATTGACTCCGCGAACAAAAACTAAGGGTATATTATACCAGTCGGTATTAATATATACAAGTAAAAGCTAGACAATTCTACGTAAACATGCAAGTGGATTGATTGCGTCCCAAACGAGATTTCTAAGGAGAATAGCGAGATTTGCCAGGAGAGACCAAGTGGGGAATAGTACTATAAGAGAAACCTTAAATCAAGAAAGTATACTAGGGACAATAGAATGTAGTAAGAATGAAAGAACAAAGTATACCAAGAAGGTTGTATGAAATAAGGACAGAGGAAAGAAGGGATGTAGAAAGACCAAGATTAGAATGCAGCCGGCATCGGCGTAAGTAGAAAACCCTTCGTGCGTCATAACCAGGGAGCGGGGTTTTAGTGTGAAATTCATCAAGTTAACCGTGCACTTACGACGCGAAGTGGAAGCGTTAGCGAACTTGCAGAGTGGAAGGCAGTACAGCCCCCACGCTACCTGCCGGCTCTATACTCCTTATTCCTATGTTTACTTACTAAAACCCCGTTCCCTGGTCATAACATTTGCAGAATAGAGGGCAGTGGTGTTTCTGCCTCTGAGCGAGACGTAAGGTGAGAGACAGTTCAGCAAGCGTGTGCAGTCCGTGCCGAAAACCTCTCACTTTACTTACAGGACCTATATTTTCCAGAGAATAATCTCACTTCTGTATACGCTGCTATTGCCTAGCATTTGGGTTGCAGATTGTAAAGTGCAAGCATGCGGGCACGCAATTTCTTCATTTCTTATGAATGTTACTGTATTTTATTAATCTTTTAGTTATTGTTATTATTGCTATTGTTATTATCACATTGTTATTACTTTTATTATTATTTTACTCTTGTTAGTTTATTACTGCTAATTATTATTAATTACTATTTATTATTATTTCTCTTACTATTAGCATTATAATACTTGTGCTTTTTACTACTTCTATTAGTGTGATTAGAAGTAGTTTATCATTATTATTACTGTTTTTGTAATAATAATAATAATAATAATAATAATAATAATAATAATAATAATAATAATAATAATAATAATAATAATAATAATAATAATAATAATAATAATAATAATAATAATAATAATAATAATAATAATAATAATAATAATAATAATAATAATAATAATAATAATAATAATAATAATAATAATTATAATTAATAATAATAATAATAATAATAATAATAATAATAATAATAATAATAATAATAATAATAATAATAATAATAATAATAATAATAATAATAATAATAATAATAATAATAATAATAATAATAATAATAATAATAATAATAATAATAATAATAATAATAATAATAATAATAATAATAATAATAATAATAATAATAATAATAATAATAATAATAATAATAATAATAATAATAATAATAATAATAATAATAATAATAATAATAATAATAATAATAATAATAATAATAATAATAATAATAATAATAATAATAATAATAATAATAATAATAATAATAATAATAATAATAATAATAATAATAATAATAATAATAATAATAATAATAATAATAATAATAATAATAATAATAATAATAATAATAATAATAATAATAATAATAATAATAATAATAATAATAATAATAATAATAATAATAATAATAATAATAATAATAATAATAATAATAATAATAATAATAATAATAATAATAATAATAATAATAATAATAATAATAATAATAATAATAATAATAATAATAATAATAATAATAATAATAATAATAATAATAATAATAATAATAATAATAATAATAATAATAATAATAATAATAATAATAATAATAATAATAATAATAATAATAATAATAATAATAATAATAATAATAATAATAATAATAATAATAATAATAATAATAATAAATGGGTTACTGTAGGCAAAAAATAGAGCCTCAGATATAAAAACGTGGAAAAGAACAATTCATCCATAACTCTCCCTGCTGAGGGTATGTGTACATACATGAATGTAAACATAGGATTTTAAATAGCTTCATTAAACCATCAACGAATTGAAGTTGATGTAAGTTTCAGTCCGTTATAAGCTAAATCGTGAACAGATATACTTTTGCATTTGAGAACCTATTCATGATTTAGAAGGGCAGTGTCCTCCAGGATTCTGCAAGTGTAGCAGCGGGCTCATAAATGTTGGAGAGTTCAACGTCCTTGGAAGTGAGTAATGTGATCCTTAACCTTACTTCCTCACTATGATGTACTGCACGCGTTCTTACCAAAAGAAAAAACAATTGTAGCGAAACCATTATGCTGCAGCAAAGTATGAAAACTCAATAAAGCATGTATTCACAGTGTCATTTTTCAATGACTTAAGCTTTAGTGTCATTCCAAATTTATCCAGCTCAGAGGAGAAAAAGAAAATGGAATTCCAGTCAGTAATGTGAGGTAGTTCAGACGTAATACAATATTTAAGCATACAACTTCAAATAAAACTATAAGTCCACTAACTGCAAACCCAAATAAAATTGCTATTTATGTACATTTTAATACTTTTCTATTCAATTTTATTTCCAATTTTATAGTTTGATGCAGGGTTTAAGTTTCCTCACTTTTGTCGCTTTCTCCTTCTCGAGATCGAGTTTGTGCCCAAACTTAAAAACAACATTCGCAAAAATGCGACGACAACAATCTGCCACAGAAACAAACGATATGCCGCTTTTCTTCCATTTGGTGAAGTTTATTTCTTATACGGTCTGTGTGGTTCACTTATTCTTGTCAAATGTACATTGTGTATGTGTGTGCTTTTTAACAAGTGACGGATAAATTTGTTTTAAGGAAGTAGTGGAAGTAGAATAGTTAGATATGTAAAGAAGCCATATGAGTAAAGGGTAATTTAAACAAGAAAGTAATATTTCATTTCGCAGATTGCTGTTAGCTTCAATTCCCTATACACACATTTCAGCTTTAAAGCTCTCATCAAGCTCTCATCAATGGCTGAGCGGTTAGGGCACTCGTCTACGACCTAAGCGGCCCGAGTTCTATTCCAGGGACACGCATGTGGTATTTGTGGTGGATGAAGCGGCATTTGGGCAGGTTTTCTTCGGATTCTCCGGCTTCTCCGCCACTCATTCCACCAATTGTTCCATTAACACCTTTCCAATCGTCGATTTCGCCTGCATTTCACATCATTCTCTCCCTTACTATCATACCTGTTGCTTGGCTGACCACCCGCTTCTAGGTGTTTACTCTGTCCGATTCATAAGTTCCTGTGCTCCCCGACAGGCGTCTGACCCTAGGCACCGATTGTAAGTCCTAGGGGTTGTAAGTCCTGCATAAGGGGAGGGTAATCAGGCAAAGAAAAAAAGAAGCCTTATTAGCTATAATATTTATAAATTTTCCAGTACCAGAATTTTGCATAAACATGCCATATTGTGTACAAATGTTAATTATGATTAGTACATTTTTGTGATACAGATGTATTTGTTTCTAGCTTAAACATTGGCTTAATGACGCAAAGAAAATTATAAATTTAAAATGTGTATATTAAAAACCTTTAAATAGGGTTTTATGAGATTAAACTCATAAGTTTTAATACTTCAGTGAATATCTACAAATAAAGGACATAGGGCTGTGATACAACTCATAGCCTAGTGTATCGATGGGGATTTTAAATGTTTTCTAACCTGAAACGAAGCGATGAGGTTGCCACTAGGTATTTTGGCCTTTAGTTCCTACAAACACATCTCTGCTCTTGACCTAACGTCATTTGGACGTACCTAGACCATTTACTTGGTCTAATTATTCTGTGTTTATTGGTAGTTCAAAACATAGATTAGGATCATACAATCACTTTTTATTTTAGATATAAAACTTGCCATTATTTTGTTATTCTCAAGTGTTACAATTTCTTGAGTTATACCACTTAGTTTCAATTTACTGAAAGGGTTAGCGCTCCAAGCGTTATATTTTGTCAACGTCATTTTTTTCAAGGAGGAAATTCAAACTTTTGTAATTCCTAGACGAAACTACCAAAGCTGATTCTGTGGAACTTTCCTTAAACGGACGCAAGGAAGGTTTTCGAGACAGATTTTGCCTCGGCCATATAAAGAATGACGTAGACGGAACGGAAGTGTTAGAAAGATGGAGGTTATTGAGGAAATATGCAATATAGTTGCTCCTATAAGAATGTAATCAGGGATGTGCACTGCACAATTCAATAGTTTTATAGCACTATCGCTTCAATAAGAAGCCGTCATACGGATTTTGGAGTTATTTACTCATGATCTGATTCAAAATTCACGTACAACACAGCCAAGAGCTAATAATATAATTTAGAAAGAGAGCAAGCTAGGGCTGTTTTAATATTGAATCATAAATATTTTACAATTATTAAGTGCAGTTTGTATTAGGAATTTACATACAACGTTACAGACAAGTGCAATAATCCATTATATAAACATATAGCTATGCGCAATACTTGCTGGTACTTACTACTATTAAATTCTTCCAAGTTTTGTTTTTCTTCTTAATCCACATACTTTGCACTATAAAAGCACTTGTGAAAGCTCTGTTAATGAATAAGACTTTAGAGAGGCCAATTAGCATGCCTTATTAACATCTGGAATGTAGACACAGGATAGTACTTTAATTGGGGAAATTTCTTAGACCAATGTGCGAGTAGAAATTTATGCAAATTCAACTTTGTATTTAAGGTATAAAAAGTAAAATATAACATTAATAATAACATGAGTAAAGAAACACATCTGACTTGTTGCCCAAGAGGAGAGAAAAGAGTAAATATGCACAAAAACATTGATTTAAGTTGTTTGTCAATATTTTTATGTTATTACAGACGAAGTTAAAGTAATTGTCTCGAGAAAAAAAAAAAAAAAAAAAAAAAAGAAAAAGAAAAAAAAAAAAAAGAACCCACCACGTACTCCCGGAAATTCTGTTTTTATTTATAGATGTTAGGATATAAGTATAATACTTCAATAGTTATTGTTTCTAGAGCTAACATTCAGACAGAGCTTAGTTCTACATACTCAGTCATCAATTCGCTTCAAATAGTTAAGTTATACCCTCCATTAAGTTTGTTAACCAATTTATATTAAGTCTAATCTATACGCACCCACGCATACCCTGAGAGAAGAATCACATAGTTCCTCACTGTAACAGGCCAGCAGAAAATAATCAGACGTGGATAATGGAGACGGCAACAAAAATTTCGCACCCAGTAGAGGTGTCAACATGGCGACTTAGATGGTTCAATAATGATGTAAATATTGTGTTAACGCAAAATAATCTATAAGGTATCGCATTGAAATTCCTTACCTTATACTTAGCTATTGATGATTTTGTGCAGTTGAACTTCTATATGAAACTAAGAACTATGTCGTTAATAGAAGACGTTAAGAAATGTAAAAGATTCATCTACGCTACGTCTGATTTATCAATCTGTGATTCACACGGTTTTTAAAATATACAAAGTGCAGAAAAAAGGAAGTGCAGTAAATTTAAGATTTGTTCACGTATGAAGAGCCTCGGGTTGGTGAAGTCAATGACAACTGCCTTTAGTTCAAATATTCTGAGGTGCTACGAATCCTCACCACATCGTACCATAGTACCACCACCATAGTACCAAGAGCGCCAAAGGAAATCTTACTGCACTGCGTTTCTGCCACATTATTTATCATTGTAGAAGCCATGGCTATTTCATTGGTTCTTTGAGAGTTCCTTTAGGCCACGTTGCAAGAGTGTGCCACTCCTTCTGGAAAATACTTGTGTTTAAGCTCTCTATCGTATTGACTAAAAGAGAAAGAGATAGAGTGATTGCATTCAGTGTGTCATACACAAGGTTTTCTTTGATTCTCTTTGTACGTTATATTTTCTATGAACATGTTATGTAATGTCCTGTAGGTGGCTACTTAATATCAGCGAAACGACCTGTCCAATATTCTGTAAGTAATATATTTATTCGAACTAAATTTTGAGCCAAACTATGCTCAATTACTGCATGAAACGTCAGATATGCTCGTTTTCCAGTTAAGAATAACATATGGCATTCGGTAGATAACATTCTATAACAAATTCATATTTATTGCCCTGCACGATTTTTTGTACTAATACGTATATGGTATACAAATAAGCACGCATGTATCTCTTTCCTGACGTGCCTTGTCCATCAGGAAACATATTGCTGTGATATTTTTTTAACGAGGTCAAGCATATACCATCTGGCAACTTTCTATCTCCTTGTGAACAAAAGAGATTCCAATTGTTACTGATGTATGTGAATCGTATCTTTAACTTTTTACGACTGTCCTCGGGTCTTCTAATAGTCTTATACCTGCGGTGAATTTACCCTTAGCACGCTTATTATGTGGGATTTGTTTTTGATATATAATTTCACAATTTCACACGCGCCAGCTGTATAGCGTGCTGTAAGTCAACAATGACATCATTGGTAATCTTTCATCGTTATGCTTGAATTATAGCTTTAATCCCTATATCAAGGACGTTCTTAGAAGCATGGTGAAGTATTCTTTTAATGAGAAAATGGCAGCTGTAGTGCATTTAGATATGTCTTCTTCTAAATCTAACTACAAACCAGGATGCAGTTTTGAACAAGTAAACCTTACTGATAATAAAGGTCTAGGAATTTCAAAGAGCACAAGCAAAGTTGACAGCAATCGGTGTTAGGGGAGAATTATGTTAAATGTTATTTTCTAAAGTAATGGGGCTGCCATGTGAGCATTCATTCATTTCCTTTATCGTCCGATATGACCTTACCGATTAACAACTAAAACGCTACATTAGATAAGAACATTCAATCATTAACAATTATAAATTGATAAAGTTCTCTTATGTAACTGTATTATAATTTCGTTTTAACAAGTTAATCCCTTTTAAAATTAAGTGAAACATTAATTTGTATCTATTTTTATAATAAAACTCTGACCACCTCGACCAAAATTGAACCAGAGGTGCTACTTTTTTACAGTAACACATTTTCCAAAGGAAATTTCCATACAAAAAATTACTAGGCGTATTATTTAAAAAAAACTGTAACATCAAAATTTCAATCTAACATTTTACTACCCACCTTCTGAACTGATTAATATGTTCAGAAATCTGACTATACTACTTTTTTGGGAAAAGATGGATTTTTAATATGGCATAAAATACTAAATAAATATGAAACACTTAACTTGAGAAAATTTCACGTTATTTACGAATACAGGGATTAATTTAAATGCCATAGCGCTTTAAAAATTACCAATAACCATACGCTATGACCGTCTTAGCACATTAAAACCTCGCAGGTATGTAGTTTTAAGAATATTACGCTTCTTTTCTCATCACAAAAAAAAAAGTTGCCAAAATGGCTAAACAAGCATCTAGGCTAAATAAATGTGTTGAAACATTAGTTTATAATTATAAGTGTACACAAATTACATATTTGAATGATTATTTAAATGCGAACGAAGTATTTGGGTTAATAACATTAAGACCATATTGGATAAATTGATTTTTAAGAAATTTGGAGCTAGACAACTACAAAACTACAAACTGGAGAGAAATTAACTTCAGAATTGAATATTTACTAAGAAGCAAGAAATATCATAATAAATAAAATAGAGAAATAGAACCGGTTTGGAGAAGAGAAACGTTATATGGGGACAAATTGGGTGATAAAAAGATAAGATTAAGAGCAAGATAATACCAATGCCCTCTCTATAAGCCAAAATATATTAAAATATTTAAAAGTTCCTCGGATTTTACTTTCACAGAGAGTCTGCAGAACCTCCTCCTAGTTTTCGGTTAGCAGATTTCCGTGTCGTGTTCAGGGGAGAGAACAAATGAAGGAGATGAACTCGCAGATTACTAGTCTTTGACAACATTAGAAAACCACCAAAGTGGCTAAATTTATTCTTTAGTCATAAAGATATCTATATATGAACATATAGTGCTGTGATTACTGTGGACGCTATATGAAATACAAATATGGCAAACTAGGAGAATAATATTTAAAAAATAATAATATGTAATAATAACAACAATTAGCTATTTATTTTAATATATAATTATATTGTACAATAATTATATTATTATATTACATATATTACTAATAATCTAATTATAATAATACCTGGGGCGTCTCGCATATACAGAGTATTCTTGTTGCCCAGCCGCAGGCAAGGCCACGGAGGAATGCAGGATGGGGTTGACGGAGTTCGGCGCGCCGACTCCGCGAACCGTAAGGCGTATGCTTAAATTTTTTAGAGCGCTACCCATTTGTCAGGATACCTACTTCACTATTACATAAGCACATCATGGATTATAAAAAAATAATTACAATCAAGCTACACGAGAAAAAATTTTCAATACTACTGAATATATTTTTATATTTAATATCTTATGAAGAAGTATTTATTTACGTTATTCGCATTAAGTAATATCAAGGTAAAACTTAATTATTGAAATTTAAGTTGGTATCAGGAGGCTGAGTGCACCCCGGATCAGAGCTCCCATCGGGGAAAATTACCCACACGGGTATCGGGGATCGAATCTGCGCCGGAAGCAGATGGGTTGACACTGTGACCGGGGCTGCGCTTAACAACAACAACAACAACAACAACAACAACAACAATAATAATAATAATAATAATAATAATAATAATAATAATAATAATAATAATAATAATAATAATAATAATAATAATAATAGTAATAGTAATAGTAATAGTAATAGTAATAGTAATAGTAATAGTAATAGTAATAGTAATAGTAATAGTAATAGTAATAGTAATAGTAATAGTAATAGTAATAGTAATAGTAATAATAATAATAATAATAATAATAATAATAATAATAATAATAATAATAATAATAATAATAATAATAATAATAATAATAATAATAATAATAATAATAATAATAATAATAATAATAATAATAATAATAATAATAATAATAATAATAATAATAATAATAATAATACAATCTTATATCTTATATCTACATTTGTACATCATATTTGTACTTTGTAATCCAACAATGAACCCTTCCGAAGCATAAACTTTGAAGAAATGTCAAATGTGCCATGCTTCACTGTAGTTCATAGATTGATTTTAACAGTTTTAATTTTAATGCAGCCAAATTATTTAAGAGAATGGACGTGCACATTGCACAGTTGTAAAAACAGGCAAAATAGATGTTAAATTTTTGGATTTTTAAACGATATATCTTTTTAACTGTTAGGATAATGCAGTTCCTTATTTTAAACCCTTATTTTTCAAACTACCTTTCTAGACGCTTAATTTGACCTATATTGCTTTGTTCGTTTCTGCCCTTTATTCTCTTACTTATATTAGAAATGCCTCGCGTAACTTTGGTAAACCAAATTGAATCATATCTGAAGGTGAGATACGCAACGGAGAAGTCCATTTAATAGCAAAATTGAATTGCTATAACAGACAGTGCCTAATGATCTCTTGGATAGATCGCGAAGTTCCCTAGTGACAAACCGCGCAAACACAGAACACTGAGAGAACATATCTAATCTGCACCTTTGCCGATGCTCATTTTCATTTGTATCAGTAAAAATGGTTTTAAGCTAAATAAAAATACGGTCTAAAAACTATGATTTACCTTCAAAAGTGGGCGGGCTGTACTTTGAAACTACTTTATATAATTTTGGATTACCATCTTAATTGGCCAATTGATATTAATCATTTTTGAATCATTGTTATGTGCGCTTTATTCGCTGCATCAACTGAAACCAGTCGATATAAATTGTGTTTAAATATACTTTTTACTTTTACATTCTACCCTAAAATTTAATATCGAGATTTCAACAGAAACACACAGTAACAGTTTTAGAAAAATATGCAAGTGTATCGTGTGTGTGTGTGTTTGTGTGAGTGCGTGTGCGTGCGTGTGTGTGTTATTTATGTGTGTTTAGACAGCACACGTTCCATACAAATAGTTAAGTGCTAAACTGGGTTTTCAAGTTCAAAGTCTTCCAGGATACGACACGAAAAAGAACCACCCTTCCCCAAAGTATTAATATGGAAAACGTTTTCGAAACCTTTTAATTTCTTAAAATGCTATCTTGAATTATGTGGACCTGATCTCTTAATCCTCTTTACCCAGATCACTTTTGCATAACTGCCAAACCGTAAGACAGGCAAAATCTTGCTACATAAAAATTGCAGATCTACTTAAAGCACAAAATTTATATCTTGTGAAGGAAGTCGTTATTTTCTTCTTCTTGTTCTTTCCTCTCCTGAAACAAAATTTCAAAGCTACACATTCCGACCAGCTCTTAAAAGACTTCACTATCGCTTAAGCCTATTGTATTCCCTTATTCCCATGGCATCTACAAGGAAATATGTAATAAATGTATTTGTACAAATATTTATCTCGATTAACGTGAAGTAGGTAGAAGACGTGAATATAACGCACCAGAAGTTTTTCATACTATTGTTAATAGTTTTAAGTATTCAATGCTGGAGTATTGGGAGTAAACTTGACAAAATATTAATTTTACAGAAAAATGCAGTTTCTATAGTAGAAAACTCAATATCTAGTGGGAATTATAAGCCAATATATTTCAAGAAAGTACATATATTGTGCGTTATTAATAGGTAAATTTGTTTTCAAAAACTTGCATGAGATAACTTCTGCTGAGGATGTCAATGGCAGACACAATCCATCAGTATAGATTTCATTATAGTAAAATTATTTTCTTGTCCAGTCAATGAACTAAGAGTAACAGTTAATTTTAGAATTTAGCTATGGACATATTCAATAAATTACCTGTGTAATACCCGTTCTTAGATTAAAAAGTGTAAGGATCGGCTGGTTTTAAACCTATTTTATAATATTGATGGATACTTTGATGCTGATTTTAACATGCTTTCATTTTGTATACATAACTTTTATTTTTATATTTCATAAAATTGCAGCCAAATAGCCGCATACAGTTACGTAACTTTTTTGCATTTTTGCATATTCATTTATAGATTTCACTCTTTTACTACACAGTTCTATGTGACATCGTTCATAGGCTTCGTTACACAGTTCGCACACACACGTTGTGGTTGGGTCGTGATAATTTTTGTTTTTGCAAATTCGATGATGAAAGCCATGAATAGATAATTTAGTTATATGTCGCAGTTCGAAGTTTGGTGCTGTCGATGAGCGGTTCATCATTGCTTCGGTGCCATAGAACTCCGGCCATACTTCTCGTTTATCCTCCATGATCTTCAATTGATTTCTGGAAGCTTTGGTGTGTGGCACAATATATCGAAGTTTGATGTCTTCAATTAGGAATGTCTCTCTCGCTAGCAGTTACACTAGTCTAGATCTTCTTGTCTTCGAGAGACCTAGTGCTCTTTTTAGATAAGTCGATTTTACCTTTTCCAGCGTTTCTAGATTTTTTTCTGTCAGGTGGTCCCATATAACCTCCATTCCGTAGGCCAGGATTGGCAATATGAGTTTTATCCATAGCATCAAATTGATGCTGATGATAGTAAATAAAATAAATTATATTTGGACTTTTCGTTTCAGTTGTAAAATACAACCAAAAGAAAGGTTTATGTATTAAATAAACTTGCAAATGAGATAAATTTCCATTATTTGTTGGTGTTTGTTATATAATAAATAAATCTCTAGCTTTAAACAAACCTAAATAATACATTTCTAAAAATCATATTATTAAAACAGTAAAATTAAAGTTGTAAATAGCTGTATTGAGAACTTCTATTAATATCTAAAGACTATATTGTCTTATATGTTTAAGTACGCATATGTTTAAGTACTCACACGAGTAAGTGAGAATTCTTAGCGACCAATCATAGGGCAAGATTGCAGCAATATCGCTAGGCAAAGAAGCATGCTGGATAAACTGAGCATAAACGTAATTGTTGGAAAGACAAGAACTACATAGTTAATTAGCATAAATTTAAGTAGTGCTTGAAAGTATTTACACAGACTGAATTCTACTGTCGGAGGGTGCATTTTTAAATGTCTAACAAGTAAATACAAGTAATATTCTGAAACGCGAAACAGCTAACTTAATGGAGATGTACAGGCACTTAAAATGTAATTAATTAGCAATATGAAAGTGAAGCCAGCTGCAGCTAAGTAAGAGATAATGAAAGAATATATGTTGGCGCAAATTTCTTAGTTTTTATGTATCTTCTGACCATTGCCCACGAGAGTAATAAAGTTATGTGGTTATCGCTTGCAAAGCACTAAAACAACGACATAAATAAAGGTAATTAAAAATACCTGACCAACCTTTGTTAGTTTCTTTTCCAAATGAATCTTTTACTAAATGAGCTTATGGTGCAACCAATTGGTTGTGTTTTTTGACATGTCTTTTCCATCTTTATATGTTGTTTTATTTGCCATAAAACTCATTGCTGTGCTTCTAATGACAGGTCTAAGCAATTCAATTTCTGCTACTTCAAAACTTTAATCTTTTTATTAGCGCCAAAATCTCCAAGCTAATGGACTTTAAATACATCTTTTCCAACTCCTTCAAATAAACTTCTTTTTATTTTGTCCTGAAAATGTAACTACTAACACTGTGAAATGTTTGCAGAATAAGCGCAAAATCCTTTAACTTCTTCTAAAATGTTACCTCATTGTTTGCACATTGATGTTCCTGAGTTATCTACTCACAGATCTTTGTCTAAACCGTATATGAACATCTTTATTTTATGGATTTATTGGAAGAAATGTCGTTCATTTGAATATATCTGTCACCTTAATACAGCAGGTAAAGAAATTATTGTATTCAGTACCAAAATTCTATATCAGTCTAGGGCGACCCGAGGAAAACTTTGAGTAAACTTTATCTTTTTTACCTGCTAAACAGGCAGTTATCAGTGCAAGGCGTGAGCAATCTACACTCAGTGAGCACCAGTTGACCACTCCTGTTCCATTACTAGACCATATCAGGGCCTATATCGGCGGTGCTGGGCCTAACACACATATCCTAATACATGCGGTTGTCTTAGGACTTTCAGTCGCTCCGTAGACTACAGCAATTAGGTCCTCCGCTAACGTTACAGGAGTGCCATACACCATACTTTTCATGCAACCTCGCAGAAAATAGAAACGCTTCAGATCTGGTAACCTTGCTGAACATGGAATTGGTGCATCTCTACCAATCCATCAAGTTGGATGTTAAGTTAACTCCGCACATTTCATCAAAGTGTGCTGGAGTTCATGTTGGTCATTTCCGCCGCTGTCACGCTGTTAAAACGTTACTATACTGGAACCTGCACAAGTAGTGCAGTAGGATGCGCACTAAGGACTCTGTGGAGGAATGTTATGCTCAGATTGTTCATCCGTAGTACACAGGCGTAGTAGTGCTGCATACCTTCCATATAAAGATCCTAGTAAAACGAATTTTAGCAAATTGCCACAACCGCTTGTTCTCAAACTTCGACGTTCTCCAGCGCCTAAACCGTGCATTTCCGGACAGGGGTTCCTTCTCGAAAATCAATCAGTTTGCCATTCCGCACAATATACTAAGCGTTGTTGGTGTTCACCAGTTCACCAATTTTAAACACATATTCAGGTTACTTCCCCTGAGCCTTGTAATGTAATACACCAGTTATTCAGTTTGTATACCGCGATTTCTTGAAACAACTATATCTGTTAATTGTTGTTATGATAAACATAGTAATGTGTACAGTGACAAGTGATGAATACCAGATTCGGCTAGTTTGCACACCAACATCACCTTGGATGCTAGGTGTGGTCACCCCTGTGGCAAGTTTTGATACATCGTTCTCTATTTTCTTGAGTTGCTTTTTGATTCACTTGACGTTCCTTGCCTTCGGAGACAAATGATCTCTGAGTAGGATAAGCCACAGCAAAGAGCGGACATGACGGCGGCGTTTTGCCCTCTTATTTCTTAGGACTGCTTCCTGTTTGTGACCCGCAGGCATCGCGCTTAAAAGAACATACCTACTTGCAGAGCGGCTACAGAAAAGAAGTCTGGTAAAATCAAAGGGAAGAGATCTTCTTGACCTTGAGGTAAGATGACATGCATTTGGGATACAGTTCAACCGCTTCTTTTTAGATTTAAAAAATCTGCACATATATTTATCTTGCTCTTTCTGCAAGTGACGTGGTTCTCCTGATACATGGGGATTCTGTTGGGAATATTTCCTAAAAATATACAGGATATAAGTAAAAGTTTCGTTAAAGCTTGTCAATATTCTCTTCGCTTGTGGGTAGAAGCATGTTTCTTGTTCACAATGCCAACAATGCTTCGTTATTCAGGTGCAGTATCTATTGAGCTTCACAGCCAGTAGTGCGTCATAACAAGCATTATTCTCTCTTCCACACCAATAACGTATCAACTATCATACAAATGCAGTTGACCCGTTACGGTTTAGCGGGAAGGATTGTCTCAAACGGAGTACTGGGACAGATGGTAGAGCAAATTTAAACAATTGCAAACTTATATTTTACTATTATAGTTCTCCAAAGGAATGCTATAATTAGCTAAAAATAATTCACAGTTGTTGTTGAAGTATGCTAGGAGCTAAAACATGACCAAAAGAGTTTCGCATAACCTTGGCCAAATAACATGTACTCTACCGCGCTTTCTTTCCACCCTGCAATTCAAGATCAGACGATATAAACGATAAAACATTCCGTCATGATATGTGCTTTCGTCATGCTGAGAGGCAAATTTATGTTGTGTCTAGAACACTTTCAAGAAAATCAGGGGTGTCACCCTCGTGCACTATTCAACACTAGCGACAAAATAATTCCCATAGAGATGTTGGTTGAGATGAAATTTGTTCGGATGCCCCGCCTATTCCTACAAAATAATGATGATGATAATAATAACAGTAAATAATAGTAAATAATAATAATAATAATAATAATAATAATAATAATAATAATAATAATAATAATAATAATAATAATAATAATAATAATAATAATAATAATAATAATAATAATAATAATAATAATAATAATAATAATAATAATAATAATAATAATAATAATAATAATAATAATAATAATAATAATAATAATAATAATAATAATAACCATGATAATAACAAAATACAACAATGACATTAATAAGAAACGAAAAATGTCAATGAAACATTAACTACCCTCCTGCTTGCACTGTACAATCTGCAGTATTCAAATGGTAAACAATAGCAACATATACAGGAGTGAGTTTATTCTCTGGAAAATAAAGTCCTGTAAGTAAAGTGGGGTGGCGCCGTAGCTGAGCGGTTAGCGCGCTCGCCTGTCACCTAGGCAGCCCGGGTTTGATCCCTGGGATCCACATGTAGTATTTGTGGTAGACGAAGCGGCGTCAGGGCAGGTTTTCTCCGGGTGCTCCGGTTTCCCCCGCCACAAATTCCACCAGTTGCTCCATTATCACCTTTCCAATCATCCATTTCGCCCACATTTTATATCATCCTCTTCCTCACTATCATACCTGGTGCTTGACTGACCACCCGCTTCCAGGTCTTCACTCTGTCCGGTCCATAGGTTCCTCTGCTCCCCAACAGGTGTCTAACCCTAGGCACTGGCTTGTAAGTCCTAGGGGGTGTAAGTCCTACAAAAGGGGAGGGTGATCGGAGGAGGAGGAAGAAGAAGAAGAAGAAGAAGAAGAAGAAGAAGAAAAAGAAGAGGAGGAAGAAGAAGAAGAAGAAGAAGAAGAAGAAGTAAAGTGGGACCTTATAACACGATGGAGATTACATATGCAAATTTACAATCAGAGCAAGACTGATACGTCTGGACTGCATTTTATAGAAAATGTAAAACTGAGGGGGAAAACGAAAAACTAAGAACACCAGTGTAGTGTACTACTGTGTTTAAAAGGAAGCATACGGATGTCTTAACATGCCACTGGACTCTTAAAAATGGAGGATTGTAAAGGATGTTTGGCCAAAAGGATTCACAGGTATCTATAGAATGCTTGTATGATATAATTAAAAAAAACGAAAATGTGATTTTCACCTAAAAATTTAGTCTTACTGTTCCTAATTTACACCACCATTGAGTCGAACAACGAGGGCAGAACGCTATACACACACTCTTCCCTGGCATGCACGCGCTAGCTGAGAAGATTGGTAAAATGCCCCGTGAAGTAGTATGGGTACCATATTACCGTATCTCGTTTATTCAATCAAGGAGATGAAGATCACACCGTGTTATCAAATCGCTGAATTGAGAATAAGTATGTAATTATATTCAAACAATTTTATGTTAATGAAGATAGCGCGAGCTTAGTGTAGAAGAATTCTAGAAAACTAGCTTCAACTCAGATTGTGCTACTCAGACGATTTCGCCACTGCTGCTCAGTAACTGTCACTGTAGAGGTAACATATTGCAACGGTTTTAGGGAGGGGATACCTAATTTTGAAGAAAGCCAAGGGAAAGTAACTTTTACAAAATTTAACAAAAATCAGAGGTAGAGATGCAGACCACGTAAGGTCCTTATTCTTTCTATGACTTGATACCGAAGTCTGGTAGAAGGCTAAAGTACTTGAAGGTAATGTAAATATAAGTCCAACCACTCGCATCAGGATTAAATTTATGTACATTGGGTTAAGGTTAAAATCCTATTTATTTCCATCGTACTCGACATAAGAGGAAAAAGAGATCTGCCGCACGTGCTAATACTCTTACATGTTTCCTCTGGTCAAGAAAACCTGGCATGTTTATGTTCCTCTTAGGAAGGAAAGCACGGATATTCCTTATTTTATCAATGGGAAACGTGCAAAAAATTTAACTTTTGTATTGCATTCTGTTACTTCTGGATTCTATATATTAGAATCAAAGGCAAAATACGAGAATTAATTTTCCAAACCGCGGTTCTGAGCTCTAAGAGAACAGGAATGTTGTGATTTTCACTGCATAGCATTCAATTCTCATCTTACAATATTTCATATTTCATAATAAGTATGTCATTAGTTGGCCAATTAGTCAATTTTGCTTCCCTCTTAAACTCGTATATTAGAGAGGTAAAATTGGAACTGAAAAATTCAATGCCACAGGGTTTTAAACCACGACCCACCGCTTCACGCGTGGCTGTTCTCACCACCAGTAGTGAAATTTTTGGCATAAATAGACAATAATCGTATATTAAGTTTAACAGGGCTTTCCATTATCGAAACAGTTTTATAGAAATGCTGTGTACTGTAATTTTATGTTTCAAATGTAAGCGAGCTATTTTAGTTTGGTTTAGGAGGATAAACTGAGGAGCCACTTGATGGAGAAGGCTCGAAAGGCTCTGGGCGCTAACCACGTCCCACCCTCTAGTACTGCACCCCACCAATGACGCCTGTAGTGGGCAGAGGCGGGAGACAGCGGCTGGGCGGCAAGCCTTGGTCCTTCATGGGCTGTTGCTCTGGGGTTTAGTTAGCTATTTCGCAGTTATGTATGCTTTTACAGAGATGGCTCCGCGGTAACGTGTGAGGCTCACATTTGGGAGGTCGTGGGTTCGATTCCCGCGGCCAATCTTCCTGACCCATGGGGTTTATCGGGGTTTTCCGGGTCACCAGGAAATGTGGGAAGAATAATTACATCCCCTTAATTTCCCGTCCCTCCATTTTATTTCACTTTCCTTTCAATGCGTGTTGGCGTGGACGAGTTAGCGCTCCCGTGTTGAAACCCATGCTGCTAGTGGCTGCTTGGTGATTCGAGATGCCAAGATTAATTTCCAACACACGTTAGGGACTCCCGCGTCGTATTGCTTCATTCCAAAGTAATAAATGTTATACAATTTTGTATCTTGTAAACCGTACGAGACAGACAAAAACATTCTGCATAGAAAATATAGATCTCTTGAATACACAAAATGAATTACCATGTATTGGACTTTCCGGAGTTATAGGTTGCATTGGTTTCAATTTGTCGGTACTTTGTTTTTGTTAGTGTCGATTTTTAGTTGTTTCTCTGATATCACGCAAAGAGTATGGAATTTCTAGACTAGCATATAGTGAGTTGCTTTTTAAGGTGAAACATCTGACTATCGATTTCGTTTCCTCCATGCCTCTTATACCTTCAAGACGATGTATGATGGAGCTACTTCTGCAAAGTTTTGGATTTTCAATTAGCATGAAGTAGATAAAAAATAATTTTTCATAAAAAGAGTTTGTGGAAGAGATATAAAAATAAAGGACAATAGTAGAGAAAATTATGCGAGCGTAACATATTAATACTTTTTCCCCTTAGGAAGGCATCACTGTCTTTTAGTGTTATTTAAATATGAACATTAGATTTTTGATGAAATACAACACTACTTTCCCCTATAGTGAGTAAAAAACTGAGAAGGAAGGAAAGAAAAGGGTAACAGAGATATCAGAACCAGTGACGCTGTCAACATTTCATTTCTAAGGTTGAAAATAAGTGTTTTGCTTGGAATTTTAAAATAAATTCTTTCTCTAATGCCTACGTGGGGAAACATTGTATTCCATTAACAAATTCGTTACTGCTACTTCACTGAAAACACACGTTTTGAGATTCCTTAAATCCAAAATAGCATTTTTTGATAAAGATGCGCGCACGTGTGTGTGTGTGTGTGTGTGTGTGTGTGTGTGTGTGTGTGTGTGTGTGTGTGTGTGTGTGTGTGTGTGTGAATAAGAAATTTAGATCTTAATTTTCTGGAAATATCCTCTGAGTTCTCTTCATTTTTATCATTAGGAGAATATAAGAGAAGAAAGTGGAAATCTATTTAAAGCACACGATGTTTTTATGAATTTACTGTTCTTTTACCTTACCTCCCTTACACTTTAGCTCTTATCAAGAAAGATTTTTTTACATTATTCGTATTAACACCCTTATTTATACAACATATAATGCTTTGAAAAACGTTTAAATCGAGTTTTGAGCTGGAATTGGGTTTTGATGCCTAAACGTTTGGGGTTTGACGAGTTTATTAATTAAGTCTAAGTCACATCGGACGATGAATGAAATGGGGGAAATGGTGCTCAAATGTACCCGAGGTCAATAGAGCTTATAGCTACCACAAAAAAGAACCTGATCCATTAACTCACCCTAAGCGAGATTCGAACTTGGCAGGCAGATACCCGAACCCCACACAACACAGATGAGCTACACAATTTATGTTAACCACAACATCTATTTCTGTATAGTTATCCTTTGGTGATATTCCTTCATATCATTTTGGATTTTCAAATATTTATACTTAATGAATGCTAATTCGTTTGCATTTTATGGTAAAGCAGACCATAGAATTTCCAAGTTTTATAGAGAGTCGCTCTCTAAAATCTGACTATTGTTTATTTACGATGTTCTAGAACAAAATGTTTAAATCGGAACTGTAATGTATTTACGCACTTTAGGAATCTAACTTTTGGTTCACTTACTTAATCCTTCAACGAAATACGTCAACCTAATTTGAAAGGATTTCTGGATTCACAAGAATAAGCTAAACTGAAGGAATATTTTGTAGAGCAGAGTAGAGAAAGCCATATGAGTGTATCAGTTGTTTTAAAACACTTTCTGAGCTATAGCTGCTTAACTTTGATCATTTACCCACATGCGTAAACGGAACAAAGGAAAGTGCTGTTTGGATTCGTTAAGACGCTTTTCCTTTGTTACACTGTGCACTCACTGCCCCGGGATGACGTAAAACTTGAAGTGCTGTAACATCTTCACGGGAAAGCCGGACTACCTGCAAGTTTTACATCTTCTTGCCGAGTTTCTTGGGGCCACTTGGCCTCACGCACTAGACTTTGGAGGGCAACAGACCGCCCAAGCACATCTTCATGGAGTTGTACCACATAGCATCTCCAAGACTTTGCAAACTGAGAATCATCTCATCCGACGAGATTCCTGCTTTCTGCTTATCTTTATATATGTTTACTTCTCTTATCTCTCAAATTTGAAATTTCTGGATTTCTTAAGGCAACACAACTGAAAATATTAAAACGGGTATTACTTCACCGATTAACTTAAAATTTGACTTATAACAAGCATTAATGAAATGTCAAGTAAACCTTCAAGTAAACTATGATCCCGAAAGTATTTTAAATAAACTTTAGGTTACAATTTTGCCATTTTTACTTTCTGTACTACTAAGTAGAGGAAGTATTGTATTCCACCTGAAAATTCGATGTCGAGATTCTGCCGGAAATGTATGTTTTGAGGCACCATGAATAATAATAATAATAATAATAATAATAATAATAATAATAATAATAATAATAATAATAATAATAATAATAATAATAATAATAATAATAATAATAATAATAATAATAATAATAATAATAATAATAATAATAATAATAATAATAATAATAATAATAATAATAATAATAATAATAATAATAATAATAATAATAATAATAATAATAATAATAATAATAATAATAATAATAATAATAATAATAATAATAAAAACACATTTTTGGAAAAACCTCCATGTGTGTGCGTCCGTCCGTCAGTCTGTGGACAGCATAACCAAAAAACGAAAAGCCGGTTAAAAGCCAAGGTTGGTATTTAAGCTTAATGTCCTTCAAGGATGCGACACGAAGATTTTAAAGAAAATTGCCCCACCTTAAAGCACCATTTACACCGAAAAGTTTTCGAAAATATTGACTTTCTTGAAAACGGCTCTAACGATTTTGTTTAAAATGCCACATGTTTGAGATATTTTTATGACAAATGAAATGCATAGCTTGAATTTTCTGGCTGTAGTCCATGGTCTCATATTTACTATGGATGACTTTTGCATAACTAATAAACCGTAAGAGATAGACCAAATCGTACTATACAAAGATGTAGATCTTGCTAAAATACACAATTTATGTCTGAATAAAATTTTTTGTAGAGTGAACCATTTCGAAGATATTTCTCGTTATTTGTGTAAGTTTTGGAGAACTTATACTTCTGTCAAATGAAACACCGCTATTCACTTTTTTTATATGTTAACCGTGCTAAGAGAACTTTAAAGGATTTGACTATCGCTCAAAGCCTACTGTATACCCATATTCCCGCTGCACGTGCAAGAAAACTAGCAAGTAGATAATTTCTGCAAATGTTTACCTCAATTAACACGAAGAAGATAGAAGAATAAGAGTTTGTAAAAATGGTTGGTACAAAAGTAGAGAAAGTCATGTGAGTGCAACACATTAGATTTTTTAAAATACTTCTCACGATGAAGGTCATAGATTTGTGACTTAAAACTTAATTTCTGGATTATTTAGTCTTAATATAAGGCTTAAACTGGGCTGTTCCTATTTTTTGGGCGGTAGGGTTGGTGGTTTGGTTGTAAAGCTTCTCATATTATACTGAAGTTACGATTTTCGTCATTTTGTTTATATAAAATATTTAATTGCATAACCATATGTATGGCCGCCTCCGTAGCGCAGCTGGCAGCACGCTTGCCTGTAGCGCGGAGGACCCGGGTTCGATCCCCGGTACCAGCATGGGGATTTTATCCCCTCTGGGAGGTCTGGCACGGGGTGCACTCAGCCTCGTTGGGTCCCGGGGGGACCAATTGAGGAGCTACTTGATGGAGAAGTAGCGGCCCCAGATCGAGAAGAACGCATAACTGGCCGGGAGGGCTCTAGGCGCTGACCACGTCCCACCCTCCAGTACTGCACCTCACCAATGACGCCTGTTGTGGGCAGAGGTGGGGGACGCAGCGGCTGGGCGGTAGGCCTTGGCCCTTCGTGGGCTGTCGCGCGGGGTTTACATTACAACCATATGTATTATATTCTTTTTTCACCAATAGTGAAAAGTTCAGGGAGATTTCTTGAAATTTGCATCACGTGGAACAATCTGAATGCTACAAGATATTGAAAGGTAGATATTAATTGGAAAACAGTTGAAAAATATAGTAACAAGCAAAATATATGTGCATCAACATTTAAATTGCTGAATTACTTCATCAATGTCACGGCTATTGGAATCTTGAAAGCAGAACAAAAAACTAAAACGCAAATTGAGTCTATAAAAGTCTACAATTTGTCTATAAAGTGGAGAAATTTCAGGAATGAGCTTGTTCTGCATCCATAGAAGACATTACATTTAAATACTAAATTTGTTAATTAATAGACTTTTCGTTTTTGAGCTATGCTGTCCATAGGGGAATTTTCTTCTAAGTACTTGTATCATAGCCTTGAATATCCTGAGCTTAAAAACCCGGTTTCGTACTTTCCTGAGATTTATACACACAGATAGACACGCGCGTTGATATTAAAAAAAATGGGTACAAAGTATCATGTTATATGGTGGAGAGACCTGGACATTGGGTAAACACTAAGCAAATAAATTGTCGGCCACAGAGAGGGGCTTTTGGTGGAGGGTAGCTAGAAAAGCAAGGTAGGAGAAAATTAGGAGTCAGAAAATTAGAGAAATAACTAATGTAAATGTAATATTTTCAAAGAACGACGATGGAAAAGGATGAGTATCTGGAAAGGATGGAGAGTAGTAGAACACCAAAAATGATGTGGCATTGGAATGTTAATGACAGAAGAAGAAGGGGGAAGCCCAAAGAACAGTGACCCAATGAACTAAGATGAAACCTAATCAATAAAGGCCTCAAAGAAGAAGATGCAGAGGACAGAAGATGCGGAGAAGAATCCATTTGGGCTGAAGGAAAACTACTGTATTGTAGAAGAATCCTTAATAAAAAAAATTATAGGCCAGGATGGAGTCGCACGGATGTTTCTCGAAATTTGGCTTTTCATAAACACAGCCGGCCCACAACAGTTTCTCAAACACTGTGGAATAATCCGTCTTTGTTACGACCCACTCCATTGTTACTTATTTGCCGCGAGTGGTGTGAGGTACCTTGAGCTTGTGTGTATTTGATGGCGGCTGCCAACAATATATATAATATAAGTGACGATAGTTAGCAAGGGAATTGTGATTGCCATAATTGTATATAATTGTATAATTTTTACATGTGCCACCTTTTTGCACAAAGACTGCATGCAACGAGAGGTATATGCATCGCGTAACCTGACTGAAAGAAAAATCTCTTCTTCCACATGTGTGGTGTTTACTTCAGAATTTCCTTAATTAAGTTTAACTATCGTAAATATGGCTCAATATGCTTCAACATGCCACCACACTAGTATATTTGTTTGCTTCTTATTATTACTTTCTTTACCATAATTCATTTAAAAGCATATGCTCCCACTTTTTTTATCCTAAAAGTATATACTCGTATTTTCAAATCTCATGGATTTTCGCTCATTCTCCATATGCTAACTGATCAATAGGTGTGTGTCATACCATGTTTTTCCAGCTAGCCCTGCTTCTTTAATTTGTGCATCCATAAACGTAAATATGTATGTAGTATACCACATTTCATTATAATAAATGTCTTTTCATTAGCATAATGGACTGTATAATGTAATATGAGGTTTAATTCTGCACATAATCACATTTTTTACATTGTTACATTACAGCCCATGTAATTCCATCCATTATGTTAATTCGGGATTATTGCTCATGAAAGCAGTAGAACTACATGCCAAAGATACAGTGCGTAGTCCACGCCGTGCTAAAACCACATTTTATGTGCTCGAACCTTACAAGGGAATATGAAAATTGACGTAGGCAGCAGAGAATCCGTAAATCTTTAATAGTTGTTTATTCGTGTGCTGCACTATAAATATGTGATGCTTTTGAAAGAATATCCAAAAGTGAACTATTGATATTAGGCACTAACAAATATAGAAAAGAGAATCTAAAATAAATTTATATAAGGGAGAGTTAAAATCCTTATTCTGCCAGTATTTAATCTATTGTGACAAAATGACAAAAGTTCAATGGTTACTTTTTACTTTATCCACTAGTTAGAAGTATTGTTTTCCACGCAAAATTTCGATGCCGAGATTTCACCGGTAATATGTTTTGAAGTCCCTGAATCAAAAAGAAAACCAGTTTTAGGAAAATGTGCGCGCGCGCTTGTGTGTGTGTGTGTGTGTGTGTGTGTGTGTGTGTGTGTGTGTGTGTGTGTGTGTGTGTGTGTGTGTGTGTGTGTGTGTGTGCTTATGTGAACAGCATAACTCAAAAACGAAAAGTCGATTCTACTTTATGTTAACGATCTGGATCAATACATTGATAGTGATAATTAATAATATATGCTGATGATGTATCTATGGCTATATCAGCAAGTACCATGAATTGGATGAATTGGATAAACGTATTAATGATACCAATTATTCTTTTATAAAATAGTGTGATGCTAATAGATTAATGATAAACATGGGCGAGACTATTATTTTGTCGTTTCATAATACTTTTGTTTCCTCCCTTGATAAATACTCAAACTGCTGCTATTGCTCAATTTTTAGGTATTTTCATTGACGAAAAACTAAATTTTAATGCTGATTTGGATGATATATGCAAGAGATTAAATAAAGTGTGTTTTGCTCTTAGGTGTCTTAAACAATCCTTGGATCTCGAAAATTTATTAAATATTTATTTTTCTCTTGGTCGTTCTGTATTAATGTATAACATGATCCTTTGGGGCAATGCTTACAATATTCAAAGGGTTTTTCTTATTCAAAAACGGATGTTGAGAATTGTTTTTAATATAAGACCTAGGGATTCTCTTAGAGATGTTTTTAGTATATTTAAAATTTTGAATCTCACATCTATTTTTATTTATAAATCTGCTTTATATTACAAAAAAGATCCTGAATGATTTATTGTAAATACAGATGTACACAATTACGACACCAGAAATAAAACTAATATACATATAGCGCATTATAGGACATCTAAATTTACAAAGTCACCAATAAGCTCCATAAGTAACGTGGTAAATAATTTACCAAAAGAACTAATGTGCATCAAATCTTTAAAACAGCTTTAAAACTTGTTTAAAGGATTATCTTATAAGCAAATGTTTTTATTCCTTACTTGAATTTTATAATTAAGTGTGTCTTCTTTCTATTGACGTGTCCATCTGTACATTGTTTGGCAATGACCAAAAAAAAATCAAAGTTGGTATTTATGTTTAATACTTTTCAGGATGTGACTCGAACATTTTGAAGTTTATCCAGCATAAACTACCCTTTAGATCGAAAAAGTTTCGAAAAATTTTGATTTTCTGGAAATGACTCTTAACGATTATTATTAAAATGCCACATGTTTGTTATTTTTATGGCAAATGAAATGTATATTTTGAATTTTCTGGCCATAGTTTATGCAGTCCTGTTTACTCTTGATTACTTTTGTATAACTGGTAAGTCGTAAGAGTAAACCAAATGTTACTTACGAAAATGTAGGCTTCTTTAAAACCAACAAGTTATGCCCAAATGCATTTGTGTGAGTGTGGAGCGAACCGTTTTGGAGACATTACTTGTTATCGGTGTGGATTTTGTAATACTTAAACTTGCTTCAAATGGGAGGTCGTTATTGACTGGAATATCAAAGCTATTGCTCAAAGCCTACTGTATTTCCATATTCCTTTTACACCTACAAGAAAATAAGCAAATGTTTATCTCGACTAAGATGAAGAAGATAGAGGAATAAGCGTTTGTAAGAATAGTTAGTACAAGAGCAGTGAAGGGCATATGAGTGCAACACATCAACTATTCTTTCATTTTGTTCTTCTCCAAAACTTTGCACAAAAGAGTACCCTTTTCTGATGTTAAGACAGTCTACAGTCTTTCGTGAAATTACAACCCACAGCTATTTTCTTCTCGTAACCTTGACTCACTTCATGTCTTTGTTCACTTTATCTCTCTCCCAAACACTTACTCTGAAGATACAGTCACTCAGCACTCATAACTGATTCGCTGTCTTCCTTCATGATGCAACTGACGCACACACACACGCTCGCTCACACACACACACACACTGAAACTAAGAACTCGCCGACTCCTGTCTTAACTCACTCAATGCTCGTTGGTTCGCCTCCTTATAAAGGAAGGATGATGTAACCATTCTTGAACTTCTACAAATATTCCGGCTGCCGGAAACTTCTCGAATTATCTGGAAAACCCTTTTGGTCCTGCCGCTCTGATTGTTGTCACATGTCTGCTCGTGTGACCTTGAGGGTCTTTGATACACACACCGCCAGTGGGGTGGGACCCGACCGTTCTTTTTTGTGTACCGAGGCCGGTGTCACACTAGTAAATCATTAATGTCTCTAAAACCATTTAAGTTATCAGAATGAAACGTTTACAGGGTGAAAAGGCATCTCTTCTAAATTTATTGATCTGCGTTAATCCAATAAGATACTTTAAGAAAGCTAGATTTTTTTCCCCGGTTTACTATCCTTTGATAACATTTATTATTAGGCTGCGGATTCCGCAAGAGCTTGCTTCAGGTTGTCTACACGTAAATCATTAAATCCGTCGCATAAAATGTAAACAGTCGTGGCTATGAGTCTCAGATACGGATGGGGGACACGATCAGGTGATCACTGCAAGCGTACAGTAGGGTGAATAAACTACAGCACGGCAATGCTATCGACTGCAGAACATATATTGCCTTATGTTTACATATTTCCTATTACCGAACCCAATATATGCGTGCAAATAATTTATAGTACACGGACCTACTCTATGCAATATTTATTATATTTTTATAATATTCAGAATACAACTTTGGTACAATATGAACACAATCATCGTTTTAATGTACGAGTACAATGCTTTTATACATTTTAATATGCGTGCTATGCATTTTCAACAGTATAGCTCGTATGTTTAGTGATACTATCCTCCATAAAATGTACTATTTATTGTTAGTTGCTCCTGTCCTTGCCCGTATTGCAGTGAATCACCATGAGTATCTTGAAGTTACCGAAGCTAAATCTTTTACGATTTGCAGTAAGACATTCCTTATATCATGAAAAACTGCTTTCTACGTCACAAATTGGATTGTCAGCCATAAAATCTCTTATGTCATCCTTTAAACATCCGTTCCATACTGTTGTTGCATTTGGTACATTTCCTTTTGTGTACTTTTCCATGAAACATTTAAAATATGGATTGTGTAAGTTGATAAATGGGATATTAGCTCCTATTATCATGTGGCTTAAATCTACAAAAGAGTTAGATTGGATATGAGGTAGAAGGCATAATTTCACCCCGTTCATTTGAACCCAGGAAATGCACATGTTGGCAATGTCGTTTACTACACAATGTTCTACATTGTTAAAGCGTTGTTCCCTCCTATTTCTGAATGACAGTTTGCATTCTATTATATCACCATTAATAGCAAAATACTGCGAACCAAATTCTTTAATACGTTCCTGTATTTTCTCTTTGCAACCGGAACTTGGAGACAGCAAGGCAAGGTGCAATGTTTATGGGCATAGACTATACAAGTACGCTGTGTAAAGTCCAATTGCAGCGCAACATAATTTCTGCTCGTTCTGGCACTAGCCCTTATAATACTTAGTCTATTTATCACCAATATTCCTTTATTTTTCAAAATAAACAAGCTTATTATTAACACCAAATTGAATCCGCAACGATTTTTGGCCTTCTAAAGTTTAATTTGACTTTGATAATTTTTCAGAAAACGGGTCATTCATACCCGAAAATATATCTGTCAGAAAAGCTTTTGAAACTAAACATGAAGAAAACAAACGGAATATATGTACTTTTAATGTAAGAAATTATATGGCTTAAGAACACAGAAGCTACCCCATTTAACATTAATGCCAATTTGCAGAACAAAGCGTCTCCCAGAAGTGGACCAAAGTTGACCTAAGCACCCGAAGTGTATAGGAAAATGACATTTTTCTATGATGCGGCGCATAATTCACAGTACAAAATGGTGGATACAAAAATATTTTGTAAAATATATTAAAAGTACATGTGTTATGTCTAAAATTATAAATACACATAAATTACACAGCAAATTTCAATTTAGTCTCCAGCATAAGAAACTGCTGTCTTTTGATGCAGTCTCGTCGCTCCTCCTTTCCGCTATCCTACGCAGAATGCTGCTTTCTGGTGATTCCTGCTCCGGCTGCTCTGGCATGTGATTTTAACCTCAGGATATGCGTGGGTGTTTGCGAATGAAACCAGAACTCTCTCTTGAATATTTTTATTCTCACCAAAATAAGACTGCGTGAGATTTGCCGATCGTTATTAACAACGTTAAGTCGTGAGGGTGCCTTTACTAATACCGAAGATTGTTACTATTAAACATAATATATCCTCACACTCGAGGATCCGGAATGCAAGTCCCGTAACTGAAGTGCTCGCTAGGAGATATGGCGACGAGTGTAGCGACCCGTTCCGTCCGGTTCTGCAGGGCAAGTCTAAACGACCCTTTCTCTCCGGGTTCTCGCAGGCAAGGACCTGTGCGTCATGACGCTCTCTATACCTTTCACTTCCTAATTAGCAACAGGGTTTCGAAGAAACGACCATCCCTTGTTTTCCGGCTCAACGCCGGCACTGAACGATTTCCAGGAAAACCGGTATTACTATGTATCAGGCTGACTACCTGGAATTTACCACTAATGACTTGCTAGCAACATTACGTGTCCCTTCTGACAATCTTAACCACAACTAATACTCCAGATTCTGTAGCTTTATACATGTAACGATTTTAACATTTTCTGATTATTTAATTCCGCCATGTGATGCAGTATTATATCCATAATTATGGCGTTCACAATTTCGGCTTCACTTTTTGTTATTGCAAATGTGTAAGACAAAAATAATATGTGAGTGGGAAGGCTCAGATGTTAGGAGTCCTGTATGACCATACTGATAAGTGTTCGATAGATTTGTATGCGGGACAGTGTGGATCCATTAGTATAAAAAGTACGGTGAAACAAAGTTAAATAATTTCTAATTTTGGATTTCTCTACCACGTACACAGTAGAGAGAGAAGGTATTGTATTCCTCTCAAAAATACTATACTTGATTTCAGCGAAAATGTGTGTGTTGAGGTCCCCTGGATCCCAAGAGTATTTTACTTACTCAACAATGCATAGTAAGTCGGGAAAGTATTGCATTTTAGCCAAAATTGGATATCGTTATTTCACCGAAAGTAAATGTTTTGAGATGAGCCTAGAGTTTTTAACACTACCAGAATAGTTAAATATCAGGTTCCTATATGAATCAGGTTGGGAGGACCACTCCGCAACTTTACAGCGTACAACTGGCTGTAGTCTTGCTTTAAAGAAAATGCTGGAAATATTTGGATGGATTCTGAGTAACAATTGAAGGGAGAACATCCGCATCTTCAGTACAGTCACCGCCAAAGTGTGGGCAAGCAGAAGCAACATGGTGGTACAGACACACACACACACACACACACACACACACACACACACACACACACACACACACACACACACACACACACACACATACACATACTGACATGTTAGACTTTAAGATTAAATCTTCTTTAACCTGGTAGTAATGTTGAATTACAAATGCATGAAATTAATGAAATGGTGCTCAAATGAGCCCGGAGTTCATAGAGCTTAAAGTTACCCAACATTTGCCCTCTCAGAATAAGGGAAAACCTATATCCAGGTAATTGACTCTGAGATTCGAACTCGGTACCTCTGAACGTGAGGCAAAACATGCTACCCCCACATCACAAAGGTGAGATAGGCGTTTAGCAATGACACTCGTAGGTCATATTTCCATCCCTTACCATTAACGAGGTCAATTAACAATGCTTTGACCATTTGTATCATTTTATTCTTTTATAAACCAATATAAAATATCCGATCCTTACTTTTGGTCCACCGACATTGATCTACTTGTATACAAAATTTGTTTATAAAAGAAATCAGGATTATTTCTATAATGTATTTTACAGAGTGAGATAGCACTTTTGACTTCCATTCAGGAGGTCAAGGGTGCAATCCCCGCGGCCTACCATGCTTATCCATGCGTTATTTTTGGGGGTGTTTCCCTGGCCTCCTACCTTTTGGCAGGGTAGCTAAAACTTCGCATATGGGGAGCTAATTCTACACAATACATTAACATTAACGTTATTTTTAAATTAACAATTTTGAACGCCTTTCACGCTGTCTACCCCAGGGCTGACGAACATTACTCAACAGGTGTGAAGAGAGTCCCCCTCCATAACTACAATAGCATGCTTTAGCGGAAACTTTTTCGCTTTGTTTACCCCACTTTTCCGCTTTCGTGGTTACGAATGGAGGGGAAGTAGGGGAAGTTGTTCACACCTGCGGAGTAACGTTCCTCATCCCTGATCTACCCTGTCCCCTGTACACTACACATATTTTACAGCAACACTTTAGCAATTTCTTTCCACACTTTCCTGACTCTTGCACGCCCCTACCAGAGATACCCCATATTTTACCTGCCTACCAACGCATTTTTATCCTGTGTTTGAGTCTCACATGGTTTTAATGTACATTATTAAAGGAGAAATCCAATAAATAACACAAAAAATGTAAACGGTCAGTTTGAGTTTTTGGCATTTGGCCATTTAGTCTTCGTAAAATATTTGTTTCTGTCTCACTTATAAAATTATCAATATATTATCTCAAAACACCCTACAAGTAAATTATGTTTGCAACCCTGAATACCGGATTGAAGCTAAGCCAATCAATTGTTTTTATTCTGTCACTGTTGACGTAATAATGAAGTGGCTGATGTGAAACTGATTTAATTATTGCTGGACAGCTGTACTTCAAAATTAGTATTCGTACAGAAATCTCTAGGTTGTATTAAAGCAATCGAAACAAAGGTGTTTTGTGTGTATTGATGTTTACCTTCCAAGAAAATGAGAGAGCGCAATTTGCCGAGTCGGCTATCGCATTTATTTTGATGAGAGGACATGAAAGCAATTAACTGTAAGCGTTATTCCAGACGTTCATGTTAAAGTGTAGACTGAAATTAAATTTCAAGTTGAGTGTTGCATTTGGCATGTTGAAGCTTACCATTGCTTTTGAGGGGTTGAATTAATTAGTCATCTGTTATGCGTAATATCTACTTCAGAGTAATCTCATGCGCTTCTAACATTCATTCTCAGAAATTCTATACAACTACCTTCTATCTTCTACAGAATGTTTGAACTACCTGAAGAAATGGGTTGTTCCAGTGAAACAGTTACACTATTTTTGCCTAGTCTCTCTATTATTTGTCAGAGCACTTCATTTAGGAAAAGAAAGAAAAGAAAAACCGAAAACTCGAATAGATACCAAACTTTGTGTTTATGTTCAATATGTTCAAAATATGTGAAATGAGATTTTCCGCTCAGATGGAACATTTTGCAACATTTTAAATTTTCTTAAAATTTCGCTAACAATTTTAATTATAATACAATGTTTGTAAGATGTTTGCACAAAAACGTATATCTTGAATTGCCTGTGAAGTCCACTTCATACTTCAAGTATATATTGTTTCCAATTGTTCAATACGTAATTTGTTAATCTTGACACTATTCATCTGTGTCTAGTGATGTCATGGAAAGAGCATGGAATTTTAAACCCATAGCAAGCCCCTTTCAAACACCTGCATATCAGTCTTATTCCCTCTGCCATTTACGTACAACGAATCGTGTAATAAAACTGCCTCTCGATCAGTATGAAGATAGAAAAGAGAGCTTGCTTAAGAAGAATTTCTAGAAGCTATATTAAAAGCAATTTTTTGTGGACAGAGAAAGTCATGTGCATATAGGACACCACATTTTTTTAAACACGATAGGCTCTTATTGTGATCATATGCGCCTTTTTCCCTGTGTAAGTGCGTTTTCTGAATGCAAAAAACCTATAATGTGTCGCAGAATTGCTGGTGACAAAGAGATTAAGAGTTACATATAAAGTGCAGCTGAGATGAATATTGTCATTAAATGTGACGATCTGGTCCACGAAAGTGCGATCCGTAGGCTGCTGTATGTTCGGGCCTTTGATTTATAACGTGTCATTGCCTTGAAATTTGGAGTACCTTCCAAACTCTAGAAAACCTATTATTTGAGGAATTCCCTTATAGTAAATGCAAATAAGCCTTTTTTAATACCTTATATGGCCTCTGGAAGACCGAATTTGTTATTCTGATAGTTCCTTTACTCTTAGTTATTAGTCATACCCCATTGGGTTTAGTCCTTGAAATCAGGCAAACGAGATGGAAACCTTCTCGTTCCCACCGTTAACAAAATTAATATAATTCCTAAAACTTGTCTGTGTCAAATTTATATAACTGTGACATCTTTCATGAAAACACAAGTACTATTTTTACATACTTCACGCTTATCAAGAAATATTGTAATCAGTTCAATAATTTAGCATCTGGAATTTACAGAAAATTGATATTTTGTTATTTTATAAAACATCATGACTTCTACCTTCTTCTAATTCTTATTTTTCTGCCTACTTCATGGTAATCGCAATAGGCATATGTAGATATGTTTTATCACATACTTCCTTGTAGATACAATGGGATTATAGTAGCCCTAAGTGATAGTTAAATATTTTACAATTGATTTCGTTCTTGTTGTTTTGATCTTTGGTATCTTTTTTCTTTCTTGTCGTCATGACCTTTGGTAACAAAGGACTATATAGCCCTCGGAAAGGCATATTTCTTACTCATACTTCCTGACTTTATGGAGGAAGGGAATGAACCTATTTAAAGAAAAATTCCCATCCTCCAACCGCAAATCGAACTCGGGACCTTCGGTTTTGGATGCTATCTTGCTAACCATACGACCACAAATATTGTTTTAAAACTTTTGAAATTATTTGATATAAATGGTCTAGATTTTCTGTGCTAAGATTTCTTTTATCTCTTACAGTTCCCTCAGCTCCCTCTACAACGGCGTGGGGCGCAATACTGGAGGTTGGGACGTGGTTAGCGCCCCGAATCCCTCCAGGTCGGTGGATGCAGTCTTCGTAACCTGGAAACGCTACTTCAAGTAGCTCCTCAATTGGCCTTCTGGGACTTCCAAGGCTGAGTGCACCCCGAACTTAGTTTCCCAGTGGGAGAAAATGCTCACGCCGGATCCAGGAGTCAGCCCAAGCCTCCCTCTTTGTAAGTAGTTGTGCTACCGTCACGTGAAGAAGACACTCTCTTATACCTTCTTATATCTACAGCAAAATTTATAAATGTAAAATGACGATTAAATATGAGTAGTTTGTAGAAGAGTTACTAAAGAAAAATATGCGATACAACTCATGGAATTTTCAAGGTTATTTCGGATGCTAAATTCAACAGCGAAGTTTTAGATAACATATCTTTTAAATATTGGACCTATAATAAGTCGTTGTGTGCTGTTTGTTGCCACAAGTACTCCCAAAGCGACCAAAATTAGACTTACGATGTTTTAGAAGTGATTTGAAGAAATGATTCTGCAATTAAAGCTCATGTGTATTCGAAAACCTGCATCAATGCAAAGACAATCGCTTTTGTCTGAGTAAGATGCGCCTCGCGGCATAGTGGAGGAAATTCAGGAGCCATTCTGCTCAGCCCTTTAGTTTCTGCGGCACTCGCGGCTCTTTTGAGGAGCACGTTCAAGGAAGTTGCTAGCAGACTTTAAAGGCCACAAAGCTTACTGTTATGCATCGCACGTGTTGGTGACATGTTCAACATTTGTGCGGATGGGAATAGTGCACGTCATCGCCGGAATAGCTACACACCGGAAAAAAAATGGGGGAATAAAACGTATGAACGCACGGCATGTCCATATACAACTTGTACATCACAACCAGAAATCCTCTTATCGCTTTCCTTCTAGGTAAATCCTTATGCCCCTAAAGGACATGGTGAGAACCGTGGTTTCCTCACTGAAACTGGCTGAGAGGAGACTTAAAAACAAATTTCAGCTTCCTATCAGTATACCACTGCTGTTAGCAAAGAAGTCATATTTTTGAAAGATAATTTCGAATCTAGGAGATACAATAATGGGTCTAATCAACTTTTTGAAAACCGCTGAGAAATTAAATTGATAATGTACCTTGTCTTCCGCAGTGTAACCATTAATTCTACTAAACTTAAACATTCCCAGCCGGCAATATTATTTACGCAATTATCATCACCGTCAACTCTTACAACTTATTACAACTATTTTTCTATTTAAAACAAATATTTTAGCATAACAAATAAACTAAATAAACTACAAATTGCAGCTAACAAATCTGCGTATTTGCTATTTAATGGTAAATTATTAAGAAACCCAGTTATACGAATACACGAAGAACGTATTCAACGCCACAAGTATATTAAATACCTTGGAATAACGCTTGATGAGAAAGGCAACTTCAAGACACATGTCACTCACGTCTGCAACAAAGCCAGTAAAATTATGATGAAGATTGCCAGTATTGCCCAACGTCAATATAAACTACCTCTCACTACCATTAGAACATATCATAATTGTATCTTTACTGCCATCATTACATATGGTGCAGGAGCGTGGGCACAGTGTATGCAAAAATTAAACCTCGTCGCAGATATCAGAAAATGCCAGAGGAAAATTCTTCTCCGTTTTACTGGAGCAGCAAGAACGACCTCTACTATGGCTCTTCTTGTGGCCACTGGTACCTGGCCAATAGATCTACAGGTTCGCCTATATAGTGCTTACTATTGGCTAAAGAAAAGCAATCAACAAAAGATAGAAAATATAATAGGAAAACGATGCTATATGAAAAGACAAATAAGGGCTGAGTTAATATCCTTATGGTAGTCAGAATGGGATAACCTGCAAACTGGGAGACGCACCTATATGTTTTACCCTAATATACGAGAAAGGTTACGACTAAAGCACTTAAATCCCTTACAAGCTGCATTACACTATATTACGGGCCATGGGCCCTATGGCACTTACTTAAAACGTTTTAGTATCATCAACTCTGAAATGTGCACCAGATGCAATACAGAAGATACTCCTGAGCATGTAATGTTTAACTGTCAGAAATACAGTGAAATGGTACAATCTAACAGGGAAAATCTCATGCACCTCACTTTACCGGAAATGGTCAGGAATAAGGAAAATCTAAATACTTTAAATGAGTTAGCGACTCAAATCAGTATAGCAGAAAGATCTTTAAGACAAACTGAACAAGAAAGAAATCTAAGAAATTTTTATACACCTCCAGCGACTGTTGTAGCACCATCCCGTCGATCGTTAAGATTGTCAAACCAATATAACCGAAACCAAGTGCCCCAAACTCCTGAACCTGTTATACCAAGAACAATGACATAGAACAGAAGATTTCATTGGATCACTGAGATGATGAGACTTGGACAGCCTACCAGAGAGGAATAGCAGCGGCTAGGGAACAATAAACTGCATGAATACTATGAGATCACATATAACTTTACAATATCACTAATTTTCCTTATTGTTATTTAGTTTAATTTGGGTTAGTAACTTCTGCACATTCTATTGTGAATAAATTGTAATAAATAAGTTTAAATAAATCAAAATATCCGCACACAACGTCGAGATATAAGAAATTAGATATCTGGACATAGCTGGCAGATATTATTTTATTTTATATTTTATTTTATATTTTATTTTATTTATTTGTTTATTTTTTTATTTTAATAACAAAAGATATTTCAGAGGGTTCAATAATTTAGAGTTAAAATAGACGTTGCTTCCCTTCAAGAATTTGCACATTCATTGCTTGAACAATTTTATGGTCTTCCAACAATCTATAGTTTTAGGTAAGCAATTTAGTATCCGTTTATTTAGGCATTCCGGTTTTCTTTACGTTTTAACGAGATACCATTCCAAATAAGCTGAACTTTGTATATTAGGCATTAGAAAACGTAATCTGATATAATATCTGTGTTTCTCTGTGAATTTACAACGCACGCTTTGGAGTTTATTTTGTAGAGCAAATCCCCATTTGATGGTATACTTATCCATACCATTTCAGAAGAAGAGTAATACAATTTTATATATGTTTATTTTCATTTTGTCGTCTGTAAGATATCGTTGACATGTTTATTAAAATTCCTTCAATGCGTCTGTCTTATTCATGAGAAAAATTATAGCCTAAAACGTTTAATTCTTAATGACCATCTCTTTTAAACTCCATCCCCTCCGATTTTGTCTTTTTCTTCTTCTTTTTTCCTTTCCTTGCCCAAAGTCTCCAATTAAAGTCTTCATATTTCTTGCAACTCATATACTTCTGTCTACAAGTCTCTCGTTATTTGGAATTATTTCTGGATCCTCTGGAATGTGATTATGTCCACAAATTAAAGGTAATTCAGTTGGTGCTTATTACCGTTTTGTTCCCAGGTAGCAAATGTACCGGTTAGGTATACATCAGCATAAGTTAATTCCTTTGGTTGTTCATAATTCTTCAGTAAGCCACTAGTTGTCTATATTTGTGTTATTTTTTTCTTTTAACACGCATTTAATATTTTTAATAAGATGTGAAGCATATCCACATTTTTTCGTTACAGCTCACAATACGTTTTACTTCATCCTGAAAAAATGCCTTTTTACAATCTATAAATTCTATGAATTCAAGACATGTACCAATTATAATATTTTCAAATTCAAGATGTACATTTGATTTGACATAAAAATGTGTCAAACATACTGGATTTTAATAAAAAAAAAATCGTTAGAGCCATTGCAAGAAAATATAAATTTTCGAAAAACTATCTATGTGAAGAGTAGTTAAGGGTGGGCATCCTCGTAGGATGCTGAACTTATATACCAAGTTTGGTATTTAGCCTTTTACACACCGTTTGCACACACGCGCGCGCGCGCGCACACACACACACACACAGGCGCGCGCGCGGACCCTTTTTAAACGTTTTGGACATTCGGGGGCTTAAAAATCACATCTCTCAGTGAAATTTGATATCGAACTTTTGGGTGGGATGCAATATCTTATCTAATTAGTGTACGGAGGTATATTTTAGCTCAGCTTTCAGTACAAACTTCGCTCTATGAATTGGTACTACTTTTAATATGCCATCATCCATATGTACGATACATGTAATGTTTGGTTTGTAAATATAGGGAACAACTATATGTGCGTGAATGTGTCTTTGTGTGGGTGAAAGTCAATCTTAAGAGGCTTAATGCCTGAAGCTGAAGTTGATGATGATTATAACGATGAAGAATAGTAGCTTGTAGCGAATAAATATAGTCAAGTGAGTGCAACATATCAAATTTTTATTCAGGGAATCTCAAACTTTCATTATTAGTTAAATGTCGATAGCTCCTCTGCCTACAAGGTACAACTATGCAAAGATGATTGAGTGCATTAGGAGAGCAGAGCATATCTACGTTCCACGTCGTGTTGCAGCGCGCTTTATAGAAGTTATTTCCAACATACAGCTGAGTTTATTGATACCCTCTGTTCCATATGTTGGTCACAAAAGTAGGCTATGTCTTGGATCATCAATTCCATTTGTATTTCCGAATACGTACACAAATGCGAGTGGTGATTCAAGACATAGACTATTTTCTTTTTGTGATATTCAGTCGTGAAGTTGGCAAATTTAACATTGACGGAATATAGTTTTTAGTCCTTAACAATGAGGAAAGTAAATAACTTTATATTTAGATTGAAAATGTTGAACTATGGTGTAACACCATCTGAATATGGTACCACTGGGCATATTGTCCAGTTCTGATCACCTCATCTCCCAGACCTAACTTCGCTCGCAGTATAATTAGTTAGATGAATGTGATAAGATGACGAAATGACATTAGCTTGAAGGTTCGATGTGGGAATCGCCCTGTGATGGTGTCCCATTGATATTCACATTGTGCAAAGGGAGCAGGGTTTCGTGGTCTGATGTATGACCCCGTGTTGTGTGTTTTGGCTTGACGCCTCTATGAGATTCCGATACAGTGATTGATCTGTCGGCACAACCAACACATTTGGGCTTGCTCGTGACTGGGATCTTCTTGCCGGATAGCCCCATCCATTCACACCCCTTCAAAAGATCGTGGCATTATTGGTGGGGTTGCCGCCAGAGGCGAAATATACGGGACTGATACATGATCGATGTATCGCATTTCGAGATGAACAAACCATCAATCCTGTTGGAAAATAAGAAAGAAGAAACATGATTTAATGTGTCAGACTTTTTATAGTTCCTTTATAGCCTCCAAATAACACTACCTTTCTTTCAATGGAAGTTATGCACATCTATGCATTAGTCTAACTCTTGGGTTTTAAGGAGACAGAGATGAATCTTCCAACTACTATAGTGTGTTGTAAATGTTCTAAATATTTATGTTTAATAAGCAACAATGAGGACAATTTACAAAGGTTGTTGCATAATTTATCATTGAGTTGTGAAAGATATGGAATGAGTATTAATCCATTAAAGACAAAAGTTTTAACTATAAATACCGTGCGTTCCCTGACCGCCCGTACCGCTCCGCGTCCACACCGCACCGGCGAGGACCGGCGCGCTCTCCACCAGAGTTACGCGTAAGTCATGGGTACGGAACACTAACTACTGTACTAAATTGCATTAGACTTACCGGAATCACAAGAGATGCTGAAATTTATGACCTTCAACGTGAACACATTCCCTATATCAAAAACAATTGTGGTTTACTTGCAAAAGTTCATGTTGCCTGTATTTCTCTCATGATATCGTCTTTCAGTTCTTATAATGTGCGCGGATTTGATGCTTACACTTTATAATTTAACGTTCCCCATAAATGAAAATCACTAAGACGTTTAGCACAAGCGACTAACATTTCCAAGATGTTAACTTTCGTGGTAGCGAAACTTCTGAAACTTAAAAGTTCATGTTTTACAACTACAAGATCCTGTAGAACTACAAGATCATTTTGCAATTGATTTTAGTCCGTTCATAATGACGACATGGATCCACGTTTAACATTCTTCACTGACGAAGCGTGGTTTTATCTTCAAGGTCAGTTCCTACTCAGAGCAATTGATACTGGGCTACTGAAAATCACCATATTATTAGGTTCCTCACCACGCGTAGTCTCATACTTACGACACAACTGTTGATTCACACGTTTGTAAATTCTATTTTAAATATTTTTTTCCGCAACTAGCAAGAAATGAAATATTGTGTGACTGGTTTCGTAATTCTATGTATAGTTTGCGAAATACGTATGGGGACCAAATAATTAGTTCCCCTGGTCTATCTCCATGTGAGTTTTATTTATAGGGAACGTTAAAGAATAAAGAATACGCATCAAACACGTTCACATTACAAAAATTGAAGAACAATATCACGAGAGAAACATAGGCAATCAGTCAACATGAACTTTTGCAAGTAAACCAGCATTGTTTTCGGACATATAGGGAATGTGTTCACGTTGAAGCTAATCAATTTCAACATCTGTGGTGATGCTGGTAAGTCTAATGTAAGTTAGTAGAGTAGTTAGTGTTCTGTAACTGTGACTTGCCGGTTCCTTACGCGTAACTCTGGCGGAGAGTGCACAGGTCCTCGGCCGGTGCGGTGCCAACGCGGAGCGGTCCGGTCGGTCAGGGAACGCACGGTAAACGGCCATTGAGATGTAAATCGCAATTCAAAGGACACATAATACAACAGGTCATAATTTCTATCTAGATGTAAAAATAAATAGTGATGGGTTTTGAAAGAGGAAGTTAGGGAGAAAGTTAATAAAGCTCCAGCTCTCACAGTTACATTTGCAAAAATAAATATCTGTGAAGAGAAATCACAATTAGGATCTATAGAACAGTTGTAAGATAAACAATGACTTACGCTTCAGAAAATAGACTTAAACCACAAAAACAAACCATATGCTTAATGTAACCGAAATTAATGTATTTTATAGTAAGATGTAATTAATGTTATAGTAAGATGTCCAAATTTTACAGTTTACCAGTTACCCTGTTATCCAGAATGAACAAAGCTTCAGAGAAATTCCAGAAAATTCAATGCATACATTTAATTTGCCATGAAAGTATCTTAAATATGTGTTGTTAGTTTGAGGTGGAGGATTCCTTTCAGATCCTTAAAAGATACTGAACTAAAATATCAAGTTTAATATTTAGGCGGCATTTCTTTTCTGAGCTGTGCTGTTCACAGATACATGAACATACACACACACACGAAACTTTTTCTAAAATTCGGGGTACCTCAAAACGTATATTCTTAGTGAAACCTTGTTATTGTATATTTGAACTGAATGGAATACCTTGCTTATTCCTAAGTACGTGGTAGAGAAAGCATAAATGCATAACTTTGAGGTATTTGTACGACTGCATTCTACGATATGGTTACCTTTAAGGTTGGCAACGCTGCAACAACGCCGCCAATGTTTAACGCCGTCGTCAGCTTTAACGCTTTACGTTCCATACCTCTGAGCCTGCAGACGTTCTTTAGAGGGCAATTAACACAGAAAATACGGCCCTCCTTACGTTTTATTACTTTATTATTTCAACTCGTTGCTCGGTCTCCCTCACATCCCTACTTTGCGATCTCCTTGGTCTTAAAAGCATGCCCTTCGGCGACAGAATTTTTAGTTTTGATCAGGATGATTAGTATTCCCTTATTGCGAAACTTTCCATGTCTAAGTGGCATCTTCCCTTTACTGCCGGTTTCGGGGCAGACAACTACCTCAACGCCGGGTTTACAGCGTTCCTGCTTGAGGCGGGTAAACATTAGCTTCTAGCACGTTCCAACCCAGTCTTTAAGCATTGTTTACTTTCCCAGAGAAGATGGTCTCGAAAACTGCATTTTAATGGGGCCGACTGCTGCTGTTGTGTACGGGGAGACCTGCAGGAGGCAATGGGTATATAAATTACTTTCTGTTTGATAATGCTAAGGGGACGGGGAAAATAAAAGGGATGTAAATTTTCTGCCCAAGCATGAAGGTTGTTTTTCTTCTCTCAACAATTTAACGATCTACCCTAAGACAAGTCGAAGAACAGGTGTTAAGGTAACGGATGGATAGGTAAGAAGGTAGCAGTTGAGATATGCAAAAAGTTATGTTAACACCAATAGTTTGTGATGTGCTTTATCAATTCGGTTAATAAGGCAGGAAATAAGCCACCTGTAATTATGAGTGTATCATGTATTCATTATTACGACCTTAATTTTAAAAGCAAATTTAACAACTGCTTTATAATTTCGGAGCGAATTGCTTTCGGCTTAATTTTCCAAAATAATGAGCCTATAGCGCTTTCCTCAAATCTATCTATATAATTTGCATGAAATTTAAAAGATTATCAACATAACATGCATTAAAACTCTGTTTTAATATTTACATCATGAAACTGATGAAAAAAGTCCCAACTTCTGAGACAGTTTCCTTTGTAAGCCCTCCTAATAAAATGTAGGCTTTGGGAAGACGGCAGTCTCATGTTATGGGAAAAATAACTACGCTTCGAAAAAGTGAGAAAAGAATACCTGTAGGGTATTTGAAATATCGTTTAATACATTCAGTGCATCCGTAATTTCCGAGCGCTGTAAATCATTGCAAATCAGAATACAGAGGATAAAAATTGTAATGATATATAAAGATTAAGTATTGCCATTGTATATAACTTAATAATAGTAGATTTTCCATCGCCAACACCTGAAGATAAATATCGACTGAATTAGGAACAACAAGCAGCAGAAAGGTAAGGAACTGATACGCTGTCTTAGCAACAAAGGTTAAAAAAAAAAAAAAAAAAAAACGAGGAAGAAGAACCATCTTACCAAATAGAAACCTTATGAGTACGCCTGGAAAGAACGTTCAACGAATATAAAAAGACACTAGGGAACTAGAGGTTCTATAAAATGATCTTCCAAAAATGCGTTTTTCTTTCTACATTATATTAGCCGAGTAACACTGGCAGAAATAATTTCAGTACATATTTTTTGTAGGTACAAAGGGAACAGAAGAGTGTAGATGGATTGTCAATTTTTTAAAACGGAACCGCAATATCGTGTATTTGAAATGTAATGCATTTTCTATGACAATTCGAGGAAAAAATATGTTAACAGCACTTTTAAAAGTTCAAACAAACCAATACAAATATCTGGAAACGACTGATACCTTGCGAAATATTGTTTGAAATAAATTGTATATTTTAAAAAATCTGCTTTTTGTGCAGCAACTTTTTGAATATTTCTCATTGTTTATGAGTTACACATTATCAAAATTCATTACAAATGAATAGAAAATGTATTTACAGAAAACATAAATTTGCATATATGTATATATGCCCCCTCACGAGAGGATAGCGGCCACACACCGCCACCTAGCGCCGAAAGCATCCGTGCCACCCGTCCGGCTTCGCTGACACTTCGAACCCGAATTTACGCCTGAAAGATAATAAGGAAATGGAATGAAGGGAAATGATGGAAAGGAAATCATAGTATGAAAGTAAGCACCTCAGCAATAGCTTCAACAATCCCAAGTCAGATGCGCTGTCAACGGGACCGACCCGCGACCTCCCGAATTCGAATCGCACACATTATAGTCGCGCCACCTTTCTCGGTTTCTTGATATTAACGAATGACAAGTCTTTGTCTCCTGGGGGAGTTATCGTTAAGAGCTGCTGCCACTTAACCTATAGCTGCAGTAGATATATTCGTCCACGTGGCTTCTGCTACATAAGTGGAGGAAGTGCTCTATTGCACCCAAAAATATAATTCAGAAAACTCACCAGAAATACACGTTTCGAGACTCCCTGAGTAAGAAAAATAAATTTTAGAAAAAGGGCTGTGTGGATGGGCTTCTGTTAGTGAACAGCACAGCTCGGAAACAAAGAGTCACTAAATTCGTCTTCTAAGGTGAACCAGGAAGCTTTTCAAAAAATGTTCCCATCCGAAGTTAATAGGTGGATGAATTTTGGATAATCTTGATTGGCTCAGGCAATTTTGATTAAACTGTCATCTTGAAGATACTTTTATAGCAAATGAAGTGTGCATCTTGAATTTTCTGGGAATATCCTTTGAAGTCCTCGACATTCTGAATCACTTTTGAACTTACAAACTGCAAGAGTTAGAAAACAATTTACTACATAAAAAGTATAAATCTCGTTAAAGCACACAATTTATGTATGTCGAATGATTATTATCATTATAATTATACGATTATTATTGTTATTATCTTTATTATTACTATTTTCATTATAATTGCGATGCCGACCGTGGCGTAAACAAAAGGCGGTTGGCCAAGCTATTTCACACCATACACCAGGTGTATCAAGGTCAAGCTTCCCCAAACCTCTCACGCGAGCAAACACATGACAACAATGAACGCGGAACGTCAAAGGGCTTTCGAGATTATTCGAGAAGTTTCCGGCGGTCGAAGTATTTGTAGAAGTTCCAGAAAGGCGAAGTTCAAGAAAAGTCCATGCTATGTCATCCTCGCTATAAGAAGGCACCGAGGGTTTAGAGTCAGTCATTTTTAAATTTTAGTGCGTGTGTCAGCTGCATGTGTACGGCCGCGTCGAAAGGAAGATAGCGAAAGAGTTAATGGCTATCGAGTGATTGCATACTCCAAGTCAGCTGTTTGAGCCACAGGTGTTGCCCAAAGGTTTTAGAAGAAAATGAAGTGAGAAAAAATAACTGAATTGGACTTTTGTCGTTTTGCCACAGTATTATTATTATTATTATTATTATTATTATTATTATTATTATTATTATTATTATTATTATTATTATTATTATTATTATTATTATTATTATTATTATTATTATTATTATTATTATTATTATTATTATTATTATTATTATTATTATTATTATTATTATTATTATTATTATTATTATTATTATTATTATTATTATTATTATTATTATTATTATTATTATTATTATTATTATTATTATTATTATTATTATTATTATTATTATTATTATTATTATTATTATTATTATTATTATTATTATTATTATTATTATTATTATTAATTATTATTATCATCGTCATCGACATCGTCATCGTCATCGTCATCGTCATTGTCAGTCATTGCCGTTGCCGTTGCCGTTGTCGTTGCCGTTGCCATTGCCATTGCCATTGCCATTGTCATTATCATTGTCATGATTATGGTTATGGTTATGGTTATTGTTATTGTTATTATTATTATTATTATTATTATTATTATTATTATTATTATTATTATTATTATTATTATTATTATTATTATTATTATTATTATTATTATTATTATTATTATTATTATTATTATTATTATTATTATTATTATTATTATTATTATTATTATTATTATTATTATTATTATTATTATTATTATTATTATTATTATTATTATTATTATTATTATTATTATTATATTTTTTACTTAACCATTTTTGAGATAGTCGTTATCTTTGGGTTGAATAATTTTACAATACTTATACTTCTAGTCCAATGAGAAGTTGTTATTCGTTTTTTCCCCTCCTGGTCATGCAAAGAGATAGGTTTTACAATGCATCACATAGTGACCAGTTCTGTAAAGATTTGACTGTCAATTAGTCTTGTTGTATTCTGCTATTCCTACTGAACCTACAAGAAAAAGTGTAGTAGAACAATTTCCGCAAATGTCTATATCGATAGCATGCAGGAGATATAAGAATAAGCGTTTGTAAGAATAGTTGCACTAATGTAAGAGCAGAACGTAAATTGGCAGCAGTCCATTCAATAGGGTAGATTTAGTTGAGAAGAGGTAATCAACATTTGAGGCAATGAGGTTAATTCAATGGACGCGGGGTTACTACATCAGTGCATGGAACTTTGCTGTATTTACCCAGTCTCTGCGAAGCGGCACCGCTTGTCCCAGTGATGTGTATTCCTGAAATTGATCCTTAATGAAAGTTTAGACACAGCGAAATTTACTGAGCGATAGCAGGAGTTTCACGCTAACTAGGTTTCTATAGAAGCAGTAAGGGATATTTATATAGACAAAATGGCTCCTCTATGAAGGGAATTATGTCAATTCACCATAGCCAACCTGCCTGTGTAGCTGAAGATTAAGAGTCAAATTTGTAAAGCCCAATTGGATTATTTATCCCCAGTATTAGGAAAAAGCTAGCTACTTTTAAGACGGAAGCATTTTAAAGTTGGCTTTACAATACCTCTACTATCCTTTATTAGATGTCTATGCTAACCTATAACATTCTTATCCATTTAGTTGAGCTTTTGGAATATCAGGAATATTATGACTCGTGCACAACAAAGCACGGTCGGGTCCAAGTTACTTCACCCCACATGACAGACCGGCGAGCAAAGACGCAAAGTTGGGCTACCTCGCGCGTTTTTGCGTATGTGACTAAGAATAAACAAAGGGGCTACACAAAAAGGGCGATTTCACAGGAGCCTTCGAGAAAGGTCCAGCTGCGTCACCGCCGGCGGGTTCGGAGTTCGCGAAAGGTCCGTGTGACGTCATCTCCACTATATAAGGAGGCCAGAAGACAGCAGTGAGTGAGTTGACCGTTACAGACATGAGTCAGAGAGTGTATCAGTCAGTGCGAGATAGCTGTGCGTGTGTACGTGTCATCGCGAAAAATACATCAGTGAGAGACATAAAACGGAAATAAATACACTAAAAGCTCTGAGCGAGGTTACGAGAAACAAAATTTGTGAGTTGTGATAGCCCGAAAGACAGCAGACTGTGTTAATGCCGAGAAGAAAGCTGTCTATCTACTTGTAAACCTTTAGAAGATAATAAAGTGACAGAAAAGCAACCGGACGGAGATCGGCGTTTTGTCACTATATTAAAGTTATTCAAAAAACGCAAGAGTAACAAACAATTTGTCCGCATAAGAAGCTTTATTGACTCACTTACATAAATATATACCTTACATCTGGACTAACTTTGACCAAGGATAATCTTAACATATGAAAACAATTTCGAAAAGAAAACTGCTAACTTTAACAAAAAATTTCATGGCTTTCTAAGGTGTGAACAAAGAAAAATTTGATGTAATGCATTCACATGCCTTTCTCTACTATTGTACAAAGTGTTCTTACACACGCTTATTCTTCTACTGTCAAAATATTAACAAAATAATAATAATAATAATAATAATAATAATAATAATAATAATAATAATAATAATAATAATAATAATAATAATAATAATAATAATAATAATAATAATAATAATAATAATAATAATAATAATATTAATAATAATAATAATAATAATAATAACAATAATAATGATAATGATAATGATAATAATGATAATGATAATGATAATGATAATGATAATAATAATAAAAATAATAATAATAATAATAATAATAATAATAATAATAATAATAATAATAATAATAATAATAATAATAATAATAATAATAATAATAATAATAATAATAATAATAATAATAATAATAATAATAATAATAATAATAATAATAATAATAATAATAATAATAATAATAATAATAATAATAATAATAATAATAATAATAATAATAATAATAATAATAATAATAATAATAATAATAATAATAATAATAATAATAATAATAATAATAATAATAATAATAATAATAATAATAATAATAATAATAATAATAATAATAATAATAATAATAATAATAATAATAATAATAATAATAATAATAATAATAATAATAATAATAATAATAATAATAATAATAATAATAATAATAATAATAATAATAATAATAATAATAATAATAATAATAATAATAATAATAATAATAATAATAATAATAATAATAATAATAATAATAATAATAATAATAATAATAATAATAATAATAATAATAATAATAATAATAATAATAATAATAATAATAATAATAATAATAATAATAATAATAATAATAATAATAATAATAATAATAATAATAATAATAATAATAATAATAATAATAATAATAATAATAATAATAATAATAATAATAATAATAATAATAATAATAATAATAATAATAATAATAATAATAATAATAATAATAATAATAATAATAATAATAATAATAATAATAATAATAATAATAATAATAATAATAATAATAATAATAATAATAATAATAATAATAATAATAATAATAATAATAATAATAATAATAATAATAATAATAATAATAATAATAATAATAATAATAATAATAATAATAATAATAATAATAATAATAATAATAATAATAATAATAATAATAATAATAATAATAATAATAATAATAATAATAATAATAATAATAATAATAATAATAATAATAATAATAATAATAATAATAATAATAATAATAATAATAATAATAATAATAATAATAATAATAATAATAATAATAATAATAATAATAATAATAATAATAATAATAATAATAATAATAATAATAATAATAATAATAATAATAATAATAATAATAATAATAATAATAATAATAATAATAATAATAATAAGTTCCTTCATACTGAACTTGAGAATTATAGTTTCGCAGCGGAGAGCTGCCCACACCGGTTATCTTAGAAAGCAGAGATAATAGGTGATTCATACAACTTTGAAGTACTTGTAAGATGTATGTAGACAGCTGCTCCTAAAACCGTAGGTGCTTAAAACCGCTGAATTGCTGTCGAAATAAGGTCGCCTGGTTTGTGCTTTTTCTTCTTTTTCTGCTAGGCAATTTTGAATTGGATTCGGACGAGTAACAAATCTTCAAATAGTAAAAAAGACCACAATGTTGTGGGATTCAGAGGAGCAAACCAACCGAATCCTGGCCGTTAGAGGAAGGAGAGAGGAGCTTATGTTGTATATTTGTGTGAGCACGAATCCTTTCCCCTTCTTCAATTCAGTAGAATCATCCGAGTTTTCCAGCAGACGGAACAAATTGGCTGCTGTGTACGGCACGGCACGCCTCCTGAAAATGTGACCCATGGAAGAGGCAGAAGGCTCGCTCGTGGGTCAGTCTTAGTTTAACTCATTGCGGCAACCAACCTGCACAACCAATCCCCCAAATTGACCTTCGTCATCAATAAGAACACATGTGTGCGTGCGCCACTGGGAAGGGACGTGGGGCAGAAAAAGCACGATCGAAGAGAAACAAGAATTTGCACCAATTGCGATGATTTACCCTTGGTGGCTGAATAGTCGTAACTGGAAGTCCAGGCATTTTCATGGCAGTCTCGATTCAATTTATGATACCTATTTCACTTATAACCTCAAATGGGTGACAATGACCAATCATGTTTGAAAGAATGATGTTTTACAACCTTTACTGTACCGATTCACGAAGTTACCAGGTTATTTTATGGAACTTTAGGGCACAATGGTAAAAACTTTGATGCATTGTGGTCGCAAGACTTTCTTTACTCTTGTACTTGCTATTCTTACAAACTCTTATTCCTCTATCTTCTTTATGGCAGCCGAGATAAACATTTGCAGAAATTATCTTAGTACTGATGTTCTTGTATGTGCAAGAGGAATATGTGAATGTAAGCTTTGACGGGTACAAATGTTTTAAAGCTGGTCAATATATAAATACTCTCATATTCCGTTCCCTTTGCAAAACCAAGAGATAAAAAGGTGAATAACGACCTTCCATTTGAGAAAAATTTTAAGTACTGCAAAACTCACAAAAGAATATCTCCGAAATGTTTATTTGGTCTATCTCTTACGGTTTACCACTTATCCTAAAGTCATCAGGAGAAACAGGACTACATAGGCTATAGCCAGAAAATTCAAAATATACATTTCATTTGTCATAAAATATCTTAAACATATGTCATGTCAATCAAAATTATTATAGCCATTTTTCGGAAAATCAAGATTTTCGAAAAATAGTCAATGTGTTGTTTAAGTTGGAGAAATTTTCTTCAAAACCTTCGTGTCGCATACTTAAAATATATTAAACTTAAAAACCCTGGTTTTTAACCGACTATCTTTTTTGAGTTATTCTGTTCACAGACACATGGACTTTTTCTGAAAATGCTTATTTGGATTCGGGGGGACCTCAAAACATATATTTCCGGTAGAATCTCAACATCAAAATGTTGACTCGAATACAATACTTCTACTTACTATACATGGTAGAGAAAGTAAAAATGTAGAAATGTAGAACATTGCAGGTCAACACAAAAATAATGCAAATTTATAATTTAAATGTCCTTTATACACACAGGCATATACACATTTTCTTAAGATCCTGAAACATACAGTGTTAAATGTAATCATGACAGTCAGTAATGACTTCCCTGAAGAAGTAATCTTGCGCAAAACATCCAGTTCGTTCGAAATACAATTAAGCCCCACACAACTGAAATTTTTAAAATTGCACTTCACTAAAGTAATATGTTTATCTGAAGCAATAGATAATCTGTTCCTTTCATCTGTCCACTGTGCTCTTATTGGTGAAAATACTCTTTCAGCATTAGCACTGTGTTTCTTTGCCTCCACAGAATACCATAGCAAGTTGCAGTTTCGGCTAGTAACCATCATTCATTTCTATTTAGTTGATTTTCTGGTGGTCACTGCTTGTTTCTGAAAGTGTAGGACATTAGAGACTTTTCAAATATTTTCCCCGGACGCCAGAAAAATGCTTAAAATGTAGGGCATGTCCGGGAATTTCCGGACTTCTGGTAACCCTAGATTCACGCATCGAAATCTATCACCTCTTCCTTAAATGAAAAACAACTATCCTTTTTAAACCTTTTGAACAGGCCAAGGTATTATAATGGACCGTAGCAAATTGCAGAATGACTGTCTCCGTGGTTTGTTGATTAGCATGTCGAAGAACAAATTGAAGAACCAAACCGTAGGAAGGGTTAAACTTCGTATTCCCAAGTTTAGCACCATCCACTTAGATATTAAAGGCGGCATACAGTAACACTTTGTAAATATAGGCATGTGATACAGCACACACACACACACACACACACACACACACACACACACACACACACACACACACACACACACACACACACACACACACACACACACACAGACACACACACAAAAACAAACACATAAACACAGATACGCAGAAATGTCTCTAAAAATGCCATGTTTTGGTTCAAGGAACCTCAAAACATGCATGCTCCGAATATTTCAGTGGAGTGCAATATGACTTTCTAACATTGGGAGACAGAAATTAATCCTAGCATTACCTAGCCATATTCCAGAAGTTAGATTAGCAAGAGGGGGGGGGGGGGGTACTTTGTGACCATGCTGATGTGATCCTGGCAATCGACAGCGTCGTTAAACAACAACATAATTTAATTTAAACCACCAGTAACAAAATGTCTGAGCAATTTTTAAAACTAGTTTACTTTAAAATTGGGTATTATATTTTGTCATGTTTATCAAAGCAATATTTAACGTTGTTTAACTATTCCTTTTTCACATGAATCACATTATACCGACGGGGCAGTACTTTATGAATACCTTAACATTTCATTGTTTGTTAAAAGGACCAACAATGGAAACTTTGAAACAATTACCAGTTCTATAGTATAAATAGTGATTGACAATAACTATTAACTGCATGCCTTTAATAAAACAATTAAAAGACAAAGTTTAAAAAATCTGATGAGATCCACTCACATAACTTTCTCTACTCTTGTACAAACTATTTGTACAAATTCTTATTCCTATATCTTCTTCATGTTAATTAAGATAAACATTTGTACAAATTATCTTATTGCTTATTTCCTTGCAGGTGCAAGGGGAAAGTTAGAATACAGTAGGCTTTGTGCGATAGTCACATCTTTTGAAGCTTTGAGATTCTCTTCTCTTTGCACACTTACCATATAAAAATGAACAACGATGATCCATTTCACGAAAGTTTTGTTTTCCGAAACTCACACACATAACAAGGAATATCTCCGAAATGGTTAACCTTACAAGAAAATTCATTGAGACATAAGTTGTGTATTTTAGCAAGATCTACATTTTTGTATGGTATGATTTAGTCTATCTCTAACGGTTTACCAGTTATGCAAAAGTCGTCCAGGGTAAATACGACCACAAGAGCTATAGCCAGAAAATTCAAGATATACATTTCATTTGCCATAAAAATATCTCAAACATATGACATTTTAATCAAAATCGTTAGAGCCATTTGCATGAAAATCAACATTTTCGAAAAATTTTCCATGTAAAGGGTAGTTTAGGGTGGGGCTATTTTCTTCAAATGCTTCGTGTCGTATCCTTGAAAGACACTAAACTTAAATACCAGCTTTGGTTCTTAACCGACTTTTCGGTTTTTGAGTTATGCTGTCCACAGACTGACAGACACACACACAGACACTCGCGGACCTTTTTCTATTTTTTTTTTTTTTTTTTTTTTTTTTTTTTGATTCAGTGGGTCTCAAAACATATATTTCCGGTGAAATCTCGACATCGAATTTTTGGGTGGAATACAATACTTCCCCTACTTACCAATAGAGAATAAAAATTACAGAAGGTGGGCATAAAGTAAACCCCCTCTCCTTTGTCATGCTAGGTAGGGTTAAAAGCCATACAAATTTTCTCTTTTCAGCTTGGCATTGCAACGCACAAAAGTAAGTTAAATTTTCAATCTAATGAAGATGGTGATAATGCTAGAACTTAGAAAAATGAAATGAAAATATGAGAGCATTAATTCCATTGCTTTTGCAAAACTTTTTCCCCCCCACAAGCAGCTGCACAAAGCTTTACAAGCTAGTCTCTATGGGATTATCACTTACCTAATTGAAATAAGAAATAAAATTGAAACTAGGATGTTATCAAAGCAATATGAATGATATTTACACTCTTGCAAATTGAGACTATGGGTTCGTCAGGTTTGTAATGCAATAGGGTTTGATTAAAATTGATATCCATGCATGCGATTAATTTATATTTTCTGCTTGAAGCATTTATTGATAAAGGATTATTTTGCCTTTGATTCCTTTCATTCCACCTCCAGACTTCGCCTACGGAGATTGTGCCATGGACAGTAAAAATGACTTTTATGTTGGGAGCAATAGAATAACAACAAATATCTGTCGTGCTTTGCAAATGTCTAGATTGCTGACAGTCCGATAATTACACTTCTGTCAGACTCTGATTTATGTTTCTGCACCGTACCATCAGAAGCAATAAGTTATCATCTCAGTGTTGCTAGGCGTGACAAAGAAAATAATTTGTTCCAGTGAGACCTTCTTGATACGCAAACATATATTCATTTATTTTATTCGTGGTCCAAAAGTGACAAAAACCGCATGGATTTTGTAAAACGCAAGTGTGGACCGTATAAATTGGCCGATATGGAATAAACCCGCAGTGTTTGTTTGGGAAATGTTGGTGCTGTTGTTTGGACCAACTGTCTTTCTTATTTGTATTCCTATAAGCGTTTTAGCAGATTTGTGCTAGAAAAAAGTCATTTTAATTATCTTGGGTGCATTACATTTTTATTTATTTAAATTGTTCATAGTGAGTTTGCCCATATTGTCAGAGAATAAATAAGATACAGATACATCAAGACCTAGACATGAAAATAAAGTTAATAGATTTATCCGATAAATGACACTATACCAAGAAACATACATAAGGCAAGGAAATAAACTGATTAAAGTGTACAAAACAGTAGCAGTCATGAGTGATAACTCAGACTTAAAATTTGTATAATGCTAGGCTTTTTAAATTTATACTATAGGCGTGATGCAATGCAAACATGTTTCAACCTAAATACCATCAGTTTGCTCTAATAGTTTTGAAATTATAATCATATTTGTTTATTTTTTGTTACGTCACTGCAAAGTCTCGCGGCAAAAAAGGAAAAGAAATGTGGTCTAATATTTTAATTCTAGGTTAAAAATACATCTAATTTTTAAAATTGCGATAGGTTTCGCTGTCTTCTTCAGTTTACACTCCAAAAATGTTTCAACTTATAAGCAAGTGTTTTGCACAAACTTGTGAGTTCTTGTTTGAAAGTTCAAATACATTACCAGATACATCTGGAGACAAAACACACGGAAATTTTTAGTTGTTGTGTCTGTGGGAACATGTGTAGAAGATTTCATTGGTGAAACGCTAAAGATATCAATAGCGAGAAAACAGCGATGAAATATTTGAATATGTAGCTCACATTAAAATCCACGTGACATTTAAACTTGCAGTAGGGTATTTAAAAATAATACCTGCAGGCAAATTATGTATTTTTGTATTCAGAATGTCTAAATCATTTGATAGGATTAACATTAAAAAAAAATGTTTTTCCCTCGATTTTTCATTAAATTTCTGTCATGCATATCATTTACACAGAGGTAAAACTTAGCCTCTAACAGAAATACTAACGCAACACATACTATCAACGAAAATCATCATCATCATCATCATCATCGTCATCATCACTATTATTATTATTATTATTATTATTATTATTATTATTATTATTATTATTATTATTATTATTATTATTATTATTATTATTATTATTATTATTATTATTATTATTATTATTATTATTATTATTATTATTATTATTATTATTATTATTATTATTATTATTATTATTATTATTATTATTATTATTATTATTATTATTATTATTATTATTATTATTATTATTATTACTTTTATGCCAAATGAAATACATATTTTTAATATTCTCCCTATAGCCCATGTAGTCCTGTTTACTCTTGATGATTTTTGCATAACTGTATACGGTAAGAGACCAAATCCTACAACATAAATAATGTAATGTCCTTAAAACATAATTTATCTCCAAATACATGATTTGTGAGTGAATAATTTCCGAGATATTCGTTGTTATTTATGTCAGATTTGGAATACTTATACTTTTCTCAAACGGAAAGTTATTATTCACTTTTTTATCTCTTGGCCGAGCAAAGACGGCGGAATTTCAGAGCCATCAAATAGCGACCAGCTTTAAAATATTTGACTATCGCGCAAACCATACATTCCCCTTGCACCTATTAGAAAATTACAAATAAGATAATTTCTAGAAATGTTGATCTCTGTTCACATGACTAGATAGAGGAATAAGTGTTTGTAAGAACAGTTTATGCAAAAGTGTGTAGAGAAAGTCATTTGAATGCAACACATCGGTTTTTTTTTTTTTTTTTTTTTTTTTTTTTTCCACTGGAACAGTTTGACAATTTGGAGGCAGCCAAAGAGAAGTCCTGGTACAGAGGGAGAAAAACATTAGGCTAACGAAATTCACTGCCATTAAATGTGCAATAGCTTATGATGCTCATCACGTCAAGTTCAATTGACATTCGATGTTGCCTGCATTGATTACCGCAGACATTTGGTTCAGAGTAGCACCTGTAAATAGGTTAAGGGACATGGTTATTCCGGCTGACCTCCTTAACTACATGCAGTTCGTCCTGCGCTTATTAGTGCTGAATCCGTTAAACCCTAGCTGTAATGCGCCTTAATGCACCACTGTGATATCTCATCAAGAGAACACATATTCCTCTCTACATTATTCTGTTTCTATAATGGCTTACGGTTCTCAGATTCTAATGCACATTGATAGAAGGTCAGTAAAATAACTATACCGGGTGGAAGGTAGTGCCTCGACCATACGTCAACCAGGGATTCTACATGATGAGTATAGATACCAAATGGTTTCCTATTTCACTAACTTTGCAAAAATATTGTATGAAAAATACTGCAACATGTGTTTATTTCAATTTGAATGAATTTAGTCACATTTTAATGTTAACTAGCCAAATCTCTCTAAGAAATTAAAGTTTGCATGATATTTTAATTGTGACTAAATTCATTCGAATTAAGGTAGAAATGCATTACAACATGATTCACTCAATGTTTGCGCGACATTAGTGAAATAATAAACAATTTATATCATTCGTCAAGAAGCTAGATGGCTCCAAATTTGTGACAAAGTTATTTTTTTCGGCGAAACTGTTCTTTGTTGATAATAGTTACTCTTATACATATCATGTAAAATGCCTGGCTAACGTATGGCCGAAATGATACCTGCCACCCGGTATACAGAGTGCAGCAAACCATATTTTAGAACTAACAATCAAGGAAGCTAGAATTTAAAATCACATTGAAGCCTTTGGTAGAATTTTAGTTTTAGAATTGGTGTGATGTAGGAGAGTCACACTTAAATTATTAGCCACCTTTAAGTGTAACTTTACACAACTGAGTATTTCAATCAGTAGAGACCAGCAAGTACAATATTAATCAGCAGCTTACTGTAATAATAGCGGTGATCTAAGGCTAGAGTTCATGTGCAAAAGTATGTTTAGCCTGTTAATGGAAACTACATAAATCAATTTTACTTCTGTTTTGTATTTTATTGTTATGGTACTCGTTTGTTGCATGTACTTTTGTATATCTTGGGCGCATTGTTTAAGTTAGTCACTCGTGTCGATGTTCGATGAATGCAACGAACTTTAAAACAACATTCGCAAAAATATGACAACAATCTGCCACAGAAACAAACGATAGAGGCTATAAGCACAACCTTTCACCGTAACAATGAGTCACAGCAACAAACGATATGCCGCTTTCCCTCTCAGCTGGTGGAGTTCATTTCTGATCTGATCGACGTGGTTCACTCCTTTTTGTCAAGTGTGTATGTATGTGTGTGCTTTTTAAGAAGTGATGGATAAACTTGTTTTATGGAAGAGAAGGGAAGGAAGTCCTAGTTCCACTGAAGCAAAATATGGACATACGAAGGAAACAAAACTTGATACTAAAATATGCATATCAAATAAACAATTAGTGGAAACGTGTAAAATATTACATATGTGATGCGTAACATGTATTCTGGAGAAATTCCATTATTCCTGTGTAGTTTGTACAAGAACACGATTAAGCTGAACTGTTTGGCGTCATCATCAGGTAACCTTATTATTGACATTCACAACAAACACGACAACTTAAGTTTAAAATAGTGTTTTAATATGGACAGCAACGAAACGATTATAAAATCATTCTTTATACAAGAATCCTCATAATACCTACTAGCAGAGTTTTACACAAGTTTATTACATTTTCTACAAATGAAAATTTGGTTGTGGATTTGTACGACATTGTTTTTTTTTTTTCTAGCTTAAACTGTGCGTGAATGTTAAATATGCTGTTATTTTCATGTTCGAAAACCACATAATCACGCATATATACAGAATGTCCCAAAAACACCGACAACGCTGAGTATGTTGTGCGGGATGGCAAACTGATCGGTTTTCAAACAGGAACACCTGTCCGGAAATGCACGGTTTGAACGCTGTAGTGCATTGAAGTGTGAGAAGAGTGTGCGTTCACATTTCATCAATAAACCCAACATCGAGCTGTCTACATTAGAAATGGGCTTCTGTGTACAGCTTGTCTAAAACGTCATGACACTCCGTATGTGCAAGTGAGGAGAAATGCAGAGAAGTGGGAGAGCAAGTGGCTAGAAGGTTATCAGAACTTATACAACGCATGCACTTATCACTCTCGCGACAGTTGAAGACTGGCACCCACTTCTCTTTTACGCAAGTGGTCTGCTTCGGGAGTGGGGGAAAGTCAGGACGTTTTGGACAAGCTGTACCTCCGACGTCCTTGTAGAGCCTATATCGGCGGTGGTGCACATACGTGCGGTTGTCTTCGAAGATTTTCAATCACTCCACAGAATTGAGTCTTAAGGTCCTCCGCTGACGTTGCGTCAGTTCTTTCAGATGAAACAATGCCACTATCTTCAAGCTTGGATTTAATTTCTTTTGCAGTAGCAAACCTGTTTCTTTCACAAATGTTTTCCAGATTCCGTTCTTGGTGTGAGAATCGGTTACCACCCACATTTATTGTTCCTTTGTGGGGCTAGATCCATACCAAATTGGATTTTCTTTTTAATTCGCTCACATATGATTCAGACACACTTAATCTTCGAGGAATCTCTCGGTTTGAAAACAAATGAAGTTTTTATCAGCGTTTTTACCTCTGCAACTTTTCGAGCTTTCAGATAGCATGATTTGCCCATTATGTTGTGAATAGGAAACACATAAGCTGACAAATTTACATTTTGATAACACAAGGTGAACCTGTGCCTTCTCTTCCTGTTAGCACTAGCACAACTGATGTTTGTGAATCAACAATTCCAACTCTAACAAAACAGGAAACAGCAATATTATAGACAACAATGGTCCCCTAAGTGCATTACACACATTCTTTGTAAACAACAATGGTCCCCTAACACTGTTCGGTGACATTCACAGTGTTAGGTGAGCATTATTATTAAGCTAATCCTTAGAAGTAAGTGAACTATAAAATAGACTAGGTACATCTAATAATATGACCAACACTGTATTTTTACTGAAATACTGAAGGACAAAGTAATTATAATATATAATCCAAAGTATTAGTTTCTCTGTAAAATAAAGAAATGAATCACTGCAAGTTTTATAGCCACCATAGGTAATCTGTTTCATGTATAGCCACAAATTATGACACACATACAAAAAATCTGGAATTGATCTGTTATATTGTTACGTGTTAAGTTCATCTTTAATAATTTCAGGTTTCTATTATCTTGTCCCAACTGACCTTGTCTGTTGGGTCTTAAACCTCACTAACTAACTAACTCACTCACTCACTCACTCACTCACTCACTCACTCACTCACTCACTTACTCACTCACTCACTCACTCACTCACTCAATCACTCACTCACAACTCACTATTATCTTATTATTGTAAGCTATGAATGTGGTAGAATTTATTTAATGTGTAGAAGTCACATATCCGAAATATTTTCATTTTCGCAACTACTCATATGGAAACTGCTTTTTCATTTAAATATATTCAAAAAGAATAAATGAGAAAGTGACTCTTACTACTTTTATAATTATGCTGTGTATATGTAGATTAGTGCCCTACAGTTTTTCGGTCTTTCTACTTTATTTCAACAATTCAGTTGCAGTTGGCTGTACCGCTTTACCACGTACAAGTAAGATTTTGGAAATGTCCCACAAAGGAAGTTTTAAACGTTTTGTAATTTTCTAAAGTACCATTAAAAACATAAGCCCGAGCGCAACAACCCTTCGGGGGTGAAACCTTATCGCCCGGCCGCCATGTTCCCCACCCTTGTCCACTATAGACGTCATGAGTGGGGTGCAGAACTGGAGGACGGGACGTGTTCAGCGCCCTTCCCCTATAGGCCGGTTATGCGGTCTTCGCGACCTAGGCTCGTTACTTCTTTATCAAGTAGTTCCTCAAATGACACCTCCAGGACCTAACGAGGCTGAGTGCGCCCCTTGACAGACTTCCAAGCGGGGAAAAATCCCCAAGCCGGTACCGCGGATCGAACCCAAGTCCTCCGCGCCAGAGGACATTAAATAAGAAAAGTACCACGTAAGTAAATTGTAACATCGTTTATACTTTGTACTTCTCCATTGATTAGAATGCTAAAATTAAAAGCGGTTATTGAATAATTCTTACATCAGAAACAATTAATTGGACTGATTAAAACTGCACAAAATAAATTATAATTAAAATGAGCCATAATAAGTAAAACTTGTGTCATAATATAATTTTTGATTGCAAATTTGTATATATGTTCTTACTCAGTATACATTCAATAATTTGTCAATCTTTTTAACCGTAACTAACCTTGAGGACAATATTTTTATACTATTATAATACTACAACAGTGTGAGCAAACACATTTATCGTTTAAAAATATTTCTCAACGTAACGTAAGCATTTGCAAACAAGAAGCCCTCTTTTGCAAGCGCTTTCGACACGGAATATACAGAGCAATAGTAATTATTATTACATAACACACTGTAATTGGAACTTAAATGTTACATGGTGCTTTATTTGGCGTAAAATTTTAAGTATGCTGCAGAGATTAATGTCAAGCATATTTTATGGACACCCGCTTGTTGGGTACGAGAATTTCAAGTTTGCAGCTAAACACAGCTTGCTCCGAAAATAAGCATACGGACTATAAATGGAAAAAGGATCTTTTTTATTTAACGTACCTACGTATATACGACCGTGTTTAAACCACACGGGCCTATTAAGGTTTTGCAGTTACAAAAGATTCAGGGTGAAGAGAACTCCAAAGACTGTTAGCAAAGATTATCTTTCAAGTTCATCAAAGCATGCAAAGTTAATGTTTAAATTCAATGTAAACTTCATGATTTGTTTCCTCCTTTTTTTCCTCAATGTTTAGTCGCGATATGACTTTTATGTTGAAGCGACTTCAAATAATAAATAAATTTAAAAAAAAAAAAAGATTGTCTTATTCATCATTCGAACATCTCAGCCACGCACGCTTTAATACATTAATAACATTGGAAGCACATTTAGAAAAAAAAAATCTGTGTTGCACTCACATGACTTTCTCTACTCTTGTACTAACCATTCTTACAAGACCTTATTACTATACCTTGTTTGTGTCAGTTGAGATAAACATTTGTACAAATTATCTTATTGCTTATTCCCTTGTAGATGTAAGAAAAATATTAGAATACACTAGGCTTTGAGCGATAGTCAAATATTTGAAAGCTTTGGAATATAAAAAAACGAACAACGATGTTCCATTTCACGAAAGTTTTTAAGTTTTCCGAAACTCGCACAAATAATAAAGAATATCTCCTAAATGGTTCACTCTACAAAAAATTTATTTCGACATAAATTGTACATTTTAGCAAGACCTACAGTTTTTGTATAGTAAGATTTTGTCTACCTCTTACAGTTTACGAGTTATTCAAAAGTCATCCAGAGTAAAGAGGACTACATGGGCTATTGACAAAAGATACAAAATGTACATTTCATTTGTCATACAAATATCTTAAACATATGAGTTTTAATCAAGATCGTTGAGCCATTTTTAAGAAAATCAACATTTTTTAAAACTTTTCCATGTAAAGGGTAGTTTAGGGTGGGGCTATTTTCTTCAAAATCTTCGTGTCGTATCCTTGAAAGACATTAAACTTAAATACCAGCTTTGGTTTTTAACCGACTTTTAGTTTTTAAGTTATGCTGTCCACAGACTGACCCACAGACACACATACTGACGCGCGCGCGCACACACACACACACACGATTTTTTTCTAAATAAAGCTTTTTTATATTCAGGCGGTCTCAAAACATCTATTTCCTGGAAGGATTCTCTGATAATCTTCGTCCTGCATTCCTACAAGGCGCTTGATATAAGCTCGTTGTGTGGTGCATATACCAAGTTTTCTATTTTGCTGCTACAGAAAGCTATAAGATATATTTTAAAACTGAATAAGGGTGTATCAGATCTAGAGGTCACTAAACATGTATTGTAGGCAGAAATAATAGGAAAAGTGATATCTATATTAATGTTAGTTAGTTCAGCTTTAATTATTTTTGTTGCGGAGCTTCAAGGAAATACATTTTTATTCTCACTTCGCCATTGAAGTTAACGAGTATTCAAGTTCATTAATAGCGATGTACAACTTTTAAAACTTTGTTTTTCTTGAGAACTGTTTCAGATATTTTAATGTTCCAAGCAATGCAGTTTTAACTAATTTAATCCAACTTTTTGCACTGCCTCTCAAGAATACATTAAAGGTTATGAGCATATTCGTTTTGAGTTTTGAGATATAAATTAAGTTTAAAAAAAAAACTAGTATTTTAACAATATCTAGGGATTTATTAAAAAATCTCATATAATACATATTTTTGTGAGCTCATTTTATGTAAGACCTGAAACTTTTATGCTAGTTGTTTATAAATGCACACGTGTGGAGTATTTATTATTAAAACAATGCATTTACAAGTAAAAATCGTTTAATAAATAATGAAATATACGAATCTGAAAGATTCTGAGCATTTTATTAGAACAGTGAGTTCACGTAGAATATGTTATTAAATTTTGAAACAGTGCAAAAACGGTACTGACACTATTTTTAAGTGGGGTTCAAGATCATGTTCCATTACAGAGAGTAACATTTCAATATGTATACAAAATTCAACGCAAATATTATAATTAACTAATAAATATCAGATATTTATGCATAATACTTTAACATAAATATTACAATTAACATTGTAATTACTATAACAATTTAATTTATTTCTAATTTTAATTGTGCTTTTGCTGTTGATCAAAATTTAAGTGGCTTTAAATAATTGTTTTGTTTGTAACAACAACATAAATGTGAGAATGTTTTGAGAAAAAAAATCTGCAAATTTCAAAGTTGTTACATTTTCCACTGACTATTCAGCGTTTGATCAACTATATAGCAAAGCTTTTGCTCCTCTCTATGACGCCATTTCATAAGGACATATGCACCTCATCATACAGAAAGTGAAGCTTCATTTTATTTATTTTTGGCACGTCTACCTCGTTTACATTGCTCTTCAACTAATAGTTTATTTCCTCTTTTTAAGGGATGATAGCAAATGATGAAAACATTGAAATCCCTCTGAGCGTGTACACATTGATAATTAGCCACTGAGCTTGACAAAATAAGTTTTACCAAGTAGGCACTGTGTAAACTGAAGTTCTTGGTACAACCTTTCAGAGAATCGAACAGTGGGTAGAAAACAGACAAGCTGAAAGGGTTCGCTGTTTGAAATGTAGCGGTGATTATATTAAAGCGGTGTGTAGTAATTGAGTTTTCCATCTTTTAGTCTGGGCTGCTTGATAAACAATTTCCAATATTCTCGGGCTTTAAGTTAAATGAGTTTTATAGAAGCCTTTGGAGCGTTTAAAAACTCCAACTCGAAATTAAAGTTAAATAAACTTTGGTTACGCTTATGACTTGAAAAGCTTATGCAGGAAACGAAGTTCCGTCTCACCAGTTCTCCTCTAATTACTGTCAAACCATTGAATGTGAATTCATGGAACGCTCGCGCTCCCCTTCTTGTGTTGTGTATTGGAACGGAAATGTAGGAAACGTTCCTGACAGGAAGAACTTTGAAGACTTCGCTTGACCAACAAGTGCTATTGAAACTACGGCTCTCCCTCCTTTTCCTGGTTCCTTAATTAACTATTTATAAAACCACTTGAGTTGAGCGGGGGTAAATAAGTAGCCTAGTTTGTGGGAATAAGTTTGATGTGTTTTTGTTAACAGAGTGCTGCCTAGCGGAAGTAGCTTTTACTAGACCTTTCATGTAACTATAGAGAGAATTAATTATATGATCCTTTAGAATGTAGAGTAGCCAAAGGCATTATTCCAAGTGTATGCAGATGTTATGAATAGCAATGAATACCGTTATACGCAAAACGTTTCTTAGTGGTTCAAAAGAAGATCGATAAACAATTCAAAAACAGTTCAACACGTTGTAGCAGTGACAATCAGTAGGTGGGCTAATAGTTAGCATATTAAACTTCAAATCCAGAGGTCCCAGGTTCAATTCCCAATTCCCTTAACCAGAATTGTTCCTCGAATTCACTAAGAGTCTAGAAGTACAAATGAGATTGTAAATGTGTGTGCAAGAAACAAAAGTACCAACCCAAAGATTAGCAGCACTGTAAGGAGTAAATAATCTTTGCTGATGAGGAATGGTTTCGAAGCTGCCGATAGCACCGAAGATGTTGAAAACACCTTATAAACATTTAGATGACTCTACTCTTGTAAAATCTGTTACTAATGCCTATTCCTCCATTTACTTCAAGTTAATCGAGGTAAACATTTGCAGAAACTATCGTGTTGCTGTTTTTCTACTAGATGCAGGTTTAAGCGATAGTCAAATCATCTAAAGCTGGCATTGGGAAAGGATAGTCTGAGCAGGGAGATTTTCTTGGATGATGCTGAGCTAAATACAGAGCTTGGTATATCGACTTTTATCTTTTGATCTATGCTGTTAACAGATTTACACACACACACACACACACACACACACACACACACACACACACACACACACACACACACACACACACACACACACACACACACACAGAGCCTTTTTCTAAAACTGCTTCCTTTAAATTCTGGGGGCCCCAAAACGTAGAGAGAGAGAGAGAGGGGGGGGGAAGTACTGGGTATTTGAAAATTCAAACCTATGGTATCTCATATCCTATTATCACTTAAGTTTCGTTCTAGAAAAAATGTATTTGACATAAATTGTGTGCTTTAGGGAGGTCTACATTTTTCGTGGAGTAAGATTTTATCTCTCTTGTGGTTTACTATGTATGCAAGAGTCATTCCACAATGAAGAGGACCTCTGAGGACGTTCCCAGAAAATTGAAAATAGACATTTCATTCGTTGTGGCAATAGTTTAAACCTATAGCATTTTAATCAACATTGTTAGAGCAATTTTAGGGCATATCAAACATTTCGGAAAACATTGCATGTAAAGTCATTCTGAACAAACTGTTCGCAATAAACTGAAGACAAATATTTAATTAGTTATTTAAATATGATAAATAGGAAGTATTTTAATAAGGATCATTAGGTTTTCGAGTTAGTCAAAGTACATATTTCCATTAAAATTATATGAAGTTCAGGAGGTATAGCAAATAAATTATATTGCAAATCTCCTGCGCCATATTTGGAAGATGTTGAACTTAAATTCTTTTTCGGTGTGTTGTTAGTGGACAGTCAGACAGACATACAGACATTTTCTAAAAATACATGTTGTTCTTTCGCTGGTTCAAGGTGAAATCAACATATTGTGCATTGGAATGAAGTACAACAAAGTTTTATTTTTAACTTCTTAGTTTTTATGAAATTACATTGTTTTATCCAACTAAGCTAAGGAAAAATACAACAAAATATGTATACACCAATAATAAAATGTACATAATACTTTATTTAAAGGTGTCTGTAAATGTTGCCTCTGCATCAATAAAAATCTAAACGTCTAGTCTGATTGAGCTTCTGTGATTGGATCTTTATAAAATTGGGAATTTATTTTGAGTATAATTAGCCTCATTAACTCAGCAGATACAGAACATCTGGGCAACAACAGCTTATGTTTCTGGCATTACATTAATAATGCTCAATGCGTCTTTATGGCCGCAAGGGTCTACAAATCCCTGGCATTGCGCTCATCTTAATTTCCAAGTCTGTGTATTTACGAAACGTTGGGAAAGGAACGAAGCAGAATCCATGATTCATGCATGAAACATGGGAAGACGAGTCTCGTGTCACCATCATGGATAGATCGTGGGAAAGAAGGGGAAAAGTCCGCGCCCTCAGCCATGCCCTGTAAGCTGATCGTCACGCGCAATCCAGTAGCCAGTACTCGGAATAAATATCTCCTCCCTGCTGTGTTTCCCACCTTTTGTGTAATTCTCTTGCACTAATTTCCTTGCCCATTAGGATTCCTTGGACTTTTCAGTTAGTCACGTTAATGAAACATGAGTTTGCTAAAACACACTTTGTGGTATAAGGCAGGCTCAAAGTATTAATATTCATAAGACAAAACACTTTATCACTGTCATTGCGTAAAGACTGCTTCAACGAGTACGACGACACTGTGGGACGGATTTCAGAGGTCCACGTTTGATTTTCATGACCACCCACTTTGACCTTGGATTTTTCTTGGTGTTTCCTGGTCAGCAAAAAAGTGAAAAGTGGCCCCCTAGCCTGTGCTGCACATACTAGGGGCACCTGTTTATTTAACCTGGTGCCTATCTTAAATACCAGGATTATTTTCACCATTTACAATTGTCATCATTTAAAATTTACAATTCTGTTATAATAGCAATACAATTTCAATATAAATAAAATATATAACAATGAAAATCAGCATAAACATCAATTAAGGTACAACAGGAAGATATACATAATGAACATAAAATCACAATTGGGCAGACAGAATCAGTCCCTCAATTCTGGTTACAATACAACTGTGCACCATTAATGTAGGTCCAGTCAGGTGATTTGGTCTTATTTGGTGTTCGTCATTGTCTTCTCGGTGGTTGTGGATTTTCTCTAAATTTGCCTATCTCTCTTGTGGAAACGGAGTTCGCCAGCTTTACTAGCCATGTCCACAGTATTCGCCTTCGTACCATCGAGTAGATTGTTCTATTCTGGTCGGTAGGCGAACACCGGGCTTTCTCATTAATCACGAATTTATCTCGTTTCTTTCTCAAATTTCAGATCTTCTATTTTTCGTTGTATGGCGATGCCGGACAGATACCGTGATGCATCCTCAAAGGAAAGAGTATTCTGCAGTGAGGCGGGTCTTCAACCCTGGAATGTTTAAGGACTTCCTCGCTTTTCTGTGGCCTGTCTGCCTGCAGGCTCCTTTGTTGCTTCACTCCAGCCCTGGTAACCATAATAGATCTATGTTGGTCGTTGGGCACGAGGTATTCCCCGTCGTATTATAACCAGTATAATATAGTAATTTTGCCATAATATCGTTTCTCTAATGTTCTGGATTAAGTTTGTTTCCATATTAATGAATATTGGTTGACATTCCCCCGCCCCTCTCCCATTTTATAGCTGCCTTTGACTGCTACTGGGGGCTTTGGCTGATAAATTTGATGGTATTTTTACTCTTGAAGTTTTGGTTTAGATTGCTTGCGGTTTTCGTCGTGTTTAACTTATTTTCACGCACATATTCGCTTTCAGACCCATAGTTTCACACTCTATACGCATTCGGGAGGTCGTGTTTTCGATTTCCCAGCCGACCTTCCTGACCGATGGTTTTCCCCGGGTTGCTAAGAAAATGCTGGAAAGGATGAGTACATCCCTTGATTTTCCTGCCTTTCCATTTCGGTTGCTTAAAGATTTCATCCATCCTTCGTCCCGTTGATTCTTTCACGGGCGCAAGTGTCAGCGAAGGCGTTAGCTGCAGCTTGGCAGGGATGATATGCACATAGGAACCATTTCCGTCCCTTACTGCTCGTAAGATCCAAGTGAAAAAGGGCAGCCCTGGGGGCGTTGGACCCCGCGCCGAGGTCCCCCGGAGACCTAAAGGCTTCGAAGTGTAGTCATACTTAGGAAACCTTAGGGATCTGTCATTGTCGGTGCCGTTAGTCTAGATCTGGCCACCCAGTGTCTCCTCTCACCTCATCCTTCCTCAGATGGTGTCCACTTGGGCAAACAGGTGCAATAAGCCTGGCTTCAGTGCCGAACTCTCTCCTTATCTCTACTATTCCTGTTCCTATCCAGATTGTACGGAGGATAGGGAGTAATCCCATTTAAATACAAACTCACACTCCAGTCACGAATAAAATTCGGGGCCACAGGGCTAAAAATCAGCTCTCTAACACCGAAACCATGGAGACAGTTTTCAGATTTTGTAAGCCTTTTGTATGTATTATTAATCAACTTCATTTCTTTCCCTTTCTCTTTCCCTGATTACCCTCCCCTTATCTAGGAGTTACACCGCCTAGGACTTAGAAGCCAGTGCCTACGGTCAGACGCCTGTGGGGGAGCAGAGGGATCTCTGGATGCACCGGACAGAGTGAACACCTGGAAGCAGGTGGTCAGTCAAGCATCAGGTATGAGAGTGAGGAAGAGGATGATGTGAAATGCAGGCGAAATGGATGATTGGAAGAGTGATAATGGAGCAATTGGTGGAATGAGTGGTGGGGGAAACCGGAGAACCCGGAGAAAACTCACCCAGACGCCGCTTCGTCCACTAAAAATACCACATGCGGGTCACCTAGGTGGTAGGCGAGCGGCCTAACCACTCAGCCACGGCGCAGCCATTACTATTGCATTTGGAATATTTAAATGCTTGAACTTCCATCACAGACTTTTGATGCAAAAAACTATAGAGAGAGAAATTACCAGAAGGGTGAACAGCTGGACAGTCAATGTGGCCACTTCAAGGCTAGAAGACGAATGCGTTTTGTGGCTAAGATTAAGCAATATTTGAAATATTTTCAATACTTCTTCCTACACACCTGTATCACAAGTGGACGATGAAGCAGAACATTGTTTGGGCGTAAAAAGGAGATGTACAACTTTTTGTACCCATCCATACTGCCATGTTGGAAGCTTTTTGCATGAATAGCTGTGAATCACCCATACCTCCTCGTAACTGTCACCCTACAGTCAGACGAAATGTTAAGTTTCCGCTCTGTAGAGCTTAGATTGGTAAGATTGCTTTGAAGTTTAAGCATATTGCGTGTATAATCGTTGCACTTTACGAATATACATTAGTGTTAATATTATAAGATTACTTTTTAATTCTTGGGTGTACAGGTTAATCTAAAAAATAAGTACGATTTTTTAATTCTTTCACCTATTAAAAGTCCTGTTCTTTCCGATGAACTTCTGGCATTAACTTAAGCAGTAATTTTACTTCCTACGTTACTTAAATGCTAATAACGTTTAAACCCTGAATATTATAATACATACATTCTGGAATAATAATTATTACGGCTCTGAGTTTTAGATAAATTCGCGTATCGATTTTGTCCTAATATGAATTTGAAACGGAATTTAATGTTCTGGATATTCAACTGGATTAAATATGTTAAGTTTTAGGTGCAGATAAAAATAGATATTTATTTTTGATGCAAATAAATATTTTTTAATATTCACATACGTTACACAAAAATCCCATACTCGAAACCCCATTTTACTTTCTCTACTGGTAAGTAGAAGGAAGTATTGTACTCCACCAAAAATTCGATGTCGAGATTTCATCGGAAATATATGTTTTGAGGTCCCCCGAATCCAAAAACAAAAAGCATTTTTAGATTAAGGTCCGTCCGTCCGTGCGTGCGTGTGTGTGTGTGTGTGTGTGTGTGTGTGTGTGTGTGTATCTCTCTCTGCGTCTGTCTGCCTGTCTGTATGCTAGACTGTGGACAGCAAAACTCAAACGAAGGTTGGTTAAAAGTCAAACGTGTCATTTGAGGTTAATGTCTTTCAAGGATGCGACACGAAGATTTTCAAGAAAATTCCTTCACCCTAAACTACCCTTTACGTGGAAAATATTTTGAAAATTTTAATTTTCTTGAAAATGGCTGTAACGATTTTCATTAAAATGACACATGTTTGAGATATTTTTATGACAAATACAATATATGTGTTGAATTTTCTGGCTATAGCCCATGTAGTCCTATTTACTCTGGATGACTTTTGCATAACTGGTAAACGGTAAGAGATAGACCAAGTCTTAGAATACAAAAAATGTACATCTTGCTAAAATACACAGTTTATGTCTTAAATATTTTTCTTGTACAATGAACCATTTCGGAGATATGCCTTGTTATTTATATGAGTTTTGGAGAACTTATACTTCTGTCTAATGGAACATCGTTAATCATTTTTATATGTTAAGCGTGCAAAGAGAACGGAATTTGAAAGCTTTAAAAGATTTGACTATTGCTCAAAGCCTACTGTGTTCCCATATTCTCCTTGTGTCTACAAGGAAATATACAATAATTTCTACAAATGTTTATCTCAACTAACACGAAGATATAGGAATACGAGTTTGTAACAATGGTTAGTACAATAATAGAGAAAGTCATGTGAGTGCATCATATCAGAGTTTTACAATATATTAATTTTAATACACTTATACCAGTGAGGCTAAGTTGCAGGTGGACTCTATTGACATTATTCTTATCCCATTTAGATTTATCCTAGATCTAAAAAATAAGTGTCTGCAACAGTATAGGCTCTGGTTGCACCTTTTGACTGCATCTGCGGTGGGTAAGACAACACGTGTCTCATATTTTACAAGAAATATCGCATTTCTTGTTGCATTTTTGACTTCTTTTGTCGTACGTATTAAACGTATGGCCTAAACGGTCTGCATAAGGAGTACACAACAGGCACTATCAGATTACGTCCACCTGGTTTGCTCATTTCTAAGAAATAAGAGTTTGCAGCATGTTTGTGTATTTGCGAGTTTGCAGAACATAAATCATGTCTTGTGCACCCCAATGTAGCAGTTTAGAACAAAACAGTTCTACGCAAGAAAACAAATAGAGCACAAGAGCTTGAATGTGCCATTACCTAGTTGTTTTGGGTGCCAAATAAATAGCAGGCACAGGCGAAGTGTGTAGGCCATTTAAAACGTTGTCCGCCGAAATGAAGAATTCAAATAATGACAAATCTGCATCTGTTTGGGCCACCAGAAGTTTTTGCAGTCTCGAAAGAAATAACGGCGAAATCTTTCAAGTATGAATAAGGGCAATTAGTTGGCTGCAGTTCCTTCGTGCATGACGGAATAACAAAACCGCTAGACAGATATGTCTGAGTCGTAGCCTTCATGGAAAGAACTATTTCACTTTCGTAATTTAAACTTCTTTGTTAAAAAGAAAAGACGGTTGTGGTTATTCTTACTTCTTAACATATTTAAACTGTTCGCTATAGGTAAGTATATTCCTCACAAGTACGTCACTTCAAATAAAATTGCATTTCTTGCTAAAAAATCTGCGTGTTATCACAAAAATGTCGAGAATGTGTGTTTGGATTCTACTGTTGTACTCGCTCCATAATCTTGAAGTTCAGTTAGTGCGTTTTTGTGCAACTTTCAGCATCGAAAGCATCGTTTTCCCTTTTATTAGCTTTAGAGTTGGGAATTGCGATGGCTTTGTCCCAAATCATGCCATACAAATTCACTAAACTTCGATAAATATACTAACATACACATTCCGCCTTAATTTGCAAATAATATGAAGAAAATGTTAAGGCTTTCCAACGATAACTATCCACCGGAAGAGCTTACTGCCATTATTGTGTGCTATTTAAGCCTTAAACACAAATGAGCTCACATATACGGGCGAGTTGCGTATACCAGAACTCGAGCGGTATCTCGCTCCCAGTCCATCCCGTAAACCGAACGAGTACGTGTCTCATTTCGTGTTCGAACACGCAGTATGACCGACCAGACGCAATGGCAGTCTGCTTCAGTGGCGTTGTTGCTACTGCATAGCCTGACTTGGTGTGATATTGCACTATAGAATCGAGCACTAGAAATGAAGCGATATAGTTATTAAAATTAAATGGAGTGTATAAGAATCGCTGAAGTGCTCTTAAATTTACTTAAAAGAACAATCTCTTTGGTTTTACTTTTTTATTCATTCATTCGAATTAAGATAAATATGTATTGCAGCATTGTTCACACAGTATTTGTGCGCCAGTAAATGGAATAATAAACCATATATATTCATTCGTCAAGAAGTATTTAACACATTTTTTTCTTCGGCGAAACGGTTCTTTATTAGCAATAATTGTATTAGACATATTTATTACACTCATCTATAGACTCCATGGTTAACGTACTGTCGAAGCGGTACCTTCCACCGTATATGTCAAACTTTTTTGAACTGATGAATAAAAGTGATTTGAATTGTAATGAATTTTACGAAAGTAAGCACTACAAACTATCACCCAGATCAATTTTGAAGGTTGCGCGCTAACGTGCGAGGCTCACTTTCAGGAGGTCATGACTTCAGTTCCCGTCGACCATCCTTTATTATCTTGAGTTTTTTCGTGAATTTGCCATGGTCGGTAGGAAAGCTTAGGGAATTTATGATCTACCACAATCTCCTTTCGTTGTGGTCTTTCAAGTGTACTCCCGGGCTTCGTAGCGTATGGTGATGTCGGACAAATAGCGCGGATGCTTCCTCAAAGGAGCGAGTACTCCCCGTAAAAATAGGGCACTGCTTGAACAGGGTTTGTTGACCTCAGTGGGATGCATGTTTCAGCCTTAATTTTTAGGAACTTCACGCGTTTCTATAACCTTTCTGCCAGCGACCTGTGCCTTCCTCTGGTTCCTTCACTTCCGTGCTTCCTTTGGGGTGGCAGCCATTGTGAATCTAGATACATCTAAGAGTGCTAAGTGTCCTCTTATATTTATAACCCTAACTCTTAAGTATCATTCAGTGCACTGGATTTGGAAAACAATTAAAACTCATTAGAAAGGCAGAAAATATTCACGAAAGGTTTCTTAATGAGGCTCATCTTGTATTTCAGAAATGTCCTTAAACCATATACATTTCTACAATTGACAAATGTAAAATAATATTTCATAAGGCTAATAAAAATTTGATGTTGTAACAAAAGATACGTTCAGATACTTGTTCTGTCACTTGATTTCCTTCTAACTGAACCACGTAACAGTTATTATTGACTATCGTTAACCGAAGTTACAAAAGTTGAACTAGCAACTCACTTCGTAACGTTCACACATACCTCGACACTGTCTCTCTTTACCCTCTCTGTCTCACAAACAGCTGGCTTTGACGACTCACTCAACACTCCTAAAACTGCTTCACTCCAAGATTCCGACGCGACAACTAAATGTCCCAAAACTGTATCTGACAACACACCCACATTTCTCTCAACGATGGCTGCACACACACTAACTGCTAGCAGCTATGTCGTTCAGCATTTACAAATGCATCATAAAAACTTGCTTCTCTCGCCGTCTCGCCTCGCTTATATAGACGAGAATAAGCAGCATGTATTCCACCTTTTCTTATTAACAACTTATAGCAAGTTTCGCGGACGGTCTGGAAACGCCTTGTTCCGCCGCGCTCCAGTAGTCTGTTCTGAACACTCTATTGCAGTTCATAAGTCGCCGGGCAGTGAACTGAGGTCGCTAAACCTTGAGCGTGTTTGAAGCGGGTGACCACCTGACCTAACATGAAATAAAATGAATAGTGATCACCTCCACAATCCTTCTTTTATTCCAGCCGAAGGGTCAGGAGCTCAAATTGTAGGTATTAAATCAATCACAGAAGACTATTCATGCTACAAGAATATTTGAATTAAATTTGGCAAATGTAACGCTTTTAATTTGTCTGCGTGTCACCGTAGCACCGTTCAATTAAGTGTTAACTTGTCAGGATAGCACTAATTAGAAATTATTTACTATAGTAAAACTCCATTAAATTTGCACTCTAATAAGCAGATAATGAGAGACATAGAAATGTATTGGTGCACATTAATTACATCTAAAGCCAACGTGCCACGAAACTAAAGGTGATACACGCAATACCATGCCATGGTCGCTTGCAGCACAAAGTGACTAAAATGTATACCATTTATGTTTTAATATGAAAATTAATATTATAAATAGTGTAGCTCCTTAATGTTACCCCCTTATTTCCCCTCTACTCACTCTGGCGCTCCCCCAACAAGTTGGAAGTTCTTGCACCCCACAGTTCAAGGGTACAAAATAAATAATATTGCAACAAAGGGGACAATTCGACAAATCCCACTCCTGACACCAGTGTGACAAAACGACAGTCAGGTTACTATTGTATGACTTTATTGTCTTCCACAATTTTATCACAAATACAGTTTTATTTTTGTGGTTAACGTCTTTCATACTGTCACAACTCAGCGACTTTTACCTCTCGTAACCTTGTTCAGTCCTTTCAGTGTCTTCTTCACTGTCTCTGATACGCTAAATAAGACGTTACAATCATTCGACGCTCGTGTATGTTCTTTACGACGACCGACTTTATCTATCACGATACACACACGCACGGCTGACACTCACCGACACACTGATCAGCTCATGTATGTAATGTGTAGGCCTCTCACTCCTATTTCCTAGCCTCCTTATATAGTGGGGATGAGATCACCGGGCCTCTAAAAACTCGTTCAAACAGGTCGACGGTGACGTAACCATATCTCTCTCGAAGGCACCGGAGAAAACCCCTTTTGTGTAGCCGCTTCGATTGTTAGTCACGTGAGTGGTGTGAGGAAGTTTGACCGTGCCTTTGTTTGCAAGCTGGCCTGGTATAGCTTAGACCCGTCCATCCTTTGTTGTCCGCCGAGCCCGGCGTCACAATATGTTTGAAAATCCTGTGGAATAGGCTTTAGTTTTGAAGATTGTAGAGTTTTAGTTTTCAACCATCATAACATAACCGTGTCCTTATTGCTGTAGTACATTTTGAAAGCACTAGCGACATTTCGCCACAATGTCGAATTTTTCAAATTGTCTCTGCCATTATTTGCTAAAAATGTTTGTATGGTATTAGCTTTATTCTATGTTCATTCATATTTATAAAATCTGCAGGGTTATAATTACATCTGTTTCCTAGAACAGAACATATTAAATCCCAGATAGCTAATTACCAACCTGTTCTAGTATTTTATTATTATCCATGATTTTGCATATCTTGTGATTCTTTTGGAAGGCATTGCTTTGCTTTTTATCAGAGTGTATTCACATTTTATTTTCTTACATTTCCATTACTTATAATATAGTGTATACTTTCTGACAATATTAAAAACCAAAAGTATTTAAATTTAAAATCTTAGAGCAGGGATCGGCAAATATGCACCAACTGATCATATGACGTAATACCACAGTCGGGCTTCGCCCTGCTTCGACCCCCGTTCCTTCAAAAAACACGCATTTAAAAGTAAATACACAGTCCTGTACACCGCATCGATGCGACATAGCTCTTTCGAAATCACGTGAACGCAAAGGAACCTTCCTACATAAACATGTGGGTGTGTGTGTTAGAGAAGTTAAAAAAGCATTCAAAGACAAGCGGTTTCATGACCTCAAAGCAAGAACCATGATTTTAAAGTTTTCGGAAATTATTTCATATGGATATTCGTGCAGTAAAACCACAATTACGTTGTGAATTTAGAGACAAATACAATTTTGAGATAACAATTACAAAATTCGACTCGTTTAGACTTAAAGAACTGGATATGGGAACATTTACGTCTCAATTGTTTTCTGAAGTGAAGATTATATCACATAAAAGCGCATACGCTCTATTGTATGTCAATATTTGTGAATTAACCTTAGATATATGCGTAATGCTCTAGATAAAGCAAAAAATGAGGTGAAAAATTAATGTTAAAACCCTCTAAGTCTGTATATAGGTATTAAGCATATATAAAGTAAAATGTGCGTTAGGAAAGTTCCTACGCCACAACTGCAACTTCGGAAACGTCCTTCTTCGAACCGTGCGTTATGTGTAAGCCAGGTTGCGTTCCGTGACTTCGACTCCTGGCCAATGTAAACGTTGGACATAATTGATGCTGTCAGAAGGACACCATTTAGCCCACATACAAAACGTCAATTCTTTCTGCTCCTCAACAGCTAAATTAGTATTTGAAAATTCTTGAGGCCTCTCTTGAATGGTGTGTTTAATTAATTAATCAATCACGTCTGTCTGTCTATCTGATAATGTATGTATGTATGTCTGTCTGCCTGTCCGTCTGTCCCTCTGTCCGTCTGCCGTCTGTAGGTCCATCCGTTCGTTTATTTATTTACTTATTTATTTGTTTGTTTGTTTGTTTGTTTATTTAAGTATTTACTTAATTAGTACTTACTCAAATACTAACTACAGAGTCATTCGTCTTCTTAGTTCCCACTACAATTCACTACAATTAATTGAATGTAGGCCAAACTTTATTGGGTCTTTATTGACATTTAGGCTTACAGACAAACATTTGGATCGCTGTGTAACATGGTTTAAAAGGTCGTGCAGCTACAAAAACCGAGCAGAAGCTTTGTAGTGTTTAATAACATTAAGTTCGTGTTTATGACCTCTGGAAATTTTTTGCACATTCTGCAAGAAGGAAGTGGTTAAACTCCCAAAATATGCAATTTTAGTCAAAATCATGGCAGAACAGAAACAACACAATGTCATAAATTGTGGATAGGTTTAATTGGTTAACACGAAAGTTATTTTATGACATTGTATACACCGCAGTCCCCAAACCACGGGCAATTTCAGAGATTAAAACAAAAAATGACAATCAGAATAAAACAAAATATACGCTGGAAAGGAATAAAACTAGCGGAACAGATACAAATAAGGATAGTCTGTGTGGTACCGCAACATGTTACATCCTAGCATTTTCGCCGGAACGAAACTGTGGTTGACCGAATGTCTCCATGCATGGTAACTTCAAAGGGGGACATTTCAAGTAAATTGGGAAGCGATTCGTTCGGCAAGGTGGTCTACAAACTTCTGAGCTTTGACGTAACATCCCACTCCATGCTAGAATAACTGAATGTCAACGTCCGTCCATGTTCATTCACACACTTCTCTCCCTATAAATAATAGTAATAACAATAATAATAATAATAATAATAATAATAATAATAATAATAATAATAATAATAATAATAATAATAATAATAATAATAATAATAATAATAATAATAATAATAATAATAATTCTGTACCGCAACAGCCTTTCACGTGCCAAGGCTTACCGCCCGGTCGCTGCGTCCCCCACCTCTGCCCACTACAGGCGTCACGGGTAGGATGCAGAACTGGAGTGGTCAGCGCCCTCCCGGCCTGTTATGTGGTCTTCGTGACCTGTCATTGCCACTTCTTTACCAAGCAGCTCCTCAATTGGCCCCCCAGGAAACTAACGAGGCTGAGTGCACCCCGTACCAGACCTCACAGCGAGAGAAAAATCTTCACGCGGGTACCAGGTATCGGAGCCATTTTTCTCCATGTACAAGGGTAAAATACGTAAATGATTTGAAAGTTATTTTCACTGAATTTCATATGCGCCGGTGTTAAACGATTTGCATGTAGCTGAATTGCTGTGTGGCTAATCTTTATTGCCTTCATTACAAACAGAAAAACAACAGATTTTTATTTCAACATTTCGTTTACTTTAATGTTAACCGAATACGCAGAAGGAAAATCTGAAATTAACCTTCCTCGTGGATTTTGTATTCTGTATAAGCACTTTGTTGCACATGCTATTATGCAGCACATAAGAGCAGGTTTGATTTTTAAATTGTAAAGGTGTTCTCTTTTATATAATCCCACACAACAGGTGTTGTATATCACACTCTCTGCTATTACAGTAAGTAAGGGAAGTCTTGTATTTCACTGAAAAAATGATATCGAGATACATGTTTTGATACTCCCTCAATCAAAATTGAAGATTTTTAGAAAAAAGCCCGTGTGTGTCTATTTCTATTCGTCTGTCTGTCTATGTATGTCAGTTAACAGCAAGTCAATTAAATACCAAACATAGTATTTAAATTCAGCATCGTTCATTGACGATTTTGAGATATTGCTCCCATCCGAGACTGTCTTTCCTCATGGAACAGTTTTTCTCAAGTTTAGATTTTATCAAAGGTTGCTCTAACAATTTTTATTAAAATATACATGTTTAAGATAAATAATTTTATGTCAAATGAAATGTATATCTTGAATTTTCTGGGAATGTTCTCAGAAGTGCTTTTCATTCTGGAAGATTTTTGCATAACTTGTAAACCATAAGATATGGACAAAATTACTACAGAAAACATATAGATCTGAGTTTTCAGATCTATAAGCCGTAGTCTGCTGGCATTTTGATGTCCAGACGTTTCGTTCACATTTTCAGTGAACATCAGTGGCGTGGTGTCAATCTTCTTGGCGAAAGTTCAGTCTCGACTTGGTGGCTGAAAGGACAGCGGTTGGAAGGATGTAGCTACTAACGCAAAGGTAAGAAGATTATGGTAAATATACCTAGACATTGAAAGTAAAGAGGTTGCATTCTAAGAATATCGAGTTCTGCTTATATTATACATTTTATGCTAGTAAAATAAAAAGCAAGTCCAAATTTGGTGGTGCAATTTTGCAGGTGTCCTTACCTAACAAAAAACATCACATTGCTATAGATATTACAAAAACACTTAAAAGTTAGGGAATCTATTTGTCTATGTTTAGAATCAAACCTAGAAGTATTATTTTCTCAAAACAAATTTGTTTCAGTCACATTGATTCTGCATTATAAATACGATATTACACTTGAAGTTTCACTTACCGGAAAAAAGCTAGTGTATAAAGATGCAAGGAAATTACCATAAGTGATAATACTTCAATATTTGAATGTTACTTGGAGGAAAATCCTCAGCAAATTTCTTTATTTCAAACTGTCCACAAACAGACAAATAGTTACATCGCTAACTGAAGTCTTTGGTAAATCCCTTAGCATTTGATTTTCTATATTGCTCATGATATTCGGAAACTCCAAGAGAATAGTGGAAATTATCTTGCATAAGTTTGGATAATGGAAAATGTAGCTGTTCTGCTCTTTCATGAACCATCAAATACTCTAGTGTTTCTTACACGTATTTCTTTTCATTGAAAATCTGCATAAGTTTGATAAAATGTTTGTGACATGACTTTCCAGAATTACCTGAGCGTCTTATGAGGAACTTCTTGGAAACATGAAGGTAATGATTGCAGAAAAACTTAGCGTAATTGTTTCTTTTTCCTCAAGCAGCAACCTCCGCGCTCAATTAACCAATTCCCGGGAATGGATCACAGAATCTTCAAATGTCGGGGCATTCGAGTCAAGGACATTACAGTCCCATGAGATGACACGATTCGGAGCGGGGCCAAATCACGTAATTCACGAGCATGCCCGCTTGGGGCGATGGATGGCTCGACGACCAGTCTCAAGAGACTTACTGCCAACCAAGAATAGACAGACAGACACAGCTGTCAACACTGTCTGAAACGTTATTAGCAATGTGATCCAATGTTTCTCAATTCATTTTCACTACGATTTACGGGAGACTGGAAAAAACCAACATCCAAGAAAGTTCATGCTCAGGTATCATTTAATGATACCTTGGTGCTTTAACTGTCAGCGTTCAACAGTGCTCAATTCCGGTAGCTTGAAACGAGTTCCTAAATACGTACTCAAAACGTTGAAAGATGCAGTAGAAGCCCGATAAGTCGACCTAATGTGGACTAAAGAGGTTGTTGAGCTATAGAAATGTCCAGGTTAGGGAATAAGGGGTCTGATATTCACAACTCATAACATAATATGTATTGCAAATTACTAAAAGGTACCTATGTTCTAGCACAACATAAGAAAAATGTATGTGGTACAATTTAGGAACCCAGCGGTACAATTTACGAGACCAGTTGCCTAATTTGTAGCCATTGCAGACATTGCAGACTCAATCTAATAACTTTATGTTAACTTGAAATAAAACCTTTTTTAGACAAATCATCCTAACATGTTTGAGATTAAGATGTCATTGTTGAAATAATTCAAAGGTTATCAGTTATAATTATAAAAAATAAAATGTATAAATTGGTGCCTAATAATTAGGCAACTCTCCCCTAACACTTATATTTTAGAAACATATAATGAGAAACAAAATACTACCTATATCTGTTAATATCAAATCAAAAACATCAGTAATGACAGAGCTTAAAGTGTAGTGATTATGAAATAATTCATTTGAGCTCCACTCTAAGTGTTTAATCCTTTCCATGATATAAAAAGCTCACTCATTGCTGGTGGACAGCCATATATGCCCTCCAAATTTCGGAACAAATAACATGTTTGCAGTTTATCTCTGAACTTTCTACAGAAAGTGCTCTACATTATGTAACTATTTCTAGTTCAATTCATGAAATGCCATTCATAAATTCAATATCAAGATTTCGCTGCACACATTGAGGTCTCCTGAATAAAATAAAGCTCTTTTAGAAAAAAAGGTCTATGTGCAAGAAAGAGAGATTGAGAGAGAACGACACAGACATAGAGAACGAGAGAGAGAGAGAGGAATAGAATAGCTCAAAACAATAATTCAGTTAAGTATAAGCGTCTTCTAAAGATGCGAAACGAAGATTTTCAGCAAAATCCCAAAAAGGAAAAATTATCATTATTTTTTATTTTTTCAAAAAGGACAATTTTTTGGGTTAAAATACATATGGTTCATGATATTTTATGACAAAAAATATAATGTTTAGAATTTTCTAGGAATAGTTTCTCTTCATTCTGAATTACTTTTATGTAATTGATAAAAAAAAAAAAAAAACCTTATTTAAAAATGTGAATTTCATTAAAGCACACAATTTAAGCACTTTTTTGTGGCGCTAATCCTTTACAAGATATTGGTTATTTGTTTGAGTCTTCAAATGCTTGTGTATTAGCTTATAGTCAGAAGACAAAACCATGTATATGCAACAATGCAAATCTGCAGCTTCGGTCCATTTATGGGCAGTGTATAAGGAGAAGCAATCGCCAATTCGTGCCTATCCACGGAGGCAAACCAAACACGAGACCCCAGATGGAGTCCTTTCCGTTTTATTACTTCTTAGTAACTCAGCTGTTTTATCACTCTAATTATAAAATTCAGTACGCTTTTGGGCACTGTGTGGTAGAAACAGTGGTGCTTCTTACACGTCAACTTTTTATGTGCTACAAGAAATATTGTATTCCACCCAAATATCAATGCCCAGGTTTCACCGGAGATAGGTACATGGTTTGAAGCACTGGAATCCAAATAAAAGTATTTTTAGAAAAACCCCATATGTATGTGCGTATGTGTGTTTCTGTAAGTAGCACAACTCAAGATGAAATATCTGATAAGTACCACAATTAGGAACTAGATTCACCATCTTCCAGAAATTCGGTACGAACATTTTCAATAAATTTCCCCCCACTCGGAGGGACCGCCCCCGTAGCGCAGTGGTAGCCCGCCTGCTACTGTAGCGGAAGACCCGGTACTGGCGTGGGAAGGTCTGGGAGATCTGGTCAGGGGTGCACTCAGCCTCGTGATGCCAACTGGGACTCCATATGGAGACAATGTACCTAGATCCCATTAGATCTTTGGGTGAAATATACGAATCTACCTGGGCAGCGTAATATGCCAGCGTAGGCAGGAGCCAGACACCCCCAACTCGAGACTACCTTTCACATGGAATATTTTTAGAAACTTTGAATTTTACCGAAAATTACTCTGAATATTTTGATCACAATTATATGGTATGTTTAAGATATTTCTAGGGCAAAATACATATCATAGAGTTTTACGGGGTAGCTTCTAAAGCCCAGTTCTTTTGAAAGGAATGTTTTGTAATTAATACTAGACCATTAGGAATAGACAAAAAGACACTATAGAACAAATGTACCGCCCTTTAAAAGAATTTATTTTTGTGGCATCACCATTTCTAAAACATCCCTCATTAATGGCTTGAATTTTTCAATATTTGGCGTTTTTAAGCACTGTTACTATTCACTTGTTTCTTGGGGTACCACAGAAAGAACATGGAATTTATAAGCCACCATATAACCAGACGGTTTCCAAGATAATGGATTCAATTTTCTTTGTGTCCCTTATACCCTAAAAAGTGTAATTAATTCTGCAAAGTTGTATATCAAAAGCTATAAGTTATGTAAAAATAAACTTCAGTAACACACCGCTTTTCTCTCTTTTCTTTTACCTACGTGCATTTATGTGTAGCATCCGCGAAACTCCTGTTCAATTTTCCATATAAAGTAACAAGAAGTGCAAACAAAGAAACTTTGTACCGTAAGAAAATCGAAACGTGTAGAAAATTGGACACACCTTTTCGAAAAGTGTGTACACGCTTTGCGTCAGCTCAGACCTTCTTTGTTTCGTAGTGCGAACGTGTTCAAACCCCGCATAGGCGTTTATGGCCGTTGCCAACAGAGCTTCGGTTCATATGTCAAATGACTTCGCCAATAAAATCTACAGGCTGCCATGAAAGAATGACTACAATACTAAAGATTTTTTTTTTTAAATCTGTGGTACGATTTCCCAGAAGAAGTGCATATTATGTCAGTACAATATGACATTGAAAAGTTCCACAAAATCTTTAGTCGGACTGGTGACTGTGTGATTTTAAAAGCTACATTTACAAAATGCTGACAAGTAATCTGTAGAGGTTTATTTTATCCATAGTTTCATCGTCGTCTCCAACTCTTCCCTTATGTGGTCTATGAACTTCGAAGATAACCTTATTCCACGAAGCGATACCTGGACACTTTTCTGAGGTAAAGGCATCCAAATTAGAGTGATGAAGATGGCGGTGGAATAAGAGGATCTACAGATTTTACCATGGTCTACGAACCACACTGGGCTTTTACAGGAACTGATCGGAGCTTAAGGTTTGATAGGACCGGCTTAAAATCGTCACTCCTAGAGCCAAAATCGAAACATAGATCCTCAGCACTAGAACTACAAGCTCAGTTACCCCGGTAAATGTATTTCTAGAAAATCATAGGTCAAGTTTGATTTACACTGTTACACGATTAAAACTGTGCTAAAAGTTTAACAAATACATCATTCCAAGATAACAGAGAGTAAATGGTTATTTCTTGCTTAGAATTGGTAATTATGAACAAACTCTTTCGATCTCTTTATTCACAATCCACCCTTGCTAATTACACCGCCTGGTCCTCATAGCCATGAGGTCCCTAGAGCATGTGTCTTTGGCGCCCCGCTGCGCAGAGGATCACGGGTTCGCAGGGTATGTGCAATCCATGTAATATACTCGTACCTAGCTTAAAGATGCGCACTGTAAAGCAATAAATGCACGCATTGCTATAAATAATAATGACACAAGAAAATGGGTTCAGAAATAAATGAATCCCGGATTGAAATATTCCTAGTATATGGAAGTAAATCTCAGTGTGTCTTTAAGTTTACATTTATGTTTATTTAACAGTGATTCAAAAGCTTCTGCTCGATAATTCTCTTTTGAAATAAAAATGAAGTTTAAAGCACATTATTATTATTATTATTATTATTATTATTATTATTATTATTATTATTATTATTATTATTATTATTATTATTATTATTATTATTATTATTATTATTATTATTATTATTATTATTATTATTATTATTATTATTATTATTATTATTATTATTATTATTATTATTATTATTATTATTATTATTATTATTATTATTATTATTATTATTATTATTATTATTATTATTATTATTATTATTATTATTATTATTATTATTATTATTATTATTATTATTATTATTATTATTATTATTATTATTATTATTATTATTATTATTATTATTATTATTATTATTATTATTATTATTATTATTATTATTATTATTATTATTATTATTATTTATTATGATGATCATCATCATCATCACCATCGTCGTCATTATATATGTTATACCATTGTCCAACTCCTGTACAGTAACAGTTGGAACTTTAACACACCAGATTTTAACATCGGGAACCTACCCGAGGAAAATAGTAGAAAAACAGTTCTGCAATATCTGATTGCAGCACATTGTTAGATACCTACAAGAATCTATTGCAGCCCAATCCATCATTTAACAGTGCTGACTTTCTACAACACACTACATATAAAACATATTCTAGTGGACCAAATTCAGATTGACAACTTAAGGAGGAGGACTTACAATCTCGACCGAAAGGCGATTTTCGGTGCCTATGTCCCAGGGAGGATGGATGAGGTGAATGGATCCGAAGGGTGGCCGGAGCGTTGTCACAACAAAACAGAAGGCAGGGTCTCTATATTTTCCCAGTTAGAAGTATCCCGGCGGAGGCTAGTTCAGCTCGGTTCCTATCCCACCCCTTCGGGTTCGTACTCCCAAGGGGTCGCGGGACTTGGAAACCGGCTGCTCTGCCCCTCGGGCTTGTACTATTCTATGGGGGGCCCGGAAACCAGTAGGTTCGCCTTCCAATACGAGGGACGAAATTTCCAGAGCGCATTTGTTCCCCTAACATGCTGCTGCCGTGACACCCGCCGACGTTTCCAACCCTGAAAGAAATATAACGGAATGAAATGATTAATGTAAATTTATCTTTAATAACAATGATAATAATATTACTAATCGGCATTATTATTAGCAATTGCTTGAATGTTAAATTTTGGAAGATGAAATTATATTTATCTACATTGTATGATAAATGATTTGACTGCGAGGTTATTTATTTATTAATAAAATATTGAAACCTTTAAAATTCATTAAATGTTACATCCACTCACTGTGCATGTCTTATGAAGTATGTATTGCACTTAATTGTAACTTTATGTTACGACGTCGTTCATAGCTTTTTTATGTTTCTGGTAGGATTTAATTATAAAAATCATAAAATAAAAATGAACTCCAGTTTCCAAGAACAGTAATAGCCAACAATAATTGTAATTAACTGACTTTACTGTCGGCCATAATGTTCATAAACATACACAGGAATTCTTAAGCAATTTACTTCAAGTTAGCTACAATTTAAAGATTCTGAATACAAAGAACTCAAACAACAGTGGCCAAAAGTTTTATACCAAGTTTGGTATCTGACCAATGTTTTTGAGTTATGCTATTCAAGACACACACACACACACACACACACACACACACACACACACACACACACACACACACACACACACACACACACACACACACACACACACACACACCCATGCACTCGGACACTCGAGCTTCATTTTTTTTTTCCGGATTCAGGTGACCTTTCCAGTGAAATCTCGGTATCCAATTTTTGGCGGAATACAATACCATGTATGTGGTAGGAAATAATATAATAGCAATGGTTGTACACATAAATGTCTTTCAAAAACCAAGTATCTTACCAGCTAATAATAGCTTGCGTATGTATTTCAAGATAAACAAGCAATTCTATTTATTTTTTCTTTATTTTGTAATTTATACCGCTCCTTTAACGTCTTTGGCCATGTCGGGGGTTTTGAGTTGAGAACAACTGATAGAGAGTAGATATTATTACTTGCAGGTTTTCTTAACGTTGTGTTTTATAGCTTTTTAACTTTCGTTCCCACATTCATACTTCAGACTCTGTGGGGGGACAGAGAATTATTCTGGCTAAAGAAAATTTCCCAAACGCAGCCGAACCCAGGATCTCTGGATTGAGAAACCAGAGCGCTGACCACTCGAACGTAGAGGCAGTCTACAAGCAATTCTCTTCGATTCCTATGAAGAAATTTCAGAGTTCTCATAAAGTTTTGTTTTGGATGATTACTTAATCGTTTCATATTATTGTTTTTGCATTAACAACTTCTTTATAAAAGCTCTTTCTGTATCTTATATAATTTTGAGATTTTTAGAAGGTTTCAGTATGTTTATCTAGTGCTTTTATCATGGTTTCATTGAGACCAAAGCCTTATGTGTAATAACAGGAAAAAGCTGTGTTTGATGCACTTTTCTGATTCTTACTGTGCGAAGAAATTTCTCTGGAGCAGGCAGTAAGCAGTTCTTTATGCAACCAGATGGAGAATATAAGTAATGGATGGTAACACTGTTCCATTCGTCAGTTGTTCGTAGCTTTGTAGTGGTGTGCGGGAGTAGGTCATTGCTTCTTGCGAGTTCTATGAGCGTTGTAGTGAAAGGTGGTTTAAAGGGGGAGACAATTAACACGGCTTTTTGAGGAATACAGCTCCTAAATGTAAGTCACACATTAAACTTTACACCATATTAATTGTACTGCTCTATTGAAATTTAACATTGATTGTATTGAGGCTAAAAGAGTTTAATTTGCGAACTTTTTTTGTTAAACGATACATGGAAAAATAGCATATGTATTGACTTTCACCTATAGTGGCCTTAGCAGTAAGATCTATTTACTCTTTTTATGATAATAATATACTGGTATTTAAAAATACAGACATTTTAAGAGAATAACTTTTACACCAATTAATTGAATGCTAGCCTCTATTTCTAGTTAGATATTTTGGGTGTAAAAATCTTTAGTATGGCTTCTGTCAAGTGTCGTAGATTTACAGTACGTAAAAAACTCAAGCCTGATAAGATCTCATGTCCATTACTTATAGAATGGACATAGCAGTTAGAGTGTCCATAAAGAAAACTCAATTAAAAAGTAGAATACTTCGATCTACTGCAGAAATTTTAATTTTTATAAATATACTTAAAGGTAAAATTATCCCAATAGTAGCCTCAGTATTTATCTATTTTGATTTCAAGGAATAAATAAGGATATTGAAAATACTTCGGCAATACACCCTTTGTTGAGTTTTTGGCTAACCATAAGAAAATCTGTGTGATGAAATGCAAAGCTTGTAATGGTACGTCTGTTTACTGAAAACCTGGAATTGACACGTTAGATAGGACTAATGTTGACGATGCAACAGCGTAAGATGGCTGTTGTATTGCTATTGTATTCTTATGTTACGTGAAATCTATGGACGATTTGCTTTATTAGAATTTACAAGGCTTGGCATTTCTCTCTTTTGATCAATGGTTTTAGCGAGTCCTGGTTCAATTAATCTCCCTTCAAGGAATGTGTAGGTATTTATATACAAACATGTAGAAATGTCTCCCTGACCTATTTTTAAAAATTTCACTCTACTTTATTTGTACAAATTGATGGCAAAGTAATATTAATACGCGCACAGTATTGGGTCATAGACACGAATGTTTTTTACTCCTCTCATGGAAAGTATTACCAAACGAAACTAACTTCATAACAGCCATTGAATGATACCTGAGATAATTTTTGAAATGCGTGATTGATTAGCACTGAGTGTGGTTAAGAGTAATGAGAAAAATCCTGTGTTACATTCACATGACATTCTATACCTGTATCCTTATTCGTGGGTATAAGAAGTATTCTTACGAAAGTTTTTTTTTAAATATACTTGATTGTGATTGTGACAATTGCAGAAGCTACATAAACTTTTCCATATAGATACAGTAACGATAATCAGGTGCTTAGGCACAGGACGCTGTGTGCTGGCCTTAAAATTCTATACCTAGTGTATTGAACAATTCAAAACACTAATAAAAGATATCTCAGAAATGGATTGTCATAAAATAGGTTACTCGAAATAAATTGAGCTTATTGTGCACTACGTTTTGGCCTGTTGCTTAGTGTTTGAGTTATGCAAGATTATACAAAATGTATATTTCGAATGAAGAGGACTTCATAGGCTGTATACAGAAAAACTCAAGATATTCATATTTTTCAGGCTAATGTTACTCTAAACCGCGAGATTTTGCAGAAAATAAAAGAAAACCTTGGACATGCTTTAAGGTAGTATGTGTTGGGAATTTTTTTGAAAATCTCCGTGTGTTATATTAGGAAGTTATTGAATTTAAATGCATTTTGCGAGCATTCCACCCGAAAACTTCGATATCGATATTTCACCGGAGTTACGAATTTTGAGTCCCACAATCTGAAAAAAAAAAAAAAAAAAATTATTTTTAGAAAAAGATCCATTTGTATGTGACCAGTACTGCTTGAAAACGAATAATCAATTACACCAAACTTTGTATTTAAATTGTCCATCTTTTTCAAACTACGCTTTACGTGGAATATTTTTTGAATATTTTGATTGACAAAAATGGTCCCAACAGTTTTGATTAAAATACTCTATCTTTAAAATATCTTTTATTAGAAATGAAAGATTTCAGTTTTGTAAAGCGGGGAAAACCGTATTACGTGAAAAACACTTATTTTATCATAATGCTGAGTTTATAAGAAGTGGTTTAAGCACTAGAAGTCAACCCATTCATATACGCACACTACCTAAAAGTCATAAGCAGGGAGCGGGGTTTTGGTAAGAAATCCGTCAAGTTAACCCTGCACCCACAACAGGAAGTAGAAGCGCCGACGACCTTTCAGTACTCTTGTAAACAAGTAGACTGGAAGAAAGCACAGAGTACACTCTGCTTCAAAGGTAGGAATACCAGGGTTGAATTTTAAAATGTGTACATTCTATATAGGCCTAGTTTGAAGTAATGATGATGACGACGACGACGATGACGATGATGATAGCAATAGCAATAAACTCTTCATGGTTTAGCAGAATTCTCTTGTTAAGGTCTCTTATAGTAATTGTTATGAGCATTACTACTACTAGGGTTACCTGTTATCATTATTGTTATTATTATTGTTATTATTATTGTTATTATTAAGCAATATCTTCAGAAAGAAAACATGCAAATGGGGCTAAGGTTACATGACTGACACTGGTTCACTTTGATCTTAATTTTTCATGTAGCTTTTAATATCTCTGCATATTTATTGTATGCACAGTAATATTACTAGAACATTAATCATTCAAGAGTTTTTAAACTTGCATGCTGTAAACAAGAAGTACGCTCTTTCCCAGAAGTTAACTGTTTGCAGCTCATACACTAACGTAATCACTGGAAACGAATTCTTTGAAATGGAATGTGTGACCTTAGGAGAGAAACAGGAGGATTTTCTATGTCACCGAGATAACTAGAGTAAAGAGCGTCAACGAACTACCGTTTTAAAGGATAGTAAATATGCTAATAAGTAAGTTTCGAGTGTCCGCAGAGGAGACCCAACATACTGGGGGACTGATGCGCAGCCTGCTCACGGCGCTGATACTCTGTAATCAGCAGGTAAATATAATAAAGGTTGCCCAAGCTATTCTACGGTTCATCAAGGTCTGTACTACGCGTATGGGTACCAGGCCAGAAAATGTGGAGTTTAACCACTTTCCCTTTCCGGAATGTTGGCCCTTTTATGTCGCTTAGTATACAAGTGTAAATAAAAAAAGATGATGACTGAAAGAAGCATTAAATTCATAAAGAGTTTTCGTATGGTCATGTTTCTTAAAAAGATATTTAATTGTTTTAATAGAGTAATATTTGGGGATTACACGATGAATTAAGTGCATAAATTTCTCACTGCAAAATGTATATATTAATGTATAGCAAGAGTCCATAAACAACACAGACACATTGCCTTTTAAAATGCTGATATAGTGCGCTTTTTCCAATGTCAAGCATTACATGTTCACTTAAATATGTAATTAGAACCAAGGCTGTTAAAATATTAGTTAATTTGCATGGCATTTTTACTTTCCATTTCCAGTTTCCTGTCGGATTGAATGTCCTTCAAGTTTGCATGACGATCAAATGTGGTAACATTGGAGTGTTAAAATGTTTCACACAGTACTCACGTTGTGTACACGTCTAGGTATTGTTTAAGTATTTTTGTAGGTTTCTTGTAGGCAGCTCTAACTTTCGAGTCCTAGTAGAAGCGATATTTTATGCTGCAGCATTGAAATTATAACATAATTCAGTATGTGGCAATTAGGCACATTGACTTCTCATTCATGTTTGCGATAAAGTTCCAGTGATACTGTTTTTAAAATTTGCGTAATTTCATTGGTTGAATTAGGGAAGCTTTTATGTAACTTGGTTATAAATTTCTATGCAACTGCTCTCTTTAAATTTTATCCATAAAAACTTACCGCTTAGTGTAGTAAACTATACTAATTGTCTAAGACCAAATCAGTTGTTCTTTTCCACTACAGATATTATAGCCATATTTGTCTCTGAAACAAGGTTTATACAAAGGACTATGACAAGAGGTCGCCGGAACTTGTGTGGCCGTGCTTTATGATTCAACAGAAATAAACTGAAGTCACGACCGAGACTATGCTCACGAATCCTTATGTTTGGCTACCGGTTGGAAGTTCGTGATATCTCTGGGTTGAGATGACCTCTGAGAAATGACAAGTTTCCTGGGAAAACCCTTCTTTGTATTGCTCTCTTTTTCGATCAAAAGTCAGTCCATTTTTTAAGCGACAGTTGTTGTCTTCTTCAAACAATAAATAATCCAACGGCTAGATGACTATAAGACGTAATTATGTTGCCATGAAGTCCTCCACTGACGTTACAGCAGTGCCATACACCATACTCTTCATACAACTCCACAGAAAACAGCCGACAGGTGTCAGATCTGGTGATCGCGCCGGCCATGGAACTCGTCAACCTCGATCAATCCATCGATTTGAATATGTAACGTTGAGGTGATTCCGCATATTTACATCAAAGTATGCTGCAGCTCAAGTCGATCATTTCAGCAGCTGTGTACTGCTGCTTTAAATAGTGCTTAATTAAAATAAAATTAAACGTACACATATGTTGACATTTCTGGAAATTTGCTGTGAATTTCTCTCTTCTTCTTCTTTTTTTATGTGTACGATTGTGTATCATAAGAGATCACAAATATACCGTATTTTAATAAATTTTAGGTATTTTTGAAAAAAAATTACGTAAAGGGTAGTTTGTGTTACGCGAAAAAAAAAAAAAAAAAAAAAACTGAACTTAACTACCAAGTTTGGTATTTAACGGTATCTATGCTTTTGAGTTATGCTGTTCAAACACACATTTTTATGTTTTTCTAAAAGTGCTTCTTATTAAAGTCAAGGAACCTCAAAATATTGTTTACTTTGAAATTCTGATACGGGACTTTTGAATGGAATACCACTTTTCCTATACTTTCTGTAAGTACGAGTTACCACTTAAAAAGGTGTAAGCTTTTGAAAATGCGGATCAGTGGCAGAGAATATCTCAGACATGGTTAACTCCACACAAACACACACACACACACACACACACACACACACACACACACACACACACACACACACACACACACACACACAGTCACACACACGGATATTTTTATTAAATTAAATTTTTAGTGTTGGAATATGTGTTTTCTGCTAAAATTTCAGTAGTCATCAAATTTCTGGATTAAATATAATACTTTGTCTGTGGAAGTACATACGTAGTGGAGAAAGTAATTAAAGAGCTTCAGAAATGAATAATAAATAACGTCTCAGAGCTAACACATTAATTCCTATCTCCCATGATGTTTGTATTTTATGAATTCATGTAATATCAAGCCGATACGCTTCGAACAGAAAAGCATCGGTCATACAACACGGCACCATGGCGGTAATGTACTACCTACATACATTATTCATAATTCCTACTAATGAAAGCCAGGTGAACCGTCACTCTGTATTGAGTAATGGAGCATTTGAAGAGAACATTTTTGACAGACATGAAGGACATCTGAAAAGAAAGGCGTGTGGTTGGCACGAGAGGATTGATAAGCGTGTAAAAAACATCAATCATGGTAAAAGGACCAACTCATCTTCCATATTAGAACTAGAGCGTATTACCTTATGCACGGGTTGCAGTGACGGATCAAGAGGAATGGAGACCTGCTGGCTCGTGTAAAATATTCGTCGACTAAAAATGTTTTGGATTTTTGCTCGCCTTCCCAGTATGAAAAGCTTCATTTGGGGCGATCGCTATCTGAAGAGTTGCACGGTTGGGCGCGATAAGAATATTTTACTCATACTAATGACAGGTATGAAATACATCTGTATGCTTTACCAAACGTACAGTCTGCTCATAAAATTACAATTTTCTCTTTATTATCACAATTACTAACGTTGAGAAATATATGCAAATGAATATTTTAAGGTCATATTTCAATGAAACTTGGTAATTATTCATTTCATGCCGAATTAAGAAGATTAGAACATAGCTGTTTGTGCAGATTTTTGCATATTTTGGGCCTTAGTGCATATTTTGTATGTTAGTGCATATTTTGTGCACATTTTTTAGTTCTTTTTTGTAAAATGTATTCAAAGCTTTTGTGTCAGTTTACCTGGATAGCAACATTATTAAAAAGGAGACATCTATTTCCTCAGCCCTCTATAATCTATTGAAGTTGAAAGCATTGGATTTGCCATCGCGAAGACCTTAAAACCTGTTCCCACCCTGTTCCCGTTGGAAAAAGAGACAGTTATAGGTTAAACTTTCTTTTTGCTTCCTAACATTCGTAACAGGCTAGTTTCTGTCCCAAGTCGCTAATGTATTGTCCTTGGAACCATTAGGCTGAATGCAAAGGGCTTTAAACCTGTTCGCATCATTGTAAAGAAAGAGACAACTAGAGGGTAAATGCTTCTGTCTCTTTCTTTCTGCTTCGAAACATTCTTGGTAGTTTCTATACCAACTTGCTGATATAGTATCCTTGGCTCAGTGCAAAGAGCTTTCTGTTTAAAACTACTCTTGTCATCGTAAAGAAGGAGATAAGTAGAGGGTAAGTGCTTCTTTCTCTTTCTTTTCTTTGAACTGACCAAGCTTAAGCCACCGGAAGGCATATGTTTTAAGTTGGGAATAACTCCAACCGTATAATGGTTGTACAACTGCTGTTCAGCTTCTGTTCGTACTGTGGTATAGTGTGCAGCGCACTGCACATTTCGTATCTTAGTCTTTTGTGGTTCGTGTAAGAACGTTTAAAAATGCCGAGGGAAAGAATGTGTAGGATTTCGTTGACCCAAGAATGGATACAGAATGGATATTATCAAGTATTAAGTACTATTGCAGTTGCAATAAATGCCCTTAGACGCACTGTAATTTGAATATTTTTTAATCATTGACCTTTCTTATCATCGTGACCAAACTTTGACATTTGATAGTATATATTTGGGTGCTTATTTTCGCAATTTTTTGTGCAAATTTTGCATGCATATTTTCAGGCTTTTAGTACATACTTCTCAACACTAATCATTATTATGAATAAATCTCACGCACTATGATTGAATCCACGAGGGTCATTTAAATCTGAGCTTGTTGTTTACTTTCACATCTGTATAAATAGAAATATCGCTTACTGCCGTCATCATCGTCAAAAAATTGGTTTAGACAACTACCTTTTATCAAATTTCAGCATGCTCTGCCGTTAAATTTCTAAGCATAGTTCTAGTAACAGAACACGAATACACTTGCTGTGCTTCATTGCAGCAACAGTTTCAATGGTGATATGACAGAATTACTGCGTGTCAAAATTCCACATGGTCGCAGTTGCTACTGTTCCTAATAATAATAATAATAATAATAATAATAATAATAATAATAATAATAATAATAATAATAATAATAATAATAATAATAATAATAATAATAATAATAGTAATAGTAATAGTAATAGTAATAGTAATAGTAATAGTAATAGTAATAGTAATAGTAATAGTAATAGTAATAGTAATAGTAATAGTAATAGTAATAGTAATAGTAATAGTAATAGTAATAGTAATAGTAATAGTAATAGTAATAGTAATAGTAATAGTAATAGTAATAGTAATAGTAATAGTAATAGTAATAGTAATAGTAATAGTAATAGTAATAGTAATAGTAATAGTAATAGTAATAGTAATAGTAATAGTAATAGTAATAGTAATAGTAATAGTAATAGTAATAGTAATAGTAATAGTAATAGTAATAATAATAGTAATAATAATAATAATAATAATAATAATAATAATAATAATAATAATAATAATAATAATAATAATAATAATAATAATAATAATAATGATAATCATGGTGATGGTGATGGTGATGGTGATGATATTGATCATGATGATACATTATGCAGCAGGATCGGTTCTCATGAGGGAAGGAGAGGGAGAAATTAATAGGTACGTGGGTTTGATCCAATTACTTTTTCTGTTACTTTATTTAACTTAAAATTGAATCACAGAAACGGAGTGTCCTTTTTATCGTTAAAACAATCTACAATTCATCGTAACCTTGCAAGTCACAGCCGTTATGTCCGATCGTAACCTTGACACATATTTCATTGTTTCAGTTCTACTCTCTGTCTCACAAACTGCTTCCGACGATACTCATATCCTCACTCAAACACACTGAAATAAACAATACTTTACATAACAATGTCTATGTCTCTGGCGATACTTACTCGGTCAACACTGATTGTGCACACATACAAATACACACACGGACACACTTAAAACTGTCAACAGCTGTAGTATTCAGCACTTAGCGAATATACATTTTCTCGAACTTCTCGTAAATAAGTCGGCAGTCTTAAGTTTGTAGAAGAATCTGGAAGTGCTCATAGTAGTCTTTATTCTGATCATCCCATTGCCGTTGTCCTGGTATTTTGCAAGCAGTAGTGTGAGGTAACTTGACCTTGAGCGTCTCTGGCGGTGGCGAAGCGTTACGATTATGTATCTCAGGTCGTGGTGTTCGACGTTAAATAAAATTCAGTTTGTTGGCTAAGCAGCTTTATTCGCAGGAAAATCTCCGCACCCTTGCTTATTCCTCTCGCTTTATGAATTGATACGATGGCTAGCTCACGATGCGCCCCAGTAAACTTAATTATTCCCAGCTACACATTTCACAGATCATATGACCTTATACCAACATTGCTGTCTATAGCACTGAATTGCACATCTACTTTTGTGGACCTCGACGTAAGATTTCGCCATATACGTGAATATTCTTTTTAATATTACTTACTGAGCTCATTTCTATATGATAAATGTTTTTTATTGTTCTGGAAATATGATAGAAAACTCTCCATTTAGTTTTCTATAAACCTGAAGTTCTAATTAAGCTGTTGTGGAATGATTTGAAGCTTTCCCGGCGTTGGTTACCTTAAATATTTAAATGGCGTTTAGCGTGAGTTAAAGAGCATATTGGTTAGTTAAAACGGGCTTTGCTTCATTACCCCATTTTTGAGGCAAACCTTTCTATCGAGTTTTTCACCATTGTACGTAGATGTTTCACACAATGGAGTTCTCATCCAATTTTCAGCATAAATTCTTGAGATGTCAACAAAAAATCTGTAGACTACTTTTGGGGGTTCCTAATAGTTCCGCAGTGATTCCCAAAGCGTATTTTTGTATCAAATTCTAATTACACATTTTTCTCCCTCTATGAGTTACTTAGTTTTAAAGAGGATATCTTTAAAAGTATCTATTATAATTATTTAGCGTTTCATTTTATCAGTGTGTCCCGTTTCGGAGGGTCATACCAAATGCTTAACATAACCTTTGTTAAAAATGTTGAACTAAACTTTAAACTTATGTATAGACACGATTAAATTAATTTGAAATAAGATAACTGAATTTATGGAATTTAGCCTTTTCGATGGAACATATTTACAGGATTTAAAGAAGTGCATGTGCGTCTGTGGGAGATCTGATGGAGTGAGGAATAGTTTATTGTAAGTTAGTCAATTGTGAGATGCGCCACTGACCACAGTCATAAAACCTGAGCTATTCATCTAGATCACGGATAAAACGATGACGTGCTACACATAAGCCAACTGCTTGCATTTTGTATATGTAGTTCTCTTTACATTAAACACATTATTATTTACCAAGCGAGTAGCATTACTGGTCTGTGAGATTTAAAATTATCTATATTTCTCTCTAATGCCTATACCAGTGATCAGCAGAGTAATGCAAAGCCCTCCCAACTCGCTTGCAAAGGACTTTTTCTCCTTCTCTCTGTTTATCAATCATAAGTTATATTATTTTAGGAAGAAATTATTGCATTATATACAGCAAAATGCAGAAATTCGTTCCTTAAATAAACAAAACTTGTATTTCCTTGAAACTCCTTTAGTGATTTTTTTTTCAATGGGGTATATCAAGAAAATACCTCTGTATAATCCTCTTCGCAGTTAAAAAACAAACCATAAACATTTACCTGTGCTTTTTAAGTAGCAACAGCAGCATAATACATAAAATGAACTTAATGAACAATTTAAACTGTGTACTTGCACTAAAAATTGGAATTCAATGATGATATTTCTCCTAAGTCATTGTTCCAGCTGGGCTACATTCGCCTCATTCGTTTTTTGCGGGATTCCGATCGGTACAAAAAAAAAAAAAAAAAACAAAAGAACAAAAAAAAAAAAAAAAAAAAAAAAAAAAAAAAAAAAAAAACCTCTGAAAACCCTTAACGTGCCTATTTGAATTTGGCGATCATACTGTTTCACTAAATTGAAGAAATTCGTTGCATTCTCCTGGAGTATTGTTATTTTATTCAAAATTGGTACGTCTGAGAAAGTAAAACATAGTGCGACAATTGTCAATTTGACAAGTCCCACTCCTGACATCAGTGTGACAAAATGACAAGCCCAATTACTTGTTCTGTCACTTTATTTTTCTTCTAAAACAGAAGCACAAAGTACAGTTATCTTTCACCGTCATTAATACAATCTGCATGTCTTCGTGATCTTACAACTCACCTCTGAGTTGTAACCCTGACACACATTTTTCTGCCTTTCTTTACTCTCTCTCTCTCTCTCTCTCTCTCTCTCTGTGTCTCACAAACAGCGGGCTTTGAACGATACTATATAATCACTCAATACTTACTAAAATCGCTTCAATTCAAGATTAACTACGACACGCCCCTATCGAGCACATGTAGTTATCTCACGACGACTGTACACACCCTCGCACTGCTAAGATACAGCTGTGTGGTTCAGCACTCACGAGACCATCACATATAATTACTACACTTCGCTTTGTCTTAAGAACTGCCTCTCTCTCTCGTTTCCCAAGCCTTTTAAGGGTGAAAACGACGTAACATGGATTGTTAGCAAATTCATATGTTTCCGACGCTTCTACAAACAAGCCGGTAGCCGGAAGCCTCGCAAACGTTCTAGAGATGCTTTGTTCTGCAGCGCTCCACTGCTGGGTGTTAACTCGCCCAGTGGTGTGAGGTAGCATGAACTTCAGTGTATGAGGCGTGTATCCACAGCGGGTGTCACAACTTAAGTTTAACAAGTAAACAGCAGAAGTAGAAAGGTAACTGCTTAACCAACGACTTTTATGCAGCTACAAATGTTCATAGTGTGTCAATGTTGCCCACAGGTTTATATTTTTCGTTCTGAAAATGCCATGTATTCAGAATCCTGAGTACTGTAGGCTATTGCTACAAATTTAGCACATTGTGAGCGTTGTTTTACCTAGTTTTTGTCTGTACAAAATTCATAATCAGCTAAACGATGAAAAGAACCACTCGTTTATACGTTTTCCTTGGACAGTAACACTTTTGAGTCAAATTAACATCAGTAACACTATCACAGGCCTCCTACAAGGTTTTATTGTTTGATAAACATTAATAGACTGTGGCGGAAATTTTCGGGTGTTTAAGTAAGATTTACTTGCATTTCAGTTAGTAATTAATAAATGACCGCTCGTCTTTATGCTTACATACTATTTATAGCAGATGTAGCAATCATGGGACCCACAGAGGTGAGAGGTTGCTTTGGTCACTACCATGCTGCCGGAATGTTTAAGGCTTACCGATGGCAGATCCTCAAATTTCGCACTGTGTTGTATACTGAACCGAAAACTCCACATTTCCACGGATGGCTTCCTACAATTATTTATTGCTAGGATATTTGGAATCTTTCGCTCTAAAGTGAATGTCAGAAACTGTTGCTCATTTGTAGGAGTCTTAAAGTGCCATTCAGATACGTACAGGTATGACCTTTCAAAGCAAATGATTCGTGAGGATCTGTCACTTGTCTTACAAAATCATTGCCAGGCTGTTATGTCAGCTAAAACTATCTTCCTTCAGTAGATACATAACATCACCAATCCTGTTTCATCTGACGTGCAAGGTTACTGTAGGAAATGTATCTCCGAAACTTGTCACCACATTTGGCAATCCATTAAATGAAAGTGCAGAAACAATTGCTTCCATTGGTTCAGGTATCGTATTCACTATTTTATCGGGAAGAAGTAACTGTAGCCTATTTGTAAATATGACCGTGGTGTGTTGGCCATGTACGTCTAATCGGCGAATTGTTCCTACATGTGTAAACATCACTGTAACTTACAGTGAAATATGTTAGCCCATTGATATTACTAAGGATTTTTGTGATATAGATATCAGTTACCTGCAACTTTGTAACAAATGCTTTCAATGATAAAATCAACAAGATTTTACAAGGTATAAATGCTAGCAGCTGTAGCAGAAACATTTAAATGTTGTCATGTCCAAACGCAGGCACAAGAGCTGGCCTTGGCTCACCCTTCCTGTGCTTAGGTGGGCTTTGCACCCACCCACACACCCCTTCACTTACCATGAATGCCTGGTTTCCGTAAAAAGCACTGATGGATTATAATGGAATGGTATAAATGTTTATACTCTCCACATCTTACAAACTTAAGTTCAAAGAGGAGTATGTGGACGAATTTTTTGTTCAACTAATAGAAGGTTTGAAGTATGAATTTACAGTTCACAGATTCAACGAGTTTAGAAGCTTGGAAAACGACCTTGTCTTTTTGCCAACCACTTGTAAATGGAACGAAAATCAGCACCATTGCAGTTGAAGATGGAATTATTTAAATTGCAAAATAACAGTCTCACAATATTTGTATTTGCTTCTAAACATCCTCGTGTTAGGGCATCTAGCGATAGTATATTGGCAACGCTTGCCCCAACATACATTTGCGAATAATTTTTTTCTCGAATGAAGCAAATAAAACGTAAAAATATTAGTAGAATATCAGATTCCCATTACCCAGCACAACTAAAAATACCTTTGACAGACATTGGAAGCTATTGTGGCTTTCTGTAAGTTAAAATCACAAACACGTATTGCTAAGTCTGCCACAGTTTTATTTTGAAAGTTCTAGGATCTATCTTATGCTTAATTTACTCTTTATTGAACATTATCTATGATATATGTCTTAAGTTTCGTTGGCCTTGTAAATGAATATTTGGCCTTTCTTAGACACAATGCTTTGTTGTAACTTAAGATAACACCACTTGACAGTGGAAAGGTTGATTCACTCCTATCCCTCCTTTAAATATAACATGTCATGCGGGAAACATCAAAGACTGGCTCAGCGTTTGACATGGCTGCTGTAAACTTTTAGTTTCCGTTCCTGTATATGTACATAATTTTATGGCGCATTTAAAAGGCTAGAGATTGAAGAATCCAAAAGCTTATACTTCAAAATCAGCAGTCAGATAGGAATGTCTTATTTGTATGCTTTTTCATACTCCGAAATAGTTCAAGGGTAATCCTATGTTAAAATTCAATTTTTATCTTTCAAACCATAAATGTCTACTGGGAAAGATCAAAACAAATAATACAGATAAACTCCCGAATTTCACCGTGCATTAACTGTTTTTATTCGTAAAGGCTTGATGACAAAACTCTCGGTATCTCTAAAGAAATTTAGTATTCAGAAATAGTAGTTCTCTACATAAAGTGAGATTGTTTATTTTTCAGTTTTGGAGACTACATATTGTTTGGTGAAATAAATAGCAACGCTTTGTAAAAGGAATGTAATGCATTTGAAACATAGAAGAGTTTATTAAGCGCATCTGTAATCTAAGGGCGTTATAAATAAATATAAAGCAGATTAAAAAGATAAAAGAAATAGAAGGTACACGAGGACTAAATCTTCTCACTTATAGGGTAAGTGTAGCATTTTCCGTCGCCCATTCATGCAGACCAGAGATTCAAGCAATCACGACCGATGTAGAACCGGCACAATAAGAGTAAAAAATCTGATGTGCTGCACTCAGATAACTTTCTCTACTCTTGTACAAACTCATAGTCATCTATCTTCTTCACGTTAGTCAGAATAAATATTTGCAGAAATTACCTTATTGCTAATTTTTTTGTAGGTGCAAGGGGAATGTGGAATACCGTACGTTCTGGGCAATAGTCAAATCTTTAAAAGATGGTAGCGATATGATAGCTTTGAAATTCTGTTCTCTTTTCATGGCTAAGAGATAAAAATTAAATAAGGACCTTCCATTTGAGAAAAGAAAGTAGTATTGAAAAACTCATAAATATCAAGGAATATCTCCGAAATGGTTTACTCCACAAAAAAAGTATTTGTACATAAATTAGGTGTCTTAACGAAATCTACATTTTGTACAGTAAGATTTGGTCCATCTCTTACGGTTTACCAGCTACGCAAGTCATCAAAAGTAAACAGGACTACCTGGACTGTAGCCAGAAAAATTCAAAATATAACTTCATTTACTATTTAGCATTTTAATCAAAATCGTTAGCCATTTTTGGAAAATTCAAAATTTTTAAAAATTTTTTCCACGTAAAGAAAGGATAGTTTAGGATGGAGGAATTTTCTTGAAAATCTTCGTATCGCATCCTTGAAATATATTAAGCTTAAATACCAACTTTGGTTTTTAACCGAATTTTCGTTTTTGAGTTATGCTGTACACACACACACACACACACACACACACACACACACACACACACACACACACACACACACACACACACACACACACACACACACACACACACACACACACACACACACCATTTCCTTAAAGTGCTTCTTTTTTGATTCAGGTGGCCATAAAATATATATTTCCGGTGGAATCCCGACATCGAATTTTTTGGTTGAATAAAATACTTCCCCTATTTTGCGTAGTACAGAAAGTAAAAAAGGTAAGGGAGTGAGAGCCTGGCTTAGAAATATAAGAAGTATCTTACCACGTATAAACCTATTAAATTATTACGTCACGAAACAAATGGTTTAAAATGTTTACTCCAGCGAACATACAAAGGAAGCATTCGTTTCCAAGTATTTTCAACCAGAAGGAGAAACTAGAAAACCGAAGCATTACTTTTTTCAACTCTCAATAGGGTCACTAATTTCTCAACATTAGCTGCTTGATTGTTCAATAATAAACGGCCCCTAGTGTTTACAGTCAAACCACGGTTTTCAGAAGACACAATGGCACAAGGATGTAGTACAATGCATTCTGGCCAGGTGGGAACTTCAACCATGCCACGGTCATTGTTATGCAATGCCCTTTAACTACAATGTGTCCCCCTAGAGCACCCCCCAAGCTGACCACGAGCAGGGTACATATTGGAGATTTTGGAACATGGTGTAAAACTCCTGCCTTTTTGTCCCGGCGTGACAAATAGAATATCCAAGCTATAAAACAGTTCTCTGACCGTGTTTGATTTAATGTGTTTGTTTGACCTCTGGTCGTATAACGTTCACGTTGGTGTGCCGAAATGTCGGCCGTAACTGTGCCCATCCTTCGAATGAAAAATGATCAGAAAGATTTTTATACTCTGCAATATTACTTGTACTATTAGCCGTGAGTCCTCCAGAACGCTGGGTTTTTAACAAGCGACGTCTAAGATGTTAAAAAAATTTGCAGACATATCCATTGAGTTAAAGTTCCATTTTTATGCAAGCCTGTAAAAAACTTAACATTTACATATGTTCTGTGTGTATGTTAGGCCCTTAACAAATGAGCGGACACGCGATGTGTTAGAATATGAGTTTATCTAAAGATGCAATTGTATGGAAGTAGTGCGTTCTGTATTCTGCTCTCGTTTGTAAGCCCTTATGAGAAAATGTAAAATATAGAGGGTTTGAGAAGGAGGTAGCCTTATGATAAGGGACACATTCCAATAACGCTTCGAAAAAGTGAGAAAAATATATTATATAGTGCATCTGAAATCTGTGTAAGAAAATACATTTCAATATATCCAGTGTATCTGTATCTCAGAGTGCTATAAATAATTGCAAATCAGATTAAAGAGAATAACAGGTTAATGATATATAAATATTAATCCTTGTCATTGTACATAACATAATAGATTTTCCATCGCCAACGCCTGAAGTTAAGACTTCATACAAATGGAAACTGAGTTAGAAGCGGTAACAACAAGCAGCAAACCGGTAATGCAGTGAGACCCTGTTTAAGAAACAAAGGTTAAAAAAAAAAGAAAATCATTTTGCCACATATAAACACACTAAATTATTGCGCCACAAAAGAAAACACAACGATAACACCTGTTCAAAGACATAGTAAAGTAAATCCCAGCGCAACAGTCCATGAAGGACCAAGGCTTGCCGCCCAGCCGCTGCGACCCTCACCTCTTCCCACTGCAGACGTCATTGGTGCAATACTAGAGGGTGGAACGTGGTTAGGGCCTCGAGCCATCCTGGCCAGTTATGTGACCTTCTCCACCTGGAGTCGCTACTTCTCCATCAAGTAGCTCCTCAATTGGTCCCCTCGGAACCTAACGAGGCTGAGTGCACCCCGTTCCAGACTTCCCAGCGGGGGGAAAATCCCCATGCTGGTACTGGAGATCGAACCCGGTTCTTCCGCGCCAGAGACCTACCGAGTTAATATTGAAAGTTTCAGTAGAATATATTAATAAATATTGGAGGTAGCAATATTCCTAAATGAAGTAACATAAGTACAATTTACTTCGTATAAAACTGTTCAAAAGTAAGTACTTTTATAACACTCATTGCTTCTTTAAGATTCTTTCCTATTTTAAGCAGCAAGGTAATTTTTAAGTGCACAGAGACCGTTACTTTTGTCTGCCACATTAAATCCTGCATTGAGGACATACTGTGTAGAACCTTTAGGCATTTAACTGTCGATAAGACCTTTAATTATTTCAGCCTATGAAGTATTATGCTGATGATAAATACGATGATTGCGGCCGCTTGTAAATGCGTGACCCCATGACAATGAAGCGGTCAGATCAAAGAGTTTTAAGATAGTTCGCTTCTGACTGCCGGCTCATTTACGAGAGGTTCGAGAAGAGGTGGATTTCGAGAAAAATCCGTGTTACGTTATTCTCGTATATACAAGCTAGAACAGCGAGAGAAGTGAGGTTTTGCGACGGAGGGTGAGTGTTGAGTGAGACAGCTGTTACAATCGTGAGAGAATGTGTGTATCATCAGATACAGTGTAGTTTCTTAGACAGAGAGAGCTGAAAAACAGAAAAGTCAGTGCCAAGGTTATGACAAGGCAGAAATATGTGAATTTCACGAAGAACTCGTACAGTGTTGATGATAAAACAGAATTATGTTTTGTGCTTTGGTTTTAGAGCAGAAATAAAGTGATACAAAAAACTATTGAAAGTGTGACTTGTTACACTGGTGTCAGAAATGGGATTTGTCCCATTGCCATTTTGTCACAATACTACCATTTGTGACGAATATTTATCAGCAGGAGAACAATTTGTTCATATGAGTGATTTGTAGAACAGTTTTGACAGTATAGAGAAAATGGTGTGAATAGTGCAATATTTTAGTGTCTCGCTTTTGTAGCGCGCCTTCCTTTACCTAGAGTTCCGTTTTCCTTCACTTCCTGCCGTTTTCCTTCTCTTTCTGCCATGGAATAAGCTGATTTATAATATTTCTTTAACCAGAAGGGGAGATACTGAAGCTGGAGGTTTTTGTTTATCGCGGCTCGAACTACGTAACTTAAAGAGTCCATCCTTCCGGTTCCTTGAAAGCTTTTCGGTTTGCTAAGACCAACTGGAGAGGAAGCTAAGGATGACAAAGACATCTCTAACAAATCGGATTTGAAGTTAATGAAACTTTCTACGGAAACAGAAGAGCAAAACCTCTTGTTTTTACTAATGACGAGCAAAATCATTTGCTTTTGAGTTAGAAACAAGAAACGTCTTTTCTATTTACCAGCAGCAAAAATATTTTCCAGCTTATTTCATGTAGGAACTATTTCTGTACATATTGAAACACTCATAGCATTATCAGGCCATACTGCATAGTTGAATTTGAAAATATACACTTTTAAACCAACAAATTAATGCACAGCACAAATTCACATGAAAAATGTTTTCGTAAAGTGCTTAATAAAAGTGATTGCGGCATTAACATTTGAAATAAATAAAAACAACTAAAGTTCCCTTGCAATATTGTTATTCTAAATATAGTTGTAGGTTGTTTAGTATGCAACAAAAATTGTCAGTATCATAAACTGTATATATTATTAGTGTTGCTCACAGAATTGAGTGGTAAGGTTAATAATTTTATAAAACAATGATGGAGATATAGCTAAATAATTGCAAGAAATAATATCCATATGTTAAAGTCAATGATAATGTAAGAAGCATGGGTTACAATTTTGTTAGTGCATAAGAAGTTCATTAGCCAAGTTTCGTGTTAAGTTAATTAGTTGTGTCAGGGTAACTTGGCAATTAGGCGTAGAGAACTCATCTCACATTAAATCAATTTGCTTAAGTCACTACAGTCAGTGATACCAAAGTTGGAAATACACACGTAGGCCAGTTCTAAAGATTAGAAAGATAGATTTGGTAAGGTGTAATGTAGCAATTCTGGTGTATAATCGTGAAGCAGGCCGGAGTTCGTTGGTAAAAGACTATGTAGTTCCAAAATTCGTGTCTTTTTGTATCTGATGTGTCTTATGGTCTTACAAAATTGTGATCGATTATTTGCAGTCCTTGGCGCTTAAAGACCGCGGTTAGGTTAGTTCAGATTGGCGGTCGTCACAAAGAATTCCCTGCTTAGCATTTCAGCAACTCGACGTAAGTTGCGTTTGTCATTGTCATTACGGAAACAACTATTTTAAACCGTAAAATTACTTCATAAGTAACAGATACAGTTGTAATTACTGTCAAAATTACAGCTTTCAACGATTAATAATAAAAGTTATAACTTATTACTTGTATATATGAAACTGTTCACTTTACTATTGGGCGGCGCCGTGGCCGAGCGGTTAGTGCGCTCGCCTACCACCTAGGCGGCCCGGGTTCGATCCCAGGGACCCGCATGTGGTATTCGTGGTGGACGAAGCGGCGTCAGGGCGGGTTTTCTCCGGGTACTCCGGTTTCCCCCGCCATTTCATTCCACCGGTGCTCCATCTTCATGTATCATCAGTGTCACCGCCTGCGGTGCCGTAGTAGTAAAAGCGGGCGTTAAACACTACAACAACAACTTTACTATTGCAAAATTTAGCAGGTAGATTTGAATGAAGAACGAATGAATAATAAATCGACGACTTGAATGGAAAAGAAAATTGCTCATTGCACATTGCTCATACATTTGCACACCGCAAAATATTACTGTTACTCAAAAACTAAGGAACCTAAAGAAAATTGACCAACTCTTTATATGAACATTTCTTGCTGAAATTACAGAGCATTGCCACATGAAGTGCTGTGATTTATTAGCGAGGTCACGAACCGCATTGTATTTTGATTCCCGAATATTTCAAAATCTGCACTATGCTTCTCCTTTCACAATACTTTCAAATTCAACAGAAGAAATTTACTTATTCAACAAATCAGTCCTTTAATAACAATCTGCAGAAATATTTTGGCGCTCACACTGGCATTATCCATTCCATTGTGAAGTTATAGAGGACTCGGTATTAGTATTCAAAGGGTTTAAGACTGTATTATATATTTATCTTATCCCAATCTTTTTCTGCGGCCGTAAGTAGACATCTTGATTCAGTTTAACATTCAAGAATATCTGGTTAATTGTAGGAGCTATGCCTATGAAGATACTGTATTTGCTAATATGAATAGAATTCATCGAAAGAAACAGAGTCCGTCGTAATCTGTGACCCATGTCCCAAGCATTTTTTCAATGTGTGACTTTCTGCAACTGCTGTGACGGGCTGCACATCAAATGAAGTAAATAACTCCGATAATATTTAAACCAGAATAACCGAAACCAATTCTAGCAAAGTAGGTGCTGGAAAACAAGAGAAAGAATAGCAGTTAAAGATTAACGTCATAAGTCACAGATAAATCATTATTAAAACTAACCCTCTCTTGCTCTCGGCTTCAAGCATTTTTCCTATAACCATATTATAGTGAGGAAGAGTATGTTTTTTTCCATCATGTTTGTCACTCAGAAAATCCCTTAATACAAGGCACACAGACATAGTGTGTTTATTTGCATCACGCACAAAAAATGTGTGTCCTAGCCCGTTAAGGATGCTAGGACATCTGTTAAGAATGCCCTCTTACCCGTAAAATTTAAATATCGATTACAGAAACCGTTAAAACTATTCAGCTTTTTGAAGTCGTGAGGCTACCGCTTTTTGCGTTCCTTTTCTCTATTCATTGTCAATGAAAATGATTACTCTAATTGTTATGTTTTTAAATTATTTTTAAATGATTAATTTTTATGTAGGTGTCTATAATTTAGGTATCAGTGTGTAATACAACTGCTGTTATATAGTGGAACCCCAAACTCGAGCAGTGTATAATTGATCAGGTGAGCTCGCGAATTTCAACTTCTCACCAGTGTTTTCACTTCTAGTAAAGTAGGATACAAAAAATAAGAATCTGGAGAACTGTGAAAATGTGCTGGTTAAAACGAAAATCAGTGCAGGCATTTTCATTAAATAAGTTTCAAATATAAGTTCTCAAAGTAGAGTCTGTAGGCTTCACTGTAGTATAAATTCATACAAATATTTGCAGTACTTTAGAATTACAATAAAGGCACTAAATTGAGCCAAGAAAATGAGTTGAGTGTAGAACAAGTGACAAATAAGGATGATTATAGTAATGGAAGTGTTTTACCTTTTTTCCACCACACAAAAGAGGAAAGTATAGTCTGAAAAGCAGATAATGTAATAAAACTTGCATTTTCCTGACCCAGAAATGTGTATCTTCGCCCTCGAGCACCTCATTGTGGAAACAAAATAATGGTCAAAAAGCAGAAAGAGTTGGGAAGCAGCAACTTGTCGCAAGACAACGGCTCCTAAGGGTATCGTGCCTGACGCTTTTTGTTTCAATGGTGTGATGTGCTACATAAAGTATCTAGGAGGCTGTTCTTAATTAAATCATAAACTCCGAAAGTGCTGGAAGGCCTAAGCACGTTTTATTTTCAACAAAGAGCAAGGTGGCTTGAAGGACTACTTTGAGATAAAGCCCTCTGTTTGTAAAAAGAAATGCTTTTGTAAAACATGGAACGTCGCTGAGAGCATAATCTCTGAACTCAGGACTCTGTTTCATCCTAGTAAAATGTCAAATTATGACTATATTCTCATTCTCAGTGGCTGGATGAAAGCTTTAATGGCCGCTGTAGCTTAACCAAACAAAACCCTCAAACATCTAACATGCCTTCAAGTCAACCATCTTTATTCAGCTATTAATACTTTATAATCTTAGTGTCCGTGCGAGTCTAAAGCAGCCAATAGGTATATTCTGAAATAAAAATGTCAAGTGTGAAATGCCTTTACCTTAGATTAACCTTGAGTAATATATGAATGCTGGTACATTTTGTGCTTCTAAGCGACCTGGTTACCAAATTAATTCTGAAACATGTTTTCAGATTTGCCTCCATGAGATGTGAACCAAAACTTCCCAGAGTCATGCTCGTTGTAAATTAATTTTTATTATTTTAACAGCTGTAGCGCAAAATTGTGAAAACAATGCTGTAATGCATTGTTAGCTTAATTCGAATGAATTTAGCCAAAATTTAATAACGTGACGTCGAATCTCTTAGAAATACTTTAACCATAAATTGCAACTACATTCAAATTGAAGTAAAAATATAATACAGCGTTGATTACACAATGTTTGAGCAATAGTGAAATAATAAACCGTTTATATCTCTTCGACAAGAAGCTAGATAGCTCCAAATATTTGACACTTTTTCTGGCAAAGCGGTTCTTTATTGACAACTTATTGTACTGAACATATTTGTTACTCATCATGCAGAATTCCTGGTTAATGTATGGCCAAAGCAGTACCTTCTACCCCGCAGTTCTCAATTTTTTGCCATGACAGATAATGTTTACTGTAAACAAAATGTCATACGGATAACATGAGTTTAAAAACGCCTTGTAGCCGTATACCAAGCAAAATTAAGAATTGGAGGTGAAGATGACATTTAGTGCCGTGCATTACCAAGATTATCATTTAACCAGCTTTAGTTTTTGTGTAAGTTGTTCTAACACCACATGGACTTTCTCTCTAAAGTGCTCTTTTAGGGTTCAGTGCGCTTCTTAAACAGCTATTTCCAGTGAAATCTTGATATCGGATTTTTTCGGTGGAATAATAGATACTTAGAGTAGTAGTTGCAAAAGCAGAGATTTAGTAAGAAGAGGCTCAAATTACGTAGACAACCGAAGGAGCCGCGAGTTACTTATTGTAACTTTGTAACGTGTTGTCTATAACATTTTATCTACGTTAAAAGTATTTTAGTATAGGTATATTGTGTATTTAATGACATTTATTTATTGCGAAAAGGATACGTTTAGAGGAAGCGTGATGCGGGCATGGGAAAAAAGACATGATACATTAACATTGTTATACTCTGCAATTTTGCATGGTTTCATATGTGAATTTAAAATAAAGAATGAGTGAATGAGGTTGCAGACGGATACGTAGAAGAAAGTATGAAGGTAAAAAGAAAATTGCTGGTTTAATACGTAAAATTTCAATTACAGGCAAATTTGTGAAAAATTTGCCTGTAATAACACAGAAAATGTGCTTTCAGTAAGTATTACAAACTGTCGTGATTGTAATATTACAATGTCTATCAATTAGACCAGAATGCCCTTGTTTCGGTGCACATTATTATCAAGGAAAATAATATATTGTTACAGAATGATAAACGTTCAGTCCTAATACTTTTTTCTCACTTTATTCCCTTCTAACTGAATGCAAAACAACATAGTTCTCTTTTACAGACCTTAACAGTTTAGTCTTTCGTAACTCACACGTGCGTTCTTCTCGTAACGTTGACTCACTTCTTTGTGTCTTTCTTCACTTTCTCTGTCTCTCAAACAACTGACTGGCGATACAATCACTCAACCCTCGTTAACTGCTTCGCTAGCTTCCTTTCGCACCTGCACACACACACACACATACACACATACACAGAAAGAGAGAGACAGACAGAGAGAGAGAGCATACAGTAAAATTAAAAACTGACTGTCTCATATCTGTAACTAACTGCTCTGCTCGTTGACTCGCGTTATTATATAGCAAGGATGCCGTAACACGGACTTTTCTCGAACTTCTACAAATGCACCGGCCGCCGGAAACTTCTCGAATAACCACGAAAGTCTCTTTTTGTTCTACCGTTCTGCTTGTTATCACGTGTTCACAAGAGCCGAGCGAGGCTGACCTTGAGCGTTTTTGTTGCACGCACCGTCAGTGCTGTGAGACAGCCCGACCCCGAGCCTTTGTTGTTGCCACTATCCTCGGCTGGCGCCACTTCTATGATCAATAAAGTATTTTGTACGATTTGTTGAATTTGTATTTTATGTTTTGATAGAATATAAAGTATAGCTTTTGTTGCCTAGGAAGTACGACCTAAAGCATCACTGATTATTATAGTGGTAGATAAAATACATTCTTAACCAACACAGGTAGAGAAAGTAGATTGCTGTGAGTGTAAAACATGATTATCCGTCGTGACAGCATTATTCAGGAAAAACAATTTTTTACATCGAGAGGATCTATGTGTATTGCCTATTAAAATATTTCTAAACTCTTTAGCTCTTCTTTATGTCCAACGTCCATTTCGTTTATGCAGCTACAACCATTAACTACAATGATTTTCCAATAACTGAACACATAACGAGGAAACCCAATGAGATCAGGTTCTCGAACTGGTTGGTGAAATATTTTCTTCTCCATGTTCCACAGACAGACAGTTATTTTAACCGTTCCAGTTTCGGAGAGAGGAAAGCATGCCTTGTCTGAAAAACCTTAGGGACGGCTTTTCTATGGAATCTTAAAACACACAAGATGCAAGCTACGATATAAATGGCTGACGCTGAAGCGCGATCAGCTGCCCTTAATAAGGCGAATAACTGTCCTCGCTGGTGTCGTAATTTGTACGTGTATAAAATATTTTTCCAACGTTGTCGTCTTTTACCCTCCGTTAAATTTACTTTTGCAGTGTTGTTTTCTTTTAAATGCCCATTGTGTATGTTCGTGTACCCCGTGGACAGGAATTCGGTGGCTGGTATTCCATTTTTTTCACGGTGCGAGATTTTTGGTTGGGAAAAGAGAAGCCCGCACGACGGTAGCGGGAAAATTCTTTAACTGCCCAAGCAAAGCCGACATTCCATTCTAACACCAACTTCCCAAAACGCATACCTTCCCAAGCCAAGGTCTCCGCCTGCGGAAAGTGTAATGAAATTTAAAAACAGGATATGGGGAGTATATATAAACCAGACAGCTAATTACATTAGAGTTTCTTGACACCAACAAGAAAATACTGCCATGGCTTTCAATAAACAGTTCACTATAGAGAATGTGAACTGAATATCTAATGATGGTTCCCAGGATGAACTCATTTCTAACGCGAGACCGGGGAGGGAGAATTGTTGCGTCATACTTGCTAAAGAGTTGTATCCCAGATCAGTTCTGATAACGACATAGTATCATCCATTACTCCATAATTTCCTGGGTTTTATTTTAGAGATCCATAGCTTAATATCAGTATTCTGCAAAGATCGTATAAGCACATGTGGTTAATGGAATTTTTGTCCGTGAACTAAACCTGTTTTTATTTTTCCTCTTTAAATGTGACGTCCTATCAGGTCTTATGGCCTAATACTTGGAAGAAAGAACACGATTTCCGTCGTGAACTGCACTTGCTTCTATCAACCGTACCTTTCAAGTACGCATTCAAGTTTGCTTTCTTCTAATCGACTTGCTATTTACGCCGTAGTGTGCCTTACATAATACGAGTTTGTATATTTCCTGGCATGCAAAAGAACTGCACAGAAACTTTTTCTTTTTCATCTGATGAACCTCCTCGTATGCAGGATTGCAAGCCAGTGCCTGTTGGGGAGCAGACGAACCTATGGACCGACAGAGTGAAGACCTCGAAGCGGGTGATCAGCGCAGTGCCTGGTATGAGAGTGAGGAAAATTGATATAATATGCAGGTGAAATGAATGAATGGAAAGGTGATGGTGGAGCAGTTGGTGGAATGAGTGGCGGAATAAACCGGAGAACCCGTCCAGACGCCAGATGTGTTGCATACATATGACTTTCTCTGCTCTTGTACTAACCATTCTTACAAATTCTTATTCCTACATCATTTGTACAAATTATCTTATTGTTTACTTCCTTGTAGGTGAAAGGGGAATATCTCTAAAATGGTTCACCCTACAAGAAAATTTATTCAGACATAAATTGTGAATTTTAGCAAGATCTACATTTTTGTAGAGTAAGATTTTGCCTATCTCTTACGGTTTACGAGTTATTCAAAAGTCATCCAGAGTAAGCAGGACTACTAAGGCTATAGCTATACATTTCATTTGTCATAAAAATATCTCAAACGTATGATATTTTAATCAAAATCGTTAGAGCCATTTTCAAGAAAATTAAAAGTTTGGAAAAATGTTCCATGTAAAGGGTAGTTTAGGGTGGGGCTATTTTCCTCAAAATCATCGTGTCGCATCCTTGAAAAGCATTAAACTTAATTACCAACTTTAGTTTTTATCCTACTTTTCGTTATTGAGTTATGCTGTCCACAGATACACAGACACACAGAAACACACACGGACATTTTTCTAAAAATGCTTTTTTTTTGGATTCAGGGGGTCTCAAAACATATATTTCCGGTGAAATCTCGACATCGAATTTTTAGGTGAAATACAATAGGTACTTCCTCTACTTACCAGTAGAGAAAGTAAAAAGCAGATGAAAGACCAACTTTTGCAAGGAGTATTTTTACAGCTATGAATACAGACGGTCATGTGAAATCAGACCCTTTCAGCAGAACGGCCTTGTGCTCACAAAAATATACGTACAATGAGATGTGTAAATATGTGTAAATATGTATTTGTAACGAAAGTTTCTCGATCAAAATCAATTAGATACTCGAATAAGGTTTCTTAAGAAAGGTAAGTGGAGAAAGGCATGTGAGTAAAATAATCAATTTTTCATTTTTGCGTTACACTGTTCATACATAAGCACCTATTGAAACGGTTTCTAAGTATTGTTTTCGTGATTAAAGAGAGTACAAAACACGTATTTTCTTTGAAATATGGAAGTCTAATTTTGGGTACATTATAATACTTGCTCTCCCTTATATAAATGTAAACTTTATTAGGAAAATCTCTTTTTTGAAAGATGATATCTTAAAACTTGTTTTAAATGTGCAATGTAGCCAAGTTTTATATCAAGCGTAAATGCCAAATATTAATGCTGTGACGCCGGCTAGCAGTGGACATCAATGCACGACACGATCAAGCTACCTCACACCACATACCAGACTGGAGTGCGTGTATCAAACGCGCTCAAGGTAAGGCTGCCTCGCGTGATTGTTTGTGAACATGTGACATGAATGAGTGCGGTACGACAAAGGGGTTTTCGAGATTATTCGAGAAGTGTCCGGTGGCTGGCGTATTTGTAGAGATTCCAGAAAGGCGAAGTTCGAGAAAAGTCCGTGTTACGTCATTCCCGCTATATAAGGGGGCGAAGCAACGAGAGTTTGGAGTTTTTAGTTTTAGTGTGCGTGTGTATGCGAGCTGCTTGGGTACGGTCGCGTTGAACGGAAGAGATCAGTTTATAAAAGTTGAGTGATGGTACCGTCAAAATCAGCTCTTTGAGAGACAGAGAAGGTCGAGAAAAAGAGGAGTCAGCCAAGGTTACGAAAAGAAAACAGTTGTGAGTTGTAATATCACAAAAGACTGTAGACTGTGTTAACGCCAGTGAAAGGGGACTGTGTTGTTGTGCTTCGGTTTAAGAAAATATAAAGCGAGAGAAAAATAGTAATTAGACTGAACTTTTGTCATATTGTCACAATATTTATATCTCATACAATCCTTAGTCACCTTATCGTGTGCATGGGGCTGTTTCGTTCAGTGCTGATGGCTTGCCTCTCGGTCTGGGGGAACACACCCACGGCATAACTGACACTCCTACACACGAAGCGGTACTGAACATTGTGGCTTTACTCATTACATTTCTGAGTCGAACCGGCTAAATTCTGAGCATGCAGGATCGCGTCCTCTTTGTATACAAATAGCATCCTGGCCTCTGGTTGCCAAGGTCGCAGGTTTTAAGGAGGAGGGCAATGAATTTTTCCCGGGCGTAAACCTCTTTAGCATGGCTTCTTTCTCAAGGGAAGTAAAGTCGGTGGTCCCGTGTCATAGATTTACGGGACGTGTAAAAGAACCTCAAGCCTATAAAAACCTCTCTAAGCAAAATCTAGCGGTCTTTCACGTCCTGTGTAATAGAATGGGGCGCCGGGAACGACAGTAGCTAAATTGTGTCCATAATTAAAACTGCATCTGATTTCTCCGCAGTTCCCCGGACCAATAACCTTCAGTACAGCTCTAATGCCCATTAACTGCCCGAAGGTCAACTGTCCGAGATAAAATCATCTCCCGTATTTCAATGAATGATCATCAGTGTCTGGTAATCTATGCAAGTGTTTTCATTTAATCTGAAAATGCTTTCGAACGAACAAGCATTTTTAGAGAAGGTGATAATACAGAAAAATCTGATGTTACGGGCACATGACTTTCTCTACTCTTGTACTAACTTTTCTTACAGACTCTTATTCCTTTATCTTCTTCATGTTAGTCGAGATAAACATTTGCAGAAATTATCTTGTTGCTAATTTTCTTGTAGGTGCAAGAGGGATTCAGTAGACTTGGAGTGACAGTCAAATCTTTTAAAACTAGTCATTATACCAAGTCTTTGAAATTCCGTTCTCTTTACACGGCCAATAGATGAAGTTAATAACGACCTTCCGAGCGAAGAAAGTGTAAATATTGCATAACTCACACAAATAACAAGGAATATCTCCCAAATGGTTCACTTCACAAAAAAGAAGCATTTAGATACAACATTGAGATTTGTTTCTTGTATAGTAAGATTTGGTGTATCTCTTACGATTTACCAGTCATCGAGAGTAAGCAGGACTGCATGATCTATGCCAAAAAATTCAAAGTTCACGTTTCATTTGCCTTAAACATATGGCATTTTAATCAAAACCGTAGGAACCATTTTTTAGAAAAAAACAATATTTTGAAAAATTACACATTTAAAGGACAGTTTAGAGTGAGGAATTTTCTTCAAAATCTTCTTGTCACATCCTTGAAAGATATTAAATATAAATACCATCTTTAGTTTTTAATTGACTTTTCGTTTTTTAGGTATATTTACTGTTCACAGACCGACACACACGCACACACGCACGCACGCACACACACACACACAGATACACACACAGAGATACACACGGACTTTTTTTAGAAATCCTTTCTATGGACTCAGAGGGGCTTAAATAATATATTTCCGGTGAAATCACGACATCAAAGTTACTATACGTGATAAAGTAAAAAGTGAAGCAACAATTTGTGGGTTGGTTTTCAAATTCAAAATTACCATTTGAGGACACGTATTATGATCTGTTAAATTTCTGGTGATTGGTTTTACTCAGAGCACTTTAAGATGTTGTAGGTCTCAAGTATTTCTTTTGAGGTTTCGCACAGTCAAGAGTGTACAAAGTTAATACGAAAGTATTAAATGAACTGAACTTGGTAACATAAAACTGCATGAATTCTTCTTCTTTACCTGATTACCCTCCCCTTATGTAGGACTTACACCCCCTAGGATTTTACAAGCCAGTGCCTAGGGTCAGAAGCCTGTCGGGGTGCACAGGAACCTATGGACCGGACAGGATGAGGACCTGGAAACACCAGGTATGACAGTGAGGAAGAGGATGATATGAAATGCACGCGAAATCGATGATTGCAAAGGTGATAATGGAACAGTTGGTGGAATGAGTTGCCGGGGAAGCCGGAGAACCTGGAGAAAACCCCCTCTGACGCCGCTTAATCAACCACAAATGCCACATGCGGGTCCCTGGTATTGAACCCGGGCGAACGCTCTAACCGCTCGGCCACGGAGCCGCTTAAACTGCATTAATTCAGTGACAACAGAAATTTAACCAATGCGTTTAACATTAAAGCTAAGCTAGTGAATTTGTGTCTTCAGCAGAATGGGGGAAGCTCCAACATAATCGTAAACTAGTAAGTTAAGCATGATTTTTATTTATTTGCTTTCTCTTTCTATTACTCTCTGAAAATACATTCGCACCAGTCCACCACAGTCTCTTTACAAACGCATGATATACACCATATGCCTGTGTTTGCTTATCCCACCTTAAAGATCCTTCTGTTACCCTTAAACGTACTGAGAGTGGCAACATTGACGTGCACGGAGTCGTCAGGAGAACAAAATATACCTAATGCTAACCAACGTAGCTTTCTGGGTAACAGTAGAGCAACATATTTGACATAGACATTATATTAACAGGGCTCAAAACTTCCTCATTTCGTTACATTTAAACAGCTGTGCAGATAGCTCGGATGTATGCATCTAGTGACTCATCTCTTGGCTAATCCAAAGTATCTGCAGGACGACCGGTGTTTTGCCCACAATGCTGATGACCTGAAAGATGGTGGATAATAGTGGGCTGGTCGCATACCGTGACAAAGGTATACAAAAACTTATGTCCCGCTTGAACAGGTGTCTCAATAGCGGTTGCGAGTGCGTATAAAGGCTGGTAATAAAATATAATAGAGGCTATGTTTACCATCGGTTTGCCATTGAACTTACCTGTACTTGCCTCCCAAAAATGTTATTTTCCAATTTACAAATAAACTTCTGTCCACTCATGCGCAGTGTGGTATGATCATGACGATAAAAACAATTAAACATGCTGCTTTGACATTGGTGTAATATCTTTGTTGTTGTTGTTGTTGTAGTGTTTAACGCCCGCTTTTACTACTACGGCACCGCAGGCGGTGACACTGATGATACATGAAGATGGAGCACCGGTGGAATGAGATGGCGGGGGAAACCGGAGTACCCGGAGAAAACCCGCCCTGACGCCGCTTCGTCCACCACGAATACCACATGCGGGTCCCTGGGATCGAACCCGGGCCGCCTAGGTGGTAGGCGAGCGCGCTAACCGCTCGGCCACGGCGCCGCCCTAATATCCTTGAGGGGAGTAGAAATGTCCTATCTCTCCTATGTTAATAGATGACTCGTTATCTGGAAAACTGTTTAACAAATTAGCTGAATTTTTAAAGACATGTTTACTGGTGTTTTTGCAATTGACTGATGAAACAGAAATACATTTTCTTCGTCAGAAGCAAACTTAAGAATTTTAATATAATGCCTAGATTTTATTCAAACATAAGAGGTGTAAAATTTAAAAAAAAAAAAAAAAAAAAAAAAACAAAAAAAAAAACAAAAAAAAACTAATATACCTGATACATAAAACCCTTTCCAAAAAATAAAATTTATTTAGTTACAAATGAGTGATAAAAATCTCAGCACATTATACCAATAACTTTCAGAGATAATGGGGTGTATGTGTAGAAAAGTATTAGTTCTTCAGAAATGGCAGTTAAACGAGATGAGAAAACCTATATACAGCTTCATTTTAAATACACATTTTAGTGTATTTAAGATTAACATATCTCTATGAAACTTATTCCAAAATGAGCAAAAGATCTGAAATACTCATATCGAAGAAAAACTTTAATTTGTAAAAAGATCATAGAATTGCTGCTTCGACTCTCCTTGTACTATTTGAGATCGTTGATGCTGACTGAGACTTCGTTGTTTGCATAAGAAGTGAAGGATGTAAAATACCTCTTTATCGAAGAAGTGTGTTTTGCGATGGCCATCCATCTACTTCATTGAAATATTTGTTTCTCCTTTCATGTCAGAGGTGCTAAACTGGCAACTTTAGGATATGATGCTTCCCTTTTTTCCGTCCTCACTGATTTAGTTCTTAATCAGCCGAAGTGGGAAACCTGATTTTGTCAACCCAAATCTCATAAGCCATGCCGTCATGTAGCTGTTGCACATTACATGTGAAAAAAATTAAATTCTCTGAATAAAATGTATACTTAGTGGCCGTTAACCCTCACTGATACAAAAGTCGCGTGTGTGTTTATCAAGGAAAAGGGAGGGGTAAAATGAGGATAATACACTTCACATATTAAGCACCTGATGTCATTGTCTTGGCCATACCAACGTTGCAGTTTTAGGGCAACGCAATATCAGAGTAGTATTTGTTCTCAGATAACCTAATTTGTACCTAAAAGTACAATTTGCGCCAACGGTGGCGGCTTACATATGAACGGATAATACATACATAAGTAATAATAATAACACTAGCCAATAAAATTTGTTTGCTGTAATTGGCAAGGTAACAACAGATATTTGTTTCCGCATGTGTTAGTAGCGAAAATGTTTGAAATTAAGATAACTTCACGATATTGCCCATATAAGCTGGTGCAAGTATTTACCTCCCTCGGAAGAAGATCACTAAAGGCGGTACCCTAGCGTTTGCTGTTTTCTGCTGGTGATTCCCTGATTAGTGTCCAGCTGTAATCAGCTGACATTGATGCTCTCCACCTTCATCTGGTGTCTCATTTCCACGTCCAAAATTTTCTGGTGGAAGCGTTTCCTGTGCTCGTCGCTAACAACATCACAGTTATCAGGAGAGAAGTGCAAGTGGGAATCTAAGAAATGTAACTAAAGACATGTTGCACCCCAGTCTATTGTAGCAGTACAGATCATTTATCACACGATCCTTATAGTTTTCGTCTCTCTTATTTCGTAGAAAGTTTGTTGAAATTTGAACAAAGGCATCCCAAGCCAACTTTCCATCTCCTTTCAGGATGCTGTTGAAATGTTCATCTTCGTACAGTTTGCGTATCTGGAAACCCACGAAAATCCCCTTTATTTTCGCTTCACTAAGACGTGGACAGTTCTCACGCAAATAGTTTTGTCCTTGCCCTTCACAAAATTTTTCATTAGTCCCTATTTTATATGAAGAGCAGGGAGAATTGGATATGATATGTTACTTCGTGTCTAACATAGTGAGATGATGGTTTAAATGATTGACCTGAGGCCAATCCTTTTCTTCCAGCACACGACCGGAACAAACTGAAACTACGTATAAATTAAACACACTCCGCTTCTCCCTTCCTCTTCCCCTACCCCTTGTTACTAAGAGCCCGAGCTAAAAGTAGCAACAAAATACACACCGCTATTGTTGCCCAAAACTTCATCACTCTGTCTACCATAAGCAGGAATACGAAGCCTACATGGAAAGGGACTGGCAATGATTACTAATAAAACATAATTATAAATATACTTAATTCACTTCTAGCTTGGAAAGGAGAGCAAATTCAATGCTGCGGTCGATGGTTAGCAAACAATTATTTCATCCCAATTACATGTTCACGGTTTATTAGTGTAATAATATAATTGTATAACATAATAATAATAATAATAATAATAATAATAATAATAATAATAATAATAATAATAATAATAATAATAATAATAATAATAATAATAATAATAATAATAATAATAATAATAATAATAATAATAATAATAATAATAATAATAATAATAATAATAATAATAATAGTAATAGTAATAATAACAGCAGCAGCAATAGCAACAATAACCTTCACGGTTTAAGAGATTACAGCTGGGAAAATATATGCCTTTTGAAATGCAATCATACGTTTTCGTTTAGCATATGCTGTTGCTACGTCTGTAGTTACAAGAAATGGACGGCAACCATGTTTCTGGTCGTTAAGAAAGTCAATCTACCGTACCTTGTTCTACTGCAAACTGACTGGGTCTGGAGGATACAACAGCCGATTAGCAAGTATGTGTTCTGAAGCACTACAAATTCACGGTAGTTGTTACTGGGAAAACTTCTACGCCTAAATCCACACAAGGTGGAGTACCCAAAGGCTCGCTTCCATACCCTAAGCTGTTTAATCTATTAATGGCAGATTTTTCAATGGTGCAGAGCTCTTTGACTTCACAAGGACAGTAAGCGAGTCCTATATGAATGAATGAAGCCTGAAGTACCCCATATACTAAGGCAAGGACCCTTTGCGAGAAGGAAAGCTCTTGTACGAGATTCATGTGGTAACGTATTCCACATGGGTAGAGAATTAGCATTATGTATTAGTTCTTGCACACATTGGATTTCACTTAGGCTTCCTAATAATTCTTAAAATTTACGTAACATAAATAAAGTTTTGGTTTTGAAGAATTGTTTCTTATTAGTTGTCTTTCTTAGTCTTTCCAAACACCTCGTGTGCGCCCTGCAGTTATGGTTCACTGTGATCCATTAGTTGTCTGAATTCGTCTGTTCATCTTGTACTTGGTCTTCCTTTGTTTCTGCTTCCTGTTACAGCAAATTCCCATAGATAACTTCCTATCAGGATCATAGGGTTGACTGATAAAACCATTCGTTATCTAGGCCCGGTCTTAATAAGAGCCTATCTTTGTGTGACCAGTAGAACAACTAAGAGAACTCAACAATTTAAGATGTAATATAAATTATATGAGGATGAAGGAGATGTGAACAGATGCTTGCAACATTCAAAATGATATGTGAAACAGTGCATAGAACTTTAAGAAGTAAAACAAGAAGAGAGAAAACATTAAAGCTCTATAAAACGATGGTGGTCCCTGCACTACTCCATGGAAATAAGACCTGGGTTGTCACGAAGAAAATTAAAAGCCAAATACAAAGTGCACAAATTAACTTTTTAAGGAAAACAAAGGATTTACTTAGGTTAGAAAAAAATAAAAAATTAAGACATGAGAAGAGAACCTAATATAGACTCAATAAGTAGCAAAATTGCAAAATATCAAAAGGAATGGATGCAACATATACAGAAAATGTCCGAAACAAGACTGCCAAGATTGCAAAGCAGTATCAACCAAAAAGAAAGAGAGAAATTGGTAAACCCAAAAAGAGGTGGAAAGAGCAATTATGAAACGGAACGCGCACTCTGCCCACGTCGTGAAGTGAAGTGAAGAAGAAGAAAAAGAAGAGCTTTTTGTGAATGTTATGCCTGTGCATATAAAGTTATGCTTTTGCAACACTGAGGGGATTTCCGATTCTTTATGCCTCTGAAATACGGAGCATGTCTCTAGACTTTTGACTTCTCTGGTTATAGCAAATCCAGGATAGAGGACTCTGTTATTCTCTTCGTGCTCACTTCCCAGTGAAGCCACTGTACGAAAATTAGACACTTTCGTGGGTGGCATATTTGGATTTAAAATTGTGTTGACAGATTGTCAAATATCATGAGAACTTTGTGGAATTACTTGGGAACCTCTAGTGCAGGAACTGTTGTTTCAGGCCTCTTCGTATGACTAGACGCTTCGGTTAGTATTCTCATTATACCAGTCAACAGTTATAACTATAAAATGTACACAGAATCCCCCTTAGAGGAGAATGGCTTAGAATTAAAACTTAAAAGCCCAGCACATTTGCTCAGAAATGCAAACAGCGGCACAGCGGCTGAGGACGCTACCCCTGAAAAGAACCGTACAGGATTTTTAAATCTAGAGCTGCTACTTCTTACATAAAAAACCTACGCAAACAGCCCAATAAATACAGCAGATAAGCTCAAATAAGGGTAGTTATACTTGTACTCACCAACTACACAGTGGCCAGTCGATAAAGAAAGCAGATATCCCATGGTTATTGGTAGTCCTGGGATACAACATGTTTATTTATACGCGTAACGAAGTACGATTTCTTTATGACCAATTGACGCTGAATGTCCACACGTTAGCTAAAGTCGTAAACAATTACAACTCTTTAGCTTCTCCTAATTCATGAAAACGCTGATCCATGAAGCCGAAATAAGGAATGTCAGACTCCGGAAGAAGCTCTGCTGTTCTAAGCGTTTTTATTGCCTGCCGTTAACTTTTTTAATGGCAGCGTTGTCAAGCTCAGCGTGGTATGACCATAAAATTGTGCTATCTGTCAAGGAGGCAGTCGTGCGACAAAGTACGAGACCGAGCAGTGACAGTGATGAGAGACGAGGTATGGGAACTAAGGCCCGACACTAATGAAACACATTAAAAGCTATAGCCGGAGTAAAAAGTGTAATGTTTCGTTGAATGATTGCAGCCACGGTTCTGTCCTGGCAACTTCTATCCTGGTCCTCTGCTTCGGGGGACAAGATTCATTTTGCAGTCTTTGTCTAAGACCTGAAAATACCTCATGCTACGATATGATATTTGTTAAGGGGACACATTTGGAAAATTCCAGTCATAGTGGAATCTTCAGAACATTTGTATAAAGACCTGCCTATGTAAACACAAAATTTCAGCCTCGTAACTGCAAATATTCTGATGAAGAACAAAATAAAAAAATAAAAATAAAGGGAAAAAAAAAAGGATAGCGCAGTTGTACATAATGTTCTCTGCAGACTTTTGTAGGGAATTTTTATTTAAGGTAGGCTGTTAAGGAGAAATTATTTTTAATGAAAATAACCCAAGGAACATACATATTTTACCAGTTTTAGATTTTTGTCCACTAACAGATAGAATAGACATTTTGTCAATATGTGGAAACTCGTCAAAAGTATGACGGAAATTAGACTAGACAAATACTAAGTAACAGACTGTACAATACGAACACTAAAAACACATGTAAACAGTATCTCAAGTGATAAAAACAGAGCAGTTATCCTACCTACTCTGGAATGCATATTTAAATAAATAATTAAATATATAAAATCGAATATAATAGCAGATGGGAAATAGCACGTCCCGAAAGAGATAAGAATAGCAACAAGAATGCAGAGACTCACAAACATATGGCTACCTCAAAATGAAGGGGAAACTTATGCGTTTTTAGGATGTGTTTTCTGAGGGAGAAATAGCGATAGGTACAACTCTAAGTTAGGAAAAAGGGTCGCATACACACAACCAAAGAAGAAGAAACACATGTAGTACTTTCCGTGTGTGTGTGGGTGGGTGGGTGGGTGGGTGTGGGTGTGTTTAAAAAGGTGTCCGATATTGCAACAGGAGTTAGGACTGATCAAAACTAAAATAAATGTTCCTGTAAACATATATCCGGAAACAGATACTTCTTGAGATATGAGCAATTTTAGAAAAACGTGCAATGTGTGCACATTTTCAATTGGTATGCACCAATGTCTTTAGATGGCTCTTATCTCAACAAGAATTTGTTATCGGACATATGCTTATGGGAATATTTTTCCTAGTTTTGTCCAGTCCGAACTTCTCTTGGAATATTGGACACCTTTTTTAAACACCCTCGTTTATATACGTGGGGGAGTTGGCAAAACTGATCTACAATCACAGCTTATCAAGTCCATATTTTCCTGCGCTAACTAAAAACATTTTACTATGAATATTTTGCTAATAATATAACATAAATTAGCAGGATCTGAAGGAGTTTCCAAAATAATTGCTCAACTGCTATGACCGGTAATTTTTAGACACACAGGCGGAGATTTATTTATGTTTTATACGTCTATTATTTGCTTACTGATGTAGAGTGATGTATATTTACTTTCATGATTGCTCCCCTCACATAGGGGATGTATTCCATTCGCCCTAAAAACATCGATATCGAGGTTTGAACGGAAATGCACGTTATGGAAGTATATTAAAATTGGGTAGAGGCGTGGGTATCCCTCGCAGGTTCATTCTGGTAACATATAACCCCAAAACTAAAACAGATAAATGGCATACTTCATATCTGCATAAGTAGTCAGCACCAGGCGAATCTTTCAAATAACATTCCTCCACAGGCATTAGTCATTATTTAAGTCTAAAATAATGAGGAACTTGGTTAAAGTATTATGTTTTAAATATTGTCGACAAACTTATATTTAATTTTTATGTGAACAGTACACAAAGCGCCGACTTGCAAAAAGTAAATCGTAGCATTAGCTGCTTCCCTGATATTCGCTACATTTCTCATTGATTTACGCTGATGCCCTCTGAAGCATCATGGTTGAGAAGTTGAGGCTCTTCTTACTTTTTCTGCTATCTACGTACATTTCCGGGAAAATCTGGACGTCAAATTTTTAGGTGAGTACAGTACTTCCCTTCACGTAGTAGTGGAGGTAAATATAATAGCAATTCCACAAACATTTGACATACATTATATACTTTAATTATATCTACATTTTTATGTAGTAAGTTTTGCTATGTTTTTACAGTTTATACCTAATTACATACAGCTCATCCAGAATGAAACAGAGATTGTCTCCTTATTGTCATGGTATTGCAAGCGGGAGAGCCGGTTTCAATTCCCGGTACTGGCGTGGGAATTTTCTCCCGCTGGGAGTTCTGTTCTGGGGTGCATTCAGCTTGTTAAGTATCTGAGGGGTCAACTTAGGAGCTAGTTGATTGAGAATTCCCATCTCCTGGTGGTCAAGACCACATAACAGCTGGGAGGAATCAGGGTACTGTCACCCCCCAGTCTGCACCCTACTTATGACGCCTGTGATAGGCAGAGCGGGGGATGCAGCGGTCGGACGGTAGGCTTTGGTCCAGAAAAGGCTGTTGCGCCCCAGGGTTTGAATGAAACCCAATTAACTTCACAAGTTACTCGCTGAAAATTCAGGATGTAGATTTTCTTTGCGATATACTATCTCAAAAATGTATACTTCATTTAAAAGCTTCAATCATCCCAAATTGTACATTTGACTTAGTGACGCGCGTGCAAATAATTGTTCTCAAAAACTACCCGTTTGAGATTAGAGAACCTCAAAATGTGTACTTCCGGTAGAATTTCAATATGGAAATTGTTGGTGGCAAATAAATCCTGCAATATGTAAGCAGTAAAAAAGGCAAAACTCTGATGTGTTACACTCATATGACTTTCTCTACCCTTGTACTAACCAATCTTACAAACTCTTATTCCTATATCTTCTTCGTGTTAGTTCAGATAAACATTCGCACAAATTATCTTATTACTTATTTTCTTGTAGATGCAAGGAGAATATTAGAATACAGTAGGCTTTGTGCGATAGTCAAATCTTTTAAAGCTCACACACATAACAAGGAATATCTCCAAAATGGTTCACCCTACAAGAAAATTGATTCAGACATAAATTGTGTATTTTAGCAAGATCTACATTTTTTGTATAATATGATTTGGTCTGTCTCTAAGGGTTTACCAGTTATGCAAAAGTCGTCCAGAGTAAATACGACTACAGGGGATATATCCGGACAATTCAAGATATACATTTCATTTGCCCTAAAAATATCTCAAACATATGACATTTTAATCAAAATCTTTAAGAGCAATTTTCAAGACAATCAAAATTTTCGAAAAATGTTCCATGTAAAGGGTAGTTTAGGGTGGGACTATTTTCTTCAGAATCATGTGGCTTCCTTGAAAGACATTAAACTAAAATACGAACTTTGGTTTTTAACCTACTTTTCGTTTTTGAGTTGTGCTGTCCACACACACACACACACACACACACACACACACACACACACACACACACACACACACACACACACACACACACACACACACACACACACACACAGACACACACAGACACACACAGACACACACACAAGCACGCGCGCGCGCGCGTGCGTATCTTTTTCTAAAAATACTTTTTTTTTTAATTCAGGGGTCTCGAAACATATATTTCCAGTGAAATCTCGACATCGAATTTATGGGTGGAATACAATACTTCCCCTACTTACCAGTAGAGAAAGTAAAAATGGTGCTTTAAACCGATGTAAACTGAATTGAGGTTTAGAGCATTGCTGACTAAGATTACTATTCCTGTATTGACGTTTTAATCCATATGCTCCCTTCTATTTATAGTCCCTGATTCATTGTGGAGAGTCCTCCGGGAAGGAAATAATAAATTCGCGACCTTTCACGTCGCTATGTTGTTTCCTAACGGCTCACATATGAGTTAACTATTCTGTTTGTGTACAGTGAGCATGGTGAAAGATCATGCCAACTCCACAATATTCCTTGCACTCCTCTGCACGAATATAATATTGCGATGTCTGAGAGCACAGAGGTTACTTCTTTAGTTCAGTGGCGGCTTGCGTTAAAGGGCACAAGGGCATGTGCCTTCCCTTTAATTCTGAACCTATTCGATAAGACGTTACGTTGGAGGACGTTAATATAAAAATATAACATTGATAATAATAATATTGATAATAATAAATAAAATATAATATAAAATAAAAAAGTAATAATAAATCAAATATTATATACCGTCTGCTGTAAAAGTGGTCCAAATACCCTACTTGTACTAATTTTTTTACCGTGTAATATTCACAAATTACACTAAACGGTTATTGAGTTTAAAGCTGTTATTATTTTATGTCATAATTGTTTTATTTCCATTTTACGGTTTTGTAGTATATGGGGATATCTCTAGTGAATTGGCTCTTGCTTCTTGCACATAAACGTACTCGTCTGTCGAAAACGTCGTTTAGGAATACCACTAAATATCGTGCGACAGTATACGCGCGGAGAATGGAGGGAGTCGGCATTCATAAAAACACTACAAAATGCCAGTCCAATTGGGCAGAGTTCATTACGCCTATTCTATTACAAAGTGCAGACAACCAAAACTATTTAAATTGTAAACTCTTAAACCCTCAGGGAGTTTAAAATTAGATTATTGCGAATTCGGTTTCCAAGTGTTGATCAGCAGAAAAAAAGAATTGCACAACACCGAGACGTGAACCCGTGTCCCCAAGGTTAGCACACAGGGCATTTTCAGTCGTAGTTCAACCGTAGAACCTGTATGCTAGGTGTACGTCATTGCCACTTAGCGACTTTTGGTGCATAAGTTGGCGTAATTTAGCGAATGTTCACACACACACACACACAAACACACAAACACACACACACACACACACACACACACACACACACACACACACACAAGAAGTGGCTGACTCCCGAAAACTCACGTCCAAATCTCACTAACTGCTCGTTACGCTAACTCTTTATACAGCGAGAATGACGTAACACAGACCTTTCTCGAACTTCTACAAGCACGCCGGCTACCGAACGCTTCTCGAATAATATGGAGAATTCTTTTTGATTCTGACACTCTGTTGTTACGTGTTTGCTTGCGTGAGGCAGCCTGACCTCGAGCGTGGCCGGTGTTAAATTATGTAGTGTGTAATACAAGTATGCACTTTAAACGGCTTCTCAGGTGAATGCTTACCGTTGTCTGAGAAGAGCTTTTTTCGAGGTTTTTCTCACTCCCCATAACTTCAAATTCCGGGGGAAACCCTTGGAGATAGAGAGGTAGAGTACAGGCGGAGGGAATTTCCCACTCAGCCAACTGCTGAGGCTATTGTATGTCAGACCTCGGGAGGAAGGGATGAAGTGAGAGCGGTCTACGGGCGCGTTGTGACTCGAGGGAGTAACGCGAGCTACCCTGAGGGTCCCGAACCAATCAATCCATTTTGTTAGCCATTACAAACCTTTGGTTATTGGCTTGTACGGTATAGCGGTAAGTATATGTGGGTGCTACCTAAAATTGGACTAGAGATATATTGGACAGATATTGTAAAAGTCGTAAAAAAATTATTCAACATACTTTATTGAGCTCTATACTACACTCTACTGTGTACTTACAGTAAATTGAAGCATTGTATTCCACCCAAAAAATGGACGTGGAGATTTCCCCGGAAATGCATATTTTAAAGCCTCCTGAACCCAAAAGACCATACTTAGACAAAGATTCGTGTATCTGTATGTGTATAAAAAGCGTAACTGAAAAATGAACAGTTTAATAGAAGTATTTTGATTCAGAGGATCTCAAAACATGTATTTCAGTGAAAACTCCTTATCGAATTTTAGGGTGGAATGCAATACTTTATCAATGTGTGTGTGGTAAATAAAGTAAAAAATATGAACAATGTTTTATTCAGAGGACATTTGAGTTAATGGGAATTAGAAAGGAAATTTATGTTCTTAAGGGTTTTCTCTTACTGCAGCCTTTAGACTGCGACGGCACTTGATTTCTAGAGAAAGTGACACCAAAAAGAAACATCAGAACTGGACAGGTAATCCTGGAACAGGGAAGGTTAGGAAAATTGTTTTCTGTTTGTTTAAAACATCACTTCCAAATCTGAATCCAACCTATCGATATAAAATAGTAACGAATATCCCTCACTGCAGAGAAAAGGGACAGTGACATATGATGTCCCGGACATTCTTGGCACTCATGATGGAGAATCGACATCAGTCTGCCTACCACCGCCTGTGGCAGATGCAGCATCAATTTGTCAAACGGAAACAGGAAGGCGTCTAATTCTAGTAAAAAATGCCAGGAATCATGTAGGAGGAGATGGAAATCTTCTGAATAGCAGATGGAGGTATTTTGTTACGTATTTTAGTTGCGGTTTGTTGGAATTAAACACAATTTAAATTCGATGTTACAGGTATTTGGTTGGCGCGAAAGTGTATGTGATTATCACTGGAAGCTTAAGGTCATGCATCTGCAAATTTTGGAGAACATACGAAACACCTTTTTGAACCCTTGTCTATAGTAATAGTAATGTTTTTGCTGTGCTTCAAAATTTTAGCTTACTAGATAATTTAAATATTAATTTGTTATTTTGTAAATTCATTATTACAATAAAATGCACGTAAGCTTTGGATTCATAGTACATCAACACGAAAACACCTATCAGATCAAACTCTTTCATATTAACACTTAACTATTGTCAAAATATTACCTATTGTACTTTCAAACTCTTTTTTTAGGTCATATAATTTTTAAGACACTTTTGAGAGCCGGCACAAACTTTCTGAAACAAATTCATAAAAATGTGCTTCTTATTCAATATTTTAAATGTGTAAAGCTGCCGAAAAAGAAAAGAAAAAAAAAAAAAAAAAAAAAAAAAGCATTCGCCTGTCCATTAATATCTCCAGTTAATTTGCAACTAATACGATAATAGGAAAATGGTAAGTATTTTGCTAAACTTAGAATTCATACTATTTTATAACGTTTCACAATTTTTGCTAAATGTCGCGGATGCACATATCCTAACCAAAGATTAACAGCCCAAATCCGCAAGTATTAAATCTGCTAAATACTGATTAATATCTTGTAAATTATTTAAGATGTCAAACTAAAATGTTTACAAGATGTAGACTTACTTTTTTGAATCCGCATTCGGGAGGTCGCGGGTTCGATCCCTGGTTCGATCCCAGTGGCCGCGCACTCTCGTATGGGATTTTTTCTGTGGTTGACTATGTCAGGCAAATGCTGGGGGGCATTATTTCATACCTCGGTTCCCTCGTTTCATCCTTGCCTCCTGGGGGGTGGTAGCCATAATAGATCTGTGTAGGTTGACGTGAGCGAGATGACCGCCTGTGTATCTGTACCCTTTATCTTTACTTTTATGAATTACATTTGGTTGTTAAGGAAGACAGCAATGGCTCTATTACCCCCTTCTTTTTACCAACATTTATCATCAATTATTTTGTACTTTCTCTACCTCGTACGTAGTAGTGTTCCACCCTAAAATTCGATATCGAAATTTCACCGGAAGTAAATATATTTAAACTCCCCGAATCCAATAAAGCGTGTATGAAAGGTGTGTGTGTGTGTGTGTGTGTGTGAGAGAGAGAGAGAGAGAGAGAGAGAGAGAGAATAACAACGAAGAGTCAAAAACAAAAAATACCAAACTGAAAAAAAAAAAAAAAAAAAAAAAAAAAAAAAAAAAAACAAGTGTAAAGATTTTCAAGTAAATACCCACCCTTTACAGGAACATTTTTCGATAGTTATGATTACCTCAGAACTCTTTATTTGGTCTCTCAAAGTAAATTCCTTGTTTCCTTAGGAATGCCATTTCAATGTCATTTGTGCCCGAGACACAATTCCAGCCCTTTTTGTGACCTTCTGGAGAGAATTTAAACTTTCCAACCGCCAACATTAGGAAAATCGTTAACGCCACTATATGTGGCTCTGTAAACGTCCTTAGATCACACTTACTTGCGCCTTAAAACTGCAACAGTATATTTTTTGTTTTAGTATCTGTATTCATTTTTCTTTTTAGTTCCGTAAAACTATATTATTAATTCTATCACCATATTATGACCCTATTAAACCTAAACTCCAAAGTTTTCCTAGTGACTTAATAATATTATTTGTATTTTTGTTTCCTTTGTCAATTTGGCAACCCACAAATGTGGGAAGTTGATTTATTTCAATAAAATATAATATTTCATCTTTCACTTCCGTATGCAAGCATTGTTGTTGCCATTACTATATAAAAATGTAATTTTGTAGATTTTCTGGCTTTGTTTACTAATGTTCCATTTAACTCATTTAGCTTATTGGAGATGTCATTATCATATTCATAACTTATATCACATCCTAGTAAGTGAAGTAAGATACCTGTTCTATTAGTTTCCCCTCTAGTATTTTAGAGCGTATTGAGCATTTTCCTTTAAAAGTCATTACTTTGGTTTTATTTTCTGATATTTTCAGGTTATATACTTTGCTTTTTATGCCCAAACAACTAGGGCAATTTTTAAATCATCTTCGGACTTTTGTATAATTATTTGGCTTTCAGCAAATGGTAAAGTGTTGAAATACGTACTTTTAGGTGTCAATTTTATTCCTAACTTAACTTCTTGCTTACATTGTCTAACAATGTCGTCGATATATATGCTAAATAAAGACGGTGAAAGATGACACCCTTGTCTTATTTCTCTATTTATTGATCCTACTCTCTTTGCCTGTATTAATTAAAATTTCCTACAAAGCAGTATTCCATTAAAGATTGCAATAAACGTGTTTGTATCAACTGCCTGAATTTACTTCAATATTTTCGCATTACCCTAAGATTGCATTCCATTATCCATAAGGAATGAGAAATATTGGTAGACCCAAAAAAGAAATTGAAAGAGCAATTATTGTGTTCCCTCCCCCTTGCAAAAGTGTTCTGAGGTGCAACTTATCCAATGACCACCCCCCCCCCCCCTCCCGACGTCCACGTAGGGACCCCGATCAGGATGATGCGACTTTTCGGTAAACTCTTTCGACTGCACGCTTAACTCTTCCCCTGAAAGATGTTTGCTAATCAAGTGGAAATGGTTTGTCTTCGGAGTAGGTACCTTTCCTCTGGGATAAACCGTTTCCGCTGACGCCAGCTGTAGTCCGTATAAAAATGCCAAGTGTCGCCTGGCGTCTAAGAGTCACGTTTCGCCCGCCTGCACATGGTAAGTCGTCAATCAAAATAGCTAACGTTGTTTGGCTAAGGACAGCGAGAGTTAGAAAATGACGTTAACCGAAAATCGCTGTTCCACACCCTTTAACCTCCGGTCACGTCCAGCATCTTACAACGTGCCCACACCAATGTTTACTTTAACATTCATAAGATGTGCGGCTCTGGGTGGTATCACGCGAGCACATACTCGGATCCGCGATCGGCAAATGCCATTCATAACTCCCCATGAGCATAATTTAATAGCCTCACCGAAAATTACCAATGCATCTCATGAATTTTTCTTCGACTACGCAAAGTTTATTTTCGTTCTAAGAAAGAAAGGCATTCGTCAGCCATTAACATTGTTGGCCATAGTGCGGCTTACAGCGTTGAACATCAAAACTGCAACATCTCAATATTTCTTCTTCATGCAAAGCTAAGATATGATGATCAGTAATTGCACAATACACAATACACAAAATATGCAAATAACTAATTTTAATATTTCAAGACCATGGCACTCCGAGGTAAACACTCGATAAAACTTAAAACTGTTTTAAAAGGAAATGTTTTAGATCAGATTCAACGGGGTGTGAACTGACATTCGACAATGCTAGTGATATGTACAATAATATGAATAAATACCAGATAATGGGTGGCACAATAAGAAATACTTTAAAAACAAGGTCAACACCCAGATGAACTTGTACAAAGTTATGGCGGTGCCGGTTTTATTGCATGGCGGTGAATCTTTGGCTGTAAAACAGAAAGAATATAAAAGAATACAGGTTACACAAATGAAATTTCTAAGAGCATTATTAGGATATACAAGGTTAGGTAAAAATACATCACAAGACAAAATGATAGAATATAGGAAAAATTTGGAAACAAATATAGAGAACGGACAGCTCTGATTCTAAAAGGATGCTGTGACTCATCAAATTACAAAACCATTCTTATCTTCTTATTCAACAAAGTTCAGAAAACCACGCAATGAAAAATGTACACAGATTAATTCAGTGGATTCAACAAATTTAATACACAATGGTAAACCTTTTTGATCAAAACCCCTGTAATAAGCATTGAACAAAAGCTATTAATGACAGAGCAACAGGGGACGGGGATTCAAAGATTTAGGAGTAAGAAAGGCTACGAATTCGTAATTATACAGAGAGATCCAAATACATGTGAACCGCTAGACTGTATTTTTCCACTGCGAACGCGAAAATATAATAGCAGCTGATATACACACGAGCATCACTTGTTTTTCTCTACTCGGCTCACAATCAGTATGGAGTTGACGTGATATCGTGCGGCCATATTATTACCAGTGTGCTTCATTATTTAGTCCTGTACTTAGTCAAAAAGTGTATTATGGCTCAGCATTTGTTTTCTACTGCACAGCGCGTATTTATTATAATTTTTTTCGAGTTAATAGTTGTCGCCCGTACGTAGTAAATACAATTCTGGGCCCTTTATTTTTAGAGAATTGACCTACAGGGAGCATAATTTTTCTTTTTTCAAGAAGACTCTGCAACAGCTCATACAACCAATCTTTCAAAGATAATTGAAAGTGTGTTTCAGGACAAGATTATTAGCAGAAATTTGTGCCCCCCCCCCTCGATCTCCTGACCTAACCCCTTGCGATTTCTATCTCAGGGGTAGCTTAGAGCATAAACTGTAAAAGACAAATTCACACACCCTGGAAGAATTAAAACAAAATATCCGTCAGGAAATTGCCAGCATTTCTCCATCTGAACTACGGCGAGTGATGGATAATTTCCTAAAGAGGTGCCAAAAATGTATGGACAACGACGGTGGCTAGTTTCAGTATCTGCTATAATTACATTGGAAACTAGAACCTTTAAAAACAGTTTTAAAAATGCTGTGTGGTTTTATCCGCGCTGTTCTATGACAGCAGCAGTCGGCGACGAGCGCAGGGGACCCGTACAGACAAAACCAGTGCAGCCGGTTCACAGTGTATTGGATCACCCGTTATTACCAAATTAAACTATGTATAATTTGGGAGCGTGAATAACTTATTTTATGCCTTTTAAATGAAGTTTTGTCGGTAGCTGCAAGTGCTTTTCTGTGATGGTGGATAAAAATGATCGTCCTGTGCATTTAATACGTTGTCCATCCGTATAATCCAAAGCAATTAGAAACTAATAAAAAAGAGAAACAATGGATTACGAATTGGATAATTTCCATAAATATGTAGCGACCATAGCGCTGAGAAGAAGCGGATAACATAGTCAAACAAGTGAAATGATGAGCATACAGATAGTCGGTGTTCTTTGTGATTTACGGGACCCGCCTTAAACTAATGAAAGACTATAGCTGGACGGCGCGCATGATATATCTTTAAAACAATAGAATAAGGTACAAAGCAGCGCTGTCCAAATAATTTTGGTAGTGGGTGTTCCATAAAGCAAAATAATTTTCCATAAGAAGCGATGAAGAGATTATTCGGAATGGAATGTCCCCGCCCTAGACCATGTCGGAACATCATCCACCATGATTAATGACGAGGAATGACAATGGCGGTCCGCTACGTCAAGGTTGAAGGTGACGACAGGTACGAGCACAGAGTACCTCCCCGCTGCCTGCTGTGGCGTAGAGCAAGCACTCCTTAAGTCACATTAACACCATCAAATCTTGATTAGTTCCCATGACTTTGCTTCTATCAAGGCTTTATAACACATAAATAAACTGTTATATGTGTTGAGTTGACAATTTAACTATATTTTTAACAACACAATTAGTTTGCCATTACAAAAATACACCAGTTTACTTATGCCTTTAAAAACAACAAAAGACAATACACAAATAAGACAACAATATAACGTAGATAAACTAAATACAATAGTGAAATATAGAACAAACTGGAAATAATACTTGATAAAGATGACTGAAAACAGAATACCAAAAGCAGCATACAACTATTCTCAACGAGGAAGAAGAAACTTGGGAAGACCTAGGGAAAGTTAGAAGCAGCAGCAATTTGGAGCAGGAATAGACCAATAGAAGATCTAAACCGTGAAGGAGGAGGAGAAGAAGACTTAGTCATTAAGGATAGGTACCCACTTTTGAAAAAGACGGTAAAATATAAAAATATAATGTACTGCACTAACATCACTTTTCCTCCTCTTGCGCTACCCATTCTTACAAGCCCTTATTCCTATTTATTCTTGTTAGTTGAGATCAACATTTGTAGAAATTATCTTATTGTTATATCCTTGCAGATGCAAGGGGAATATGGGAATACAGTAGACTTTGAGCGATAGTCAAATCTTTTAAAGCTTTCAAATTCCGTTCTCTTTGCACGGCTAACACATAACAATGACCAACGCTGTTGCATTTGACGAAAGTTTGTTTTGCAAAACTGACGCAAATAGCAAGGAATATCTCCGAAATGGTTTACTCTACAAAAAAATGTATCAGGACATAAATTGAGTTTTAGTGAGATCTACATTTTTTGTACAGTAAGATTTGATTTATCTCTTACGGCTAACCAGTTGTGCAGAAGCCATCCAGAGTAAATAAAACTACATGGACTATAGCCAGAAAATTCAAAATATACATTTCATTTGTCATAAAAATATCTTAAACATAAGGCATTTTTATCAAAATCGTTAGTCATTTTCGAGAAAATCAAAATTTTGCATATAAAGGATAGTTTCAGATGGAGGAATTTTATTCAAAATCGCCGTGTTGCATCATTAAAAGATATTGAACTTAAATACCAACTTTGGTTTTTAAACGGTTTTTCATTTTTGAGTTATGCTATTCAGACAGACAGAGACAGACAGGCATATACAGACAGACAGACACAGGGACAGAGACAGTCAGACAGAGACAGAGACAGACAGACACACACAGACTGACACACACACACATACACACACGCGCGCGCGCGCGCGCAGATTTCCGGTGAAATCTCGACATCGAGTTTATGGGGAGAATACAATACTTTCCCTTCTTTCTATATCTAAGTAGGAGAGAAAGTAAATATTGATAAATAAGTGTATGAAACACTTAATATAAAGCCTATTGGGAATGTACCATGGGCATTTTATTTGCAGTATTTAAAAGTGATTATTATTATTATTATTATTATTATTATTATTATTATTATTATTATTATTATTATTATTATTATTATTATTATTATTATTATTATTATTATTATTATTATTATTATTATTATTATTATTTACTACTACTACTATTATTATTATTATTATTATTATTATTATTATTATTATTATTATTATTATTATTATTATTATTATTATTATTATTATTATTATTATTATTATTATTATTTTGTTTAGTGCAGTTAATGTCAATATTGTTTTCTTATTTGTGAACAGTTTTAATGTGCATGTGTCCAGAATTAAAGTGAAACTATCAGAACAGTAATAATTCAAAACTTACATAGCCAAACCTAGTGCTGTTAATGAGAAAGATTTCCTTCATTTGTCGACATATTTATAACAAAATAACAGTTTAGAATGCTCGCTTTCTCATTAGCATTAAAATAGCTTTCGCGGCCATGTTTTCTAGTTCACGAGGCCACGGATTCAAACCCGGCGAGGCGACGGAATTTTTCGGACATAAAATCTTTACCATAGCTTCGGTTGGGAAGTAAAGCCCAATGATCTCATGTCGTAGATTTACGACAAATCTGATGAAGAGCCCTCTGAGCAAAATTAAATGGTCTTTCATGCCCAATACAGAATGGGACACTGTGAACCATAGCATTTAACGATGGTCCATAAAAAGGAATTAGAAAGAACCTAATTTCCAGTTTCCACGTACATAGGAAAGTTTTCTAAAGAAGTCATTACTGATTTACCGTCCCAAGTGTCAATACTTACCTTTTAACAACGGTTTTCATTGCATTGAGATTATGCATAATAGATTTCTAAATTACTCTATGGACGGTATATTTATTTCGCTATCACAGTAGTTAATATGAAAGAATAAAACTTTAACGTGAATTAATTTATTTAGAATTTACCTTATCCGTAATCTCACCCTAGATTGCATAAGAGGTCTCACAGACAAACTTTAAACCCGCACAAAATCTGCTATCATATGTCGCCATGGCTTAAACCCAGGATGCATCATTGAAGAACCACTGCATTGGGCTCAAGTACGAATTCTTTAGTAATAAATAGCAACAGTGCTATTAAACCTAAGAACCTTACCTATCCTTTAAACTTAAGTAACTTAACTAACTGCACAACCTTTTAAAGCATGCCATAGTAGGTATTTAAGCATATAATCGGATAAAACGTACTAAAACACGACAGTTTTTCCTTAAATTAAAGTAAACAAATCACTAGAGAGACCCTAGTAATGCTCTAATTTTACGTTAACTGTAGAAAAGCATAAACAGATACACGAGGGCCTACATGGGCACTAAATGCTCTTTAGATATAACAAACTAAGAAACACAGTTATTTTGACGTTAGAATTTCATACTCTCTTTTTCTGGGGTTTTCGTTTCCTATCAAACTCTCATTTCATATCGTTGACACGATGTATATATTTTTCGGTATAGATCAATGAAATGTATGTCTCGTCATAAATATCAGGATAATTATGACATGAATGTTTGTAAACACGCTTATTTTTTATATTATTAAAACAATCAGACATAAATTGTGTGTTTTGGCAAGATCTACAATTTTTTGTATAGTACGATTTTGTCTATCTCTTACACTTTACCAATTATGCAAAAGTCCATCCAGAGTAAATGGGACTTCATGGGCTATAGCCAGAAAATTTAAGATATCCATTTCATTTTTCATAAAAATATATAAAACATATGGCATTTTAATCAAAATCGTTAGACTCATTATCAAGAAAAAAAATTTTTTTGAGAATTTTTCCATATAAAGGTAGTTTGGGTGGAGCAATTTTTTTCAAAATCTTCGTGTCGAATCCTTGAAAGACATTAAACATAAATACCAACTTTGGTTTCTAACCGAGTTTTCGTTTTTGAGTTCTCTTTTATTCAGGGGTCTCAAAACATATATTTCCGGTGAAATTTCGACATCGAATTTTTGGGTGGAATACACTACTTCCTGTGCTTTACTATACGTAGTAGAGAAAGTAAAAATTTTAGTCTCATATTTGATATTTAGACATTTGCTGCTAAACTAGTAAAACGTAGCCCCGTGGCACAACAGCCCATGTGGTCAAAGGTCTACCGCCCGGCCACTGCATATCTCACCTCTGCACACGACAGGCGTCATGAGTGGGGTGCACTACTGGAAGTGGGACGTGGTCACCACCCCCAGTTCCTCCCGGCCAGTTATGTGTTTTTTAACATTTAATAATCCATTATTAAGCTTTTAATTATAAATTATAAATTTAAAAAATAAGTGCGTTCTGTGATTCAATTTTTGAAAGCATATATAGTAGATAACTATTTAGTATACTTTTAAACGTGCAAGAAATTTGGTGTAGTTATACAGTAAACCTTGGTTGAACTGCCAATTAAAAAAATGAATTCGTCATGTGACTGTATAATCCCACCTAAACTATCCTTTACATGAAACACTTTTGGAAATGTTAGATTTTCTGGAAAATGACGCTTGACTTTTTTATTAATATACCATAATTAAACATACTTCCGTGACAAAAAAAAATGTATATTATCATTTTTCTGGAGCTCTAAAGCATAAGAATTGAACTAGCCCCACCCATTTTCCCATCTGCAGTTATATTAAAACTAGGGATAAATCAGATTCCGTTGATCCCAGATTTTTTAGTATTTCTGATAATGATGACTTGTCGCTTCCATCAGTTTGTTTTATAATCCAGGAGAATCTCCTTTGTGAGGACTACAAATGAAAGGTTTTTAGAACAATGATATACAGATTCATAAACATGCTACACTGCTTACGACGGCATAATTGGTTTTATAATGGGAAAGCGTAAGTGCCTATTTCATCATAGGATAACAAAACAAAAGGAATGTATTACCAAACAGATACTTTTCATACCCTTAGGATTTTGGATTTTTTATAATGTTAATTAATTTTTTTATCAAGGAGTTGAAAACAGCAGGTGGTATCTGTTGTGAGAGTGTCAGAAACTTTCATTTTCGCCGTGCTGTGTGGGAATTGATGCAGGTGAAGAACTATATTGGTATATGTAACCAACTGTTACATCGGACAGAAAACGTGCAAACCACATTCAACCACTGATCCTGTAAATATTGCCACCACTGCGTTATTTCTTTGGGGACTCTGAGACTGATAATTAATTTATCAAATTGACGATTTTCAGATTTATACGTATAAATGTTCCCCAAACCTTGTCATCAGTTGGCAGTGAAATTATTTAGATTCCGACATTTTTAAAGCTATAGCGCAGGCTCTGAATGCCACGTGCGCTACATTTAAACGCTTACATTTTCGGGAGTGTTTGAACAATTTTTTGTATTACATTGGCTGCAAATTTACAATCTGTTCTTATCAGAACATTCAGTAAATGTGTTATAAGTAATGACTGGAACACTAAAGGTAGCTAAATCGAAATGCATGCTTCACGACATAAAGAAAATGTTTTATGATGAGATTTATTTGGGTTTGCCTGTATTCTCCAATTTATTAGCCATTGTTGAAGCAAATCTAGATGGTGTTGAAGATATTCTGAGGCTGTATGAAGATTTTCATGTGAGGCGAGAATGACGGTGTCATCTGCAAAAATTGCTGTTCTGTTGTGTTCAGTTGCCACTGCATCATAAGTATAAAGAATTTACAAAATCGGTTCAAGAAAACTACCTTGGGGTAGTCCGGATTTGATGCCATGGAAAGCTGAAAGTTCATGTTTGCATTTTACTTGGAAATATGTATCGTTGAGATAAGATTGTAACAGACTGCAATAAGGATAAGGAAGTAACAATTTTATTTTGTGTAGAAGACCCATACGCCATACCTTGTCAAATGTCTGTTGTATATCAAGGAAGGCTGCATGACAGTAGCACCGTGATTGAAATGATTCTGTGATCATATTTACTATTCTGGCTTGTTCAAACTGCCGAATGGTGTTCTCGAAAATCAAAAAGGACATCGGGTATTATTGTAGAAAGTAGATTTCAATCGTTTGAGGAGGAGCTTCTCAAATACCTTTGACAAAACAGGCAAAAAACTTATCAGTCGGTATGATGCTGTTTCAGTTGGATCTTTCCCAGGTTAGAGGCCTAGAATCCCAAGCCACTTGTAAAGTTGATGTTAAATGTTCAACGGCTGCATCTATGTCCTTGCTGGTTTTAAAAGGTAAATTCGCCTATAGATTTTCCTGGACTCTAAGACGAAAATGTTTCCAATTGGTCAATTTATTATAGAGCTTTGGTGACGCACAATATTTGATCACAGTGGAGCTCATAGTCAAGAGCAGAGGAAAATGATCTGATGATAAATAAAAAATGTTGCTTAAATAAATGTTCTCCTAGGACACTCCTTTCATAATGAAAAAGTCTAGACCTGGACGTTTTGATGCATTTGTTGTTTGAAGATGGTAAGGTTCTAGGAGCAGTTGAACAAAATATGGACAAAAATGGCTCAAAAACAAGTAAATTCAGTGAAAGGAAGTGGTTAAGCTATGAGTCGGAGGGGAGAGACTACTAGACAAAAGAGGGAATGTGCAACAGGCAGTTTTAGGCCAAATAGGTAATAGGACTCATGATCATGATGCACGTGTGCAGAAAAAAATTTTCTCTCCACTTTACGTTTTTAATACAGTATCTGCTCCATGTGTATTAAATTTTGTGTTATGCTCCTATAATTTTTCCAGCACGAGCTCCATTTATGTGCCTTAAACTTTGGTCCCTGGTTTCAAAATCTGAAAATTTGCCTGGATTTAAAAAATTAAGTACACAAACAAATTAAAAAGAATGTTTCAATCTCCATCAAAGCAAAGAAATTCATTTCTTTAAAAGAAATAATTTTTTTTCTTCCTGTCAGACATTGATGGTGTTTGTTGACAATTGAAGTAATAAGACTGTTGTGATACTTTAGCTTTTGATCCCCATACAGTACATTGAATATTCGCATTGTGCATAAATTGAACAATTCATTGTCAAAACTATAGAACAGTGTGCTGGTATTTCAAGCGCTAGTTTATAATACCAGGTGAGTCAGCTGCCCCTTATTATCGAGGTTTATGCAATCCGCATTTTGTACTCCAACAAACATCGACCCCATTACTAGGTTCTACCCGCGTATTTAACATGAATGTGTAACACTCGATTAAATTAGTACTAATATAGATGTTATCACATCGCTTTTTAATATATTCGTAATTAGACAGCTGAAGTTTCACTTCTGCAAATGTTCACTGGAACCAGCGAATATTACATCTTAAACAGTATGTGTACCTCACACGTTACTAGATAGCTCAGTTGGAACGGGCGCAAGACTCCAAAGTAATCTGTCTGCTATGAAGGTGGTTCGAATCACCTGCATGTACTAATTCTTTTTTACCGTGGAATCCTCAGAATTTGCAAACTATTATTCAGAAAACTGTTATTATATTAATTTTTATTGTTTTATTTATGTTTTAGGACATTGTTTGATGTTTCTCTATTGCTGAACTAGAATTATGTAGTTGTTTAAACACACCTATAGGTAGGTGCAATTGAAATAAGGATCATTTATACACATTTGAACACAGAAAGTAAGGAAATTACATTGTCAGAGTTTAAGATGGAAGTTAAACTCAATTTTGCACACAATGAATTATTGTGCTACTAAAAATGGAGACAACCAAAAACGATTTAATTATTGTGAATTCAGTTTCCAAGTTTTGATGGACATTTAAATAATAATAATAATAAAATAAAAAAAAAATTACAATGCTGAGACTCGAACCTGTGTTATTGGGGCTTAGCGCAGAGGACCCGTCACAATCCTATTCAGCTATTTCGAGACCTGACTAAAAAGCACGTACCGCGTCCAATACTAGGACTTCTATACCTGGCGCTATGCCATTGCCACCTCGCGAGTTTACGGCCTTGATTTAGCCTTTTAAGACAGTTTTAATCCCTTGCTGGGCGATTTAATATTATTACTTAAATGGCAAAAGCTATTATGCATATTAATTGAGATGCACGAGGCGTACTTCACGCAAAAATGTAAATAAACTGTTGTTTAATAATATGTCCGTTTTGACTGTATGGGTCCATGCTGGATGGGCGTGTCTAAATTTTTCCTAATTTTTGGGAACCAATCCCCGCTCTAAGTACAAGAATCCACCATTTTCTTCTTAGCTGACGTTGTTAGTGTACTCATATGATAGGTCCATTTTTTCCGAGGCGTTTACTGAATTACGTTGCTATGTATACTCTAATAAAAAGTTTGTAAAATCGGCTGGGAACCGAAATTCGCTCTCATTAAACGAGTCGTATGTTTTTGAGGTGTACTTTAGCGAGGAGTACGTTCTGTCCCTTAAACCGCTGTTGCTCTCAATTTTGCGCATTCCTCTTTTAAGAACGTCAAGCAATACATTTCAATAAGCGCAAAACTGGACTAAGGCGCACATGCCAAAAAAATAAGGCGTGGCTGACTCACCTGATATAAATACCCTCAATTCCATACCTATATAAATATAGAAAATTCAAGTTTCAGTCCCAGCATCCCTTAAGAGTACTGCCACCTCTAAAACCTGCCAATGTTTATTGGTTTCTTTACCACATATAGGTAGAGGTTTGACTCTTACATACGTCACCCTCAACGTCGTCTATGATGTCGCATACTTAGGTGAGTCTTCTGCCCTCTGCTCTAGTGGTGAACTATAGGAACCAATTTCTCAGGTTATGCGTGTGTGGGCATGAGTATTGACAAACCAGTTAAGTTGGCTGATACATTTAATGAAGGTTAAGTACTATTAACGGTTTGTTAATATTAGTGCGAAATGAATGTATTAGGCCTTGGCAGAAGCAAAAAATTTATATGACACAAATTTGAGAAGTATAAGAAAAATAAGTAACAAAACATTTTTCAAAGAATTATTAAGACTATCAGAGCAACACTGGAAATAGGAAACACAAAGAGAAAAGGAGAACTTTTGGAAACAATTTTGAAATCCTTGTATAGAGGTCTATCATTTTAAGAATATCTATGAAGCGTTGCGAAGATAACGAGATGTAAATAAAATTGTTAATCGTAATCAACGATGTCACTGTTGTCACTCTCTCTCTCTCTCTCTTTTTTTTTTTTTTTTTTTTTTGTTCGGAGATTTTGGGTGTCAATGTCTAGAAAGAATCTGCTTAATACCTCAACAACTCACGTTTCACAGGATCTAAGGCGATTTGGACAGTTGTATAATTTTTACAGATATTTATTTTCAAGTCAGAATTTTACCGTATGGTAATTTGTGTCCTTTCCTGGAAATTAATTGTTCTACCGCACTAGCCGTGTGTAGGACAAGGATTGAAAGGGTAGAATGTGACTGAATAATTCAATTATGTGTATTAAACTACGCCTAAGTTCCACTGAAACTAGGTACTTTGCCATTGGTATTGCATGCGACTCTTTGTAATCTAAATCATTGAACACTTTCACGGCATATTTCGGTATACCTTTTTAACCACGGTCTGTACCCAGGGGGAGAAATCACGGACGTCATTCCGATCCATTCTCTAGTGATTACCAGATGTTGAGCTTTGTTGAGTGCTTTTATTACAAACCTCATAATGCTGGTGTAAAACATTCTAGTGTTGCTTCTGAGCTTCCGTGGAACGTTACTTTTGCAGGAATGAGCGCAATTATTTTTCTTTAAAGTTCGAAATACACCAAGTCAATTAGCTGCAAACAACTGTAATACTGATTTTATTTTTTATTTTTGTTTTATTAATATTGCTATGCGTATATGAACATAATTTAGTAGCAAATAATAATTTGTCTTTCCCTTGAGTGTGTGAATGTTATAGCAATAAACCTATTGGCAAGAAAAAAAAAAGTGTGTTCCTTAGAAACATTCATACCATCAATCCAACCACTTTTAGCAAGAATATTCACCAGATACGCTACCATACTGGGCAAATTAACACAAGTTGAGCTCTTTGCCTAACATTTTGTTTGGTTTTCTAAAATAAACAGTTGATTACACGAAGCATTTTGAAACATGTATTAACTTAGCTCATTGTGAAAGCGGGGTTTGGGGGGTTAGCCTCCCCTTACGCAATATTTTCTCATTTTTCAGATAGTATTGTCCCAAAGACATGTTAACCATCGACATTACTATAGAATTGCTGAAAGCTTTTCGATGCGTATTTAAATTAAATTTTTTAATTCATTGTTTTCGAAAATTGAATTTTTTCTTATAATTTTACGAACTTTTGCTTGCACAGCCATAAGAAATCTTATGCATTTCTTCTTTGAGTAAACATTTGAAATAATTTCAATTATTTTATTATAATGAAGTATACCTATTGCTTAAAATTTAGTGAAAATTGCTGCATTTTTAGCCCTTTTTTTTGAACTGCAGGATTACCTACCTCATGGAAATTTTGAAATGGAACTAAATGTGCAATGGTTCTAACAGTCACATAAACACTAAAAAGTGGTAACGCAAAATGCAAATGTTAATTTCTCTTCTTCTGAGCAATCACTTTTTTGAAGAAAGTATGTTGCATTAGCATTACTTTCTCTACTCACTCTTCTACAAACAGGGGCCCAAATGATCTAACTGTCGACGGGCCCTTAAACGCCACTCATTCATTCATTCACTCACTCACTCACTCACTCACTCACTCACTCACTCACTCACTCACTCTTCGACAACCAATTCTTACAAATATTAATTATTTTAGCTACATCCAGATAACACATCCAAATACTCTTTTCGTTGCAGGATACAGTAGGTAAAGCAATAGTCAAAACTTTTAAAGAGCATGTCGCTATCTGATCACTTTGAATTTCCATGCTCTTTGCGTGACAAGGCAAGAGAGAGAGAGAGAGAGAGAGAGAGAGAGAGAGAGAGAGGAAGAGAGAGAGGAAGAGAGAGAAAGAGAGAGAAAATCATTCTAGTCTGAGACAAATTTGCCCATCTCCTATCAGTTATGTATGTAAAAGGGATTCAGAATGTTGAGAACTTCAGAAGCTATTCGTAAATAATTCATGACACACATTTTATTCGTCAGGAAATATCTTAAACATGGAACACGAAAAACAAAACCGTTCGGAAAGTTTCCATATAAATGCTCGTTTATAGCGGAGGCTTTTTTTCGAAAATATTCGTAGAATATGTCACACTTAACACCAAGTTTGATATTTACTGTTATTTACGCACCAAAAACTGCGCTTTTGAGCTATGCGTTTGACACACACAAACACACAGTTTTTTTTTTTTTTTTTTTTTTTTTTTTTTTTTTTTTTTCCAGATTCAGGGAGCCTCAAAAGCTGTTTCAGGTGAATTCTTGGTATTGAATTTTAGGTCGGAATGTGATACCTCCTCTACTTAGTACACCAGTAGATAAAGTGTGTAATTTAAGAGAGAATGCTACCTTCCGGAATTTAACCTACATCTCTATGATGATACTGTTATTTTTAATAATATTGGAACATAAACATTCTTTTTTGACTTGGAAAATATACCTTTGATGATTTACAACGCCTGGAATATAGGATTAGCAGAGATATGGAAGGGGTTTTGCACTGAAGCCAGGCTTAGTGCACCTATCCCCCAAAGGGGTATCCCGGGGAGGAAGGATGGGGTGAGAGGAGACACCGGGCAGCCAGATCCAGACTAACGGTAGACATTGACAGTGGTCCATAAGGCTTGCCGAGTTTAACACCTCGAAGTCTTTAGGTCTTTCGGGACCGTCATAGGCGGACCTCGGTGGGGTCCAACGCCTCCGTATCTCGCCTTCCTACCCACATCCACGGACAACAAAGTATGAAAAGAGCTTCTGTGCGCATATCTTTCTTGTTAAGTCGCAGCTAATGCTTTCATTGACACTTGCAAACCAACAGGATGTACAAAGGATTAATGAAATAAAATGAAAGGACAGGAAATTCGGGGGATGTAATAATCCTTCCCAGCATTCGCCTGGCGACCCGGGGAAGCCCCGAAAAAAAGACAATGTTTCAGGAAGGTCGGCCACGGGAATCGAACCCTCGATCTCCCGAATGAGAGCTTCACTCCTTACTCCTTTCGGTAGTTACAATCATAATCTTACAAACTACACAAACAAGATGTTATCTTGTAACACATTTGATAATGACTTTACAAGTACAATTAATAACTAAATCTTTTAACACCTATGCTACATGTTAGGTATTACGCTACACTTATGCCCATCTTCCGATGAGAGACAGGACCGGTTGAAGCAGACAATCGAAGTTATTTATAACGTATGCAGATTGTTTTGGACGTGTCATCTCGTCTCCCATTAAATGTCATGTTAACAGCCAAGAACGCCTTTCTAATCTGCATACAGAACGTTTGCCGTGAGTAAATTGTCACATTTAAAACGACAGTAGCAAGGAACTCAGTGATTTATCATCGGGAGGCGTTGTATAAAAACCATTCTTATTAATCTGATGCGGTAGCTGTCATTATTTTTTCTTTTATTACTTCCATCTCTTAGGACTATTTACATTCCTTCATAGCTACTGTGTAAAAGTTTCTGTTCAAATATTTGTTTCTGTCGCAGGCATCATGTTACTCTGGCGAATTGACAGCTAAATGAAAAGGCACAGAAAGAAAGCATTTGGCAACAATTAGATAACTTGCTGACCTTGCGTTATTCGGACAAATTAGGAGATTCTTATTCATCTTCTTCCCCAATCCCTTCTTTCCTTCCACTCTCTCTTGCCTAGTACTCTCTGCGCCTCCAACACCCTCAACCAATCTGTCCCTCACAATACGACTTAGACGTTCTGTGATGTTTTGAAAGTCAGTAATAAAACTTTTTAAAGGGCTTCACAAAAATTAAAACATAAGTCAAAGTTAAAATCGTGCACATACGTGCACCACTCTCTTCCTTATGCTTACATTACCATCAATACTGTCATGATAACTGGTATCATATACTGTGACGCCGGGCTCGGTGCACAACAAAGAACGGACGGACCAATCTGTTCACAGCGCATACCAGGCGCGGCTCGTATCAAACTTTCCAACACCACTCATGCCAGTGAACACGTGAATAACAACAATGAAGCGGTAACACAGGTTTACGGACCCTTCGAGAAAGATCTGCGTCATCGCCGGCACCTTTGTGGAAGTCGAGAAAGGTCCGCGTGACGTCATCGCTCTATATAAGGAAGCGAGGGAACAGGAGCGTTAGACTTACAGACCCGAGATGGTCATTGTGTCAGCTGTGCATACAAAGAAGGTTTAACGAGCTTTTAGAGATTGTATTGTCGTACTTGCGTACGAGAGTTAAAGTGAAGAAAGACATTGAAAGAACTCTAAGGTTACGAGAAGTAAAAATTGTGAGTTGTGACAGCACGAAAGACTGTAGACTGTGTTAATGACGAGAATAAAACTGTATATCTGTGATAAAATTGTTGAAGACAAGAAAAGTAACCGGATTGGATTTTGTCATTTGTCACAATACAATCGAGTGCATTGAAACAAGCCGATAAATCTGATTTCTTATAGTGTGCTTCTCTTTAATGTTGGCAAAAACTTATCTTTATTACGCACCAGTTGCGGGTAAGCCATTTGTTATTGGTTTGGTTTCCAAGTCCAACACACATGCATTAGTATATAAACAAACCCAGTCCTAGTTAGTGGCAAAAGGGAAAGAGCACAGAAACATTTCTCGTGAGGGCCACGACGGTTCACACCAGCCTCTCCATAAGTCATTATTGTATTCGTCTGATGGTATTAAAACTGTTAAAATTAAACGCAATGCAATGCAATTATCAGACAGTAGCACTGAGTTTAGAATCTTGGAGTTGCCTCCAACTGCAAAGTCTTCCTGTACTTAATAAAGCATTTATACGGGCGTTAAGGTTTGTTTTCTTTTTCATTTGTTTGCTCTTAATTGACTGATGGGCAATCACGTTACACCTATTCACTCGTGTGTTGAAAGCGTAGCCTTCTGGACAAAAGCTGAAGTGAGCCGGTTGTCTATTGTAAACAGAACTTGCGGTTTCTTGCGTGACATTCAGCTGTTTGTTTGTTCATCGTATTATTCTTAACCGGCGCAGTAGTCGCTGCTGACAAGGGTAACACTAGTAATTGATTACGTGAAAGAGTGAGAAGGAAATGAGGATTCTCTCCCTTCCAACAAATGCCAAGTTCAACAGCATCAGCCAAACAACGCTTCTGTATCCAGAAATACCATCCAGGAAATATAACTCTTGGTGCTCGGGGAGTGAAAAACGAAACTCGGAGGCTGTAAAAATACTCCTAAATATGCGTTGATGATCATTTAGCGCATTTTTCTCGGAACATATCATGCTTAAACATGGACGCCTCTATGCATTGCCCTTTTGCTTTGTATACCATGTACTTGATAGAGAGGATTCCACCCAAAAATTGGATATCGAGATTTTAGCAGAATTATAGTATTGTAAGAAAATCCAGCCCGGTTGCTTTTCTACCACTTTGTCTTCTAAACTTTCACCGAGTAGGATGGATAATGTCTCTGGTCCACATTCGGGAGGTCGCAGGTTCGATCCCCGTGGCCACACACACTTGACAGAGTTTTCCGTGGTTTCCCCATGTCACTTAGGCTAATACTGGGGTGCATTATTTCATACCACGGTTTCCTTTCCCTCATTTTCCTTCGTTCCATTTCCTTATCATTTTTCAGGTGTACTTTCAGGCGTGTAGTGTTGGTAGTGTCAAGCAGATGGCGCGGATGATTGTGCGTGATAGCTGCTGTTCTCGACGCTAGGTGGCGTTCGGCTGGCCGTGCCCTCCGTCGGGGGCGGAAGCTCAGTGCGACACCGGAACCTGTGACCGGAACCACGGTGTGATGGCTGCTTGGTGAGGCCTAGCGCCGGGAGAAAGATATCTCAACACTTTTTAGGGACTTCCGCACGTCTCTGTGGCCTGTCTAGCTGCGACCATGTGTGGCGTCATCCCCAGTACATAAGGAGCCAGAGTAGAGCAGAGCAGGGAGTATTTAGAGTTTATGGTTACAGATATGAGTCGGTTAGTTTGTCAGTGAGTGCGATATAGTTGTGCGCATGTGTGTCGTTGCAAAAAATACGTCGGTTGTCATGAAAAGAGTCCAATGGGGGTCGCGTGATTGCATCGTCGAAGTGAGCGTATGAGAGATAAAATGAAGGACACTGAAAGAACTGAGCAAGGTTACGGAAGTAAAAGTAGTGAGTTATTATAACAGTGTAGGCTGTGTTAACGACGAGAAGAAAATTGTGTGTTTGTGATAACATTTTAGAAAACAAAGTGACAGAAAAGTAACTGGACTGGATTTTATCGATTATTTTTTTTATTTTCGATGTATTTTCACTATAAATAAACGCAGCTGAAACTGCGACATAAATTTGAAACTAGCCTCTTGTAAGTGCTTTTCGAAAAAGCAACAGTGCATACGTAACCCATCTCATTAGTTTTTTGGTACTTTTCCTACCATGGCATAAACGAATAACTCGAGGCAGGATGTCACTCAGTAAGCAACATCCCGGAAAGGTATAACAATAGCAACTTTGCAAGATACGAATGACTACCATTTAGTAAGATCTGTGGTAGCTAAATGTCTGCGTGTGCATGATGAACAGAATATGTGGAAAGTTTGGGTTATCTCGGTTACAGAGGCGCCTCAGTGACACGTTGTTCTTGTCGATTCGTCAGCCGACTGAAGATAAGGCCCATCACGTCTCGTGCCGTGCTCACGGTTTCTAATGGAACGTGACATAATGATATATCGTGCTGAACGGGAGCCGCAGTTTCACCGCAACTCCATTTTGTCACAAAACAAGCGTTTTCAACCTGGAAATGCGCACTGAAAATTATCGCGTTTGGGGCGATCAGAGATTGCTGCTTGACGGAGCACATTAAAAGCGACGTTGCTAACTTCAGTGTCGGCATTTGTCTCAAAACACTATGACAGTGGCAACTAGTTTTATATAATTTATGCTAAGGCTATGCTATCTATAATATGAAATCTTAATAATATTAATAGGTACAATGATGTCATTTATGCCGAAAGTATAGATACTTAAAACATTAAGCATTTAAAAATAACAATAACAATAGTGGTGGTGGTGGTGGTGGTTGTGGTGGTGGTGGTGGTGGCGGCGGCGGCGGCGGCGGCGGCGGTGGTGGTGGTGATGTAAGGGCCCGCAGCTTCTAGGATTATCAACACACTTTTAAAACGAATCATTGCAAAATACAGAGTTAGACATCAATACAAGATAAACGTCCTATATAAAGGCATAAATAAAAATGAATACCCAAATGTACCATGTTAGAAGGCAGAATTTACAAAAAGCTCCAAAGGACATTAGAATTCGACATGTATAATACTAAAATTTAAGAGATTGAATCAGAAACTGAAAAATTTAATGCCATAGCCACCAGCAGTAAGCTTGTTGGCATAAATAAATAATAATTACCATCTAAAGGTTACTTAAACCCGGGACATAAAGTATTTGCAATTGTAAGTAGCCCTTGGGGTATTTATCTCTGATGTGAGATTCCCTTGTGGTTATCAGGGAAAAAGTACGAATCAGTTGGCAAGTTGGCCATGGTAGCTTAGTGGTTAAAGCAGCCGCTCGATAAGTGGAATCCGTGGTTCAAATCCCAGCTATGGCATTGAATTTTTCATTCCTGATTCCACTTCTTAAACATTGCCCACACACGGCTTGTGTGTTTAAAAACACCAGCAGTAAGCTTGTTGGCATAAAGAAATAATAATTAATAAATTTTAAGTTCACTGTCGATAAATATTTCAAAATACCTATTTCAATCGAGAGGATGGCTCGGGACCCCGGGAGTGCCATTTTCCGTATCTACCGTAGTACGCCCATGAGGGGCTGCATTCTTAGTCTGAACTCTGAGCTGGCACAAAATAAGAGAGAAACAAAAAAGATCCCAAATTTACAAAATTTTGAATAAGCGTTTCAGAAATGGTCAAAAATATTTACATGTTGGATAATAATCTATGAAACGTGATAAAAATTAGTGAAGAAAAGATAAAATAAATGTGTAATAAAATATTAGTCCTGAATGCTAAGAAAACACATCGTTTATTCCACTTGACGCATTTTAACTACCAATTAAGGTAGTAAGGTATTATTGTAATTTGAACTATGCATTAAGTTATCAGGTAATGCGACAGGCATTTGACATGGCAACTATTTATCAACATTGCTTTCTTGCAACATTGTTAGAATTTTTTCGTACTCAAAATATCTGTATGTTGCAAATGTTTTAATTTATTTAAAGTTTTCTGTCCTGGTCTTCAAAAGTACCAATTGGTCCACGTAATCGAATGTGCGCCTTTATGGACTAAGTGGCGTCTGGGCGGGTTTACTCGAGGTTCTCCGGTTTCCCCCGCAGTTCATTCCACCAACTGATCTACCATCACCATCGCCTTTCCTTCCATCAAATTCGCCTTGATGTCATTTCTTTCTTGCTGTCATGCCAGGCACGGGCTGCTAACCCCTTTCCTGGTTCTATACTCAATACTCCATTTCCTAGTTATGAAGACCGCATTCACGTGCTGGGGGGAAATCGGACACTCATCACGCCCCACCTTCCAACATTGCCCCCACTCAGGACGCCCGTTATGGGATGCGCCTGTCAGGTGGTAGGTCTTGGCTGGGTAAGGGTTGTTGCGCTGGGGTTCAGTTTTTAGTTTTAAATAATTAATAGAAATAGAATGTAAAGATAAAACTGCTAAAAATAACTATTATAGAAATTATTTCAAAATAGGGATTTTGCATCTCTTATTGCGGATATTAACAATTTCTTTTTTGTCCTTTTTCAAACCAAGCTTTTTCCATATATTGAAAATATGTGGAGTTACCATGATGCCCGGAATTCCAACTGTTAGGTGGATTACTTCGATGCATAGAGGCAATGAAAAATTGCGACTATTCTGTAAGTGTGTCTTTTTGCTTTGTCGACAACTTCAGGTTATCCTTTAAGCTTTTCAAACCTAACAGTAGGGTAGATGTCTGACCTTTGCAGAAGCATTGTATGCATATTTTTACGCATGCCACTGTTTTCCAAAACCAGTTTGTCTTAAGTGTATTAATCATCACCACAAGACCGGGGAATGTATAAATAGTCTAATACAGATAGACCCAAAAACATCCGAACCGCTGCGCGCTGTTTTTCCGCTGCGCAAACGGAAACACGATAACAGCAGCTGATGTGCACATGGTCCGCGGATGACTTGGTTGTCTCAGTTCTGAAAGTGCAGTATAGAGTAGTATAGAGCTGACGTATGGTTGAGCTGTTACCAGTGTGCTTTATTATTTTGTTCTGCACTTAGTCGCAAAGTGTATCATGGTTCAGTATTTGTTTTCTACAGCGCAACGTGTATTTACTTATGATTTGTATGTGTTAACTCAGTCAACTCGCCAAGTGAAAGTGCGATTTGCAGAAAGATTTCCAGGTGATCTGTTCCAGGGCGTACAGCAATCCATAAAGTCTACATTAAGGTTCAGGAAACGGGAAGTGTTGCTCAGAAATCAAAGACGGCGTACGGTTGTTGCCAAATAAACATTTGACGACATCGGTCATCGTTTGGAGAATTCCCCCCAAAAATCGCCTGGGCATCTGTCACAACAGGCAGGTAGAAATAATGTCTCTTTGCAAAGAGCTACTAAATTGTTCAAGTTAAAACCATATAAAATTAACCAGGTGATCCTGCAATTAGGTGCACAATAGTGTATACAATGGAGCAATTGACCCACATGTAATATTTTTCACGGATGGGGTTTGGGTCGACATTCATGGATGTGTGTACACAAAATAATCGTTATTGAAACCCTATATTGTCGATGAAGTACCCCTTCATGACGAAAAAATTAGTATATGGTGCACCATTAGTGGAGAAAGAGTTATAGGACCAATTTTTTTCGAGTCAGCAGTTAACGCCCGTATATACGTGAATACAATTTTGTTCTCCCCCTTTTTTAGAGAATTAACCAACAGGGAACGTGATTTTGCCTTTTATTTTTTTTTAACAAGACTCCGCAACAGCCCATGCAGCCAATCTTTCGGTGAGAACAATTGAAAGTGTGTTTCAGGGCAGAATTATTATTATTAGAGGTTTGTGGCCCTCTCGGTACCCCGACCTAACCCCCTGCGATTTCTATCTCTGGAGTAACTTATAGCATAAAATGCACAAGACAAACCCACAAAGTATCCGCCAGGAAATTGCCAGCATTTCTCAACATGAACTACGGCGAGTGATGAATAGTTTCCTAAAGAGGTGCCAAAATGTATAGACAACGGCGGTGGTTAGTTTCAGCTTCTCCTTTAATAACATTGGGAAGCGGCAGTCGGCGACGAGCGCCGAGGACCCATACATACAAAACACAGCGCAGCCGGTTTGGAGTCTTTTGGATTAAACGTTACGTGACCATTAATTTTACACACGTGATCCTGTAGTAATAGAAGAAGCTTATATGTAGCGTTTATCAACTTTGCACTTAATTTGCGAATCAGAAGTCTTAATAGTTCTGATGCGGGGATGTGCAAATCTTATCTTTACTCTTATCTAGAGTAAAAACATTTCAATGCAAAAGATATTGAAACATTACTAGCAGGAAAATATCCAAACGTAAACAAAAACAGAAATAACTGCGGAACCTAGATGATGCATGAAATTTGCACGAAAATACACAGCAATGCACGTAACTAACACGTGGAGTTTTTTTTTTTTTTTTTTTTTTTTTTTTTTTTTTTTTTTTTTTTAAAGTGGATACATCTCCCCTTTCAGGGCCTAGGGACCCTCACACTGTTGGTCGTTGCACGTGGGCCTTCGCCTTTAACTGGGATTTCCCCTCCACGGTAAATAAAAATGATATATCGAGAGTGCATTCTATCTTACTAAAATGGAACCACCAGAAGAAAATTAACTTACCTGCAGCTTCTTGGAACATTTATCTCACTTTCTTAAACCGTAACTGAGGCCAGACTGACTCGCGCACGTGTCTCTGTATACATGACTAACAAAATCGAGCGGCAGAAGCAAAGGGTGTTCTCCAGAGCCTTCGAGAAAGATCTGGCTACGTCATCGCCGGCGTGTTTTGAAAACTTCGCGAAGGGTCCGTGTGACATCCCCACTATATAAAGAGGTGAGCAAACAGCAGAGAGAGAGAGAGAGAGAGAGTTACAGACACAGACATGAGTCGGTCATTGTGTCAGTGAGTGCGAGACGGGTGCGTGTATGTGTCATGAAAGGTATGTCGCGTCAAATTGGACACAGTGAAAGGAGTGAGTCAAGGCTACGAGAAGAAACAGTTGCGAGTTGTAATATCACAAAATACTGTAGACTGCGTATTTGTGCAAAAGTTTAGAAGAAAAATAAAGCTATAGAAAACTAACTGGACTGATTTTGTTGTTTTTGTCACAATATCCATTACATTTGTCTCTCCTTCTCTTCATTTTTAATATTTCTTGTCTACCTGAGTTTGTTTTGTTGCTTTTCCCCCCATTTGTATCACTTCAATTGTATATAGTGATGAATAAAGGTCTAAGCATTTAAACCCAAAGGCACGAGCAGAGAAAGACAAAATTGAGTGCTTAACTCTTGCATAGTTCTCCCTATGTTACCGGTGGAGTAACTGCCATTGTAAGTTTCAAACCAGAACTGTGAGCTGCTGTAGATGATCGCCTTGAAAATCCTCTAGAGAAATCCGGCGAGTTTCTTCACCAAACTGAAGAACATGCTGACGATCACCTGTCTAGCCGAAGTAAGGAGTTTCATTCACAGGCGCCCATTTTACCTGCCTCCCGCTCTAAATATTAAAACATCCCCCGTGATCCTGACAAGGGAAGGCAGAGACTTCAATATTTACATATACCCTTACAAGGGTGGAAACTGGGACGTGGTTTGCCTTGAGCAGTACTTCAACATTAAGATCGAGTAACTTGCCCACTAAAATATGCGAGAAATTTACACCATGTTTTATTCAAACCGCCTTCGGAATATTCATCTTCTGGACCACCAGCGTAAAGTGAAACTGCCTCGAGTAAGTTCATACATTTCCCTAAATGCTCTGAAAATTATCTGGATAAATGGTTAACAGTCTCTTAAAGCGTTTATAATATTGTTTCTTGCTCTAACTATAACTGGATTCTAGTCTGTCAAACAAACGCTGCACCTTCCGTTTTGCAATGTTAATACATTGAAGATGCCAAACCAGCATTCCCACTTGCGTTATTAATTGCGGTGATTTTCTCTGTCTCTCTCTGTCCCTGTCCCTGTCCCTGTGTTCCATAGTATATTCCCTATCCCTAGTTTTTCTCAGTCTGCTGCTTGCCTTCTTTTCTTCTGCATTCTACCCCTTCTCTCTAGGCAAGTTGAAGGTTCTATGATGTTTGAAAGATAGTATTAAAGCAAATTTTTCTGTGCTGTTTCTTAAGCTTGTTCTACAACCAAAGCTGTCTTCGTCCATTTTATTGCATTCTCTCTCTTTGTCTCGCTCTCTCCTTCTCTTTCTCTCCAACTGTTCGAAAGTCTATCCAACCTACACCTATACCCCACACCTTCGACTCTTATCTTTCTTTCTCTCTCTTCTGTCCATCTTTCTCTGTCTTCCTCTGCATTTTCCTTTCCAAATTCCACTCTCCCTCTTTCTCTCTCTCCCTCTACTCTTTGTTTCTCTGTGTAACGTAACTATCATGTGATAGTTGGAAACAAATACAGTGGACACAGTTTATTAGCAGTTTCCAAGAGTTCAGCATGGCCGACATTACACTAAACAGCTGAAAGTATCCCAAAAAGCAGTACTGCCAACGCACATAATAAAGGCATTTCTAACCTCAAATATCACAGGGTTATTTATTTATTTATTTATTTATTTATTTTTTTTTTTTCGTTAACGTCCTCCAACGTAATGTCATATTGGACGCTGAGAAATGGTGAAATGATGCTCAAATGAGCCCGAGTTAAGTTACCCGACATTCGTCGTCGCAGGAAAACCTTGGAGAAAAACCTTATTCGGACAACTTACCCTAAGCGGGATTCGAACTCGGACCTTTTCAACGTGAGGCAGACACGGTAACCATCACGATACAGGGTCCGGCAACCACACAGTCTTAAAGTAACAAGACGATAATAATTCTTGAACATCGTTACCACACAACACATGACAAACCTATTCTAAAACTAAACTAAACCCCGGCGCGACAGCCCACAACGGGCCAAGGCCTACCGCCCAGCCGCTGCGTCCCCCACCTCTGCCCACTACAGGCGTCATTGGTGAGGTGCAGTATTGGAGGGCCCCGAGCCCTCCCGGCCGGTTATGCGGTCTTCTAGACCTGGGGCCGCTACTTCTCTATCAAGTAGCTCCTCAATTGGTTCCCCCGGGACCTAACGAGGCTGAGTGCACCCCGTGCCAGACCTCCCAGAGGGGTACCGGGGATCGAACCTGGGTCCTCCGCGCCAGAGGCAAGCGCGCTACCAACTGCGCTACGGAGGCGGTCGATAAACCTACTCACCTTCGGCAAATCTTGTTCTGCAATAAAAATGTTGGTAACAATATATAATAATTGATAGGCTTTAAAAAAACTTATTTCCGATAGTATGTTGATATCAGATTTTTGAATGGAATACAATAACTTCCTTAACTTGTTATATACGAGGTAGAAAAAGACAAAATAATTTGATTACTTTCATAATGGTTAGTATGAATTCGGAACTTTTATTGTACCTATTTAATGATGTAGATCACAATAATATAATAAACACAATGAAATAAATAAAATTATTATTACATATTATTATGATTATTATTATGATTATTATCATTATCATTAATATTGTCGTTACTGTTATCATTATCATATTTATTGTTGTTATTATTATTATTATTATTATTATTATTATTATTATTATTATTATTATTGTTATTATTGTTATTATTGTTATTATTGTTATTATTGTTATTATTGTTATTATTGTTATTATTGTTATTATTGTTATTATTGTTATTATTGTTATTATTGTTATTATTATTATTATTATTATTATTATTATTATTATTATTATTATTATTATTATTATTATTATTATTATTATTATTATTATTATTATTATTATTATTATTATTGTTGTTGTTGTTGTTGTTGTTATTATTACTATTATTACTATTATTATTATTATTATTATTATTACTATTATTATTACTACTACTACTAGTACTACTGCTACTATTATTGCTACATTTCACATGAAATTATTGTGGTGTTTTGTTTTTGACTAACCGTTCTGTCTTGTGGCTATGTGTTAGTGAGATACCGAAATATCGAAAAACAGCAAGCACCAAATTCTTGTAGTCTGTAACCTAGAAAAGGAGAATGGAGGATACTTTCTACTGCTTAATGTTCGTACTCTAGCGACGGAAGAAAAAATCCTTTTTTTGGCCATATCTACGGAATAAAATGTGATGCATTTAATTTTTTTCCTCTTCCTTTTGATAACCTAGTCGGAGAAAACAAGGGCGGCATGTATTGTGCACAGAGAAGGGAGAAATGGCTCAAGTGCGTGCTATGAAATATTCAGTAGGTGTATGAATGTAATGGAAAGGATGAGCTGTTAACCACTACACAGAGAATAGGAACGAGGTTTCCATACATTTCGGTGGCCTCGTTTCCAAGAAGAGGGCGCTTTATCTCACGTAGTAGAGAAAATGGAAAACTGAAGATGCGGCAGCTTGTATACCTGTTTCTCATTTATTTTTTCCTTTACTCGACAGCTCAAAATTAGAGATTTGTTATGGTTCTGGGTCATGGATGCCTCAGGATGCCATTTCACTTCCTTGGCTTCGTTTGTCGTTTCCTGTGGTTAACGTCTTGAGGGACCCTAACGTTTGTGATAATATAAAAAGATTCGTTTTCAAAAACCGTATTACAGTAAAACTTTCATTTGTCCGGACTAACTGGGACCAAAGGAATCCGGAAAATCGAAATTCGTATAATCCGGTTACATGGGTAATAAGCAAAACAAAATTTTTAATCCTTAGATAAGTAGACTTCTAACAAAATTATGTACAGCACATAGTATGTATTGTTTACAAAACAGTAAAAATATAAAAGTCTTAATCTGATACAATTATATCATTTCTTAGCAAAGAATTGATCCACAGTCTTCTATTTTAAACGCGTGTGGCGTTTGAAGGAAGTACGGACAGCCAAACACTTCATCATGAATATTTCAGCTGGAATACTGTCGGGCTGACGCTCCAAGTATACCATAAAGTTTGTCAGTCACTTCGCAGCACCTATTTTCTTCAATGTTGCTCCTTCATCAATTCGATTATTAGCATCCGACTTTTTATCCATTGAAACTACCACCTTTCTTCGCTTTGATGTCATTTTAGGCTTGTACACTGAAGTATACTCCCAAACACTTTGATAAGACACAAAAACAATCTGGTTGAAACACACAAGAAATTTAATAGCACTGAGGAGATTGAAGGAGGTTAGTCTCGAGTACGGATCAAGGTCAGTATTTATAGCTGGTGAGACACACCACGCCAGCATCGTGTGACACACTACTAAATCTTTCTTAAACTCAACAGGTAGCACTTTACAGTACAGTATTACCATAATTTATTGCACAATTTATGCAGGAACCGTACATTGAATCAAACTAAAAAGCGAATATTTGGCGTGCGTACTCAAAGTTACGTTCTTGCTATCGTAGTTAAATATATCTAACACGAACATTAAATTAAAAACAAATAAGTCTACAAACCTGATTTGGATACTCGGAGATCCGGATAGACCAAGTTTTATTGTAACGGGTGGTCCAAAAGACTGTGAACCGCTGTGCTGTGTTTTGTATGTACGGGTCCTCTGCACTCGTCGCCGACTGACGCTGTCATAGAACAGCGCAGATAAAACCATACAGCAGTTTTAGAACTACTTTTAAGGGCTTTACTTACCAATCTTATTAAAGGAGATGCTGAAACTGGCCACCGCCGTTGTCCATATATTTTTGGCACCTCTTTAGGAATTTATTCATCACTCGCAGTGGTTCACGTTGAGAAATGCTGGCATTTTCCTGACGGATATTTTGTTTTAATTCTTCCAGGGTGTGTGGGTTTGTCTTGTGCACTTTATGCTTTAACTGCAGGGGGTTAAGTTGGGCTACCGAGGGGGCATCAAATTTCTACTAATAATTGTCCTGAAATACACTTTCAATTATTCTCATCGAAAGATTGACTGTATGAGTTGTTGCAGAGTCTTGTTGAAAAAAATCACGCTTCCTGTCGGTTAATTCTCTAAAAAAAAAGACGCAAAATTGTATTTACATATTTACGGGCGACATCTGTTGACTCGAAAAAAAGCATAATAAATACATAAGTATTTATATTCAATACAGTAGAAAACAAATGCTGAGCCATAATACACTTCGTGACTAAATACAGGACTAAATAAAAAGCACACCGGTAATAATGCAGGCGCATGATATCGCGTCAACTCAATACTGATTCTGAGCAGAGCAGAGAAAAACAAGTGATGCTCGTGGCCTTGTGTATATCAGCTTCTGTTATCGTATTTCCGTGTTCACAGTGGAAAAACGCCGCGCAGCGGTTCACATGTATTTGGACATCTCTGTACTTTGTAATAGAAACATATTTGATAATATTTCTTCTGGCCTGCTTCACGCTCTCCTATCAAGTTTCCGAGTGTTATTGACTTCTGTGCTGCCGGGTTACCAGGCCTACAATATCGATGAAATTGTACGAGCTTTCGGCCATATTAAGCTCCATGGACGTTATTAGAAAATGCATCATTGGATAAGAATATTTAAAAGATGGCCATGATTTTGAGATGGCCGTTTATTTGTTATTCATTTCCTGATGATGGCTGAAAACTCGTACAATTTCATAGATGTACAACTTAATGTTTCAAAAATACATTTTTTCTGATGAAACAAATTATGGTTCGAAATCTAGAGGGGTAGCCGAGGACTCTAAAGCACGGCCTGGTACAATAACTAAGTAAATTAAAACCTTCCATTTGCAAAGCTGCTCAGCAAACATGTTTAATATTACAAATCGTAAAATATGACGGTATTTCTAAAACGTTCTGAAATTAGTTCTCCAATCTAGTTATCTTGTTCCCCTTAGAAGCAGAAACTTTGCATTTTTATATCATTTTATGAAGTGCATAGAGCACAATTTAATAGTTGTTTAACTAACGAAACATTACAAATAAAATGTATTCGGAGTGTAAAAACATAAAACGAACCAATGTGCGCTGTCTCAAAATCCTGTATTTGTAGCTCACACTTTATAAATAATGATTGTGCTAAAGATTATCTTGTGTTCAAGATGAACATGAAGCAAAATATTAGTTATGATATTATGTCTGTCTTTACAGCATACCGGAGAAGCATTTGCTTGGTGCATTCCTGTTCTTTTAGTACAACAGTCACGGTGACAGCACTCGGTCAAACAAAAGTCAGTAGAAACAAAGGCCAAGCGAGAGGTGCTCTTTAATTTTTCACTGCAGAGCAGAAGCGAGATGATGGTATTTTTATTTTACTTTTCCTCTTTAAAGATGAGCATTTGCTACCAATATAGATACCAGTGAACAGCCATGATTTGCCATGAGAATCAGCTATAGGTAAATTCTAGAGTTTGTGAGTATACAGGCTGTTATGCTAGCGATTGAGGAGAACGTAATGAACAATATTACATTAATATTTGTTTCATTTGTTTATTATTTTACTGATTAACAGCGGTATGCTTTCAGGTTAATTAGTACCTTGAAGCAGGCGTGCCATAGAAAGCATATCGCAGAGTGAGCGGCATGAATGCTGTAACACGGTAACAAATGTTACATCGGAATTGAATTCAAATCCTTTTTGTAAGGCCAATGACCTCACATTATCTATGCCAGTGGGTCACACATTGAGGTAAGAAGCAATCTATCTCACAGGAGTTCATTTCATGCCGCAGTTACAGCCATGCAAAAACATTAGGTAGTAAAGCATGTGATTGGTTTGTAGAAAAACACTTGGAGGAAGAGAAAAAATATCTAACACACTGAAGTGGATACATACTAAGGAACGATTTATCAAAATGTATCTGCATGTATACTCCTAACACCGGTATATTGAAAGATACAAGTGATGCATTAATAATACTTAGGTATATGCCGTTGCCTTAACTTCTATTTTGAAGAATGTAACTATAAAACGTATCTAAATAAATTGTGTTCTTCATCTTTAATTAACAATATTGAAATCAACATTGAGATAGTTATTTTCTTGCGACTTTCATACATACTGTGACAAAATGACAAAAATTGCAGTCCAATTAATTTTTCACACTTTATTTTCCTTTAAAACTTTTGCACAAATACTAAGTTATCTTCTTTTGACTTTAATACGGCCTCTTTAAAACTTCTTCACTTCGATACGACGTACCTTTCACAGCTGTCCTGCATTCCTGACACACTAGCCGACTCAAAAAACTGCCTGCCTTCACGCGCTCCGCAGGCTTTTATATCGGCGATGACGTAGCTAGATCTTTTTTGAACGTCTGCAGACAAGCTGGCTGCCGCACACTTCTCGAATGCTCTGTAAAACCCATTTTGTGTTACCACTTGATTGTTTAGTTAGACACGTGTTTGCTCACGTAAGTGGTGTGAAGAAGCTTGACCCTAAGCGCGTTTGTTACAAGCAGCACCAGTGGGGTGGAGCAGCCTGGCCCCAACCTTCTTTTGTTGTGCTGCCACTGCCCTAAGTAAATCAGATTATACTGACTATACTAGTGAAAAAAATTCAGCACGTAACCATCTAAGTTTGTGTCATTCTTCTTCTGTATTGCAGTAACTTTTTAAATGTAATTATGTATAATAGTACATAAAATGTAAATTATATTACAACTACTACTGCGCAATGTCTCTTGAATAGGTTACGATTGACGATGTAGTGAAACAGAAGGTGAGCAAATTTGTTTCTGCATTGCTTTTTATGAACAATGTTATACTCAATGAAGCCAATTGATAGCGGGCCACCTATCAGTGCAACGCCCTTTTAACCTGTAGGTTATGATGCTACATATATTAAAATAGGAAAAATAAGTTAATTTATAGTTGTTATAGAGTGATGGAGCGCTGTCAATGTTATGAACATGTGTCGATAACAGGCTACTCTGACCTGCCCTTTGCGCCTTGTTTAGCAAATAAATCGGAAAGTGATTTATAATTCATCTGGCCGTATCTGATTTTTAATATTAAAATGTATGAAAAAGTGTTATTCGTAATTTGTTGTCGTATTGTAATGTAATACTGGTCATTTATTTAATCGGGTTTTTGAACAGCGTTTGTGGTGACCCAAATGGGGTTGTTTTATTATTTTCACGGACGAAGAGTGGTTCGATTTGAACTATAAACCGCATTAATTAGTACATTTGAATGCAAACTTCCTTTAAGCATCAGAAAATTATGAAGTTGCAAGGATACCATTTTGGGCACCATCTTTGATAGAGGGAGACAATTTAATGCCGACTAAAAAATTCCAGCGTTTAATTTGAAGGATTACGTGTATCTGTTACAAGCTCCATGACCAATAAATATTTTGACACAAATTTTAGTTACATCTTCTGATGTAATTCACTGTTTTATAATTCCAAGATTTGAGGTTAAGGCTGATGCACTCCAGGACGGTTAAATCGAGCAATCTTTTGATTCAATCGTCCTGGAGTATTTTATGGACAATGTTCATAAGTCTACGGTGCAAACCACAGATTTATATCCTCCACACGGCCGGTATTTTATGGCACTGAACAGAATTAATGACACTGAAGTACGCAAATGTTTAAACTAGGTAGGTTACGCTCAGTTAACAGTACATAAAACATTCTCCACATTACGAATGGTTCTGTTCTGATGAAGGGGTCCTTTGTAAATGATCAGTGTCCATTTAGTACTATGATGAATTTGAGGAACTGGAGTGTAATTTATGAGTGTAGGTAAAACACATTTATACTGAGGGAAGCACAGTAGTTACCCACATACTCTCATTAGGTTGAGATGATAAAATGATGCAAAGGAAAATCTATGTATCAACTTCAGGTTTCTCAACAGAGATTTCTTTCTCAATGAGAGAAAGCACAAAAAGCATAGTTACGACGAGAAATTTGCAATAGTACATATGTTACCCCGATTGCGAAGCGTTGAGTTGTAACCACGTGCTTCTCGGGGGTTCGCGTTATGGATATGTAGCTATGGTACATGAGGAAAAGAGTTGGATGTTCTGAAAATTTGTGAAACACTGCACGTTGCATGCGGGCGCGGTCTGCATGCGGGTACATGTAGTTAGTTCATGAACTGATTCATTTTTACACGGTATACATACAAAATGAAAGAGAAGCAGGTTGTATTTACAGAGCACCTGTCAGACCATCATAAGCTTACTAAAGACCCTTTTGTTGCGGCTGGCACAGCAACGATCTAATTGCAGTGCTCCCCTTGGCTATGATAATTGATTTTATTCTCTTTACGCTTCGAGCTCTTCTGCATAATTCGAGCATTTAACTTCCAGAACTTGCACCAATACCTGAAAGTGCAGCTTTTTGTTTCTTTACAAATGACCTACAGGGGTAAAATAAAACTAGATACCTCCCTGTTCGATTTATATGCCCGGGTTTATATGCACATTTCTCTTTACCCAATATCTATAAACCTTGGCCGTGCTTCAGTCCTTAGGCAGTTTAATTTAAAACCTATAGCTGTCTAGTAGAGCAGCAAAACTTAAAACTTTAACGGATCTTGATGATTATCTCTATAAAACGCTATCTCAAGCAATTATTTCGAACTTTATTTCCCAGAAGGTACGGTCGTAACATAGAAGGCATTTCTTTCACTTGTCCTATGGATAGAACATAATAGAACAATATCCTCAGGTTATTTTGCGCACACATGTTAAGCTCCCCAAAATTTTAAAGAGTTATAGATTTCCTAATACCTGTGGCAACTGGGAAAAAGGGATCAGATATTCTTAAAAAGAGTGACGTGTAAAACAGAGGGGGATACCTCGTGCAGTTAGACCGACACAGATCTATTGTGGCTAGAACCCCCCAGGAGGCAGGAATGAAGTGACGGAGCCACCGGGCACCACAGGACGCAGCTAGACGGGCCACAGAGACGCACGGAAGTCCATAACCAGTGCTGAGGTCTCTTGATACCGCCGAGCAGCCACCACCCTGAGAGCCCGGTGTCGCTCAAGCCACGGAGGACAGCAACCGCCCAACGCCACCTGGCACCGAGAAGAACAGTTACACTGAGCAAGCATGCGCGCCATCTGTCTGGCACCGCCAAACACCATGCACCTAAAAGGACACCTGAAAGATGATAAAGAAATGGAAATAAAGGAAATGATGGAAAGGAAGCCGTAGCATGAAATTAAGCATCCCAACATTCGCGTGGTAGCCGAGGATCGAACCCGAGACCTTTCGAATGCGAGTCGCACACATAGCCGATACGCCAACTCGCTCAGTACGTGACATGTTACGTTCACAATTTTCTTACGTTTATTAATTTATTTTACTATCTACTTCTTTTTAATCACGATTAAACATTTGCAGAAATAGCTGTATTACACATTTCGTTGGAAAATAAAGGCAACAGCAATAGTGGTATTCTTAATAAATAGACGCTGTAATCTGGCTTTAAAACTCCACACTATTTCAATGCAATGTTATGCTAAAGTACTGAACGAATCAAACCAACAATAGATATCCTGCTATCCACTTTGTGTGCAATACGTTTTCATTTATAGACTACGTCTATCGCTTAGAATTCACTGATGATACAATATTATACAAACTTTTGCAATTTAAAGGTACTTCACAGGTTTTTCTCAGTAAATTCAAGATTTATTTCTTATATAAATATGCCAATATATGGTATACACCGAGCGGATGTCTCAGGTGGTTGCCTCTGGAGCCCGCATTGCAGAGATCTCGGGTTCGATCCTACCTGACCCATGGGTTTTCCGGGGGTTTCCCCGGATCGCCAAGCCAATGCTAGCTAGATTAATTACATCCCCCGAATTCCCTGTCCCTCCATTTCACTTCACTTCCCATTTCCTCTCACCCTTCATCTGGCTCACCCTTACCAGGTTAGTAGGTCGGCGGGGAATATGCCCTCGTTAAACCTCCACCATTCGGCGGTGCGATCTCCGGTCTCCGAATCCCCCTGCAGTATTCTATGATGCCGGTTGTACCAGATGCCATCGGGCTGTTTCAATCTATAAGTGGTATAGACTCTGCCCTCTGCGCTGTCAATGGCTCCTGGGGTCGGTCGCTCTCTGTCTACTCTCGTTTCATCCTTCCTCCCGGTGGTGCCCTGCAAGGGACCTGGGTACAAAAGATCTTCAAGCTCGACGTGCCGAATCCCCTCCACGATATGCTATCCTATCCTAGGCACATCAATGAAAATCGTTACCTTATTTTTAATTTAAAAATATTCGATGTAATATATTTTACGATTGGGAGTTTTCTTGAGACTCTTCATATCGCTCCTTTGAAAGGTACTGCATAAAAAGGAAAGTAGAGTTTGGAAGTTCCTTAAATGGCAATGCTGTTATTTATCCGAATTATCGTTTTTTAGTTATACTCTCTCTCTCTCTCTCTCACACAGACACACAGACACACGCACACACACTTATATTTACCTACAAAGCCTCTCGTATTCAAGGGTGTGAAATTTTGGTATCGAAGTATTGGGTGGGAGGCAATACCTTCTGTATCACGATGTAGGTACTATTTCAGAAAGTAAAAAGTAACACACTGAAGATGTAGCAGAGTTAATTTTGTAACTTTACGCTATTTACATGACCATGAGAGAAAGAAAAATGAATTGCGACTTGCCACTTGAAAAAAAAAAATTGTAACTGTCTGAAAATTCAAACCAAAATCGAGGAATAAGTCGGAAGTTATGTGCTTTAATCGGATAATTTTACTCTTTTTTGTGTGTGTAGCAAGATCTTGTCTAGTGCTTATAATTTGCAGATCTACAAAAAAGTTAACATTGAAGAGGTTCCCAGTTTGAATCTAAGTTAGCCTGAGTTATCCACATGAGGTTTTCTCCGCGGTTTTCCTTTATCCTGAGAAGAAAGATTGGCTAACTTTCTATGGACCCGAAGGTTCAATTGAGCATCATTTTACTCATTTCACTCATTCATCGTGGATACCAGGTTAAATGACCTTAAGTAATTTAGAACAAAGAGGATTTCGCTGGCTGTAAAGGGGAGGGATGGCCGTGGAATGAGGCAAGAACGCGTTTCATTGGAGTGGCCCTTCTGGGCCATTTTGTCTCTGCCTGCCTTAAACCGTAAAGTGCAGAAAAAGAACATCGGTGTCCAAGACCTCTAAGAGCGGGCGTTAAAATTACTAAAAATCCTTGGGACAGGGAGTGACCCTCAGTAGTTCCACGAATAGTATCCTTCGCCATTCCTATACCCAAATTCGTATGTGTTCATTGTTTGTCTCCTCTAAAAAGGAAGAGCAGTGACCGGTTACAAGCCCACAATTCAATCTCCTGCTAGGTTCTGCCAGACTCCTTGGTCAAGCTCAACACCCACACAACCTCAGGCAAGCTATCAATACTTGCTTCATGGGAAGAGAGAGCATCTGGCAGGAGTCGTGTTGCATTGTATGAGAAAGCGATAAGGAATAAATATAATGAGAACGATTCTCTCGCCCCCGCAGTAAATCATAAGGTCCATCTTGTCGCTTCGGCATGTCGTTTCGAATTAAAGTTGGCTTTCCTCGTCTTGGCACACGCCCTGCATGGAGTTCCATCACATGCAGTTGAGAGCCACTTCGTCATAAACTAACTTAGCCCGAGGCGATTGTGTGAAACAATGCACACAGGTGGCTAAGGAAGTCGAAGGAACCCAGGGCGGGATACCAGCTGTCCGTGATCTTTATATAAAAGGGGTGGACAGTTCCTCTAATGCAATAATCACCGAGTTTCCTGTGTGTAAATAGAGTCGTCACGTATCTAGATTTTTCTTGTCGACGTTGGATCGTTGTTGAAATGCAGTCGCTTGACGCGACCTTGTGTGGGAGTTAACTGACCCGGGTTGTTGTAAGAACCCCAGGAAGATGATATGATATGGGGAGGAACCCATTTACCTCAAACTGCGTACTTTGTACACGCCCTTAGTCTGCCACTCACTTCTACTTGAAATTTCTGCTCCACTCAAACACTAAAATATAGACGTACAGGCTTAGGCTTTCACGGCTGACGTCATGAGGAGAAGGCATTCCGGATCTACCCTGAAGATTCCAAGAGCAGTCATTAGTGAGCCGTGGAACCTGGGTATCTCCTGTCTTCAATAAACGTATTCGGTGTAATTTAGATATGGAACTATGTGTCGCTTCTTAGTTTCTTTTGTGTGTTCTATCGCAATAATTTAGTATATTTGCATTGATAAAATTATTTTATTCTGCAGTCATCGGCGACTGAAAAAGCTATTAGCTTCTTATATACAATAATAATGCTTAATCTTAATATATCATTGACTTTTATCCCCTTTATTCTTGCAATGATTTATAGCACTCTTGAATTAAAAATGTACTAGAAATTTAACATTTACTTTTCTCATACATACCCTAAAAGCGCTATAGGTTCTCGGACTTTTTCTAAGCCTTGTTATTTTTACGTAACAAAAGTCCATCCTCTACAAAAAGCCTTTTTATGAGGGCTAACGAAGGAAAACTGTCTCAGGTACATTATTTGAAGTTCAGAGAAGATATCTGTATCTTAGACTCGCAATATTAATGCAAACCGGGTTCACAGCTATATTTATGTTGGTTATCAAGGAGAATGGCGTTTATTTATGAAAGTTTATAACATTCTAAAGGTGAATCAGTAAATTTTAAGGGTGCATGGTCAAGCATGTTCAAAACATCTAATGATCTGCATCCATATTTTTCAGAGTTTATATGTCGGAACAAAATGGAATTTGGATCGTGTATTTATTATGGAATTTGAGGCAACAAATCGGATGCATTGCTTTCACACGTTTCCGAAGTTATATCATTCAATAAGTTACTCTCACAAAAACTTTTTTTTCCTGTTTTATATCTTTTAGGTACAAGGTGATGTAGTAGATTGAAGGGACAGTAAAATATGTAAAAAGTGAGTCTCTTTATGCTGGCTTTGAAATTCCAATCTCGACACTACGAAAAACAAAGCAATAATGATTTAATCGGTTCAACATTTGTGCTGGAAAATTCCATTTACAACAAATTTCTTGGAACGTGCCTCAAGTCTTTCACATAATCTGCCTATGTAAGTAGGTCGTATTTTTCTTGCAGTAAACTTTTGTCCTTATAGTTTACTAATTTTACAAAATCATACACGTTTCATAATGAAGGGGATTTTATAGAAACTTTACAGAAAATTAAAAATATGCACTTTATTATTCTGTAAATATCTTAAATACGAGGTAATACAACTGATGTGTTACAGCCTTTTCAGGAGAAAATGAAAAATAAGGAAAGATGTTCCACTGAACTGTAATTTGGGATAGGGGGATATTCTTCAGAATATATCATATTCTTGGAACACGCCGCACTCAGTACCTATTTTGGTAATTTTTAAACTCTTTTAGTTATGCTGTTTACACAAACACAGAGATTCTTTCTATAATTGCAATACTTCCTCTATAGATTTAAGAAGTACGAAAATAAAACTTAGAAATGTAAGCAGTCAATGAAGCTATGAAATATTTAAGTGCATTGTTTTCCACTTTTACTTGTACATTCATTTAAACTCGTGTTTCAGGATTTTTAACTAAGCTAAGGTGGTTCCCAAGTGACGGATAAGTTTTATTCAAGGAGATTTATCCTACTTGAAATAATTAGTAAACTTTGCTTATGTGAAGCCTACATATTTTCAAATTCCTAAACCGCCATAATCTACATTTTTATACGGCCTGTTACCTTATTAACACAACACCTAAATGAAATGTCACTCAAAATAATATTCCTTGAAACATTCCCTATTAACTCTTATAGTCCCCCTTGCGATTTACTTATGTCGTAAATTATTACTTCCACACCCTTGACTTCTAAACAATGAGGATACATGAAGCTGTTATGGTGATATTTTACCTAGGCTTTAATTATTTTTAAAATGTGTGATGGAGACGAGCGATAGCACTAGTGTACTTAAAAGCCACATTTAGAACAATTTGCAAAATTCATTCAGTTATAGTTACTCGTAAGTCAAGCAAATACAAGTATTTCATGCAATAGTACAATTTTCTGGACTGAAAGAACGCAGTTCAATCAAAGTGAACATGCTTGAGGCTAACATTTCGTACAATTCTTTGGCTGTCGTCTTCAGAGATTTGGAAGTTCACCTCAACAGCAACTGGATTGGTATAAATATATTCATATGTCACTTCTTTCTACGAGTGTTTATTCATTATGGACACCTACGGATAAACAATTTTCTTTTAACAACGGTTTCCGAGGAACTTATTCGAATTTTAGGAGTATGTTGGCTCTTAAATTGCTGGCACACTCCTGCAATGAGCGTTCCGCTTTGAAAATAAAAGTCAAATATGTAGGCACGGCTAGGTTACGTATAAAACCATTCAAATCTAATATCTTTACTTGTCTAACCTTCGTCTTGTTGCGAAGTCTAGAGATTGGATGATCTGATTCCACTTATGCCTGCCAAAACAAGGTCCGAAGCACGCGCATAAGGCAAAGGTCAAGTACGATGTGGTTTTCCAGTCCTACAAGTTCCAGAAATGGTTACCTACTAGAGAGCAAAGTGGTACAACATATCTCTTTCTGCTGGGCTGCATAGAGTGAACGCCGACTGACGTCATACTGCCAGTATTTGGGGACCAAAATACAAATTACGTTGGTGTGCACTTATTAAAGTTAGTAGTCCGCAATGAAGAACTTTTGCATGAATTTTAGTTAATGTTATGACCTGTCAGCTATTATACGGGTAAACCAACTGTTGGCCAGTTCTAGGTAGGCCTCTAATCGGGCTACTCTGGGCCCACACTATGTTAACCCACATCCTCCATAGGTCTGCTGGTACCTTATACGAGTAGTATATCCATTATCTATACGTTTAAAAAATATTTGAAGGCACAATTACTAGTGAATCATGTTGCCATTTTCTCAACCGTGGTTTACCTCTATTATTAGAAAACGTGTCCTTCAATAAGGAAAAGAGAAATGTGGTATCAGCACCACATTTTGCAATATGCACACGTCAACTTTTGAATGAAATAAAATAGTCATCTTTAAGTCTTCAAAGATGTAAGAACCGATGATAAAGTTATCAAGATTTCCACAGCAAACATTTAGTGAGCAACGATGCTGAAAAGGCCCAGTTTTCATTCATTTGGGGGTTTCAGGTACCCAATAATGTATATTAGGTCTACTAACTTGCTCATTCATTTGATACTTCATTTTCTCATCGAGTTCCTGAGGGACATGTTTTTAATGGAACAGCTCAACAATTCACTTCAGTAAACAATATGATGTAATAAAAGTTGCTTTGTCTACTGCGCGGAACCAGACTATACCAATTACCGTGGTTTCATTTCAAACTCTGAGGTTGGGTCCTATGGACCGCATAAAGGAGCCCCATGAAAATACTTTCCGTGTCACAATTTGGAAGGCCCCCTGCCGCTATAAGGTTTGGTATTTGATTTTTTCTGTTCATTTAAGAGATATTCACATGTAACGCATTATATGAACCACCCTATATATTGGGTTGACCTGAAGCCGTAAAAACATTTTAAACATATGTTGGGAGGGAATGGATTGAGTTATTGTTATTGTTATTATTGTTATTATTATTGTTAATATTATTTTTATTGTTATTATTATTGTTATTATTAGTGGACACACTGTAAATTTATGAGACTTCTGACTCTAAATGGAATGAAAACTTACAGCATTTTTGTTAATATTCTTCATCTACACAAATCGATTAGCACGAAAAACGATTTAGAGAAGACCGCATTTCAATCACAAGGAAGAGGCATACGTTTGCCTACAGTTAAACCGCTACTTAAGCTTCAATTCCAATAAGTACAGCGTAAAAAGTAAATTTACTTTCGGTTCCAATACGTCACGTTACACATATGTGCAAAGAGGGAAAGAGACATTGAAGAAGATAGAGGAGAAGTTGGAAATGAGACTGGAAAGGAAGAGAGAATGAAAGAGGCAGGGGTGAAAATGGGGAAATAAAGAAATAGAGGGAGGAGGAGAGTAGAACAGTGGAGGAGACAGTGTTAGATGGAGAAATTCAGAGAGGAATGTTTGTATTTAGTGCAGCCGCGGCTTGTGCTATTAACTAAGAAAATAACTAAGTGCGTATTTGCCTTAGCGCCAGTAGTGAAATTACTAGGCTTCTCTAAGTGGAATTGAACTCCATTCGCTTGTGATTAGCTACATATAACGACTAATGGGAGTTGTTTACAACATGCTGTTATAGTCGCATCATGCTTCCTACAACTACAAAACATCAGCTCTTAAGAGGCATGCTTTTGGTTTGCCAAAGCTGGAGAGCGTTTATAGTTGAGACATTCACCAACACAAGCGACATGCATTTCTCCTTCGCATGTGCTTCGCGTACCTACCAACTCTTAAGCTATGTAACCGTCCGTTCTGGTTAGAATTGTAAATGATACTGCTTATGCTTTGGGGTATCTTTCTCCCTCTGTGGCCTTTGACACACTCTTGGTACTATATCGCATCCCATCCTCCAGGTTTTCTCACCCGGAGGAACGTACAATAAACACATCCAACCACTATCTCTCTCAGTCCCCATGCCACAACTAAGCTGTAAAATTAAACCCCGCCATCGCGGAGTTTCATCTCATATTAGTTAAGGTCCCCGAATAGCTTAAACGCCGTCTCTGTTCCGAAACGACCAAGAGAAGAGCATCGTTGATTTTCCAACTGGGTTCATTTTGAAAGAGAAACCAGCAGATGTCCCAGTAATTTGCTTGTGTCCTTTTAGCCAAAACTTTCCCTCCCACTGCCTTCAAATAATAGAGCATTGTCGTTATTCGTGCCCCTTTGTCGTCTTTACTGGCATAGGAGATTGAGGGCGTTCATATAACGACATAGTTTTTAATGGCGACGCCATAGAATGTCCTTTGTAGGATTAAACAAGTCAGTTGGATTACAGTCTAGACGTACGCCGTGCAACTTCCTTTTTTGCTTCACTAACAGTAGAAGTCTAATATGGTATGCTTTGCAGAGGTAGATGTGAGGGTGCATTCATTAAATCTGCGAAACAGTTGACTGCTAGCCTGGAGCCAGAGTTTTTGTAATAGTACCTTCCAGAGGGTGTAAAACAGTAACAAGAGCCTTTCAAGTGAGTTACTATCTCACACAAATAAATTAGCAAATGCATATATTTGTTAGACATATTTTATATTTCTAGAAGACAGCTATTTGTTATACAGCGTGTTTAATTTTATTGTAGTAACTTGAACTCTATAATTCGAAGTGATACCGTTTGGCAATAAAGATGTTTGGTCAAACTTTTAAAATAACGTAACAGTTGTCTTATGTTACTATTATATTGCCATTGAACAAAAATATAAAGATGTTTGTAACTGCTTATATCATAAATTTATTTATTTATTTTAGTGCTATTGTAGTTGCCTTTTTCTTTTTCAAAGATCAAACTGCATGAAATTGTAGCGCAGCCCTGTCAACATCCACGCACGCCATCTTACTCGTTATTTTATGTGGGCGCTCCCCATCCTTTACAATAGCCACATTTGTTTGCAGTCATTGGGATGAAACTCTCGACATTCGACTTCGAATGGGTAGTCGCTTCATTTCGTCTGCCCTTTAACAATCATGCCAATTCGAATTACTTCCTTTAAGGTGCTTGTGATAGGGATGCCTAAATGGTTCAGGAATTACAGAGGAGTGTTATGTGTGGCAAAATAGTTGATGCAATAGAAGATTAAGATTCCAGAAAGCTAAAGAAAAGTATAACATGAACACAAACATAAAATAGTCAATTGATGATATATGGCACTTTGGATTTGACCTTCATCACTGGTCACTTTTTAGGCAAACAATTGTTATATACGATACCAATAGAAATTTATAGCACATGCCAAGCTTTAGAGGTCTACAACGCTTTAAACTGTATTTAGGTCACATTTTTAACTTTTGATATTTGCTACTCTGTTTTGCACTCAAATGTGTAGGATAAGATTGTGGTGCTAGAAAGCTGAAATTATTACTGCATATTTTTACGCCCACACTTATGGCCTGCATTGTCTTAGCTTGTGTTGGGTAAATAAAATTGGAAATAAAAATATAATGTATCGTTTAGATATAAGAATCAACATATTTATAATCTACTGGAATAATTTCTTTATCAGATTAAACATAATTATGCTGATCTTATATTACGTGTAGTCAAAGAAACCACTAGTTTACATTTCATTTTCCAGAAAAAATCGACCTACAATGTTTATGTACGTAATTAGTCTAATGATACCACTACTAATATTAATAATAAGCGATCACTCCTCACACAAATTCAGCATTTAGACTATTCAAAAATGGGAAAACATCGATTTCAACTACTACCTTAACGATATACTAAGATACATCAATTTTTGAACCACTAAAGCTGAACTGAACAGTTATGTTGGGATATTTAATTGTTATGTTAATCTTGTGAAATTATGTAAATATATGCATATCTTACTGTTTAAGAGAGATGGCATTTTCTGTCATTTTTATGCGCTATAAAATGGTTTAACACAGCAATTAGGTGTTTAATCTATGTGGTTAATAGTGTTACTAAAGAGCTGAAAGTTAAATTATTGCTATTTTTTTATTTTTGTTTTTTTATTTTAATTTGAGGTAATTTTGTTCTTCAGGCTACTTTAGAACGTGAATAATATTTTAGTAACAAATAATCATTATAGTTTCAAGAAGATGCATGACAAATGTTACCTTCACATGATTTTCGCTACAGATTCTACAACAAATTATTCTTACAAAAGCTTCTTCGTCATATTATTCGACATAAACATTAAATTTGTAGAACTGGTTTATTACATATTTCCTTGTAGGTACAGTGGAGATGGAGAAATCAAGTAGCCTGAAACGATGGCTAAACCTTTTAAGAGCTGGTCGCCATGTGATGACTTTGAATTTCCATTTTCTCTGCATGACCAGGAAGGACTGGAAGATTTTTTGGTAGTGTTTAACACCCGCTTTTACTACATACGGCACCGCAGGCGGTGACACTGATTATAAATGGAATGAAAATGGAGCACCAGTGGAATGAGATAGCGGGGAAAACCGGAGAACCCGGAGGAAACCCGCCCCAGCGCCGCTTTGTTCATCACAAATCCCATATGCGGTTGCCTGGGATTGAACCCAGGCCACTTTGGTGGAATGGAAGATTAAAGCATGATACTTTCCATTTAAGAAAAGTAAAGCTATTGGAAAATTCAAACAAAAATTACAAGAGAAATATTTGAGAAATGCTTAAACAAAAAAATAATAAAAATTGACATGAATCGTGTGCTTTGACACGATCTGCTAATTTGTGTATTAATAGTTTACAAGTTTACCACTCTACCAATTTAAGGGCTAACCAGTTATACAAAAGTAATTTAAAATGAAGACATTTTCAGAAGTAATTCTCAGAAAATTCAAGTTATAGGTTTCGTTTGTCATGCAAATATTTTAAACATCGTTATGTTAATCAAGATCGTTTGAGTCATTATTGATCATAATCAAGATTATCGAAAAATGTTCTTGGTTTTGAAGCAGCAGCCTGGTATTGACACTTTGTTGACGTTGTATGACTATTTTTATATGTGTCGATTTACTGATGAGGTATATATCATCAATATATATTTGACTTCCAGTCAAAAAGTATAATTTTTTATGGAATAAGTAATTCAAGTTATTCGTTTAATAGTAAAGAATACTTTGGGTTAGACATGTTCTTGAAACTTTGTATTGCATTTTTGGGCGAATTTAAATTTAAATATCAGTATTTAAGTGACTTTTAGTTTTTGAGTCATTTTGTTTATAGACACACGCTTTTCTAAAACGCTTTGGTTTCAGGGGACTTCAAAACCTGTAGTTCTGGTGAAATAGCGAAATTGAATGTTTGTATGAAATACAGTACTTCCTGTACTTACTACACTAAACTAATAATTAAACTGCTGAAGCCAATATACAATCCAGGGCATTTGGAATGACAGCCATTTTGAAGATCCTTATTTAACGAAGAAAGGGAAGTGGTTAAAGGAAAAGTGAAGGTTTAGTTTGATCCATAAATAGATCTTCATTCCAGAGCGCTCTCTCTTCAAATGACACCTTTGTAATATAACATACTTCCTTCAGTTAATGCTTCTTAACTAAATGTTATACCCTAATTAAATTAGGTTACAGAGAAAGCAAGTTTCAAATTTGACATATCTCTAAGGACTGAGTACCTCTGCCTTGCATTTTTTTGAAGTTACAAAGAGACTTCATTGTCACCTTTTACCATCATACTGGTTACAAACAGCTGATTCAGCGTGGCCAAAGTTTTATTTTATTCGAGTTTGCTCTACGGGATGTATGTATGTATTTCTTCACTTCAGAAATTAGACTGTCACATTGATGAAGGGCAGTTGTGATCAACTTTGCGTATATCCGCAACTCTTCTACCGGAACAGTCAGGTAGCAAGCTTCATAACGTCCATGGTCACTTCATACGAGATTTATTGTTTTCTGGAGTATTTTGGAGCCCCTCTATTCTCTTTTCTCGGCACTGTATACTTAGTTTTAAGAGTAACTTTTAAAGCACATTTACTGGGATATCGCAACAGTTAATGGTATATGTTGCAACGAGAGCATAATGCAGCAATTAAGATACTGTATATTTTATGAAACTCGCTAATATTCATACGAGCATCCTAATTGCCATTATTCCCAAGTTTCATACCACAATTTATGCTTGACCGCATGTTTAAGTTTCAAATCTTTAGTATTCTACGCTGTACGTTATTGTCACTGATCTCCGACATTTGAACTATTTGTTATTCATTTGATTGTACATACGAGAATCGATAATAGCACCTTCAACTTTTACAATGATACAGAGAGTATATATACACAGGATGGAAGTGAAATGATCCACCAGACTTTAACAGCGAACTTCTCATATTGTGAATAGCAAGAAAGTCTAATACCAAAATATTGAAAAGTTTATAGCTTTCTAGAAAAAAATAGTTTTATCAAAAAAAAATTACCATCACCTGACTGAATTATTATTGATTGAATGTTCTTGATTTATGGGTATATTCATAGAAAATTGAGTAAATTACAACTTTTTCCTCAGGTGTATTTCAATAGATTCGACGGTTTTTGTGTAAATTAAATTTAAAAGAAGCCACAATTTGTTACCTCTGTGTTGCAATAAATTGTGGATTTTTAAAATTTATTTTGCGCAAAAACCACTGGATCTATTGAAATACACCAAACGAAAAAGTTGTCGTTTATTCAATTTTCTATGAATATAGCCATAAATCAAGAACCTTCAATGAATAATAATTCAGCCAGGTGATGATAAATTGTTTTGATAAAAATGTGTTTCTCTAGAAAATTTTAAACTTTTTTTACATTTTGGTATTAGACTTTTTTGTATCGTATCGTACTTAATCGTATCTTCAATCATGAATACATTTATTGTAATATACATATTTTTTGTATGAATGCATGCTTAAAGCCAAATTACTGGTGGTCTTTGGAGATAGTACAGCCTGAAGTAACCGTTATTTAGTCTATAATTTAAACAACTGCAAAGACTTAGTTCAAATTAGTATCTTATCATTATACATTCTTTTCTGACATAAAAGTGGGAGAAAAATCGGAACATAACGGACTGCACATTTGAGTCTAAAGATACATTAATTGTATACAGGTAATTGCAAACGAGACTTTCTGGTGTATTTCGATTTTGGATGAATAATTGATATCAATGAATAAATGGGCTATGCTAAAATACAACGGAAAAATTGGATTTTAAATGGAGAGGCAAGAATAGATTTGATATTTAATGTCTAATGTCCATTTATAGAATCAGTTGACTATAGTATAATTCTTTTAGCTAAATCACACATCGACATGGGATGTTTAAAAGTGAGACGCCATACGCTGGCCTTCAAATTCTATACCATTTTAACCACAACTCGAGAAACAGCAGTTACTTGAAGCAAGTTGCATATTTTAGAGATCTAAAAATGTACGTATATTTTTACCTACCTCTTGTATTTATGATATGCAATATTTCTTGTTCGAATGAACATTTATATAATTTTCAGTGCATAACTTTATTTGTCATGTAAGTGGCATATATTACATATGTACACATTTTAATCAAAACCATTTAGAGGCATTTTTGAGAGAATCAAGAATATCAACATTTTAAAATAAATGTAGTTTGAGATGAGAAGAGTTATCTGGATAAGCTTCGTGTCTCATCCTGGGATAATATTCAGCTTAAATGGTATTTACTGGACATTTTGACGTAGAATTATGCTAGACGCGTGCGAACTGATCTTACTCTGAACATACCTTTGTTAGATTCAAGGACCCTCAAAACATATTTAAAGTGAAATCTCTGTATCGAATTTTTAGAATGTAGAGTAGGATGAGAGGTAGAATCCGAACTGAAAAATTTAATGCTATAGCTGGGATTTGAACCACAGACCCTCCGCTTACGAGGCGGGTGCTCTAACCATTAAGCTAGTGTAACAACCTGCCAGAATGACACTGAATTCTCCAACCGATTCGTATTTCTTCCGGTAAACCACAAAGGCCATAACTGTCTCGCATCAGAGATAAGTATCGCAATGGCGACTTAATATCGTAAGTACTTTATACTTCGGAAATAAATATCCTTTAGAAGGTACAGCTTGTGTGTTTAAAAACACTAACAGTAAGTTTGCTGGCATAAATAAATAAACAATATAGGATGTTTACTTTCCCTCTCTACTTCTTATTCATTTTTGAAAGGCATTACATAACCTAATTTATAAAGGTGATATTGCTGAAAAGTTTGTTATAATTATAAATTTCAAGAGAGTAAATCTTCAAGAATTAATACCGTTTTTGTTTCCTGAGAGGAATGTGACTAAAACAATACTGCGGAAACCGTATACTTACGATGCATTACAAGCATAAGGGAAAGGCAAAAGTTTAAGTAGTGTTCAAAATATTTAATATTTATTCACAAACTATAAAAGATTGTGTGGCATGCGGGGTGCACAGAGCAAAGAGAAGGAATTAGTAAGGGAATGCAGACTCTTCTAGAGTCGAAAGGAAGGAAGGAAGGAAGGAAGGGAGGAAGGGAGGAAGGGAGGAAGGGAGGAAGGGAGGAAGGGAGGAAGGGAGGAAGGGAGGAAGGGAGGAAGGGAGGAAGGGAGGAAGGGGAGGAAGGGGAGGAAGGGGTGGAAGGGGAGGAAGGGGAGGAAGGGGAGGAAGGGGAGGAAGGGGAGGAAGGGGAGGAAGGGGAGGAAGGGGAGGAAGGGGAGGAAGGGGAGGAAGGGGAAGTAGTGTTCAAAATATTTAATATTTATTCACAAACTATAAAAGATTGTGTGGCATGCGGGGTGCACAGAGCAAAGAGAAGGAATTAGTAAGGGAATGCAGACTCTTCTAGAGTCGAAAGGAAGGAAGGAAGGGAGGAAGGGAGGAAGGGGAGGGAGGGGAGGAAGGGGAGGAAGGGGAGGAAGGGGAGGAAGGGGAGGAAGGGGAGGAAGGGGAGGAAGGGGAGGGAGGGGAGGGAGGGGAGGGAGGGAGAGAAAGTGAGTAACGGAGCGAGGAGAGATTGAAAGGATGTGGGATAGTGACAAGGAAGAAAGAAGTTTTCGTTTTTAATGCAATAGTTCCAATTAAAATAAAATCAGTTTGTATATCATGCATTTCTAATTGGAAGATATTTTAGCTTATTTTTTCTTTAATAACAGTGTTTTTCTTGCATTATTCTCCAATTTTTTCTCACGGTACTTTTTAACTTTTTAAAGTCTTTATTAAAACATGCCCTTTTAAAGCAAACTACTTACAATGTGTTAGAATTTTAAAGGACACACCTTTCTTGCTGATTTTATCCACTTAAACAGGCTAACTTAAACTACCAGGCTAATTTTGTATGTACTGGCTTTATTTTCCTGCCTGACAAACTGTATGCGGGGTTTTACCTATAATTATATATGGCATAAGCATTTCAAATTTTCCCTGACGCAGGTTTATGGTGAAACGTATTTAGCGTCTGCAACGGACTTCTATAACGTGTTGTGGTCTTAAAAACCAGCTACAATTCAAGCTTTGAAGTCTTCATATTATAATAATGGTACATTTAATTGTAAATGTTTAACATTTGTGTCTCTAAGTTCCATTCCAAAGCAGCTGTTATATAAACCGCAATAGTTTTCTGGTACCTCTGCTTATCGTGTCGTGCATTAAACATTCGGATCATGTGTTGTATAAAGTTTATATTTATATAACAGTTGCAAAACAATCAAACTTTGGAACTTATTTGAGTAGTTGTATGCAATTTTTTGTTCTGGAAAGTTATGTTCTTTTCAAGTAATTGTGCTGATTCAGAAATTCCATAAACTATAGACAGAAATACACTGGAATTGTTTTGATTTAGAATGCTAAGATGATAAACTTGAATGAGAAACAGGAATTTTATTGTAAATAAAACAATTTTTTTATTTCAAGAAATTGTTATAGCTTACTGTTAAATTAATTAAATTGAAGTGAGAAGCCAACAATGTAAAATAATGAGCGCGATACTCCAAACTTTTATAATATTGTGTATGATATTCCACGGCAAGCTAATGCGTTTCTATGGTGGATTAGCATATTTTATGGAAAAGAATAGAGCTAAAGAAAACATATCTAGAGGAAAAGTGGGAAAGTGATCTATAGCAGACACAAACTTTAATGGCGATGTCAGGAGGAGCTGGTCAACATAACATCCAATCAGAGGCTTGCCACGCCTTGCGGTGTTGCACAGCTAAATACACTGTGAAATTACCCTGCAAAACCGATATATCATTTGCACCCACAAAATGTATTTGCGCAACAGGAAAGAGAAGGAAGTGATCATGAAATGATTATCTATCATGGAAATGTGCTGAACTGGAACAGTAAGTTGGACATTTGTATTAAAAGCAAAAATCACAATTGTTCTTAAAATAAGCAGCGGTTAAGCTCCGATGTATAAAATGACAGATGTACTTCTGCAGCACAAAGAAGACACTGGAATTAATGGTAATTATGTCCAATTGTGTGCACCAATTCCCAAACATAAACTGAACAAATACTTTTTGAATCAACAGGCTCGAACATACGTATATTCCGAGTCTGGGAAGGGCAGCATCACGCCCACAGGACTTCTAACAATATATTCACTCACTTAATGCCTGAATTAAGTTAAATTTGGAGGAACAAATTAAACTCCATATTAATAGCTTTGCACCGAGAAGTTTAGCTACACGTAGCATCAAAAGTACGACTTTTCTTTTCCAATTTTTGTAATTGGAGTTATTGCTAATCATCATCGTTATCATCATCGGCTTCAGGGATTAAGCATTTCCTGGCTTGTTTCGGCATCAGGAAACTTAGAATCGATGAATCCATCTCGTTTGCGAGCGACCTATACTTCTGCCGCGAGGCCTGTAATTCATTAATAGTGTTGGCACACGGTATTCCGACATTCTTCCCACGTGTTGTTTCCAACTACATATATCAATATTGCTTAATTCTGTCTGTAAGCGTAACGGATGTTCTTTGCTGATGTGGGATGTCGTGCCAGTCGGTGGTGCCCACAAATTCTACATCTATCTTTTAACTGAAGACTAGGGGTGAAATAAACGGCGGAATGTATGAGGAAAGCGGTCAGCAAAATAAGCGGTTCAAAAGGAATTTTCTGAAATAAGCCGTCAGAGGATTGTTTTTAAGAGAGACTGGCTTAGATTTAAGGGAAATCGAAGATGTGAAATAAGCGACCATGTGTTGTATACTGCATGTCAGGTAACACGCGAGGAGAAGACAATTCCAAGATATTATTACCTACGTTTCAACTCCTTAATGAAATCACATCATTAGTGTTTTAACAACAAAAATGTTTGCTCGTGTTTGTTTGTGAGTGATCAAGTAGTTTTGATGAAAGTAATTACCACTAATAAGGGAAAGCTAAGTACGTCTCACAAAAGCTATGCATATCGAAAGTACAGAGACACATTAAGTGGTGAAATAACGTGGGTCTGTGTGAAAGAAAAATCCAAGAAGTGTGGCGGAAAATTAACAAATGGGAGCAACGATATATTGAAAGTTATCTGAGCATCAGTGTGGATCACCTGATGAAACCTCTTTAAAGGTGAAGAAGTGCACATATCAGGTGAAGAAGAGAGAGAGCTAGGGAGGAACATTCTTCAAACTGTGTCACAAATTCGATGCAAGTATTTTCGAGCCACACGTTGGTGCGACAGTTTGTCACAAACTTATTTGTTCCGCTTTGAGGAGACAGCTCGTAGCAAGTTATTTGCTATACGTGTTGAAGTGACAGTTGGAAGCCGAGTATAACTTTACTGCCTCACCTTATTATACATTATCGGCGTAAGAATTAAGGTTGAGAATAAGAGGAAGAAGATAATGTACTCCATTGGTTGACACTGTATCGATGATTCTTGTAGGTTACGCTTCCTGCATAGCTCGAGCGATGAAAATTCGTATCTCAGGGTGTGCGTAGGTTTTGTGAAAAGATGACACTGGTTTCAAACCTTAACCCATTTAATAACGTTTCACTTTATATATGTTGCGCCGCGATATGCTGACCATATTTAATTCGTGGTGCTACACTTAGCAATCCACTAACGATATAGGAATAAACGTTTATGAACACTTGTGTTTATACGTTGAACTTCACAATATTTGAGCAATTCATCTCACTCACAGTCGTCCATGTCTACATACGACGAGTGACGCTAACATATTTTTAAAATGTAAGTATTTTAAAAATGTAGGTTAATTCGCTGTTCTTTGCTATTCTCGCTTTCAAACTTACTAGTATTCTCTTTATATTTACTTGCATTTATTTTCAATAATCATCATTTATCAAATGCTTTATTTACTTTGCATTTATTAATTACGCATTTTAAATTAGTTATGAATGTTAAAATCAAAATAAACTTTAGTACCAGGTTGCTATTGACCCAATAGGGGCCCTGGTTCTTCAAACTGTTAGCAACGATTAATAGCTTTTGTACGTTCTCTTAAAGTAATGGGATCAACTTTTCCATCTGTGGGTGTAATCATTTCTCCTCTGCTTCTTCATCACTTAGTTTCTAAAATGGGATTCAACAGAAGATTTTCTATCTTCGTCCTTTGAATACCTTATATGCAGATAGCAATTTTTTTTTCGTTTGTGTGGTTTACACAGTTACCACTCTTGCGCTACATATTTCATTAAATTCCCTTAAACACCATTTAATTTTATAATATCCCTTGTTCTTCCTTTCACATAGTACAAGCATTAAATGACTTGTGTTTTTACTATACCACAGAAAACTTCTTCGACCAGGATTTAAATTCCTCTCACTTGTGGGAAACATTTATCAGTTGTCATGGGGATTTTGAGTTGTTAAACTTTAAAAAAATCAAATTGGTGTATTGATAATTTCATACGTAAATTATTGATGAGACCGCTCTTTTCTTTTCTTTCCCTTTATTTTTCTACGTTTTCCTGTTTAATCGATTGTCCGCATCGTCACATATACACAATACAGAAAAACACCCATACCCGAGGCTGATTCGAACCTGCGATCCTTTACGCGGTGGAGCGCCAAAAACAGTCTCTAGCGACGTTGGTTACGAGGGTCGACTCTCTTGGATAGTTTTTTCACTTTAATATTGGTGAAAACTATCCTTTTTTATTAATATTTTATAAGAAGCTAGGCTTACAGTAAGACACTTGATATGCTTCAGACGATCCTACAGGTATAAAGGCCATACAGAATTAACCCTAACAGTGTCAGCCCCTATCACAGAGCTTATAGTGCCAATCTGGGCGGGGGGGGGGGGGGTTACTTTTTGACCACTACTAGTAACAAAATGTCTGAGCAATTCTTAAAATAAATTTACTTTAAAATTGGGTGTTATAGCTTGTGATATTTGTAAAGGTAATCGTATTTAGCATTGTTTAACTATTCCTTTTTTACATTTTTACATGAATCACTAACGGACGGAGCAGTACTTTATGACCATCTTGATATGGCGTGGTTCCTCAAAAAGATCAACAGTGAAAACTTTGAAACAATTACGCAATTCAGTAGTAGAAACAATGCTTGACAATAATACGCGTATTAACTGAATGTCCTTCATAAAAAAGATTAAAAGACACAATTTAAAAAAATAATTACAAATAATGGGCATAAAGTACCACCCCCTTCCCTTGGCAACGCTAGGGTTAAAACCTAAAGCTTGCCGTGTGTCACAGTGGAGTGATATTTGTGAATTTTGTTAAGTTTCTGCTCTTTTTTCCGTTTTGCTGATCGGTAAGCCAAATGACAGATTTCGTAACAAGCAAACTGGATGGAAGATGTTTACTTTTGGTGTAGGTTGCAGACTTGTAGTGGGGACCACCTGTGTGCATGGTGGGTGGAGACATCCGCCCTAAACCTAATTCGTCTTGCTCTTCTTGTCCAAGATTTGTGAGCACAAGAACTTCCATAGCTCAGAATGCCGTAAAACGTGTGCTGAGCCTTTTGTCCTCTACCAGGACAGTTTTATTGTCCTGCCAACTGAAACTAAAGCGTGCCCTGCAAGGACCCATATTTAACTGTGACGAGCTTATTCCTCAGAGTATTCTGCCGACTGTCCTTCCAGATTGATTTTCCCACGGAAAGATCGCTCTCTGAAATGTCAGCTTACTGGACAAGCGATGGGAAACATCTGAAGTCTACCACCAAATGCTGTTCGTATGAGATAGCAAAGCGTTACGAATTAATGAAACTTTTTGCTTAGTTATTATGTAATGCAACTATTATTGTTAAATAAAAAGTAGCACCGACATTAATGCCATAAACATGGCTGGAATACTACAACAGAAATACTATAAAATAAAAATACTACAAAATGGAAATCATGTGCCACAGGAAAAGCAAACAAACACAAACACACACACACACACACACACACACACACACACACACACACACACACACACTAAATAAATAAAACAATACAGAAAACAATAAAAGTATCTTTAAGGCTTACATAGGACTATCTCATCAACAGTATCACTGCTATATTGATTTACCTCCAATTAATTGAGCTGGAGCAGTACTCTCATTTTGTATAATAATTTTGTATAATACTCTCATTTTGTTATAATAATAATAATAATAATAATGATAATGATAATGATAATGATAATGATAATGATAATGATAATGATAATGATAATGATAATGATAATGATAATGATAATGATAATGATAATGATAATGATAATGATAATGATAATGATAATGATGATAAGGATAATAATGATGATAAGAATAATAATAATCATCACGATGATGATGATGATGGTGATGATAATAATAATAATAATAATAATAATAATAATAATAATAATAATAATAATAATAATAATAATAATAATAATAATAATAATCACGATGATGATAAGGATAAGGAGAATGATGATGATAAGGATAAGGAGAATGATGATTATGATTGATAAATAATATAATAATCATTGTTACTACGTAGTTATTACTATTTATTGATATTGACACTCAGGTTTCATTGGCGTCACTTTAATAGTTCTTAAATTTTTTAAGGCGTTCTGAAAAACAAGATAGGTTGTATTTTTCAAAGTATATAACATAAAATAAAAGATATGTCTCTGAACATTTTATATAGGATCATTAACATGCACATTTAACAACATTTTTGTTTAATATTGAAAGTAGGTGTAAGTATTAAAGCATGTTCTTAATACCTAGTGACCTTGTTTTTTTATTCCGAAAATGTTTAAGTTATCAAACAAAGGGATATGTAGTTTTTAATTGTAGCTCAGAGCTAAGCTTTTAAGCTTCCTAGCATTTAGATTTTAGTACTATTTAGTGGCAGTGAAAATAAAAGTGCAGAAAAATGGATTTAGAATTTAAAAGTCAATGTGGATAGAAACTTAAGTGGAACTATAAAGTCAATATACCGTTAATGATGCGAAAAACAAAGCAAAACTTTACCTCTCAAAATTGACCAGTGTAAATTCAGAACCAGCTCTCCTTCGCGAATGCTTCCACTATAACTAGTAGAAGTAACAAGACGACGTTGGAACTGATTTAATCAAACAGCTTAATTTTAGTGTTAATTACATCATCGAAGCAAAATTGCAAGATTTGCATCTATTTCACTTGATGCTATTGCGAAAATTGATACACTGTAGGCGAACAAAACTAATTTAAACATTTACTGCTCACTATACTGCGCACAGGAGTAGAGATAAAACTAAATAAAGCAAAAAGAAACGATATGATGTGTTGCACTCACATGACTTTCCCTATTCTTCTACTAACCATTCTTACAAACTCGTATTCCTGCATTTTCTTCTGTTACTTGAGATAAACATTTGCAGAAATTATCTTATTGCTCGTTTTCTTGCACGTGCAATGAGAATATGGGAATACAGTAGGCTTTGAGCGATGGTCAAATCTGTTAAAGTTTTCAAACTCCGTTCTCTTTCCACGGTTAACATATAAAATCCAATGTGTTACACTTACTTGACTTTCTCTACTCTTGTACTAACCATTCTTAGAAAATCTTATTCCTATATATTATTCGTGTTAGTTGAGACGAACACTTGCAGAAATTATCCTACTGCTTATTTCCGTGTAGGTGCAAGGGGAATATGGGAATACATCAGGCTTTGAGCGATAGTCAAATCTTTTAAAGCTTCCAAATTCCGTTCTTTCAAGTTCCGTCCTCTCACAGTTAACATGAAAAAATGAAGAGCCATGTTCTTCAAAATTCACACAAATAACAAGCAATATCTCCGAAGTGGTTCACTCTACAAAAAATTTATTTAGACATAAATTGTGCGTTTTTTGGCAAGATCTACATTTTTGTACAGTATGATTTGCTCTATCTCTTAGGGTTTTCCAGTTATGCAAAAGTCATCGAGTAAATAGGACTTCATGGGCTATAGCCAGAAAATTCAAGATATACATTTCATATATACATTTGTCATAAAAATATCTCAAACAGATGACACTTTAATCAAACTCGTTAGAGCCATTTTCAAGAAAATCAAAATTTTCGAAACAGTTCAGGGTGAAGCAATTTTCTTCAAATTCTTCTTGTCGCATCCATGAAATCCATAATACTAAAATAGCAACTTTTGATTTTTAACTTCTCGAACTTATCAGTTTTGAGTTATGCTGTCCAGACTTTCAGACAGACTAAGAGGCAGACACACACACACAGACCCTTTTTAAAAAGGCTTTTTTTTTTTTTAATTAGGGCGCCTCAAAACATATTTCCGGTGAAATCTCAACATTGAATTTTTGGGTAGAACACAATACTTCCTCTACTTTACTATACGTAGTAGAGAAAGTAAACAAGTGAAGGGGAAGGATTAGCTCAATTTGCACTAAGCCGTGGACATTTGAAATTACTTTATTTTGAACAACTTATCCGTAGATCAAGCAGGATTCGACCTTTTATTAGGAAGATTTGTAATTAATTGTACTGAAATGTAATAAATATACAAGCATTGAAACGAGTTTAATATCTAGACCAAAACATTATTAATTAGCTCTACTCATAAGAAATAAAAGAAAAGAAGTAGTGAACGAAGCTAGAAATGAAAAACGTGACCTTATACTCGAACGCTAGTGTCATCATTTCGCCAGAGTAGTACGCTCCAAAACATCGTTTCTTTTTTGTGTGCTGTGCTCCCGAATGGTTGATATTAGCCAGGAATTTTTTAAACTTACAGCCTTAGCTTCGAAATTGGAACAAATAGGCCATAAGTATCCTATCTCTAATTACTTACGGGACATTGGGGGTGAAATTTTGTTCAAAATTGGTCAAAAGTCGAAAATTATTTTGTTTACATTAAAATGTTCCTGGAACTTCTGTGCATCTGCATCAGCTAACATTTTTCATATCCCCCACTACATGTGGTCATTACGGCCCTTTCAAATAGTGCTCTTCCCTTAACGTACACAGCATGTTCCTATATAAGAACCTGTTTTTCTCAAAACTACATTTCTGCATATTCTAAATGTACGTCACGCCTCAGGTTTGCTTCAAATTCAATGAAAATTTCCAAAAGTATTCATAAATAGCAGCTAAACAACTCTATGATTCAATATTGATGTTATCATTAACATGAATTATAAAAACATTTTTGTTACTAGCTAGTTACTAGCTATATAAATAGATGGCAGATCCTTCGCTACTGCCGTACATTTTCGTTTTTTCTGTTATGTTAGATCTTAAAGTATAGCTATGGGACATAGTATTAAATATCTATCTGGCATTTACTTTGTTGATGCGGGAAACCACAAAATAGCCCAGTCACGTGATTTAATTGATCTAACGTGTTGGCGCAGTGTTGTTTCTCCAGGAACTTAGAGACTTTTGCATTACACTTGTATTTCCAGCTATCCAACATTAAAACTGATCACACCAACATATCAAGACGAACAGTCAAACCGCCTTATGTTTCGTTACCATCCAGTTTTGCCTCTGCGAGGTACTCAAGCTGTTTTGCATCTTCGATTTATTGGAGTGCTTCTACTTTGCATGCTGGAATTCCGTTCCTATAAGTGGCGTTATAGCAGATGATCAGTGATTTAGCACATGAGCAAACAGCTGCAAAATAATTGGCTATTACACATGCGTACTGAATATATACCTACTTTAACGATTCACAAGAGCTATTTGCCCCTCACGAAGATCAGATTGTGAGTAAAAATGTGAGCGAAAGTAGAACTTGGTTCCAAATAAAGCTGAACCCGGAAATTTGCAGTTATACAGGTATTTGCATACAAGTACCTTCTCTTCCGTTCTAGAAGATTGCTCGTTCTTTCAATTTGAGATAAAATAAAGAAAACGCAGTCACATAACCATAACAAATTCGGAAGGTGATCATGGAGCTGTCAGTGGAATGAATGGCCGGGAAACCGGAGAACCCGGAGAAAACGAGCCATTTGCCTCTCCGTCCACCACAAATAATACCACATGCGGGACCCTGGAATCGAACCCGAACCACCTATGTGATGTAATATCTCGCCCATAGTGCCACCATAAAATTCTTTTACTTACAAGCTATAAAATATTTCCAGAATTGGGAAAATTGTCGTGGTGAGGGGGGGGGGGGCTGAAAGATATAACAATTATATCCTCCAGTATTTCACACCAATGAATTCTTCGCATTTTGTTAGGTTATTGGGAGTACTTAACGAGACTACAAGTATAAGTGGTTGTTTAATTTCTTAACACGAAGGAAAATGTAGTAATTAAGTGATAATTTGAAATTTAAAAGTCGGGTAAGTCAGATAATACAGCCCAAAGTATTCTTTACCATATTTTGTTTGTCATGATATTGGGGAAAGAGTAAAAGACTGCATTAAACACTAGATTTTTTTTACGAGCTTACTATGGCTTCAGTCTCCTGTATGCCTTTAAATCCACAATCAAATGCATAATACATAACGCATTGCTGCAAACTTTTATCTCAAACTATTACGTGGAGCAGAAATAAGGTTTTGTAGAAGTAGTTTTTACGAAAAATAAATGATAGTGTATAGAGAAAATAATGTAAACGTAACAAACAATTCTTTTTAGACATAATTCCTTTTATAGAAAGGTTCACAAATGCGATGTGCTCGACTAATAAGATGTGCTTTATTCAGAGCTTGTTAAGGGGGCTCCTGACTACAAGCGTTAATTCAAGGAGTGAAAGATGGCGAACATGCGTGCTGTGAATAATTGCTGCCTATCATTTCTATGTTTACTTAGTAGCATCGTCAATGTATTTTATAATTTTGCCCTCGTTTTCCTCTAAAATGCGTAATTATCTTCCTCGTTGGCTGTAAAATAACGCGGGAAAAATTGGCAGGTGTGCTAACAAGTGCATTAATTATGCGCACAGGCCTGTGACAGGTGCTGGTTCACATGTGCTCATGTGCAGCAAGGATACAGGTCAATAATAGGATGTGGAAGATCGTTGCCTTAAATAGTGTCAGTGAGGTACACATGGAGAATAAACAAATACCTGGAGCCGGGTCGACACAAATCAGTTATAGCCATCTCGCCTCCTCCCACCAGACCTTGTAACCTCGTTGGTGTAGCGGTTTTTGGCTTCACAGGAAAAATTCTCCTCCATCTCTTTCCCTCCTTCCCACAGGTGGATTCGGACGGCCACAAGATTCAACCTTCCCGGCAGTTGTATTATTTTTCCTCTCTTTACCTTTCCCTCCCAATTTCCGCCCATTGCCAGGATCATCATAATCATAATCTTCTCCTTTCAGTAATAGCTTTTCTCCCTTCAGTGGCGGCTCTGTAAGTGTAAGTTGACGGTACCAAGGATTAATATGTAGTAGAACATCCCAAAATATGGAGACGACAGCATGAATTAAAAACATAGGACCTTAGAAATGAAATGGAGACTTTTAACTATCTTAACGACACTATAAAAGCCTTTTTGAAAAACATAGCAAGAAAGGATAGAATATTAAAATTCAATAAAGTAATGTCAGTGCCGAAATTGCTGTATGGAATGAAGCATGGATTATGACAAAGAAAAGCAAAAGGAGACAGTAATCGAAATTAAGTTTCCAAGAACAGTGGCACGATATAAGAGAACAGACCACAAAGAAATGTAGATATAGGAGAACAATCCGATATATATATATATATATATATACAATCGGAATGAAAAACAATTAAAGAATATAAAACCAAATGGATAAGTCATATTAAAACAATGAACTAGAGAGGGATTACTATTCCATTTTGGTATTTACAAACCTATAGGAAAAATAAATGTTGGAAGGCCAAATAAAAGATGGCACGAGCAAGATATGTGGATTGCTGCAGACAAAAATGTCTAATGCATGAGAGAAGAACAACAACAAAAAGAAGAAGAAAAACAAGAAGGAGAAGAAGAAATAATGAAAGGTGCTCGCAGAAACGGGCTAACCCTTATTTTATTGGAACCAAAAGAGCCCAACTTTTGCAAATGCCAATAATATGGGCTCCAGGATCATCATAGTCATGATCTTCTTTCATTGATATACAATAAAACGTCCCAAAATATGGACGAATACACGAAAAATGATGGGTAACAAGACTTTGAAAATGAAAAAGTTGTCGCAAAAATGAGCTAACCATTCTATCAGGACAGAAGGAGGCAAACCTTCGCAAATGTGAATAAAACAAATCTCCTATAGTTTCTAGAATACATGGGAATAAAATAACTGAGCCATTTTACACATCTGCACTGCCACCTGTCTCAAGTATCCAGTGAGCCCAATTTAACTATTAAAAACCAAAATGACACGTTTTCATTAAATAATCATAAAACTGCAAGCTTTATCCCTCGAAGAATACATTGCAGTTTTGGTTAATCCCTTTTTTTCGATCCCTAATTTCAATTATAAAATAGTACTGAACACTAAGACTAAGCAATGAATAGGAATGTTGATATCGTTACCTCATGCGGCACTATTGTACCACCTCCGATATCACAGTCTTTGTTGAAGCTGCTACCTGCTGCTCCAGTGGTGAACTTTGAGATCCTTTTCTCAGGGTATGCGTGGGTAGATGCACAACATCTGATTTAACGGAGGGCTAATAACCGAGATATTTGAAGCAAGTTGCTGACTATCTGGAGATATAGAATTAAACTGTTTCAGATTCTTAGTACGAGAAGATTCTAGTAAGTCAAGCTCTGATCTATCAATACTTTATGGTTTAAAAATAACGATTTTTGCAATGATAATTAGGAACGTAAGTTGTCGTGAGTCGCCGAAATGCTACTTGGAGAACCTTCTAGCGGCAACCACCAAGTGTATAACACGTGCGTGGTCCTTAATTCTGTAAAACAGTAAGATAAAAGAGGGAAATACAAAAATACCTGCTCTTTTATCACTTAAGTCCTGTCATGACTCCTCACCAAACATCTCGCATTACATTACTAAATTTTAAGCTTCTCACTTTCTAACTTGCGGAGTTCTAAAAATTTAATTCATGTTCCATTCTTCAGACCCCCTCTGCATATGTTTCTAAACGTTTGAATCTTGAGCTAGTGGTATTCCTGAAGACTGAATTCACAGAACTCGTAATTAACTTAGGTGCCTTTTCCTCAATATCTAAATTGCTTTAACTAATACCTATCTTACGCTTATTACATTATGCACTGTTTTTAACAGTGGGAAATTATTTATTATTTATCTATCTCCTTAACATTTCTCTACAAAACCATTATAGTCTTTTCCGTCAATAACTTCGCTATCAATGTTACATACTTCTCCGCCCCTGCTGTCCGTATGTTTAAGTTGGAAAGCTTGAATCAGACTTAAAATTCCACACTATAGCCATGACACTAAGTACCTTTGGCTTACGGCGTCGTTGCTCTAACTAAATGAGCTGCCACGGTGGCATATCGGCAGGGCGCTAAGTTATTTCTGGTGTGTCATGTTATCTTGAGATAACATAAACTGAATAGTGAAGTACAATATCATACGGATTTTAGAACCGGGACTGCTTAACCATTATTTTGTCACTAGTGATCATCAGTTATTCACCACACATTACCTGTGCAGCTTAAAGTTGGAAAGGTTCTAAATATTGGCCGGCATGTTGCTGGATCAGAGCACTCACCAATATCCGTGGTCCAAATCCCAGCTATGGCATTCAGTTGTGTGGTCTGCTTCTATCTTACGAACAGCTATAAGGCTCTTTTGCGCACTTTTAAACTATAAAACTCTATCTATACCCATCATAGTTTATTACGTAGTTTCTACAAAATTTCCTACCTAGTTCGTGTTAATTAAATAATAGTTCCGTTATGTTATAATTACGTTACGATGCGGAAGGTCGTGGCGATAGATCTTTAAAACTCGGTGGCATATTGAGTTAGAAATTCCATACTCTTTCCACGACATGACGAATAAAATAACTGAATAATGATATTTCACAAAATGAAGTATTGTAAAATTTAAACTCTATAGACAAGTTAGCAATTTTTACTTTCTCTAAGGAAGTATTGTATTCCACCCAAAAATTCGATGTCAATATTTCACCGGAAATATATTTTGAGGCTCCCTGAATCCAAAAAGAGTATTTTAGAAAAAGTCTGTGTGTGTGTGTGTGTGTGTGTGTGTGTGTGTGTGTGTGTTTGTATGAGTCTGTCGACAGCATAACTCAAAATCAAAATGTGGTTTGAAAACCAAAGTTGGTATTTAAGTTTAATATCTTTCAAGGATACGACACAAAGATGTTAAAGAAAATAGCCTCACCCTTAACTACCCTTTACATGGAAATTTTTTCGAAAATTTTGATTTTCTTGAAAATTGCTCTAACGATTTTGTTTAAAATGTTATATATTTGAGATATTCTTATGACAAATGAAATGTATATCTTGAATTTTCTGGCTATAACCCCTGTAGTCGTATTTACTCTGGACGACTTTTGCATAACTGGTAAACCGTAAGATAGACCAAATCATACTGCACAAAAAATGTATATGTTGCTAAAATACACAATTTATGTCCAAATAAATTTTCTTGTAGGGTGAACCATTTCGGAGATATTCCTTGTTATGTGCGTGAGTTTCGGAAAACTTAAAACTTTAGTGAAATCAATCATCGTTGTTAATTTTTTTATATGTTAAGCGTGCAAAGAGAACAGAATCTCAAAGCTTTAAAACATTTGACTATATCACAAAGCCTACTGTATTCTAATATTCCCCTTGCACCCACAAGAAAATAAACAATAAGGTAATTTGTGCAAATGTTTATCTTAACTAACACGAAGAAGGTATAGGAATGAGAGTTTGCAAGTATGGTAAGTACAAGAGTAGAGAAAGTAATGTGAGTGCAACATATCAGATTTTTATGTAGGTAGCCCTCGTCCTTTATGGCTTACTTATTATAAAAGCTATTCAAAATGCATTGTGAAGGAAGAGGATTTTGCAGAAGGTTAAATATATACATTTTATTGTCCAGGTAAATATCGCAAAGAATTTTAATCCAAAATTTTAAGGGAAACTTTGAGAAAATGAAACATTATAGTTCACATTTATATTTGAGTATTTTAAGGTGCGTACTTTCTTAAATCGTAGTGTGGCATCTCACGAAGGTAAATCCCAAATGCAGCATTCATTTCACGATTCATATACCAAGACAACTGAGAAAAGTTTAAAGCCACACAGCACGAGCAAGGATTCGGTAGAGTTCACCTAAATACAAACTTGCTTCACAACTTAAAGGCAAGTACGGGAGAAGGACATGCTCCTTAAATGAACTCATAAAAGAAAACAGGTAGACCAACAAATTAAATGCTCATTCGAGTGCAACTGTCACTTATTACACTGTTCTGCATGGAATTTGTTTTTTTTTTTTTAAAAATCGATCGCATTTTCACACTGATTGCAAATCTGAAATCCGTTTTCGCGTACCACGTCAGAATTTTTTGCAATTCAAATTTTATGTTTCGAATATTATTCATAATGCACATACTGTAGTAATATTACCGCGTGCTCATCGTTTCTTAGAAAGGTTCAACAGCTTATATTTCAAGTTTATTACTTAAAATGTGAAATAATATAGCTATTACTATGTTTATATTTTATATTCTTATATTTATGTATTTTTTTATATTTATTAAAATCTACTAACTATATCCGTCCCAGGGGATGTACAAAAGTTTGTCATGGCGATAAGACATGCAATGTTTATTCTTGGGTATGTTTATCTACAGCATCAGATACATTGTCATCTGCATCCAATAGTACTGAAACTGAATCTCCAGTGGATAATACTTATGAACCAGACAATTCTGATGAGTACTAGATACAATATTAACCCACAAGCCCGGTTAATATTGTATCTAGTATTGACACCGGCCGTGAAAGCCTTAGAACTTTGATGAATTCTGATGAGGATAATTCTTTTAATCAAAATGACCTTAATGATTTAGCGAGAGATTGCCTAAAGAATCAGCAGAACTTTTAGACCATAGGCTAAAAGAAAAGGAAATATAGAATGAGAGTACATATTTTTCATGGTATAGACATAATTAGAAGGACCTTGTCCCTTTTTTTGCTGAAGAAGAAAATTAGGTGTATTGCCAAGACAAGGTGTATTGCTGTCTTCAAATGTTGTAACAAAAGTTATAATTCCAAGGACTGGAGGTTTTCATAGATTCTTCTCAAAATGTCTTAAAGGTATTTTGCTTCATAATGGAAACATTCATACTTTCATTCCTGTAGTCCACTCTTTTCTTTTAAAAGAGACATATGAAAAATTCTTGTTACAAAAACTACAGTACGTAAACCATCAATGGCTAGCCTGTGGAGATTTCAAGATTTCAGGCTGATTTCACAAAATATCCTTGTTTCTTATTTGAAAGGAATAGCAGAGCTAGGTAAGTACACTGGGAATGGGAACAGTGGCCACGTAGGGCTGGCTAATTTAACAGTCGTTTTTAAGTACACTTAAGAACCATCGGTCTGGGCCGGATTTGAACCCACGACCTTGATATCAGTAGGTCTGCGTCTATAGTACCCAAGAATTGTAAATCGAGATTTCTTCGGAAATACACGTTTTGGGACTCCTGAATCCAAAACAAAATATTGTGAGAAAAAAGTCCGTGTGTGCGGTTTTTTGTGTTTTGTGTCAACAGCATAACTAATAAACGAATAGTGGTTAAATACCAAAGGTAACGTAATTTCAAAAAACATTGCCAGCAACCAGCTCTTAAAACAGCTGACTATTGCTTAAGCCTACTGTATTGGTCTATTCCCAATTTACCTACGGGAAATATACAATAGAACCATTTCTATAAGAATAAGACGTTTTTAAAGAGTAGCTTGTTAAATAATGGGTAGAAAAGGTCATGTGGTCATAACATAACACACTTTTTGTTATCCTATTCATCACCTAGGACATAAGAACGTAATTCTGAAAATTCATTATAGATCTGTCAAATACCTTTCTGTAAACTACCGAATATTTTCGAGAAATCATATCATGTGAGGCAATGAGAGTCTGAAATTATGTGACACCAACCGCGGCTCGCAACAAAGGACAGTCGGTGACAAGCTACCTCACATACATTCCAGGCGTGGCACGTATCAAAAGCGCCCAAGGACAAGCTACCCCTCACTACCCACGCGAACAAAAACGTGACAACAATCAGAATGGTAGAACCAAAAGGCGTTTTTCGAGATTATTCGAGAGGCTTCCGGTAGCCGGCGTATTTGTAGAAGTTCCAGAAAAGGTGAAGTTCGAGAAAGTACATGTTACGTCATCTTCGCTATATAAGGAGGCGAGGCGGCAAGAGGAATTAGTTACTAGTTAGTTACAGACAGTCGTCGCAGCGGGCAGTTTGTAGTATGTTTTTGTCGGCTGCGTGTGTACGTTCGCTGTGAGAGAACCGTTGGGTCAATAGAAGATATCGAAGCAGTTAATACGTATCGAGTGATTGTATCGTCAGTGTTTGAGAGACAGAGAACGTAAAGACAGTGAAAGAAGTGAGTCAAGATTGCGAGTAGTAAACAGTTGTGAGTTGTATCACGAAGACCTGAATGCTGTGATAACCACCAGAAGAGAACTGCGTATTTGTGCTAAAGCTTTGGAGGAAAAATGAAGTGAGAAGGAATAACGACTGGACGACAGTAACATTCTGTCACTTTGCTCATAAAAAGTCATACATTTCAAATGACATGAACCATGGATTTCTCAAGCAGATTTTCATGGTTTTCTCTTCTCTTTCTCTTCTCTTCTTTTTCGTATGTCAGTATGTTAACCTGTAATCTACGAGCCGCCACTATTCTTTTAACTTGATATCGTCTGGAATTTCTTGATATGAGCAAACCCGGCTATTTTCTTTTCAGTTAAACACCCTTAAGATGATAAAGATGTACATAGTTTTGTGTTAGAGAAACGAAGATGATGTAGCCCATTTAAGTTTTCATCTCCCTTCAACCTTGCTTTACCTCCGACACACCTTCCATTTGGGAGGGGGGGGGGGACAGTTGATAATCAAATACGATAGAGAAGGGCGGACTAGGCTTGAATATTAGTTATTACAGCTCGGAGCGTAAAAGTTTTCCCTTCTACTTCTTGATTGTTAGAGGGACAGGTGAGAGATGCAACAGGATTTCAAACACGCGAAGTTTTAAATTAATGCTAAGGAAAGAAACAGTTTTGGTGGCTACTGTTGGTTTATATGATTACACGTTACGCAACACAGCTGAATCCAGTTTTAGTAGCCATAATGGGGTTTTAAATTTACCTCAACGAGATCGCTCCTATAAAAAAGTTAGGTTATCTATCCAATTTATAATGAGTGAGTGCTCCTTTAATTTGATAGGAGATTCTCGAGGAACAATTTTTGTACCCGGTAACTATAGTCTGTATGTTGACCAAAGTTATTATTGCTATATTGTTGAGACATTATACAGCAATTATTCTGTGATAGCGTTCTAAATGCTATTTTAATTACGTGTGTGTATAATTTACTTGTCTGCAGGTGAATGATTCAGTGCTGATGTTTTGTTATGTTCTTACTGCAGTATCTCTGAGTGGAATTGGGTGGCCGAAGGTTTGATTTAAGCACTTTGAATAGTAGAACCGCAGGATATAGGAAGAAGTGGTCAGTTGGCATTACCACTATTTTGCTTTCTCTAGCGTGTATATAAATTAGAGAAATTAAAAGATTCAACTAAAAAAGAAGGCATTAAAATTTGCAGTTAGGTCTGAGGTCTTGAAACACCTCTGAAAGAACATTTTAGGGCACCTTCTAAGGTTTTACAATGGAGATTTTGTGACATTATCCCGACTTATTTTCTTCAAAGTAATCAGCTTATTAGTTAGCATAGCAGCTTTGCTTGTCAAATGATCTTAAATATTTTCCAAATTTGCCAACGAAAGTTATTTTGGTTTTTATGAAATCTCGCATAACTGGAAAAACGAAAATTTACTAAATAAATAAACAAATCTTTACGGCATAAAAAACTTATCTGGTTGAGGTACACAATACTCGATGATTTTTTTTTTCATGGTGTTAGCAATTCAGTTTCCGAAATACTCGCTGTAGTCTGTCTTGCTGTCATCTGTGGATTGGACAGGATTGCGTTCGGCGAGTTCATGTAGCTATAAAGCACGTGAACGTTGAATATGTAATGGAAATATGCAGTGTAGTTTATATGGACATACGCATTAGATTTGGATATTGAACATAAACACACATTATGTATAGGTATTATATAAAAAAGAAACACCAGAGAGGGGATAATTCAGAAACAAAAATATTCCCTGTAGTTATAAGACAAACATAATGTGTATTTGCAAATACAAATTTAACTTTGTTAAACCTTCATTAGGCTTTTCTTACCATGTCTCAACAGCCATGCGTAGCATCTATTATGAGATCTTCAATACACATACATTTAACTAGCTTTGGAACAGGCATCAAATGTAACTGACAATTATTTGCCACTAAAACAGCTAGATGCCTACTACTTACAAAGCAACATAAGTATTAACAGCATATGTCAGAGATAATATTATACTGAATAAAATTATTTTGAGCATAGGTACTCTGTAGCAGTAATTTTGAAAACACTGAAATTGTTAGCTTCTGCCTTAAGATCACTAGGAAGAGCGTTAAATATTATGGTTTCATAATATACATCCTTCTGGAAACACGAAGGTTTTACTCGGTATTATGGATGTTACTCTTTTGTCTGTTTATCCCATGAATCATCAGATACCTCTGATATCCTCGCTGCCGCACAAAACAGTAGGCATATTGGGCAAGGCGTTACTATTTTCGGAACTTACAAGACCAGTCTTACCCAACTTGTGTATTCTGATTACACTGATACTGAGTAGTACCAAATAATAAAAGTATTCCCAGTCTGCATGGGCTCTAGAAATTAACAACAGCTGTTATCATCGCAAAGCCTAAATTATCATAGCATTTCTCTGATTGATACATGTAATCGCCTAGGTATATGCATCGGTGCATTGCAGGGTGCAAGGTGTGAAATGTGACTCCGAAAAGTTGACCTCAGTTCAATCATCTATTCGCTTTTTCCTTATGCTTGTCTCTCTCGCTTTACTGTCCCTGCCTTGTTCACTTTTATCACTGTTTCTTCCTCAGTGAGCAATTGTTTCGTGCGGTGCTTAACGTTAAACTGGTTAATTTGATTTTTTGTGACCAAATCTGGTCTTTTGTTTCAATGATCTAGAAAGCAGTGGTACAAAGCTCGTTTTTGGATAAATGTGCAACCACTCTAATTCCCCCACTCTAGTGTCCCCTATGATTTCACCAGATGTTTTTCATGCACTCTGTTATATTATCTTTCAACACATGATTCCCTCACACACGTAATTATTGTACCACAGATGAGGTGAATGGTTGCATCATCACGACTTTCAAAGAAAAAAAAATCAAGGTTCCCCTCTGACTTAAATGTATTTTAGGCATTCTTTGCTTCCATTAAAAAGCAAGCCGTCTATCAAGCAAGCCTTACTTGTTTGCCCTGCGGCGCGCTAGTTGAGCCGAACTTAACCGAGACACGTCGATGCACGGTGCAAGGAACCTCTGTACTTTCCATTGCACCAGGTGCAATTTTAAGCTTTGAGAGGTTCTGGACTGTGCGGAAAAGTCAAAGAAGCAAAGAAAGGTCGAGGTTATTTATTAAACGAGTGTGAAACAACTCCGGATCGCTTTCTTTACGAATAACACCACTAGCAAGCACATCAGTACTTTAAATTGCATGCTATGTTTATTATTTTTGTTTCTTTCATTCTCTCCCACTCTCACTTGTCCACTCACTCGCACACTTACCCACTCACTCGTACACTTATACTCACTGATTGACACACACTTAGGCGCTTACTCAGGCAGTCACATACATATACACGTTTGCTTTCTAATGTTAAATTAATCATTCATTTGATAAGTAGCCTAATATAGGTTTAATTCCATAAGATATTAATTTTTGATTTTATTTATTCATGCATTACTTTTAAGACTCGTTACGTTTTGAAAACTATGATGGGTCATGTTGAAATTAGCACTCATCTCCTATCTGTGTACATAAACGCAGCACATGTTTGAAAAAATTTAATTTACAAGACAGTGGAAAATCGAGTCTTGTGTTCTGTATGGTAAAACCCACGATGGCGCAACACGATGGTCATGCAGGTTGGACATTCCGAGATGAGCTGAAGAACATTACGTGTACAGGCACATCCGGAGGAAGAGCTTGGACACGAACAAAATAAAAAGCAGTGGGAGCGCTGCAAGTAAAGGCAAGATTTTGATGGTCTGTCATGATTTCACATGACAACACCAAGTTCCCGACCTCTGACCCTCGTGAAAAAGATCCGGGAAGAATCCGTTCGAGACAACAACGAAAATCTCTCTTTCCTCATACATACACAAGACCCAGCTGTAAAAGCTAATTTGTAAACATGGTGCGCTCTTGACTTGAATTCGTTAAGGAAAGACATCTCATCCATCCTGGGCCGAGCTGGGCAATTGTACGGGTCTATGTAGTTCACGACTTCATCGAAGGCATGCTCCGGCTACCACGAAAAAGGAAAGAGAGGGTCCGCAAATTGCCTTCGTACCACACAGATCGAACTTCGGAACCAAATTAACAAATCATTAAATTCGAGCCACGGTTCGTGATCTTGGAGTAATTTAATAACAAACAAACATTGCCGACGACGATTCTTCTGATGTTTTATACCAGTAAAGGTACCTTCATAAGAAAAGAAAAGCGAAAAACCAACCGATTTCTTGACAAGAAAAAATTAAATCCACGGTTTTAGGAACTGAAGGTTTTATGCGGATGGGAATTTTAGATCCTCAAAGTATAATGGCTGTGTTACAAAGCAGCATTGTTTAAGTGAGGTTATACATTGAGCTGGGATTTTTAGAGAAACTAGATCGAAATAAAAAATGCTCTCCTTAGGCCCAAGGGAAAAAGTTAATATCTAATTTCTTGCATAAGTGGCTGTTAAAAAAGGTATTAAAGGTGAGAACTTACGAAAAATATCTTAGTATTTTGTCTCGTGAATCTTTCTTTTTTTCTTTCTTTCCTGAAAGCACCCAACACTGGGATAAAACGTCATGTAACTGCAGCGATTTTCTGCTCAACATACGAAATCTTTAGTGCGCTCTTACGCGCAAATACTTGTAGCCTTGCTGCGGACAAGGTTTATTATCCTATTTGCGGTTGTGTTGATACACATTGACAGCAATACAGGTTCGTTCTTTTTTACGTTTGAAGTCGTGTCGGTCTGGGTGGCTCAGTTGGTTAGACGCTGGCCTACTGATCCCAAGGTCGCGGGTTCAAACCCGGCCCAGGCCGATGGTTTTTAAGTGTGCTTACAAACGACAGCTCCAGGTCGGTAGATTTACTGGCATGTAAAAGAACTCCTGCGGGACGAAATTCCGGCACACCGGTGACGCTGATGTGATCCTGGCAATTCACAGCGTCGTTAAATAACAAAATAATTTTTTTTTTTTTTTTTAAAGGTCGTTTAATCTGGTAGGTCACATCCGGCGATGAGCCATTAGTCCACACAGCTTAAAATTACTTGACATTTGTCTTCTCGAATAAAGAAAAGCCCCTGTAGAAACCATAATTCTGGATAACCCACCCTAACCGATATTCGAACTACGGAGCTGCTGAATGTAAGGTAGACACGCTACCCCACTCACAGAAAAGAACAATTCCATATCCCCGTGCAGCGCGGTGTGTTAACTTTCCTTAAACATCCTATGAGCAATAAATGTATTAACTATGTTTATGAATAATTCAACTACAGGATCGTCTAACAACGTCAATAATATCACTTCAAAACAAAAAGATTTAACAGGTACAGTGCGGCATTTTAGGTTTGAGCTATTAGTTTTATAATTGTGTTTTTAAATTGCAATTTTAAGTTCTTGTGACGCAATTTTTGCAATTTTGTGTCATGAACAAGCCACTGTCCACATCTACCAGTAGCCACAAGAACTACCAATCCACGATATGGCAAGCAAGCTTTGTGTCACAGTTCATTAAAAAAACTAAAAATAATAATAATAATAATAATAATAATAATAATAATAATAATAATAATAATAATAATAATAATAATAATAATAATAATAATAATAATAATAATAATAATAATAATAATAATAATAAAACACTAAACTAACTTATGTATTATTTATACACATTACCTATTGGTTCATATATTATTTTTATTAATCAATATTATGATGGCGGACAAAAATTTAATCAATTTCATGATCAGATTATTTTCTTTCTTGTTGCGGAAATAAATTTGATGGGAGCAAAATATATACTACCGGCTTTACAGCGTGATTTCACGTGTGTTTAACAATACAACGCGCAAGGCCTGGCAAGCCTTTCATTGGATGTTATACCGGCCAGTTCCTCCTGCCACCCACTATTAAATTTTGTGCCCGCTAGAGTAGTATTTTTCAAATGAAAAGCTATTTACAAAATGAAAATCAACACATGCAGTTGCACTACATTAATACTTATCATTATCTTCCTTTTACTGTAGATCCCCTCCTAGAAACGGGTATAACAGATAATCCTAATGATCTGTACAGCCTTACAGAATTAGTGTTATAGTCACGAACGCACTGTGACAAATGACAGTGACAAATTCCACTTCTGAGACAAGTGTGACAAGTGACGCTTTCAGTTCGCGTTTTCTATCACTTTATTTCTCTTCTAAAACTGAAGCACCAACACAGTTGTTTTATCGTTATCTTCGTGTACTTGCAACTCACAGCTATCCTGTCGTAACCTTGACAAACACTTTTGTCTTTCAGTTCTCGCTATAGAACAGCTGATTTGACGATCACTCACTAAAACTGATTTACGCAACTCAAACGCGACGATTAAATGTCCCAAAGCAGTCTCTGACGATTCACATTTCCATTTCTCCCAAGGATTGTATACACACATAGTGCTAAATGCTATCTTGTTGAACACTCACAAAACCACTACGCTCCCCGTCCCACCTCGCTTATATAGACGAGAATTTCTCGAAATTCACATTTTCTCTAACAAAACATAAAAATATGGTGCTCTCTAAAAAGTGGTTACTATTACTGCTATTGCGCTCTTCAATATCATCAGTGAAAAATATTGGAGAGCAAGAGGATTAGTGACTTCATTGTCAGAAATCCAGCATTAGCTAACAACAACAACATTTTCTCTAATCTCTCACAAAGAAGCTGCCAGTCGAAGCTTCATGAAGGTTTTGGAAACGCTTTGTTCTGTCACCACGTATTTACAAGCCGCGCAGTGGTGTGAGGTGCTTTGAGCTTGCACAAGTCTGACGTTCTACCACTGCCAGCGTTACAATATAAATAAAGCACTTTATTCATAACATAGCACGCTAGTTTTATTTTTCTGCGTGTCATACTAATTCACATAAGTATAACATTTTCGGCTTTTCCTTCATTCCCTCTGTCCTGTGAACTCCTCTCCCAACACTGCGTGCTCGGTATCGTTCATGTGTTTAGCGGTTTAATAAAGACTTTGTGCTATTTTACTTTCCAAACTACTTACATTGAGAAGAGAAAGTATTGCATTCCATCTAAAAGTGTGTATCAAAATTTCATTGAGAATAAACTCTTGAGACCTCCTAGGGAACAATGGAAAACCGTGCCTTTGGCGTCTGCCTGAGAGTGTCATAAAGAATAAACAAAAATCGGTTGTATAACGAACTCAGTATTTTACTTCAATATCTTCTAGGAATGCGAATATCATGAAAATCCTCCACCACTAAGTGCTCTTCAGAGGAAAAATATTTCGTCATTTTTGGTTTTGTCAAAAATAGCTGCACGCCAAATAAAATTTATGCTTTGAATTTTCTGCGAACGCTCTGCAAAACCCTTCATTATGAATGTTGTTTGTATAATTTGTAAACCATAATATAATTTTCTATGTTAACAAACCCACCACCCACACCGACAATTTGTAAACCGTTGAACATATGATACTTGTTACATAAATGGCTAATATTGACCAGCTTTATAACTGGTTGATTATTTTCGGAGCCTCCTGAAAGTCTGCAACAGATTATGTGGTATTACTTAAACCAAACCATTTATGAACAATCATAAATTCATAAATACTAAAGAAATCAGTCATAATATAATAAAGTTTAACAACAACAAAAAATCGCTTAAACAATACCTATGAAAATCAATAAATGGCAGAGGCAATTATGTGACTTTTTTCTTTTCCACTTCCACTACTCATCAGTGCTTCCCTCTGCTAGTTTTGACAGGCACCTGCAGCGTACCGAGTATTTTATTAAAGGATATAATTACGTAAGCTGTAATTATAATCACCGAACAATTTTACGATATCAGAAAATTGATATGACATGACGAGCACATTGCCTTTTGTTTCCACCTCGTTTCTGCGCAGGGATGTATTCATAACGTGAGAAATGTTAATAAAAGTGGTTATAGAATAATACATCCGGTAATTACACTGGTGTTGCACCAGGCGTGTAATTGAAATATGATTAATGAGTGTGTAACACGAAAATGATTATGAATAATACTCCTTTTCAACGTGGCGTACTTAGCATAAATCTCTATCTTGATAACAATCTCAAAACGCAAACAAAAAACATAATGCAAAAAACAACCCTTGGTGTCTTATCTCTCTTGTTTTAAAAATGCAAAACCACTCGATCAGCTTTACACATGCTCGTCTTCCTTCTCTTCAAATTAGAGACAGTTTATGCTGTATTATGAACTATGATTGTTATGTTGAAGCTCTGTGTTTTTAAACTGATTTTTGGTTTCTCCGCTATCTATATATAGGTTAACGTTTATATTCTGTACATTTGAAATGAACTTTTTATAATTTCATATAATGGTTTAATCATAAAATATATACCACACAAAAAATTTAAATCTCTTTAATACGTGCGTTTATTTCAAGTAGTTTATAATGGCATCAATATATTCAAGATATCCCTTGTTATTAGTTTGAATTTTTGAATTTGTAATTCTGTTTTAAGTGTTGTTACTATTCAATTATTTCTCGTGGTCAGGGAATATGGAACTTTAGCTGCAATTAACTCGCGATTCTGTTCTCTTCAAGTCCCTTGTGCCTACAGAAAGTATAATGAAACAATTTTGGGAAGCTTTTGCTCAGTACATGAAGTAGGGGAAGAAAGCCTTCGCAAGAATGACCTGGTGTATATAGCTATATAAAAATAAGTGATATTGGGTCTTATGAAGTAAGACATTAAATTTAAGTTAGATATACATATCCTAAGCACAATCTACAAAAGTGATGTTCAATTTTGTCTCTTTTTTATGATGCTTACGTAATTAGCTGCACCCCTCCCCCCACCTCCTCTTTCAGTCTGACGGTTAGTCAACCATGGGGCGTTTGAATCACAAGCAGTCAGTATCCAGTGACGGACACAAACAGGCGATTCCATGGCCGTTTCTAAGTAATGCCTTTAATTTTTGGAAATGTTCTCAGAAGACCTCTTCATTCTGGATGATTTTTGTATAAACAATATGACAGACAAAGGTTTACTAAATAAAAAGGTGGATCTCGTTATAACACAATTTATCTCAGATACTTTTTCCTTTTGAGTGAACCATTTTCAAGATATTCTTTTGTATTTGTTTGAATTTCCAATACTTATGCTTTTTTCAAATAGGAATATTAGTTTTAGTTCTTGGTGTGGCAAAGAGAACAGAATTTTAAAGGCATCACATAGTAACCAACTGTTAAGACATTTTACTATCGCTTAAAGCCTACTGTGTTCCCATATTTCCATTACACCTACAAGAAAATTAGCAATAAGGTATTTTCTGAAAATGTTTTTGTGGATTAAATGTAGTAGATAAACAAGTATTTGCAAGAACAATGTGTATAAGACTAAGTATGGCTTACATATGTTTGCGAACAGAGTTTCTCCAAATTCAACTATACTAGAAGTCTCTATCGTAATGGGTTACGCGACGATTACTTGGTGTAGGACTTTGTCGCCGAATATTGGTAGATTTTTAAACGTAAGCAACACCAAATCACATAAGATTTGAGAGTGCTTTCGTAAATCACACGCAATGTACATGTAACCAAACCACCACTGCAACACAATGTAGGTTGAGTGTTAAAGAGTGGCAAAGTCCGCGTATTGTGGAAGGAGGTAAATCCAACCTCTCCTCTTTCGCAGACGTAAATCGCTGTTCTTCAATGTTTTATGCCCTTGCAACTCATATCAATTCCGTCCGATCGCAACCTTGACACACACTTGACTTGTATTCTGTATCTCTGTCTCACAAACTGCTTCAGACGATGATACAGTCATACCAAACAGACTTAGTTAAAAACTTCTAGTAAGTGTCCCGTTCAACATTTAAAGACCCCCTTTGCTCAACACTGCATTTGTTTGTATCGCCGAAAATGACGTAGCATGGATTTTCCCGAAATCCCCTTTTCCGTAAACGAGCCCGGCCAGCTTCTCGAACTGTCTGGAAACGTATCGCTCAGCCGCGCCCATTATCACCCTTGTTCTAACCGGTCCATTGTCACCGTGCCGCGTATTTACTGCAGTGGCGCGAGATGGCTTGACCATGAGCGTGTTTTTGACGGGCGGCCGGTGTCACAGAATTTCCAAACATAAGCACAAGAAATACTCCATATGTGAATAATATATACAACACTAATAAATATAAACTTAGAAATACTTTGAACTGTCTCAATTTATGCTTCAAAACCATATTAACCGTTATAGTTACATAACTTGATTCACATAAGCTTTTATTTATTATCTCTGGCTCACGCTGTCACCTCTGCAGCCTACGAAATACGTTATAATGTATAATAGAGCCATAATTTGTTTTATACAGATTGTGGATTCTAATTCTATGTACAATGTACCAATCAGTTCGATATCCAATGAGAGGTAAATTAAATTAGCCCAATTTTAAAACCTCAAAAGTAATGTTTTCTATATGGTGGTAATATTGGCATTTTATCTTTGTTTAGGTATTTCAGTGCCTTGGTTGATTTGATAGGCAGCTATTTTAGTAATATACATTGGGTTTTGTCTTTCTGCAGAGCATCCTGAAGATACTATTTTAGGGAATGTTGACATAACGTTTGATTCTTATGATTAATAACCTTATTTTTTCAATTCACAATTATGTATGTTTTAGAAACACATTTTCCAGATAAAGCATTGATATTGTGAGCCTTAATTGAGCATATTGTTTCTCTCATTTGTACCGTTCAGCACCATTTCGGACTAAATACTTTAATTTGTATTGTAAGGTGCGTTATAAAATGATACAATCATTACTGCAACGCACCTTACTAAGCTGAAGCTAAGTTTTCAAACCTACAGTTTTTAAAGCTAATGAATATTCCACAGTAAAATAAATACCAACCTTAAAAGAAGTTTATCATATTATATTTACATGTGTACGTAATAGATGCTAACGAAAATATTTTAGTTCATTTTTAATTAGGAGGGGGAACTGTTCTGGAACAGAGCGAGAGAGGGAAAGAGAGAGAAAGACCCAGAGAAATATTTATAAATTGAGCCAATTAAATATGAGACTTGGAATTTACTGCATTTTGTATCTTAATTAGAGAACGGATCGTAGAGTATTAATAACTTCCGCCAAAGGAGTTTATAGGGAAGATATCTAATGATATAAATTTTTACAGACCTCCTGAAACAATTTATTATAGCTATAATTTTTCCGACCAAGGTTACAAAACTTTGATATGATAAACTCTTAAGCATTGCCTGAATTTTTATTTGTTGGTAGAGTAGCTAAACTTCATACACTTCGTTGTTTTCAAGTTATTATTGAAAAATGAACATTTATACGAAAAAAACTGATGTGTTGCACTTACATGACTTTCTCTACTCTACTAAACATTCTTACAAACTTTTGTTTCTATATCTTCTTCTTGTTAGTTGAGATAAACATTTGTAGGAATTAATGCGTATTTCCTTGTACGAGCAAGGGGAACATGGGAATACAGCAGGCTTTGAACGATAGTAAAACTTTTAAATATTTGAAATTCCGTTCTGTTTGCATGGCTAATATATAAAAAGATGAACAACGATGTTCTATTTGACGAAAGTTTGTTTTCCATAACTCACACAAATAACAAAGAATATCTCCGAAATGTTTCACTCGACAAACAATTTATTTGGACATAAATTGTGTTTTAGCAAGGTGCACATTTTTGTATAGTAAGATTTAGTCTAACTCTTACGGCTTACCAGCTATACAAAGTCATTCAGGGTAAACACCACTACATTAGCTATAGTCAGAAAATATATAATTTACATTTCATTCGCCATAGACATATCTCAAACATATGACGATTTTAATCAAAATCGTTAGAGCCGTTTTTGAGAAAACCAAAATTTTCCATGTAAAGGGTAGTTTAGGTGTTCCATCCTTAAGATATTAAACTTAAATACCAACTTTGGTTTTTAACAGACTTTACGTTTCTGATTTAAGCTGCACACACACACACACACACACACACACACACACACACACACACACACACACACACACACACACACACATACACACACACACACACGTACGTACACGCACACACGGACCATTTTCTAAAAACGCTTTTTTTTTTTTTTTTTTTTCGATTCAGGGGCCTCAAAACATATTTCCAATGAAATCTCGACATTGAATTTTTAGATGCAATACAGTATTTCCTCTACTTACTATACTCTGTAGAGTTTATCTCGCAAGATACTGGCTGAGAGAGAGAGAGAGGGGGGGGGGGACTTATGAAGGGGAGATGGTGACGAAGTGACAGAACAGGTCCACAGCTAAGAACATTGCGCGCCGCCATGTTTGCATGTATTTTGTTACGGCAATTTATAATCTGTAATCAGTAATGTTAAAGAATATTATCATATACAGAAATGAGTTTATTCCCTGGAAAATAGTCTTGTAAGTGAAGTGGAAAAGATTCTAAGACTTTTCTTCTATATTATCACGCGCTGCACACGGTAGTTGAAGCCTGGGCATTTCCTCTGCCACTCGCTTCTCTGACAAGCAGAAAAAAGTTCACGCACGCCACTGACTGGATTTAACCCTGTGATTTCTTCAACTCTTAACGCACGAAGGGTTATCTACTTACCCGAATGCCGGCTGGAGTGGGCCACCTGGTATTTCTGGTACAACTGAAGCTCTAATACCGTTTATCCAGAAATGCTTTATCGATTTGGAAAATGGAATGACATTTAATGATTTTATATCAATATTTGATACAGTATGTTATATTTGACTAGAAGGAAAATTCTATGACCTTAGTGAAAACACTTATGTCTTTGATTCTTAGCTTCTCAAGTTAAGCCTGTCTTGCATGGTGTCCCACAAACGTTTCTTCATGGACCATCTTTGTCGTTTATATAAATGATCTTTCAGCCAGCATTGTTATTAAGTCTTGCATCAATTGCCTGTTAGATTATGACTTAGCAGTGGCAATAATTAGTCAAAATAACGTAGCTCAAGTTAACGAATTATCATCTAAGATGCATAACTGGTGTAATGCCGATAAGCTTAGTGTGAATGATAATAAAACGGTTGGTATGCAATTTGCATATACAATTTTATTCCTAATGATATCTCTCTCTGTTCAGCCATCCTAGGATATAGTACGCCCATTGTTTATATTGTGAATAGAACTGTTAAATGTCTATTTATGCTCCACTTTCTTAGTAAAACTACATATAATTATGGTCAATTACGGGCTCATTTATAGTCATCTGCATTACCGTATTCTTGTGGGGCAACCATTAACCAATCAACAAAGTACTTCATTACAAACAAGGGCTCTCAGAGTTATGTGTAGTGTTCTCTGAGAACACATATCTGGACGAACTTAACTCTCCATCAACGTACATAATATTATATTGTCTGTTATAAGCTCGAGAAAATATGAATAGTAATATAAAGTGTTTATCTCGTCATAATTACTTGACAAAAACACCATCCGTCCGTGCGTCCGGTCGTCCCTTCGTCCGTCGGCCCAAATGATCTAGTTATCGACGAGCTCGCTCACTCACTAACTCACTCACTCGCTCACTGTCACTCACTCGTCCATCCGTCTATGTATATAAAAGTAAATGCAAATACAGTAAGACGAATAGTTTTTAGGTATGGCTCACAAATTTTGAAGAAATTATCTTACATTCAAAATTTATCTCGAAACACCTATTACGCTAGACATTGATGGCAAACTATATATAAAATTGGCGGTGAATGTTGTAATATACATTTAAATGTCTTTTTTTTATGTTGCTATATTTTCAAGTCTTGACAGTTAAAATAGCTTGCTTTGCTTTTGGTTACATCGTTTAAATATCTCGATTCATGTGTTAATTTTACTAAATGTTTCCGTGGTTTCCCCTTGTCACTAGGCGAATGCTGAGGTGGATTCTCTTCTTCATGGATTCCTTTCCCTTCATTTCTCATTTCCCTGCCTTGTCATTTTGGTTAGCAGCGTGGTACGTTCCGGCAGGTGCAGACAGATGTCACAGATGCTTGCGCTGGAAGCCCTTCCCTGACCCCTCCTGGAAGTTGCCACCCGGGCCGCTAGAGTCGCCTCGTCGCCCTCTCCCTGGTTGGTTGTGCGCCAGTTTAAAAGAATTAAAATTATTTTCTTGTTTAACGACGCTGTCAATTGCCTGGATCACATCAGCGTCGCCGGTGTGCCGGAATTTTGTCCCGCAGGAGCTCTTTTACATGCCAGTAAATCTACTGACATGGAGCTTTCGTTTTTAAGCACACTTAAAAACCATCGCTCTGGGCCGGGTTTGAACCCGCGATCTTGGGATCCATAGGCCAGCGTCTAACCAACTGAGCCACCCAGACCGACAATATTTTGCACAGTTTCTATTGATGAAGCATCTTTCGAGTCCAATGAATTAACAACCTCTTCGACTATTTCTATGTGCTCAGCATAATATAAAACTGCATCGACCCATGTTGCCCATCGAGTTAACACTGGTGCAGGAGGAAGTCGGATATTAGGTGTTGTTGATCTAAAACAACTTAACTCTTTTAGGAGATTTAACAAAAATTCTCTTTGTACAGGATACAAATCTATCAATGGGAAAGAGTCGCGTATTGTCTCAGAAATGCGATGAAGAGCGTGTATCAAACAAGTTATATGAATTATGTTAGGAAAAATACCTTTCAGAGTTTGTCCTGCTTTTACCATCAGTAACAAATAAAAGTAACCGGTCGTATTTGATTCCACATGGCCATAGAAATTTCAAAGAGTCCATCACAAACTGGGTTACAGGTACATTGTCAGTGGCCGACAATTCGCACACATTAAGAAGATAAGGTGTAGTCTTTTGTTCATTATTTAAAGCACCCATGATTAAATTAGCAATAGAACGCCGCTCAGAATCAGGGGTTTCATCAACAGACAACCTCACAAACTGATCCGCCAATTCATTTTGTATATTTGACAGTACGTTATTGTAACAATGTACGACGTAAGTCTTTCGCAGTGCACTTTCTTCAGGCACATGTTGTCGAGTGTACTAGGCAAGAAAGTTTTTAAATGTCGGATTATTAATTTTGAACAAGGGAATATCAGCAGTTAAAAATGCTTGGCGCAAGTCTTAGGAAAATTCAGTAACCCTACTTCCTAAACACTCTACTAGCTGTTTTTGAACAGGTTCTCTGTTTGCTAGTTTTCCAGTTAAATTCTCCTTATGCTTTGCTGTTTATGTGCTGAAATATTTGAAATCTTTTCTCACTCCGTGCATTTTTCTCACACGATCCACAATACAGTACCCTATTATCTGTAGATATTAAATCACTCGAAAACTCTTTCTGTAAACTAATTAATCTAGCACTCGAAGTTGGTTTTATTTTCGGCATTTCAAGAGCTCTTTAACATTTTATACACCTAATTTAATTTGGTGGGAACCAATTCAGAACACTGTTACGTTTGAAGACCATGCCACAACTATTGGAGGTCAGGCAAACGTTGCGATAATCGTGCTGCTCAAAACGTTGACCTGCACTTTATCTTTGTTAATATAAACCTCTCAGATAACGCACTGATTATTCTCTACGCACATACATATGATGAAGGCATGGAAACAGGGGGTTCACTGCATGACAACATGACTCACCTCGCGAGTTGCATCAACATGTGTAATACTACCAATATAAAAACTATTATACACATGGAAAAAATAGTGCAATACCATAGCGGATAGAAGAGAAAGTGTGAGCTCTCCCGCTAGTTCACTGCATGATCCGTGGTCCCGTGGCAACTGACCGAAACTGCGGCGTGGCGATCGCAGTCGCCTCAAAATACGGCCGAACTGCCTAGTATGTGATTCGGAAGTATAGACAATTTTATACGTATGCGTTGTGTGTGGTGAGTAATTAGGTACATAACTTGTGAAATTGCTTCTAAGTTTGTGCATAAATGTGTGTATTCTTCAAAACGTAAGTTTCAAGCAACCTCAATAATTGATTAAAAATGCCAACTTGTTTTGTACCCGGGTGTCGTTCAGGATACAGAAACTGCTCAGAAGCTAGACATTATTTTACTCCTCCTAAAGATAAAAATCTGTTTTACAAATGGGAAAAGTCTATTCCTAGGAAAGACACTAAATTATCTGTTAAATCTAGTATTTGTGACAAACATTTTCCAGAGGACTTTTTAGTGAAAGTTGATTCATTCGTTGTGCATGGAAAACTAGTTGAAATCCCTAGAATTAAATGGTGGTTGAAGCCAGGGGCTGTTCCCTGTATATTTCCTAATTTACCCAGGTACTTGACTACAATGCATAAATCCCGAAAATCTCCACAAAACAGAGACAAAAAATTACTGAAAAAGCAATATTCAACAATCAGTAAATTACCAGATGCAGGATCCAGTCAACCAGTTATTTCAAAAGCGCCGTCCTTCAACAATGAGGAATTCACAGAAAACAGTTCTAATTCCTCCAAGTGCCAATAATGAAATTGCTACACTGAAGAAAAGAATTAGAAACCTCAATAGAAATTTAGTTAGAACTAAAATCCTGCTATCTAAAGAAAGGGCTAAATTAAAAATAGTAGAAAAGAAATTAGCTACTAATTGTTGCGAACATAAACGCAATTTAAATTGTTTAAGTAAAAACAAAAGCTGGTTATAGATACAATGCTTAAAAAATGTCTGACGAGCTCAAAGGGGATGCCCTACACCAACGAATTTCTATTAGAAAGCTATTTAAAATTAAAAGCCCTAAAGGTTATAGACATTGCTTAACACATGAATTGCTGCCCTTGCCTTCTGAAGCCCATTTAAGGAAATTATCTAAAGGGATAAAGTGCACATATGGTATAAATAGCAATGCTCTAAATGCGATTTCTACTACATTCAGTCAAGAAGAAGATGAAAACAAGCGTCTTGGAGTTGATGAAGTCAAATTAAGAGAAGAAGTTAGGTTCAATGCTAGCTCACTAAAACTGGACGGATTCGTGAATCTAGGTGAACACACTCCTGACAATCAGAAAAATTCTATGGCTAACCATGCTTTAGTTTTTATGTTTGTTCCCTTATTACATAATTGGAGCCAACCAGTAGCGATTTACGCAAGTAGAAATGCTACACCCGGTGATATACTAGCTAAGCTCCTTATAGAAGTAATTATCCAGTTAGAAAACTCAGGGACAAGAATTGTTGGTTTCACTAATGATGGAAGTCAATCAAACAAAAAAGTATGGAAAAATTTAGGAATAGGAGCCACATGTGAAAATGTAGAGCACCCACTTGATGACAAAAGAAGAATATGGGCTTTTTCAGATTGCGTCCACATAATAAAATGCATGAGAAATTATTTTCATGATAAGGTGGATGTCTTATACAGAAATAAGAGCATCCAATATAATTTTTATAGATATATAAAAATCTATATCTGCTGGTCTTAGAGTTTGCCCGAAATTGACCTCATCCCACATAGACCCCACCTCTTTTCAGAAAATGAATCTGAGACTGTGTTTTCAATTGTTCAGTAACAGCACTGCAAATGGCATTGACTTCTTCAGGAAAATTACTTTTGAAAAATTTAAGGAAAGCGGAAATACCGAACTATTCACAAGAGATGTAAATAATCTTGTAGATACATTAAACTCCACAGTTCCAATTAAAGCACTCTATAAAAATTCGCAATCTCACAGAGTACTAAAAGATTTCTTTCGCATAATAACGTCTGAAAATAACACATTCTGCTCAACTAGAACAATGGAATCTCTTAGAGTCACCCTAAAAAGTACTTTGGAAGTGTCCAAGTATTTATGGAATAGAGGATTTGCATACGTCTTAACAGCAAAATTCAATCAAGACCCCCTTGAACGGCACTTTGGAATTATGCGTTCTTTGAGCTGTGATGACCATCCTTCCACAGTTGACTTTTTACATTTACATATGCTACAGGCTGTGTATGTCCCTCTAAAACTTGCACTGTCAAATGCTGCTAATTGTGAGAATAAAGTGGAGCCACCACTTACATCTTTTATGAATCAAATTCGTATATTGGCAAAACAAACTGAGCAAAAAAACCGTGAGCTGTTGGATTTTGTTGGAAACAAAATAAAGAACAAAACTAAAATACTTGACTGGGAAAGAGAAGTTCCAGAGGTCTATAAGGACAATATTTCTAAAAGATGCTCAGTATACAACTTAGGGGGTTATATAGTAAAAAAGATGCTCGAAAAACTTAGTTGTGAATCCTGTGCCTCTACTCTGTCCACCGATCTACCCTCTGACACATTAGCTTCCACTTTCACTACAGTAAAAGACTATTGCACCCTAAAAATTTGTCGGTATTTAACCTACCCCTCTGAATGTGTGGTTAATATTCTTTTGCAAGTCGAGGCTATTTTGGAGAAGCAAATGTGCTCGTCTGAAAGTTTGAGCGGTGATATATTTTACGAGTGCTTAGATAACATAGACGAAATCATATTAGGACCCAGTGGAATAGGATGTTGCGTGGAACACAAACTGCATTTAGTTGGAAAGTTAACACTACATTACATGAAGTGTCGCTTCTTCTTTCGTACCAAGGAAATTAGTAGAGAAATGACGTCATCGAAGTCAGCAAAATCAACACGTAAACTCTCCAAGATCTCCAACATCTAATTCCACGGTGAGTTTCGATATTTTATATACATAACATACATAATTTCATTATGGTTTAATTTTTCAGCATAAAATCATGTAAACAGATATTTCCCATTGTTCTTCATTAATTATAATACCCATTATTGTAAAATAGCATCCTATATTATGTGTCAAGGAAAGACGATATTTCAAAACAGTATTTCAAATATTCGTGCTTAGGATTTTAGGTATTTAAAATGCTAATTGATAATATGAAACCCACTTTCACCATGCATTCGTGAACTAAAGTGAAGCGACCGCGACACCAGTGCCATCTTGCGAGCGAACCATAGCAACTCCCGAAGAGCTCACACATCCGCTATGGCAATACTACCAATATGAAAAATATTATCCAGATGGGAAAAAACAATAAAAACCCATAAAATCATTAAAATATGCAATATAAGGGCTATAATACTGAAATATTATGCATTTATCAAAAAATCAAGAAAATATGCAGTTATATGCACCATAAAATCATGTCCAAATAACTGAAAATTCCATAATTCGTGCACATAATGTAAAAGCATACGTTTTTAACCCCTGTAAAAAAAGACATGCAAATGCATGAACTTCCTAGCCCTAGTTGTGAACCTTATTTATTCTTATTTCCGGATTCACTTAATGATTTTTTGCCATAAAGTATTTTAATGGAGAACACTGAAACCCAGGAATGGGATTCATCTAAGTAACCATAAGAAAATATGAATACACCTAATAAAAGTTTAAGAAAACATATAATAGATTATTAAATGCATATTCATGCTCAGCGTTTCCCGTTTCCTTAAAAAATGTTCACTTTACGGAAAATGAAGAGCATTGTAAGATTATCAGCAAAACTTTAGATAGGATTACGCTGAAATGTTTGAAGACACATATTTTGTTAAGAAAAGCAATAATTCTTTCCTTCGTTCTATGTTAAATATTCCGGAGTACAACATAATTTTTAAGCTTCTTTTAAAAAGCTATATTAAACTTGTGAAAGAAATTAGTTAAAACCCTCTCCTTCTCTAAAATAACCTCAGTTGACACCGAAATTTATAGATACTTTAAAAAGATTAAGAAACAGAAATTAAGAATTTAAAAATAACAAGAATTATTGTAATAATTTTAAATAAATAATATAGAGAGAAAACGAACAAGTGAAACCAACGGATTTCAGCACCTCTCCTCGGAGAGCAACGAACGCTGATGGACAGTCTGTCTAAGGGTAAAATAAAGGGTACAGACACAGAGGGGACACCTCGCTTACTTCGACTTACACACATCTACTGTGGCTACCACCCCCCAGGAGGCAAGGATGAAATGAGGGAATCGAAGATGTCTCACAGGGTCGCAGCTAGACAGGCCACAGAGACACGCAGAAGTCCCTAACAAGTGCTGAGATCTCTTCACCCCGGCGCCAGGCCCTACCGAGCAGCCATCACACCGCAGGTCTCGTGTCGCACTGAGACTGAGCGTCCCTTCCCCCAACGGAGGACTAGCGCCTGCTGAACGCCGCCTAGCACCGAGAACAACAGCATGCGCAGCCATCCACGCCATCTGCCCGACACTGCCCACACTACACGCCTGGAAGTACACCTGAAAGATGAGAAGGAAATGGAATGAAGGGAAATGGTGGAAAGGAAACCGTGGTATGAAATAGTGCACCTCAGCATTCGCCTAAGTGGCATGGGGAAACCACGGAAAAACCCATGTCAGAGTGCGTGGCCACGGGAATCGAACACGCACTTTCCGAAAGCGGGCCACAGACGTTACCGCCTGAGCCATCCCGCTAGGTATGTCGAAGGGTACAGAGTACATTTTTTCACAATAAATTACTTAAAAATCAAAGGACATAAAATGAGCAGTTAAATTTTCTTTGTGTCTGCTAATAATGTTGATTGGTTGGTTAATTATACAAGAATACACATATTGGTCGGCAATATCTAAAGAGTAAAAAAAGAGCATTTTCATTAAAATGTCTGTCATCCTTTCGAAACTACTCACGCAAACCCAGAGACAGAATCTTCATTGTTTCTATGAACGGCAAAAGGGCAGATTCAAAGGATCTTCTAGACATTTTTAAGCGGCGGAGAGCATTGTCGATTCAAATAGTTTGACAGACAACAGTGTGTGTGATTCTGTTCCGGGGTTCACATTGACGAGAAGTAATTCTATTCCAAAATAGTGTATCAACGTGAAGCAAGTAGAGATTGCTGCTTCACAGTGGCTCCACTCTAAAACAGGACTGTCTGACTTTATACCTAGGGCTGGCAGTTAAAAACAGAAACACGGCAAGTAAGAGGTTTCTCTGTAAACATTAAGTATACCCATTTGTGAAAAAAGACAAAAAATTGGCAAAGTTCGCAAATATGGATTTTAAAGTTATAAAACTCTGCAAACCTTCCAGTTTAATTCTATGTAAGTGCCTTTCATAGTTGCAAGTCCTTTAAATGATAAAGTATAACGACTTAAATATCTGTCTGTAACTTTAAATGTCATTAGATTGTATAAGAGTAAAAACAAAATATAGTAAGTTTTGCCTATATTAAAGCGAATAAACCATTCTATAGAAAACCCTTAGGAATCTTCTAACCCTAATTTAGGCGTTGATGAGCAGAATAATATTAAAGAGCACTTTTATATCCACTAAACGATTGTTAAACACCATAAAGTTAGAAGTAGTATTTTTAACGATAAAGCTTTAAAGTTTTTTTCTGGGGTTTTCATTTGATAACGTATTCTCATCATCAATTTTTTTTTCACACGATGTGTGTATACACGGAACCAACTTAAAATATGCGCAAACCTTTCTGTACATATTATACTTACAAAGAAGGTTAATTAGTGCATTACAATTTCAAAGCAATCAGAATGAAAATGTGGATTTTAGAAGTTTCACACATAGGCAACCTTCTTTTATTGCAGATTCCGTCCGAGGAGTGGCTAAGGAAGTAGAAACATGGCCAGAATAAGGAGAGAGGTACTCAAAGAAACTGCTAAAGTTTGCAGATCACATTATGGAACAACTCGATAATGCCGCTCGACGTGAAGACGGTGCCTTCAACGTCTTAACACACGGTGACCTTTGGGTGAACAATATGATGTTTCGATATGACGGTGATAAGCTCAGGGGTATGAGGTTAATTGATTATCAGCTTGCCCATTTTACGTCTCCAACTATGGATTTGTTGTACTTCCTCAACAACAGCCCCAATTGGAATTGTGTTTGTTAGTCTTTTTTTTTTTTTTATCTGTTTTCTTAAGACCAGTAATGCCCAAACTTATGCAAAAGAGAGGAGGGTGCTTTACCTCTACCTATTTTCGTCGAGCTATAACGCATTGATGGTACTCGAAAACAAGTAGAAACATGGCCAGAATAAGGAGAGAGGTACTCAAAGAAACTGCTAAAGTTTGCAGATCACATTATGGAACAACTCGATAATGCCGCTCGACGTAAAGACGGTGCCTTCAACGTCTTAACACACGGTGACCTTTGGGTGAACAATATGATGTTTCGATATGACGGTGATAAGCTCAGGGGTATGAGGTTAATTGATTATCAGCTTGCCCATTTTACGTCTCCAACTATGGATTTGTTGTACTTCCTCAACACCAGCCCCAATTGGAATTGTGTTTGTTAGTCTTTTTTTTTTTTTTTTATCTGTTTTCCTAAGACCAGTAATGCCCAAACTTATGCAAAAGAGAGGAGGGTGCTTTACCTCTACCTATTTTCGTCGAGCTATAACGCATTGATGGTACTCGAAAACAAGCTCTCTGATGCATCAACGTGGCGTCATTGGTACACAAGGGGCGAAAAATGATCGAACAGTGGCTCTAACGATTGATATTGACACCAGGTGTCAATATCGATGTTAGGGACTTCAAGCGTCTCTGAGCTTCGCTGGCTCCATCTCACTTCGTTCCATCCCTTCCCCTTGGGGATAGTAGCCTGCAAAAGATTCATGTCGAGGCCACGGTGGGTCGAGGTGCCTCCCCTGTGTTCCTACATACACAGACACCTGTGAATGCAATGCGCACACTGTCCTGCCTATGTCCATATTCAGCAGAGCTAGTTTTCTTTACTACCAATGTAGACAAAGTACGATGTTTTGGAGCCAGGAGCGAGAAGAGGTCGCCCGAGTTAACGTACCGTGGAAAGCATTTATCAAGCTACGAACAAGATTTGCGAGGGCGAATCACCACCTTGTCACTGACTGTGTGAAGTATGTAGCAGGGAAATGGTTAAGCATCTGTAAAGAAACAAAAATCTTCACTCATTGCATTTTCTCCACTGGGGGTACCTGCACTATTGAGCTTGGGTCAAAGGGCCCAATCATAATTCTGTACCTTCTGTCATCGCAAGGCTTGTTTTGGAGGATCGTTAGTACTGGTTTTAATACCACACTATACTGTCTCCAGTAATAAACGAAAATCGTTTGAACGCTGCAGGACCCTGTTCATAATTGTACCTGTCCAGGTAATTTTATGATGAAAACCTGCTGGAATGAAACCCCAGACATACACGTTGTGCAAACCTTTGCATACATGTGCACATTCCATGTTTATCTACCACCCACGACCCAAATGCAGCAGTTTGATAGTTCAAAACTGAACTGCTTTACCTAAGCCGATAGACTAAGCTTCGACGATGGTTTTTGGAACCTTGAACAAATTTTAGGACATTCAGATTCGTCCATAGCACTTCGTGTCAAGGCGCTAATTCTTGATAAGTACTAAATTATGTCACTTCCACCTACTGTAACACACTGATGTGATATGATGTGATGTGATATGCAAATTGTGAGACAGTATAATGTACATACATATACGACGTGAATCATTTGAGATCAAACATAAAATACAATCGGCAATACCCTTGCTATCTAATTGTCTACAACGGGATATATATTCCAAAATTACTGTTTATTTCCCTTAACCTATTCAGTTTATGCAATATTTATTTACCACTAATTAATAATATAAAGTTAATATAAAATACTAAAGAATTAAATTAAAATTAAAGTCAACACAAAGCATTACGAAATTGCTATTATTACTCGTAGCCTGCAACCACAATAACTGAATTTTATTAAACTATAAAAATACTGAAAATTTCTAAAGCAATGCTATTGGTATACAGCAGCAAATTTATTACTATCCAACACACAATAAAATTCCAATCTTTGAGTATATTTGTATATTATTTTATAACCCAACACTACCACTCCTAATGTTTTTGTTGGGATGTGATACTAATGCTTATTTTTTAAAAAATTAGGTAAAAATGGCCCATACAAAAATTACAAAATTACATAGCAGTATGTAACAAGAGTTTTTTCTTTTCTTTTTTTTTTTTTTTTTTCTTTTCTTAAGGAACGATATATATCATTTTAGGTAAGCAGTTGTCCTTTCCCTTTAATCGCTATGCTTAGTGTTATAGGAATGCAGTTATATATAAACAATAATTGGTTTTCTGTAGCAATCCGGTAAAGAGTGCTATATAAATGTTGATATTGGAAGAAATAATTGCTTGATATCAACTACCCTTAACAAACCGGCATAAATATTTTTATTGTTTAGATGTGAACTACTTTGCTCTGCAGTGCTCGTATATAGTAAAGTACAACAATAACAGTTATAAGAAACGAACAAATGCCAACGAAACATCACCTGCCCTCATACTTGCACGTGTTTTGTTAGAAACACTTTACAATCTGTAATTTGTGATGTTGGACAGTAGCACAATATACAAGAGTAAGTTTATTCCCTGGAAAATAAGTACCTCGTAAGTAAAAAATGCAAAATATTATAAGACCTTTTGGTTGTTTATACTATTATTCTCTGTCATCACGTACTACACATGCTAGTTCAAGCCTCTCATTTCTCGTCTCCGCGGATAAGCAGAAAGATGCTTGCGTGTGCCCTCTCGATTACTGAAATTTCCCCGTTAAGTTCTGCAATTGTTTTAGTGCATGAAGGTATATCTCCATGTCCCAAAACCGAATCGAAAGCAAGTTGTTTAAAACCCGGATCGTCATATGCAGCCCAACAATTCCATACTCTATCCATGATGTCACGAGAAAGCAACAACACTTCAAAATGATAAGTTTTTAAAAAATAAAATAAATCCCTGAAATGGCTAGTGCAACAGAAAACTTATTTGAAATAAAACGTGTGTTTTAAAAAATATATGCACACTACGTTTTGATCTTATTTATTACAGTTTATCAGTTATACAAAATTCCTTTCGAAATAAAAAGCGTCATTAACTATTTCTAGGAAAAACAAGGTATTATTTTATCATGTGCATATCTTAAACAAAGGGCGTTTAAATAAAAATCCTTAAACCTATTTTGCAAAAATCCAAATTTTTTTAAAATCTTCTACATAAAGTGTATTTGGGATGGGGTGTATTTCCTGAAAGTCTTCATATTGCATCCTTGGAGGATTCTGAAATTTAGTGCCGATTTTGGTATTTATCTGGGTTTTCATTTTTGAGCTGTGCTGCGCATTCACACACAAGCATACACATAGTGAGCTTTTTTTAACAATGCTACGTTTTGGATTGCGTGCCTCAAAACATGTATTTCCGGTGAAATCTCGAAATAGAATTTTGGGTAAAATGCAACTTCCTCTTGGGTGACAGAGCAAATAGTGTTTTACAGCTCATGTGTCTGTGCGTCCGATTCAGTAATGAAAGTTCAAAAACGTGATTTCGGGAACAGCTTATGCTTCTCTTATGATCGGTGTAGGTGTATGGCAGACGCTGTTGAATTTGTTAGCGCATGCTCAATGAGTCGGTGGGTTGAGGGAGAAGCGTTTTACGTGGATGGAGCTGCCATCTCTTCACACGTTTTCAATTCAGACCGATCAAGTCCAATCAAGTCTTCCTTCCCACAACAGAGGTAATAGACTGCCACTCATAAAGGCCTGTCTTGTCTATTCTTCAGAACTGCGAACAGGGTAGCAAATTACCTAAACCGTTTTGTACTCAGTTTCACGTGCACAAAGGAAGACAAAGCATTACTGGAAAGTTGTTTTTGTATTACTGCTTGGCAATTCTGGGACACACGGTTGGAAACTACTCTCTTCCCAGACGTTTTCTTTCCTGGGGGATGCATGCATTCAGGCGTGAATTTCATTAACTTCCATAAGCTTCAGCGGTACAACATTGTTGAAGTAAACATTTATACTATGACCTTTGTTTTGGCTTGTTCAATGGTTCAGGGAGAACAAACGCATTCACTATATTGAATTTTTCTGCCCATTTTCTTTCTCTGCGCCTAAGGTAACGTACTTTGTTTCATACTAAACCGAAATGTACCACTTTAGGATTAAATATAATACAATAAATATACTTTAACACATCATTAGATATTTTATAGCCCGTAAAACCACACCAGGAGAAATTTAATGTTTTCTAACTTTACCACGGAGTAGCACTCACAGCACGTAGAAATTGCAGATCAATATCTGTCATGCTACTGCATGATCAGCATAGAGCAGATCAGGTTTCAGTGCTCTCAGCCATCCGGCGTTGAAGTACAAGGTTTCAGTGACTTAAGCACTTACAAACGTGGCACGTGTTTGTTAACTGTTAATGGACGCAATACTCTTTTCGGGTATTGGTAATCAGTTTCCCAAAAGGTATTCATTTATGATCCATACGTCCCTACAGAATCCCCCGATTTATCCCCTTACAGCTTTTTTTCTCGGGGGAATTGAAAGAGAAAGATTACAAAACAAATCCACACATTTTAGAAAAACTTAAATAATATTCATCAATAAATTCCCCTCATTTTTTGAGAGAGAACTGCTGCGTATAGTGCCCAATTTGCTAAGCCGATGCCAAAAGTGCTTGAAAAACGAAGAGATACTTTCAAATCTCTTGGCTTGATATATGTGAGTATTTTTGTTTTAAGTGCTTACTTTTTGTTTCTTTCTTAGAAGTAGCTTAGGCAACAAACCGTAGAGTATTTACTGCGGACCTCCTAACATTCACTTAGCACACATTGCAAGCAGCATTGCCGGCTGGCTGACAGCAGCAAAAGCTGTTCTACTTTATACTGATCACCCACTATATTGAACTCGAGTATTTTGCATTTATTGAACATTGCAGAAAGAGAAAATTTATATTATAAATATTCTTTTCAACGCATTACGAGAGACTAAACGACATAAATTTCCAAAACATTACGCTTTTTCATGGGAGGGGTGGGAGAGGGTTAGGGCGGGGGACGATAGCCTTAGAAACTGGAAAACCGAATTTAATCTGATACACATTCATCAGAATATTCGCAGTATTTATCTTTTAAATATATTTTTAAAAGTGATTGTGTGTCTGTCAACTTGTGATTTAGGTGTGCATTAACTGACAGGGAAAAAAAAAAAAAAAAAAAAAAAAAAACCTACACATCCTGGTAACGTTCAGCTGATCTTTAAGGTTTTCTCTAAACATAATTGGTATTGCTATTAAATATGTCAGTTTCTGTGATCACAAGCCGCCATTTGCTTTCTTTCTTTGTAAATATATACAGGTTTGTCTTTTCCAATCTTGCGTTGAGCGTCTTTTTCTGTAAATATTTAGGATGATAAAAAAGCTAAGTATATCTGCAGATGTACTTTGATATTAATAACTATTTCCATACTTTTAGTTATTGCTATATGTTCATATTGTATAATGGGATGGCCAATGCCTATCTGGGCAGGGTAGAAATAGGTTTCGAGAATTATGGTTTTCGTTGGGTACAGAAAGGACCTTTTGGCAGTGGCTTTGGAAGAAAGTTCGGGATGTGAGTGAATTTCCGCCGGTGGAAACTATAACGTGGACTCAACAATCAATACGTTACCAACGTTATGCCTTAAAGAAAATGTGCAATACTAGATTCGGTGCTCATATTCATCTGTGAAAGAAATGGGCTAAAATTAAGCACTTTTCTTCATTACAGTACTTTAAGAGTATTAAATTACAATGGGATTAGACGAAACAAACCGTGAATTGGGAAGAAAGAAGGACGCACAAAGAAAACGAAAATAAGCTTTGCTTACTTTTCTTTTTAAAATGAGTTGATTGGTCAGTTTGGAGTTCTTGCGTGTAATATCAGCGTTTCTTTCCGCCTAATAGTGCACATTTAATAATGCGGTGACTTAATTTTTCAAAGTAAGTAACTTTTTCGTACCTAAAATTCCGCTGAAGAGAATCCGGAAGAAGAAGCAATTACAAACATTTTGTATATTGCAAGGAAGCTTACTGTACGTTTCAAAAACATCGCAAATTCATAGGTATAATCGAGAACGAAGAACGAAGGGAGGAGAACAGGCGAAACGGAGCTTCAATGCAAACACCCATTTAACAGTACATTTCCAAGAAACGGATACCTATTCATAAATGAAGCTTTTTTTGAGGAAGAATGTGGGGAAAGTTGCATTTTAATAGTTATACTCAAAAAGAAATGAAAAAGCTGAACGAACAGGTGATAGGAATTCAGTGACGTGCTTTAGAGAAGCAAACATTTGCTTACGTACAATGATAAAGAGGTTTCTTTTAATCTAATTTTAATTCCTCAACTACAGGTTAATTCTAACTTAATCATAATGAATTTTGAAATATTAAAAATTCTTATTTTCAGTTTTTGCGAACTAAACGGACAGATGGAAAACAATGTTGCAAATAATCTCCATTAAAGAGGGCCATCTTAAATGAGCACCCTATCGAAACCTGCGCAGTTCTTTCATACTGAACAATGGAAATGTAAAGTTTATGCTGAAAGGTAAGAGGATAATTTCAGGCATTATATTTTTCTTCAAATTCGCTGACGTGTTTGCGAGTAGTAATTCATAGTATTGTCAGATATGTTTATGGAAGCTCTAGCATTTTTATAAAATAGAATATTTCCATTTAAACTCAATCGAAATATTCAATTAATATTTTAAGTTTTACAAATTGGAAAATGTGGGGAAAATGGATATATTTTGGAGATAATATGGATAATATTAACTAAACTGAACATTTTGTGTACGTTTCTGGTTTCACTTCAAATCTAGGCAATAAAATAACAAAGTTACGACAAGTCCAGGGCCGGGCGATTGGTGCTCAGAGAGCGCAGTTTACTCATGACTTTGATGATGACTGAATGCTTAGCAGGTTAAAAAATGAAGGTCGCTCAAGGTATTACACTAGTCGCCCAGGTTTGGACTAATACCTTTAGATACCTGCAAGCCGCATACTTCAAAGTACGGCCATTCCAAAGCTTAGTGTATCAAGGTATGAGGAACTTTTCTGAGTGAAATTTAATTTTTAAAACTAAAATAAAATAGTTATAAATACATCATGCCAGTAAATTATATGTAGTTTCATACAAAGGGGGCCAAAGTTTAATTGAAATCATCTTAAAACAGCTTAAGAGAGTTTGCTGAAGTAACCTCTTAAATTTTATTTCTTCCTGCATTCCTTTAATTTCCTATATTATAATTTCAGCATATTTATTTCAATAATTGAACAAACTAGTTTGATTACTGTTACAATGTTTAAGCATAGATAAAAATTACATCACATCCATTGTCAATTGTACTAAAAGTTATGAGATATGTTGGAAGCGAATTTAAAGTTGTGACAGCTTTACCCAATCCTGCTATGCTCCCAGAATAATAGAGCTATGCGATACAAACACAATTAAATAATGCTTTTGAATCGGTAATTGTATCGTTTACGAAACTTTCACACAATTTCCGTTTCACTTCACACAGCTTAGCTGCGCTTGAGGGTAATAAAAAAGAGGAAAAACACATAATAGCATTTTATTTAGGAATTTAAAAAACTAAGCGCAGAGAAAGTGGATTAAATTGTTACTGTATATAATACCAATCCTCTTTATAGTGTCAACATGTATTGCGTTTTGTTCACCTACCCACACTTTTAAAGCTTCTGTTGTAGTAATGCGAAAAACAAACAAAGTGAATTGCAGACTGTTTTTTTCTTTCGTGAATATGCATGAGACATAGCGGAAAAAATACGCAAATAAAAATATAAATGACAAGGCAGCTCAATCAAACCCAGAGGAAAGGCTTTAACAAGCTATGTCGAGATATTTCCGTTATTTATTCAACCTTTTTCCAAAACAATGAGAAGATGAACTAGCTGCATTTTTGCTTACAAGGCTGTGAGTTTCTGGGTGTGCAGGGCAGTAATAGTATACATTATTATTAACTGAATAGATTTCCATCTTATATGAGCTGACTTTCTGAACTATGAACTTTGCAATCTGTACATTCCCTACTACGTATAGTTAGTAGGGGAAGTACTGTATACAGCCCAAAGTTTCGATGTGAGACTTCACCGGAAATATGTTTTGAGGCTCCCTGAATCCAAAAGAGTAGTTTTAGTAAAAAAAAAGTATGTGCGTGCGTGCGTGTGTCTGTGTACAGCATAACTGAAAAATAAATGTCGGTTAAAAACAAAGTTGGTATTTATGTTTAATATCTTTCAAGTATGCGACAGAAAGATTTTGAAGAGCATTCCTCCATTCTAAATTACCCTGTACATGGAACATGTTTCGAAAATTTCGATTTACTCATTTACCATATGTTTAAGATATCTTAATGGTAACTGAAATATATATTTTGAATTCTCTCGCTATAACATGTGTAGTCCTGATGACTTTTGCATAAGCAGTAAACTGTAAGAGATTAGACAAAATGTTTCAATACAAAAAATGTAGATCACGTTAAAATGCACAAGTTATGTCCAAATACATTTTTTGTGTTGGAAACCATATCAGAGATATTACTTGTTATGTGTGTGAGTTTTGCAATACTTAAATCTTTCTCAAATGGATGATTGTTATTCGCTTTTTCATCACTTCCCCGTGTAAAGAAACGGAATTTCAAAACTTTAAAAGATTTGACTATCACTCAAAACCTGTTGTATTCCCATATGCCCGTTGCACCTACAAGAAAATCAACAGAATGATAATTTCTGCAACTGTAACAATTCGTAAGAGTAGTTAGGACAAGGGTAGAGAAAGTTGTGTGAGTGTAACACATTAGATGTTAATATATCGTTTACTTAGAAACGGTTCGCAAATTTACTATTGTTACGAGTGTCGCAACTTGAAAATGTAAATGTAAGCAAAACATGTTTAAATGTCGTACCCACCATTACATCCATTCTGTAAGTAGCGATTGAAAATAGGGATGGAGTAATTTTTAAAATGTTGAGTACTCATACAGAATGATTTAAAACGCCACCGAATGAACATGTGGACGCTGCTGCTCAGATCCTATGTAATAGGAAAATATGATTTCCAACTCTAATAGTAATAAGGGTGCAAAAGACTTTTTAGTCAGCGTACCAGACCGTTACCCAGCAACAGAGCCGCGTGCCTGGCTCACACTATTGGAGGTTGGGAAGTACCAAATCGCATGCTTTAGCAGTGTTTTCGTAAACATGCGGGCATGCTGTACATGTGGTGTTAGCTAGCAGTGGTTAAATACAATAAAGGGATTCTTTGTCTTACGAAATCCCACTAAACAACCCATACCTTTTAATTATTTGTTTATTCTCCCACCACATTTTATCATTAAAGTTATGAATGAAAGGAAAGCACTAGAAAATAAGTCGGGATACATATGCCGTTAATGCTATCTTTAAAGTAAATTTAACGTTAGTGATCTTAATGATAGAGACCAGGAACTGATAAACACTACAGAAAGTCTACTAAGGATTGTGGATAATGTTAAACAAAGATAAATTCCTTTTTCAAGACAAGTTTGTCTTACTGGGTTTAACTCGCAATGCTAAATGAAAGTTTTGTACATTTTAAAGTAAGTTTTTGTAAGCGGTTAATAGTTTTCTATTAGAATACCAGCAAAATTCTATGAATTTAAATTAACAGCAAGATTTTAGGAATTAATTTTATTATTTATAAATGAAAATAAATTATAATCTAGAAGTATGCGAGGAATTTCTGTAACAACTGTTCTGTTCTGTTCAAACAGACGACCTCGGATCTCGGAACAAAATTTTGAATTCAGTGGCATCCATCCTTCGTATGTTAACCTTTTCCTCTGTATTTACTGATGGAGTTTATTTCTTAAAACTTAGTTCTTCTCGGACATATTGGTTATATTTCCTATCCATTTTATTACATTCAGCAATTGGTTTTAAAAGTTTTATTTCCAATGACTGTATTCTGGTGTGGGTTTTTTGTTTTTCGGTGTCTGCATATACCATGGTTTTTATTTGAACTCCAGCAACACTTATATCGCTTTTAACTTTATTTATCCATATTCGTACTATTTCGTCAATATATGCATCAAGAAGGGCCTTTTTCTAAAAAGTATTTTCTCTTGCGTTGGGGGACCTCAAAACGTGAATTTACACTGACATTTCGTGTGCAATATCTGTGTAGAATACAATACCTTCTCTACCTGCTATGTAGAGAAATTAAAAGAATACTACTGATAGTATAGTTGAGTATTGTTTCCACATCATGCAAATGGCTGGGTCATTTCCAAACAGTTTTATTGCCATTGATATATAACATATAGAGATTTTCGCACAAATTATGTGTATAACATATGAGAAATGCATAGATAAAGAAAGCTGCGTAAGTTTTACACACAAAACTTTTCTTGTTTTTGAATTTAGATCTGTAAACGTCTGACAATGCTTTGGAAACGACATACGCTTTTGCTTCAAGGTATTCTCTGCTGAGGTTCATTGCATACTTTCACTGAGCGTGCAGTGTGCAGCGAATATCTAGCGGCTCTAGAACCTCTAAAAATTCATGTTTCGCTCAAGCGAAACCCTTGCAAAAATTGCCAACCAAAGGCAGCGCCGGTCGAATTTCCATATCCAGTTATCTAAATAGTGTAAATTTGAAAAGCAAATTATAGCCCATTAGCTATCACCTCTGTTTTAATTAACGTCAGCTAACGAGTGATTCACTTTACCCTCCCCTTCTCTGGAAATTGTAATGTATTCTCAGCCGTCGGCGCCTTGTTTGTAAGATTCCATCTCAGCTGGGCACATAATGGGAACCAGTGTTCCAATACAAGACTGGCTCGTTTCCTGCCACAGATGATCAATGTTTAATTTCTTCACGCGAGAACTCTTCCTCGGATTACGTTTCTTATGATAGATACGTTAAAATTCTTTCAGTGCAAACAAGACCTGCCGCTTGTGAGGCAGAATAATCCCAAGGTAAAACCTTGTTCATTTTGGGGATTTGGCTTGAGCCGGCTCTTCACAATTGCTCTAAAGCGGCCGGAGGAACATTGGACATCAGGGATGTCCAGTTGGCGTGCTTACAGTGGCACAAAACACATTGTGTTGTAGGTATATACGTGTGCCTATGTACATTTCAGGTTATCTATCGGTGAAATCTATAAATCTCGCATTCTTTTTATCTGAATTATAAGTTTTTTAAAATGTTATGCGGATATCTTCAGCACTTCTTGAGAAAATGTATTATTTTACTTGTGTTGCAGATAACGTAGCCTTAAAAAATCAAAGATAGTAATTTAAATAATAATACTCCAACGTGGCATGTTGAAATGTTTTCGCAACACCGATTGGTAATAGGTAAATAAACAAATTTGCTTTTTAACACGAATTTTCTTCAGTAATCGAAAAAATGATATATCTTTAGCAATTGAATAGTCCAGCAAAAGTAATATTCCAGATTATAGGTTTTCTCTTAGTTCTTTCAGAAAATATTAAAATAGATTGGCCATAAAGTGCATTGTATGGAACATTTTAATGCGCTGAGGTATATGAAATATCAAAGTTAGGTACATAAAACTCATTGGCAGTAAACGGGACCATTCAGCCGTGTACTCTTGGACATGTGAATGTCCTTGTGTTTAAGCTTTTAAAAGCTCTGAGAGTAAAAACCACGTTTGACATTAAAGGCCATGTTTCAAAAAGTTTTTGTACATAACAATTCATTTTTTACTTTTTTAGAATATTTACAAAATCTTAGAGAATATAGCAGAGGTACTAAATTCGTTTTAAAAACTAAGGGGTCATATTGCAAATTAAACAATCGCTGATTTTAATTTCTCTACTGCTAACTTACGGAAAGTAATGCTGGATTCTAACCCAAAATTACCCAAAAGAGTTAAATAGACAGGCCTTTATGTCAGCATTATTCATATGTTATTATATGTATTATGTGGTCAATATATATCTATACTTTCTTCTTTCTTTCTTTCCCTGATTACCCACCCCTTATGTAGGACTTACATCCCCTAGGACTTACAAGCCAGTGCCTGGGTCAGACGCCTGTCGGGGAGCAGAGGGACCTCTGAACCAGACAGAGTAAAGACCTGGAAGCAGGTGGTCAGTCAAGCACCAGATATGATAGTGAGGAAGAGGATGATATGAAATGCAGGTGAAATAGATGATTGGAAAGGTAATAATGGAGCAATTGGTGGAATGGTGGGGAAACGGGATAACCCGGAGAAAACCCGAGATGCCACTTCGTCCACCACTAATACCACATTTGGGTCCCGCATAGGTGGTAGGCGAGCGGTCTAACCACTCAGCCACGGCGCCGCCATTATACTTCCATGAGATCTCTGAAAGAGATGTAAAGCAATTCCACTCGGTACTGTTATAAACAAAGGCATGCCGCAATCAATCATATTCTCTATCAGATTATTTTCAAAGAAACCGATGATCGATTATAGAGAAGTATAAATAATCTTTTAAAATACCATGGAGACATGTAACTTAAACAATCGCAACAACCTGATCAAAATAAATGATTTTCATGGAAAAAGTCATAAGTGTCATTCGATATATAGTTGCAACATTTGAATTAACAAAAAAATGTTTTTGGAACAGTCACATTGTTGCTGCGCTGGGAGATAATTTCCAACACGAATTTGTACCGAGGCACCTGTGGGTGGCTACATGGGCGAGAGCATTTCGCAGAAGTAGGGAAGATGTTCATCAAAAGCGTGGAGCTATTGAAGTGGCAAGTGCTGCTGGTACGATTTTCCATATATAAGACGACGTCAAAGATTCGAAAATCTGTGCTCGATGGGTTGTACAGTCTGAAAGAGGTAAACATGTGGTAGAGAATGGAAACGGGGATATTACACTTCGAACGCTATGGAGGTGAAGGAGAACGTTTCCATCATAACTTTAGATGAACTCTGTGTTCGATGCTACCAACCAAAATTAAAGCGACGTTCAAATGAATGGCGGTACAATGATTACCCCAAAAGTATCAGCTGCACCAGGATCCACTTAGGCATATACATAGTTGTTTATGATTTTAACGGCATCCTTGTCACTCGTTCAGTTCCTGCGGGAACACCATTTAAGTCCAGCTGTGAATTTTAAACGTCCGGATCTTATTATGCTACATAGCTGCTCTTATGGTTAATTTATTTAGCAGATGAAACTGGAAAATGTTGAAGCATACTTCACACTTTCTAGAGCCTGTGTGATTTTGACCTTTTCCCCAAAATAAAAGTAATACTTAGAGGACATCGCTTTAGAACCAGATAGATACTTATACCAGAGGTACAGCTGTATGTTCGAGGATTAGTCACAAGACGCTGTAGAAGACGTCTGTCATCTCCCTGAAGTGTGGAGGCACGTTGTTCATGTGAGATTAACTCTGAGCATAGTAACAATGTGACTTACAATAATTCTTTCTTGTTAATTCAAATTTCCAGGGTCAGAGTGGCCAGGTTAACGGGAGTGCAATCCTCACACGTTTCTTCAAGCCATTTTATTCTGTCTTCGTAGTGGCTAAGTTATTATAAAAATATTAGGGTAAATTTTGCTTTGGCTTTAAAATAAATGCAAGTTCTCAAACACTTTCTGGACCGTAATCACGGATTTTCGGGTGACTTGAATTGATCAATGAACTACGATACGAAATGCGCACAAGAGCAGAATCAAATCACATCACTTAATGCACATGTTTTCATTTTTTTTTTTTTTTTTTTTTTTTTTTTTTTTTTTTTTTTTTGTGGTGGTCTGTTTCAGATTCAAGAGGTCTTGAGTTCAAATTTCGGTTAGGGTGAGTTTTATGCGAATAAGGTTGTTTTTTTCCCCCTACAATTTCCCTTATCCTGAGAAGATAAATATCGGAGCTATATAGACCTCGGGCTCATTTGAGCATCACTTCAGCCATTTCATTTAGTCATCCTTATATATGACACTGTTGGAAAACATTAACGTACAAAAATATTCTTTTCTTTTTATTCTATTCAGGTTTCTAATTTGGTGTCCATGAACGAGCAGTTTAAAGTAAGGGTATTGTCATGTAGAACGAAATTAATTTAAGAATTTACCGAAAGGAATTAAGTTCAGTTCCTATCTGATTTTTTCAAGCTCCCCTAGAAATCTAGAAAGAAAATATTATAGGCGTCAGAAGCGTTAATAACTCGAAACTCGACTGTAAGTTAAAACAGACGCAAATGTTGAACAGACAATTTTATCTCTCACGTGGTGCCAAGATGGATGCTTTCCTTAACTTATAAGGGTCATCACCTGTTCTCATAAATATAATCTCATCTAGATGATACAGTAGGGGAAACTTCTCACATGTTTTAACTGCAGCTGCAACTCTGTAATAACTCAAACCTGGAAAATTCAGTAACAATAATAAGAGGAATACTGCTATGAAACTAGCAAAAATATTCTAGTAAATGTAATCACTATGATACATTTTGCATGAGCAAGATGCTTAAGAGAGGATCATCGTATTAAATGGATTTGTGCAAATAAATTAATTGTCCCCCGAGCAACCAATGGAGTTAATGGATTATTTAACTTATTTGGATATATGCATATCAACGGATGATTTATATGGCAGTTGCGGTGACCATAATTATGATTCTATATTTACTGTAAAAGCCTAACATCACTGAAATAGTAACACCTTCAGTTTGAAACCCTGCGGAATAATATTACTGTTACAGTTGTTTCTTGTAAAATGTAAATATGAATGTTCATCAACTACTTCTGAAAATAATAGTGTATTTACATGAACTAGAGTTTTCTTGATATTACACATTACCAAATAATGAACTGAAGGTAGATTTTGAAACAGTATGGTGCTATAATATCTCGTAATTTGATGTGAGCTGTAATAATAATTGCTCTCTTCAGAATGATGTTTCTTTTGCAAATGGCTAAAACAATACTGAAGTGATGGTTTTAGAGTATAGAACTACATATATGATTTGCTTATAAATATTTTTCCCTACCTCTAATTACTACATAATTCACATGATGATGACGATGATGTTTTAAGAGCGTCCTTGTAAAATAGACCATAGCGTAAGCAGAGATAAACTTCAATATAAAATAGAAATACTAGTAAAAAACAAATATAAATAAACCGAAACAATGAGGCAAAAGCCAGAATTAAAACAAATGTATAAAAGGTTCCCAAAGACATGAAATCTAAATACGTAAATTTCTAAATCCTTATATTGATGTTTGCCATTGATACAATTTTGAAACCTTTCTCCCACTTGTTAATTGTCCATCACGACCTCTGCAAGGCTGATCGGCAGTTGCAGAGAGATATCGGTGCAATGCTATCACTTAAAGCAGATTGTTACTGTATTTGATATCAGACATAATTCTCTCATTTGGGCACGAGTGCCAACATTAGCAATTATGCATTTTCTATAGCAATAACGTAATACCGATATTCCAAGCTGCCGAGCTTATAGGAGAATATGAGATATTCTTTTCTCAAAGCTAAGAACATAAAATAGGCAAGAGTTGGTTTTATGGGTACTTTTCGTGGTTCTGGTAAGAGGCTTCATCACTGTCCGTAACGTATGCTCACCTCTCTCCCGGAAATGGGATGCATCCAAATAGCTTTCTTATTTAAGGTTTATCAGGTCATGAAATATGGGGAGAAAACTTAACGTCTCATTGCATAATACAGAATCTCACTTATGTGAGCTTAAGTCCGAAAGAATTTTGTGTTGCTCATATCTCCTAATTAGGAGTCGTAATTTACATACTTAAGTAAGTGTACTGCCCGTTTCACTCGATTACCGCCTATTTTTAGTTGCGTACAGGCTAAAAGATCTTGTACCTCTTCCGTTCTGTAGCCGCGCATTCTAGGTGCTTCCTTTGTTTGTAAACAAAGACGACATATTGGTTCTCATTGTTTTAACATGTTCTGAATTCTTTATGCCGAGGTAGCAAACTAATAACTCGTCCACCTACAGGCTTTTTGGGCTTATGTGAGTCAGTTTTTCACAAGGATCATTAATTAATTATTTACCTATAAAGTTAATTTCTGGGAATTACTTCCCAGTTATTTAGTTTCATTTTGAATGCAAACTGTGTTTTGCAACTAAATTGCTTTTAGCATAGATAAGTTCTGGTTCTATGAAAGAGAAATGTGGTCTTTTCTTTGCTAGACACCACTTTTTCATTTCCGGCATTACCAGTATGTTCAGGTATCCACCACAGTTCTACAACATTACGGGAAATCTATCTTAATGTGGCACTTGTGAAAGCTGTTGTACGAACTGCAATGAGTACAGAAAACATTACCTCCTGATGTAATCAAGATTATCCACTTGTTGAATAAAATATTCTCTTCTTAATACACGTATTTACATAACGCTATGTTGTCTTTTTATATTTACTTGCAAATCTGTTTAATTACGTGTCAAGTTTTTCTGTAGAAAGTTAATTGGACAACCCTGGAAATCGTATGGCACGCGATAAGCGTTTCTTGTTCAATTAGCAGCGAGTGAAAATGAACAAAAACCCCCGGTCCACTCGGCTGATCCTCCACAGCTCTTACGTGTTTTGTCTTGAACCTCATAACTCAACCCTGCAACGTAATCTATTGCTTCCCCAGCAAGTTTGGAAATGTAATGTGAAGAAACTCATCGCAATCTTAGAGGGCACGGTTTATCGTAAATCACATTAAAAAGAAAACGCGAGGTATGGACGGTAATAATAATCATAGAACGCCGGATGAAATTGTCATGACTTTATGCATGAGCTATACACCTAGGAAAAAATGCTTTCACGGGACGAACATTTAAATGAATACCGAGCCCCATAATGGACCAGCGTTTCAAACACACGTAGACAATGGTTGAAACTGAATAAAAACAATTTAGACCATTCTCCGAAGGAAGACTTTTTGCAGCCGGTAATTGGATATTACATAAATAAAACAAGCAATGTAATATGCAGCTAAGTCCGGCCGGGCAACTTGCTCAGAGGGAAACGTGTACTGAAGCCAGAAAACTATCTTCTCCAAAAACATTTCGGGTTTTAATTGACACGCCATCAGTCATGCTGAACGTTAGGTTCTCGCTGCATAGAGATGGGACGTTTTAAGCACCTTTTCACACCAGATGATTTTCTTCTCCATAAAGGGGCTCGGTTAAACCAAACTAATTAAAGATCTCGCGCGTCTGTCTGGCACAAATGTATGTGTGGGAGAACATGGCGAGTCCACACTCAACGTGTAGGTACTGAAATATGGAAATGAAGGGCTCGTTTGCTTCTATTATCTCTACAGTTGCTTTACACAGGTAAGTCTACTTCGAACATCATTACTAATTAGGATAAAACTGTTTAGTAACTTCGTTAGTCACGTAGAAAGAACAGCAATATTTTTATAACACAGCTACGTATACAGGGAGTTCAAATAAACTGGAAGAAGGGTAAGGTAAGGCGATTTCGTAGTATTTTCACACAGTAACGTGAATCAATTTTTTTACTATCTCACAACTAACAAACATTACATTAAAGAATAATTTTTCTGAATATTGCACTTTTAACAGTGATAAAGATGACAGCCTGTGTTGGTAAGTAAGTTTGCAATAGGAAGTTAATATTGCAGTAGTGGATTCTGTAACACGATATAACTTGATCCCTACAGCACACAGACCTCGTCTTCTAAAACTAAATTTTCACACCAATTCACATGTAAATAGCTGCATTCGTTTACTGTGTTTGGCATTTGTTATGATAATGTGATAAACAAAAGGAGCACGGTGTCCGTGATGCATATCAACTGGTAACGCCGATCCAATTTTTATATTTGAGGATGTTACAGGTCTCATCCTAATTGTGCTGTAAGGAACTGCATACAATTTTGCTGCTTTGTATAAAGAAATACATTGGAATTTTACTTTCCTAGCTTCACTCAAGTTTTACAATTTCTATACACATTTTCACTTCCTTTTTAGCAGTCTTCATCTTTTTAGAAGAAAAGTTGAGCAAAATTCTGCAAAAGTAATAAAAATAAAGTATTAAATTTATAACGTCAAATATATTGCTCAACAAATAAACATTATTTTCGTACAATGGATAGGTAAATTGGTAACACGACATAGCATTAGGTAAGGTAATTTGGCAGCAGTCTAAAATTAATGCTTTTTATGATTATTTACGTAGAATACTTCTCTGTTTAATATGTATAACAACTGTAGTGCAGGAACACGTAAAACCGATGTAAGAACAACTTAAACAGCTGAGGAAACACATAGTCTAAAATAGAGACAGATTTTCGTAACAAAATGCACTGGTTTTTAAAGGTTGTATGTTTATACGTCACAAGACAAATTCACCAATACACATGTACAACACTATACACCATACACATCTATTCTGTGTTACGATAATAAACCATGCTTAACTTGCTACAAATGGCTTGAAACTAAATTTAAAACTGGGTAGGCATACAACAGCATCCTTCATCAGTAAACTAAACACTAAATGGGAAAATCTTTATTCCGTGCATTTCAATGACTCCGAGGACCCGAAATGCCGTTCAGTTTGCAGCCAAGATGTCATTCTACCTGCTAAACCTTTGATCAATAGGCAGGTTTGCAGCTGGTTCTTAAAGAAATTACTTATACTGCAAAAATACGTTACTTTTTCTATAATACAAGTTATCGGTGAAAATATTAAGATCACCTTTCCTATCACATTCACATTTTTATGAGATAAATGACATGAGATTTACAAATAAAATACCAAATTTTCATCTTCTAAGTTGAACTGTTACTTAAAACTTAGTTATTAAGTTTTAGGTTCTAATTTTGCACGATTGCAGATTTATGCCTGCAAATTTAACTTATGCACCACTAAAATATAGGTAATAAATGAATCTCATATAGGCTGTCTGGGAAATTTTCTTTGGTTTAGCTTTACTTTTTGTAAAATATTTTCATGATTTTCTTAATTGATTATTCAAAGTAATGTATATAATATTTACTTGTATAATTAATATGCAACATAACAGAGAAAGCCCAGATCAGTGCTCAACAGTTCTCTATAAATGCCAGACATTTCAGGAAAATGGGTTGAGGTGTACATCACGTGTTGCAACTCAAATATTGCAAGAAGCTAACATACATTGTAGAAAAAGACATTTAAAGATTGGAGTGAAAAGCAGAATTTATGCAGACAAATTCTTAAAGCTGCTTGCTGCTTTGCAATGCTGAAAGTAGCATATGAAGCTACGACGTAGAACTACGGAAAAAAAGAAAGGAAAAAAAAATGGCCGCCCTCTTGAAAGGCACAATACGGCCAAATTCCACATCGAATTAAGTCCCCTCCAGATGATAACGATGACAAGAGCATGTATAGAAGCACATGTTTGAACAAGGCACTAGGGTGAATGGTATGTAGTGACTAACACCGAGCAGCTTAAAATTTTGTATGTTTAGGTTTACATTTTAATGCCATATTTTCTGTCTCTTATGATAAATATAGTTTAGCAAATATGTATTATAAATATTGCTAAATGCAGTTGCATGTATTATGCAATACTATGCAATTCTACATTTCAGTGGTTGCGTAAGCGTGTCATGTTGGGATGGATTTCGTTTGAAGTTCCGGGAAACCATGAGCGAATACGTCGACGGTTAAACGTTGGATCTATCACAATATTTTGCAGTTCGTTTTGTCCCATCTTTCAAAGATGGAACAGTTCTGTTCCTCCAGGACAACCACAGCGTCCAAAATCAGGGTAGTTCATCGCTGGTTCGATGGGCAAGAGGATATCTCATTGATACCTCACACTCTAAGGTCACCTGATCTAAACCAATTGAAAACGTGTGGGCATAAATTAAGGAGATTCCTCGAAATCGCGTCTCCCGCCTCTAGGACGTCTGCCAAACTGTGGGGCAGAGTCGAAGACGCGTGGGATTCCTTCGCAGAAAGACCACATTATATTCACCGTCTGATAGACTCCATGCCGAGAAGAAATAAAAAGGTTATGAAGCACGACGGTTATTTGACTAGGTATGAACTATTTTTATTCATTTTAGTTTTTGTCATATATATATACATTTTTTTAATTTTTGATGTCTCAGGTGTAAATGCTTATGTTTAGGCCAGTGAGGAAAAATCTTATGCTGGCAGTAATAACAATTTTAAGCTTCCAATAGTTTAAGCTTCCATTTTTATTCAATTGTTGGTCATGCATCCCAATAAGTAAACATTGTGTGCACGATTCCAACCTGCGCAATCTGATATCTACAATCCAAGATTCAACGCTTAGAACCGCTTGGACATGTTGAGACAATGACTTAGGTCTGTTGCTTCCGATACGCTTACATACAGGAAAAACTGTCCGCAACAGCATTTCGTTTAATCCGTGCAAGCCCAGAATCTATTCACACTTGTGTTCTTAATCGAGAAAATCATACACGTTTTGTTTTACCCGAGGAAACGATTGTGTCCTTGAAGATTGATTCATCTCAATACTGTTTGCCATCACAGATCAGTACAATACCTTAACGCTTGTAGGAGCCTGCCGGCGACTTCGGTTAAGTTCAGAAGCACAAGTGAATTTGATTTCTGACAAGCGGCCAAACATTATTTGATCAGCTGTACAACAGTCAAACATAAAAAATCTGATCTGCTTCAATCACATTACTTTCTCTACTCTTGTACTAACTCTTATTATAAGCTCTTATTCCTTTATCGTTTTCATGTTAGTCGAGATAAGCTATGCAGAAATTAGTTTATTACAACTTTATTTTCTTTTAGGTGCAACGCGAATGTCGGAATAGAGTAGGTTTTGAGTGATAGTCAAATCCTTTAGAGCTGCTCGCTAAATGAAGGCTGGAGGCTGTGAAATTCCGTCCTCTTTACACCCAAGAGAAAAAAAGTGAATAACCGCCCTCCATATGTGAAAATTTTAAGTGTTTTAAAATTCGCACAAATAACGAGGAATATCTCCGAAATGGTTCAATCTACAAAAAAATACAGGTGAACATAAATTATGTGTTTTAACCAGATCTACATATTTGTACCGTAAGATCTGGTGTATCTCTTACGGTTTACCAGTTATGCAAAAGTCAAGAGTGAACAGAACTACATAGGCTTAGCCTAAGTATACATTTCATTCACCCAAAAATATCTTAAACTTATGGCATTTTAATCAAAATCGTTAGAGCCATTTATGAGAAAATCAAAATTTCCGAAAAATATTCCATGTAAAGGGTGGTTTAAGGTGGAGGAGCTCTGTCGATGTATACTAAAATTAAATCCAAGTTTCGTTTATGAGTTAAGCTATTCATAGATAGAAAAACACATTTACTTTTTTCTAGAAGTGTTCTTTTTTTGGACTCAGACGGCCTCAAAGCATATTTACGGTGAAGTCGGATTTTTGGGTTGAATACAATACTTTCCCTACTTACTATACGTAGTAGAGGAAGTAAAAATTTGAAAATTGACCTTTTGACCACTTAGTGACAAAATTTCATTGATAGAGATTGGCTTAATATCACTGTGACAGAAAGGTCTAATAAGAGAGACGAGAGCGTACATGGAAAATTAGTTATGAAATATTGAAGTAGATTTCACAACTGCAGCTGAGTGAATTAGTGAATTCTACCTTTTCTGCTACAAATATTTATTTATTTCTACCAATAGGGTATTCTGTAGCTTATACAGTTTCACCGTTTCATATAAAATAGAAGTATTTGTCTTCTACTGTGTATATGTTAACACGCGCGTAACTCGTATAAACTCCTAGTTCCATTTCTTTTGTACTTCGTTATCTTTGAGTCAGATTTGGCCCCATGAGGAACTAATGAAATAATATATAAAAAAAATAAAATAAGTCTCGCATATATCACCCTGGCATCTAGTAGATCGTGTACTTTAAATGTATTGTTTAGTCATTAATACGTATTGTATAGTTCCTTTCTATTCATAATTTTACTAATGTAGCTATAGCCTAATAAATCAAACTAAAATAATGAAATAAACAAGACAAATTTGTGCATTAAAATAACTAATTTCAATAATATTATACATGCTTAGACTTTCACGGCTTGCGTTAATCCAGTAGATAGTAGTTTGAGGCCCTGTAGGCCGTGGTCCAGTTGATGAAATATTTGACGTTTCGCCCAAGACTGCGTTGGGCATCTTCAGAGATAGTCAATGCAATCTTGGGCGAAACGTCAGATAATTCATCGACTGGACCACGGCCTACAAGCCCACAAACTGCTATCTATTGGATTCAATATTTCTTATTACTGTCATTTCTTCTGGAAGAAGACAACTCGAAGGTTCTCGAAGTACTTAGAACTTCCAGAAAGGACCATGTGACGTCAGTCCCGCTATATAAGGAGGCGAGACAACAGCAGAGCAGTTACAGTTGCAGACATGAGTCGGTTAGTGCGTCAATGAGAGTCGGTCTGGATGGCTTAATTGGTTAGACGCTAGCCTACTGATTCCAAAGTTGCGGGTTCAAATCCGGCCCAGACCCATGGTTTTTAAGTATAGTTAAAAACGACAGATTCATGTTAATAGATTTACCGGCATGTAAAAAACCTCCTGTGGGACGAAATTCCGGCACACCGGTGACGCTGATGTGATCCTGGCAATTGAGCGTCATTAAACAAATTATTATTATTATTATTATTATTATTATTATTATTATTATTATTATTATTATTATTATTATTATTATTATTATTATTATTATTATTATTATTATTATTATTATTATTCGCCAATGAGTGCAAGACAGCTGTGTGTGTGGTACTGTCGTCGAAGTGAAGAGTGTTTTAATGAGTGTTGAGTGTTTCGTCAGGTGTATGAGAGACAGAAAATTGAAGAAAGACAGTGAAAGGACTGAGTCGATGTTAGAGAAGAAGAAGACAGTTGTGAGTTGTAATATTAACGTGTCAACACGTCCCAACCTCCAGTACTGCACCTCACCAATGAGGCCTGTAGTGGGCAGAGGTGGGGGACGCAGCGGCTGGGCTGTAGGCCTTGGCCCTTCATGGGCTGTCGCGCCGAGATTTAGTTTTTTAGAATGTGTCAACCCTAGTAGAAGAGAACAGTGTAGGTATTTCTGCAAGAGTTTTAGAAGAAAATAAAGCGAGAAGAAATTAATTGGACTGATTCTGTCATTTTGTAACAATACAGTTTTTGCAAACTCGCTTATTGTGCTACCTAATGCACGAGCTCGCAGCGGACACAGAGGTTTAATTTATCTGTTGGAGATATTTATCTCCTAGGAGGTGCTGATAGTTTATTATCCCTGCTCTTATATTGTCAATTACTGAATCAGATTTCGGGCGGTTGAAAATCATAATTGCATTTCGTTCCTTGATCAATGCCGTGAATGTTGTTTCTTCCCTGGGCAGTTGTTTTTCTTTAGTTTTTGGGATGGTGTCGGCAGTACCTTTTTCCCTGCTCCATAATTACATAGCTGTCATACCTTTCTGGGGGTTACCGCCACACGTAATGTGAAATACGCAATCCTGAGGCTGCCCAGAATTCCGCAGTGGCGTAACCGGATTTCCTTTCCGGTATTTCTGTTTTCCACAACGATGCTTCTTTTCTCGTGATGACCTATATGCTGCTCGTTTTTGTAGCTATTAACGCTTTCCAGGGCATTTAAATGCCAGAATGAAGAACACAAAATGGTTAAGGAGATAATGGAATGAACAAACATGGCATTTTGATATTATCTGAAAAAGGCTTGCCATATTTTAAGCTAATAAATAAGTTCTACTGCGTGGAAAGACAGCTACAAGTAGTCAAATAACTGACTCCACTTTTTAGACATAATTGTGCTGTATATCTATTCTGTTTTCTGATATTTCATAGCAATCTTACATTTTAAATTTTCTATTACATACCTGCTAAAACACTAACCCCACCGTGCAACAGCTCTATCCGGGCCAAGTCCTACCGCCTAGCCACTGCGTCCCCCACCTCTGCCCACATATCTGCTGCCAATAATAAATATCAGAATTATTTTAATTCCCCCAAAAATTCGATAGACTTGTGGATTTGAGCCTACCTCAATAAAACATATTTAAAAAATATCAGTGTGTGTGCGTGTGTGTGCGTGTGTGCATGTGTGCGCGGGTGTGTGCGCGCGTGCCTGCGTGCGTGTGTATTACAATCTCAGTGCAGAATTTTCTATCCACCTCTTCCTTGAATGGCCAAGAAATCGCTTTCCTGGGCAGTCATGGAGCACTTTACGTATCCTAGCGTGCGCATGCGAAATATGTGGTCATTCCAATTCAGGTTGAACCTGAAGTTCTTCAGTGAACCTCATGAATCGCATCTCACTATTTGTTGCTCGACGCTCATCTGTTCTTCCGAGTGTCCATGCCTCATTTCCATAGCAAAGAGTGGGTCGTGCCAGAGTCTTATAAAAGCGTGTTAATATTTTTTTCCAAAATGTCTAAGTGTTCAAGGAAATATAGTTTTTAGTCAAGATAATTAAATGCATTTTCAATCTTTGTAATAATTTATTATTAATACAAATTTTACCGGGGATGGGATACTTCCGACAAAATGCCATTATTTTCGACTTATCTTATTAATTTCCATATATTTCATACATATGATATTCATATGACGAACAAGTATTGAAGGTCATTTCATTATTTGATAGTAATGCCAACTCATCAGCAAGAGCAGAGCATCCATTTGTTGGTTCAATAACAAAGTTAAATACTAACGTCATTATTTTCTAGTGATACGACACGAAGATTTTGAGAATATCCCTTTACCAAAGTGTCCTTCAGGAGGAAAAGTTCTATTACTTTTATTTTCCCTAAAACGTGAAACGATTGTGATTAAAATGCGTATCATACTATTTTAAGACATTTAAATCGGAAATGGAGATACGTCCCTTGAATTGTATGCGAATGTCAGAAACCCTGTTCATTGTGAATGACAGTTGCATAATTGATAAAGAGTAAAGATAGACAAAATATAATTACACAAAAATATAGCTGTCAGGCCAGACAAGTTATGTCAAATAACTTTTTTTTTTTAATAATTATGCTTGTTTTTAAGCGGTAATTCACTATTTATTTTTTCTCGTGATCATGCAAAAAGCATCGAATTTTAAAGCTATGACTCAATGTTCCGCTATTTAAACATCTGGGTAGGTATGTCTTTAGTCTACTGTTTTTCTAATTCCTAAAACAAAATGTGTAAATGCATAGAGAAAATTGATGTGATAAGAGGTAGTTGAAATAATAAGATTTTATAAGAATATCTCGCAGATGAATAAGAGAACGTCCTGTGTTGAATGCAACACCTCATTTTTACTTTCTCTACAAAATATAGCAAATAGGGGAAGTATTGTAGTAATCGACCCAAAATTTCCATATCGAAATTTCACCGGAAATACACGGGTGTCCCCCCCCCAACAGCCCCCTCCCCCCCAAAAAAAAAAGCCAGCACCAACGCTTAGTATGTTGTACGGGACGGCAAACTGACCAATTTTCAAAGAGGAACAGCTGTCCGGAAATGCACAGTTTGGACGCTGTAGCGCATCGAAGTGTGAGATGGGTGTGCATTCACATTTCATCAATAAACCAGACATCGAACTGCTTACATTACAAACGGGTTTCCAACTGTTTAGCTCCTACGTCATTGCAGAGCCTATATCATGCGCATGGCCCATTTCGTGTGGTTGTCTCTGAAGATTTTCAATCGCTCCTTAGACTCGAGCCATAAGTTCCTCTGCTGACGTTACAGGGATGTCACACACCATACTCTTCATACAACTCCACAGAAAGTAGTTGAGAGGTGTCGGATATGGTGACCGTGGTGGCCATGGAACTGGATATGCGAGTTGGATATGCGAAGTTGAGGAAAATCCTCATATTTACATCAGTGTGCTCAAATTGGCCATTTAAACAGCTGTGTACTGGTACGTGTCGCACTGCTGTTAAAAACGTTACCGTACTGGAAACTACACAATTAACGCACCAAGGACTCTTTGGAGGAATTTAACGCTGCCGCAGGAATGTTATGCTCAGGTTGTTCATCCCAGTACACAGGTGAATAAAGGGTTGCATAACTTGCGTATTGAGATACAGAAACGAATGTTAACAAATCGTTACAACCGTTCGTTCTCAAAATTCGACGCTCTCCAGCGTCCAAACCGTGCATTTCCGGATTGGGGTTCCTGTTTGAAAACCGATCAGTTTACCATCCCGCACAACATACTAAGCGTTGTCGGTGTTTTTTAGGACACCCAGTATGTATTGAGGCCTGTTGATCGCAAAAAGGGCAGTTATAGAAAAAGGTGTGTGTGTGTGTGTGTGTGTGTGTGTGTGTGTGTGTGTGTGTGTGTGTGTGTGTGTGTGTGTGTGTGTGTCTGCGTGTGTGTGTGTGTGTGTGAATAGCATAACTCAAAAACAAAAAGTCCGTTTAAGATCAAAGTTGGTATTTAAATTTAATATCTTTCAGCATGAAGATTTTGAAGAAAACTCCTCCACCCTACGGCCCTTTCCAGGGAAAATTTTCAACATTTTGGATTTTCTTCAAAATGGCTCTAAAGACTTTGATTTAAATGCTATAGAGTGAGTGAGTGAGTGTGTTGGGTTTAAGGGCCCGTCGACAACTTGGTCATTAGGGCCCTAAATGCTATAGATTTAAGATATTTTTATGGCAAATGAAATGTATATTTTAAATTTTCTGGCTATAGCCTATGCAGTCCTGTTTACTCTTGATGACTTTGGCATAACTGGTTATCCGTAAGAGATAGACTATATCTTACGATACCAAAAAATGTAGATCTCGTTTAAACACACAAACTATGTACAAGTGTTTTTTTTTTTTTTTTTTTTTTTTTTTTTTTTTTTTTTTTTAAATGAACCATTTTGGATATATTCCTTGTTATCTGTGTGAGTTTTGCAATACTTATACCTTTCTCAAATGGAAGGTCGTTATTCACCTTTTTATTTCTTGGTCGTGCAAAGAGAAAGGAATTTCAAAGCTTTAAAGGATTTGACTGTCGCTCAAAGCCTACTTTATACCCATATGCCCTTTCTGTCTACAAGAAAATTAGGAATAAGATAACTTCTGCATATGTTTATCCCGACTAACGTGAAGAACGTAGGAGAATAAGAGTTTGTAAGAATAGTTAGTGCAACACACTAGGTTTTACATTATATCGCAGTAATTGTAGTGAGGAAAAAACGTAATTAGAAGAGTGGCTCAGTGTCCCCACTATTGTAAATGAAATCGACCTAATGCTGGGAACGGCAAATTCATTGTTCTTTTTTTCTGAGTATTCATCATGGAATTGCCAATATCCATGTATTCACTTGTAAGTGAATGTTACCCAGTGCATCTAACCTTGCGCTGCATAAAATATGGACCAATACTTGAAGTTCTTGTTTGGCCTATCTTAAATTATTGAATTTCGATTATATTTGTGTAATGGCTCAGAGTTCTCAGAAACAGATGCCAAATGTGTAATTTGTTGTCTGAAGCGGCGTGTTTTCTTCAGGGCTAAGATTTTGAATAAGCTGCACTTACTACGCTCTGTCAGTACTTGTTATTACAGTCATGAATCATTGTAACCAGTAATTAATTATCGCCCCCGAGAGCTTAAGGTGATTAGTGCCTTCGTGGCTCTTCTCCCACTATCATAAAGCCTACACCCTCACTAAGTAACACTAAAAAATATGGAGTGACGGAACATGAACAGAACATGGTTAGGACAATAAAACAACAGTTAAACTAGAATCACGGAAGAAGACTAAACAGAAATCAGTTAATTTTAAATATACCACGGTAATTAACAAAATAAAATACCTGCGAATTAAGTTCTTCTAAAGAACTGAATAAGACCAACTGACGCGAGAACAAAAGCTTATGAATCGGCTGCGCGGTGTTTTGACTGTCCGCATCCTCGGTGTTCGTTGCCGTCTGCCGCTATCATAGAAAGGCACGGATGAAACCATGTAATATTTTTAAAATTACTCTTAAAGGCTTTGCTTACCAACTTTAGGACAGGAGATGCCAAAACTGGTCGCCATTGTTGTACATACACTTTTAGTACCATTCATATATTTTAGCCGGTTAAAGAAATAAGCTGTCTCACCCAGCATAAACAACAAAGCACTATCAAGAGATAACAGGATTACAGTAGGTAGGGTAGGACAGAGCTGGCGCACTTTTTTATGCGCAAGATGGCCGCCATGCGTAATCTAAGCATTAATACGTAAGGTGGCAGGGGAAGCAGCACGTTGTAGGTGTTTGAATGAATCTCTAGGGATAACTTTTAAAGCCTATAGCAGTGTATGTATGTTTATGAGCGTTCATGGTAGCTGAGTATGTCGTCCACTATATTGCTGTATGTCTCCTAATGCAAGAGCTTTCTATCTTGATTGAATATATTACCCCAACATAATGTTACCTCGCCCCACATAGCCACGCTAACCTAACCTAACCTAACCTAACCTAACCTAACCTCACCTCACCTCACCTAAGCCCCATACCTAACCTAACCTAACCTAATCTAACCTAGCCTAAGTCCCATACTTCTACTCGTCTAACCTATGCTAACCTAACCTAACCTCGCCTAAGCCCCATACTTCTACTCTTCTAACCTATCTTAACCTAACCTAAGCTTCATACTTCTACATGGCTAACCTGACCTAACCCAGCTCCCACTATTTACTCCCGTCTTTGATAATTTAACCTAAGCCCCATACTTCTACTCGTCTAACCTATCCTAACCTAACCTAACCTATCCTAATCTAACATGGCCTAGCCTAACCTAAGATAGATCCTCTTATTATTATTTATTCTATTCTACTAACATGATACGTTTCTAGACATTCATTCTATCCTCTTATCATCTATCCTATTCCCTCCTCTGCTTATCTATTCTATCCTGTCATACGCTACCCTGATCTCCCTCTAGGAATTTCATAAGCATTTTGATACTATTTTGAGTCCTCTGATAGATCTGTTTAAGCACTTTTAGCATATTCTTGATGCTTTTACAACATATTTAAGAATTTTTCAGACAATTTTCAGAATTATTCAGTCATTTTCATACATTTTTAAGACGTTTCGCCCCATTTTGCTACAATTTTGCACCCTCTGTTAGATCTTTTAGACGCTTTTAGTATATTCAGGGCGCTTTTACAACATATTCAACAACTTTTCAGCCAATTTTCAGAGTTATTCAGTCATTTTCATACATTTTTAAGACGTTTCACCCCATTTTGTTGCAATTTTTCACTCTCTGCTAGATCTTTTAGACGCTTTTGGTATATTCAGGACGCTTTTACAACATATTTAACAACTTTTCAAGCATTTCGAGGATTATTTAGAAGTCATATTATATATTTTCAGCGTGTATTGAGATCCGTTTAGACTCGTTGATAGATATTTCAGCCCGTTTCCAGATATTCTGAAGACTTTTACGTCCAGTTTAAACATTTTTCAGAGTATTTTAGACGAATTTGACATTATTTAAGGCAATCCGACAGTTATTCTGGACGCCCCTGTCCATTATTGTTTGCTTTAAGCACTTTGAAGGGTAATGGAAGATAATTTTCACGATATTAGGAATACTGAACCGTCTATTTCAAGGCTGTTAGACGTATCTCTACCAGTTAAATATCGTTTCGGCCATTTTAGAGACATTTTAAGCACTATAGGGATATTTTAGACTTTGTCACCAACATTTTGAATGGTTTTCAGAATCCTTTGAAACACTTTTATAGGCGTTAGACGCTTTTAATGGTATTTTTCGAGCACTAATTAAGACATTTCAGCTCCTTCACAGATATTTTGTGGATTTTCAGGGCATCTTAAACTCGTGAGAAGCATTTTTTTCGCCAGTTTGAAGATGTTTTAAGGCACTGAAGCAGGTATTTTTGAAGTTGCTAGGGGTATTTTACTAAGTTTTCTTCAGTAATAGCTTTGTTTTATAGTAGTTGAAGAGCAGTCTAACTTATCCAGTCATTTATTGCATTTCTCGCATTATTATTTTGATTACATTTCACGAATAACCTAACTCGCCAACAATCATCATCATTACCAACTCCTCTATCTTATAGTCTGACCAAGCTAACCCAACCTAGCCTAGCCTAGCCCAACCCAAGCCAGCCTAGCCTAACCATACTCTCACCACCTAAGCATACTCACCTGACCTAAGCATACTAATCAAGCTAACATAGCCCAACCCAAGCTATCCTAGCCTAACCATACTCTCACCACCTAAGCATACTCACCTGACCTAAGCATACTAATCAAGCTAACATAGCCCAACCCAAGCTATCCTAGCCTAACCATACTCTCACCACCTAAGCATACTCACCTGACCTAAGCATACTAATCAAGCTAACATAGCCCAACCCAAGCTATCCTAGCCTAACCATACTCTCACCACCTAAGCATACTCACCTGACCTAAGCATACTAATCAAGCTAACATAGCCCAACCCAAGCTATCCTAACCTAACCATACTCTCACCACCTAAGCATACTCACCTGACCTAAGCATACTAATCAAGCTAACATAGCCCAACCCAAGCTATCCTAACCTAACCATACTCTCACCACCTAAGCATACTCACCTGACCTAAGCATACTAATCAAGCTAAATTAGCCCAACCCAAGCTTGCATAACCTAACCATACTCTCACCACCTAAGCATACTCACCTGACCTAAGCATACTAATCAAGCTAACATAGCCCAACCCAAGCTATCCTAGCCTAACCATACTCTCACCACCTAAGCATACTCACCTGACCTAAGCATACTAATCAAGCTAACATAGCCCAACCCAAGCTATCCTAGCCTAACCATACTCTCACCACCTAAGCATACTCACCTGACCTAAGCATACTAATCAAGCTAACATAGCCCAACCCAAGCTATCCTAACCTAACCATACTCTCACCACCTAAGCATACTCACCTGACCTAAGCATACTAATCAAGCTAACATAGCCCAACCCAAGCTATCCTACCCTAACCATACTCTCACCACCTAAGCATACTCACCTGACCTAAGCATACTAATCAAGCTAAATTAGCCCAACCCAAGCTTGCATAACCTAACCATACTCTCACCACCTAAGCATACTCACCTGACCTAAGCATACTAATCAGGCTAACATAGCCCAACCCAAGCTATCCTAACCTAACCATACTCTCACCACCTAAGCATACTCACCTGACCTAAGCATACTAATCAAGCTAACATAGCCCAACCCAAGCTATCCTAACTTAACCATACTCTCACCACCTAAGCATACTCACCTGACCTAAGCATACTAATCAGGCTAACATAGCCCAAACCAAGCTATCCTAACTTAACCATACTCTCACCACCTAAGCATACTCACCTGACCTAAGCATACTAATCAGGATAACATAGCCCAAACCAAGCTATCCTAGCCTAACCATACTCTCACCACCTAAGCATACTAATCAAGCTAACATAGCCCAACCCAAGCTATCCTAACCTAACCATACTCTCACCACCCAAGCATACTAATCAAGCTAACATAGTCCCTTTCTGGCTTTTTGATGCCTTTGTGACCTTTAGAAGGATGTTCATGGTACATCTAGTGAATTTCGGAGTCTTTTAATAGGCTTAGAACCAATCTCTCACAGTTTTACTGTCTCACTGGCTTCTATTATAGTTACAGATCGTTCCACGTTCGTTACATGGCATTATCTTATATGCTATACTTTCAAATTTTCCCCTAACCTAGCCTAACCTAATCTGTTCACTTAATCTGGTCACCTATTCTGGCCACTTTCATAATGTTACAGAACTTGGCTACTAGCATTTTTGCTACTGACACAATCTATCTCTTTCACAACGTTACAGAACTTGGCTTCTAACATGTTTGTCACTGACAGAAGTATTGAGAACCTTTATGAGAGCTTTTAGACGGTTTTTCACTAATTTCTTCAGCTGATAGAAGTTAAAGCTGGTTAGTGTCAATGCATTTTTTTTTTCAATGATCTCTTCTTATATTCTCAGCCCTCCCCCCCCCCCCCACCCCATTTCAACTTTTTTTCAAGATTCCTGGTGGCAACTTAATATGGCTAGGGTAATTTTTCTAAGGCATACACACTTAAACCTAAATTAACCTCAAGAGATATTTCTTCATTGTTAACGAGCATTCTTGTTTTTTTTTTTAATTCCTCCTTTTTCTTGAACTAACACCAGATCTTTTAGCCTTGATGTTGAAGAAGCCGTTAAGAGCATTTCCTCGCCCTTGCCGGTATGTTATGCATGTTAATCCCGGTTATTATTCTTTAGAGTAGTTCAGCATTTTCTAATGGGATCACCTAGGGCATTGCTTATGCGTTTTAGTGTCTAACCTTGCAAGGCTTGTATTCCTTTAAAGAATTTCGGAACGCCATATTCGTCAGTGCTGGCTTCTGCAGCTCTTTTATAGAGCTTCAGTCTAGAAAATAAAGTTTTCTCATGGTATTTGAAGTATCACGTAGCACCACTATTTCTACGTCACGTGTCCGCAGATTATGTGAAAGCGACTGTTGAGTTTTGCATCGCTATAACGACACCACCAACACCATTTCCTTTACAACCATCATAACTAGCATTATCACCTCCACCACCATCACCAGCGCAACCATAACCTACATCGACACCATCACCAACGACCCCATATCCAGCAATACCATAAACTTTTATTCAGGTGTATGATCCTTTCGCATAGCTCTATATTATGTTTTGGTGCTAACATCTCGAACACAGCATGCAGTTTTCTAAGGCTAACCCCGCCACCTATCCTGATCTGACCTGCTTCTTTTAAAGTATTTTTCTCAGCTTTATCCAACATTGTTTTCTAGCTCTTTATAGAGCTTTAAACTATCAGTAAAATATGTTCTAACCTATTACGTTGAAGTCGAAGTTATTGGACCCCATAACATGTGAATCCTAAGCATTTTCTAAACATTTCACGGTGTGTTAATGATATTTTAGAGGTTTGCTTGATATTTTAGCCGTTTGTGCAGTATTCTGAAGGTTTTCGGAATTTTTAAAGCTTCCTCGCAATTTTTCTAAGTTTTCACATCTTTAGTATGTTATGATACTTTTAATGAGCATGTAGACCCTTTTTAGCGATTTGTTTTGCTTTCACGATCAAATTTCTCCTTTTGTAAATTTATAATGTTCTTGTCTAGAGCATTGCTTGCAGTCTTTCTAGACTAACCTAACTTAACCATAAGCCTCTTTAGAGATATATCGTCATTGTTATTTGACATTATACATGTTTCTTCTTCTCCTCCCTATCTCTCTTTTTAAAACTAATATTAGAAGACGTAACCTTATTGTTTAAATAGCTATTGTCTTCGATTTTGTTCAGTGCTCCAGTATACCACACATGCTGATCTCATTTTAACGATTCTTTTAGATAGTTCAGTATGTTCTAATGGTAACACGTCAGAAGTCGCTTACATTCCTTCTAAGACTATCATAACCTAACATAACTAACCATCATCACCAGCGCCCCCCCATATCTAGCAACACTATAAATTTTTATTCAGCTGTATGATCCTTTAGCTTAGTTTTACATGTTCTGGAGTTAACATCTCGAACACCCCTAGCAATTTTTCTAAGGTTAACCCCTGCCTATCCTGATCTGGGCTGCTTCTTTTAAAGTATGTTTCTCGACTTTATCCAGCATTATTGCTTTCTAGCTCTCTTTAAACTATCTCTAAAAGATGTTGAAGCTGAAGGTATTAGACCTGACATGCGAATCCTAAGCATTCTCTAAACATTTCGCGGTATGTTAATGCTATTTTAGAGGTTTGCTAGGTATTTTAGCCATTTGTGCGGTATTATGATTTTTTTAGAATTTTTAAAGCTTCCTCGTGATTTTTCTAAGTTTTCACATCTTTAGTATGTTTTAATGCTTTTAATTAGACACCACCACCACCACCACTACCATCACCACCACCACCACCACCACCACCACCACCACCACCACCACCACCACCACCACCACCACCATACGACCACCACCACCACCACCATACGACCACCACCACCACCACCACCAGCAGCAGAACAGATATCACCATAAGCAACATCACCACGACTATCACCAATACCCACCACCACCATCTCCACAAACACACACACCCGCAAACAAACACACAAACACACACTCTCCATCACACATACACACACGCACACATGCAAACACACACCCAACCCACACACATACACACATACATGCACAAACACACATACACACACACAAACATACACATACAATCACACATACAAACTCGCAGACACACACTCTCATACACACCCCAACCCACACACACGCGCGCATACATGCACACACACATACACATCCGCAAACACGCACACACACTCACAATCACACACACACACACCAGCATACATTCACACACATTCATACACATGCACAATTTTCAGAAAACACACACCCAACCCACACACATACACACATACATGCACAAACACACATACACACGCATGCACACACACAAACATACACATACAATCACACATACAAACTCGCAGACACACACTCTCACACACACCCCAACCCACACACACGCGCGCATACATGCACACACACATACACATCCGCAAACACGCACACACACTCGCAATCACACACACACACACACACACACACACACACACACCAGCATACATTCACACACACTCATACACATGCACAATTTTCAGAAAACACACATACATGCACAAACACATACACACACAAACACATACACACACCCCAACCCACACACATACACACGCATACACGCATACCCACACACACACATACATGCACACATACGCACACAGACATACATGCACACAAACACCAGCAAACACGCACACATACACACGCCCGTAAACACACACATACATACACAAACACATACACACACTCTTCCACACACACATACACACAAACACATACACACATGCAAACCTACACCTTCACACATGCACGCAAACACACACACATACACGCACACACCCACACACATACGCAAACAGACATACACACATACACGCAAACACACACGCGCATGTACATACACGCACGCTCACACGCACACTCATACACATACATGCACACACGCAAACACACACACATGCAAACACACACACACGCATAAAGATGCATAGCACACACATACACAGACACACATGCACGCACACACACACGCAAATACACTCAGGCACACACACGCACAAAGATGTATAGCACACCCACAGACACATATACACCCGCAAACACGCACACACACGCCCGTAAACACACACACACATACACAGACACACATGCACGCACACACACGCAAATACACTCAGGCACACACACGCACAAAGATGTATAGCACACCCACAGACACATATACACCCGCAAACACGCACACACACGCCCGTAAACACACACACATACACAAACAGACACACATGCACGCACACACACACGCAAACACACTCAGGAACACACACGCACAAAGATGTATAGCACACCCACAGACACATATACGCCCGCAAACACGCACACACACGCCCGTAAACACACACACACACACATACACATACACAAACATGCACGCACACACATACACGCACACACGCACACATGGACCTTTTTTCTAAAAATACTTTTTAGGGATTCAGGGGGTCTCAAAACATATATTTCGAGTGAAATCACGACATCGATTTTTTGGGTGGAATACAATACTTTCCCTACTTACAATTCGTAATAGAGAAATCGTTTGTCTCATATAAACGTCTTTATTAGAAAGAACATGAAAAGTTTCGAGAACATTAAATTCTCACAAGTATATAAATTAATTCAATAATACTTTTTCCATACGTTTATCACAGTCAGTTTGAGCAATATTAACACGATAAGTTTTACCACGTACAGGGTTCGTTCTGCAAACCTACGGACAAAGTAAAACACATCGTAATAACTCATACATAGAGAAAACGGGGTTCTTTCCACATTCCAAGAAGTTATTTGGCGTAAGAGTAAACTCATTTAAAGATGTGTTCCTTAACCCACTCTTGCATTAAATGGAGTAGTCATAATGTGTTCCTGCACCACCAATTTGAATCTCATTAGTATATCAGAGGGTTCTAGTAATTGTATCGTATGAAAAGGGTTTCTTCCCTTACGTTCTTTTTTCGAAAACACGTGCAGACACTAGAATAGGAGGGTCAGGGGGGACGGGGGTCATTAATTACCCTTCCTTTGTCATCCTCTATGCTCACCGTTGCAAGTTGTAACTTGTTCTTTTCAAAAACTGGTAGAGGGAACATTTCCAACTGTCACATAAATATGTCAGTTTCTCAAAGGATCCATTAAGATAACCATCTTTTTCATCCTCACTTGGAAGGGTGCGAAGACCACCCCCCACTGACCTTCAGAATTTGGCGGGAGAGGGCGAAGACCACCTGCGCTGGTCTTGAGAATCTGTCAACAGTCAGAGGGGGAGGGTGGCTTATGGGGGGTCACTAATTATCCTTCCTTTGTCATCCTGGAAATTCCCACGTGTGGGGGTGTAGGGGGGAGGGGGAGGGGGAGATGGGGAGGGGGGAGGGGGGGCGTGACAGGATTTGATTAATGGGGAATTTATGCTAATTGAGCCAAAAGGAACATGTCACTTATGCCACTTCTTGAGCCAAAAGGAACACATTATGACTACTCCATTTAATGCAAGAGTGGGTTAAGGAACACATCTTTAAATGAGTTTACTCTTACGCCAAATAACTTCTTGGAATGTGGAAAGAACCCCGTTTTCTCTATGTATGAGTTATTACGATGTGTTTTACTTTGTCCGTAGGTTTGCAGAACGAACCCTGTACGTGGTAAAACTTATCGTGTTAATATTGCTCAAACTGACTGTGATAAACGTATGGAAAAAGTATTATTGAATTAATTTATATACTTGTGAGAATTTAATGTTCTCGAAACTTTTCATGTTCTTTCTAATAAAGACGTTTATATGAGACAAACGATTTCTCTATTACGAATTGTAAGTAGGGAAAGTATTGTATTCCACCCAAAAAATCGATGTCGTGATTTCACTCGAAATATATGTTTTGAGACCCCCTGAATCCCTAAAAAGTATTTTTAGAAAAAAGGTCCATGTGTGCGTGTGTGCGTGTATGTGTGTGCGTGCATGTTTGTGTATGTGTATGTGTGTGTGTGTGTGTTTACGGGCGTGTGTGTGCGTGTTTGCGGGCGTATATGTGTCTGTGGGTGTGCTATACATCTTTGTGCGTGTGTGTTCCTGAGTGTGTTTGCGTGTGTGTGTGCGTGCATGTGTGTCTGTTTGTGTATGTGTGTGTGTTTACGGGCGTGTGTGTGCGTGTTTGCGGGTGTATATGTGTCTGTGGGTGTGCTATACATCTTTGTGCGTGTGTGTGCCTGAGTGTATTTGCGTGTGTGTGTGCGTGCATGTGTGTCTGTGTATGTGTGTGTGTGTTTACGGGCGTGTGTGTGCGTGTTTGCGGGTGTATATGTGTCTGTGGGTGTGCTATACATCTTTGTGCGTGTGTGTGCCTGAGTGTATTTGCGTGTGTGTGTGCGTGCATGTGTGTCTGTGTATGTGTGTGCTATGCATCTTTATGCGTGTGTGTGTGTTTGCATGTGTGTGTGTTTGCGTGTGTGCATGTATGTGTATGAGTGTGCGTGTGAGCGTGCGTGTATGTACATGCGCGTGTGTGTTTGCGTGTATGTGTGTATGTCTGTTTGCGTATGTGTGTGGGTGTGTGCGTGTATGTGTGTGTGTTTGCGTGCATGTGTGAAGGTGTAGGTTTGCATGTGTGTATGTGTTTGTGTGTATGTGTGTGTGGAAGAGTGTGTGTATGTGTTTGTGTATGTATGTGTGTGTTTACGGGCGTGTGTATGTGTGCGTGTTTGCTGGTGTTTGTGTGCATGTATGTCTGTGTGCGTATGTGTGCATGTATGTGTGTGTGTGGGTATGCGTGTATGCGTGTGTATGTGTGTGGGTTGGGGTGTGTGTATGTGTTTGTGTGTGTATGTGTTTGTGCATGTATGTGTGTTTTCTGAAAATTGTGCATGTGTATGAGTGTGTGTGAATGTATGCTGGTGTGTGTGTGTGTGTGTGTGTGATTGCGAGTGTGTGTGCGTGTTTGCGGATGTGTATGTGTGTGTGCATGTATGCGCGCGTGTGTGTGGGTTGGGGTGTGTGTGAGAGTGTGTGTCTGCGAGTTTGTATGTGTGATTGTATGTGTATGTTTGTGTGTGTGCATGCGTGTGTATGTGTGTTTGTGCATGTATGTGTGTATGTGTGTGGGTTGGGTGTGTGTTTTCTGAAAATTGTGCATGTGTATGAATGTGTGTGAATGTATGCTGGTGTGTGTGTGTGTGATTGTGAGTGTGTGTGCGTGTTTGCGGATGTGTATGTGTGTGTGCATGTATGCGCGCGTGTGTGTGGGTTGGGGTGTGTATGAGAGTGTGTGTCTGCGAGTTTGTATGTGTGATTGTATGTGTATGTTTGTGTGTGTATGTGTGTTTGTGCATGTATGTGTGTATGTGTGTGGGTTGGGTGTGTGTTTGCATGTGTGCGTGTGTGTATGTGTGATGGAGAGTGTGTGTTTGTGTGTTTGTTTGCGGGTGTGTGTGTTTGTGGAGATGGTGGTGGTGGGTATTGGTGATAGTCGTGGTGATGTTGCTTATGGTGATATCTGTTCTGCTGCTGGTGGTGGTGGTGGTGGTGGTGGTCGTATGGTGGTGGTGGTGGTGGTGGTCGTATGGTGGTGGTGGTGGTGGTGGTGGTGGTGGTGGTGGTGGTGGTGGTGGTGGTGGTGGTGGTGGTGGTGGTGGTGGTGGTGATGGTAGTGGTGGTGGTGGTGGTGTCTAATTAAAAGCATTAAAACATACTAAAGATGTGAAAACTTAGAAAAATCACGAGGAAGCTTTAAAAATTCTAAAAAAATCATAATACCGCACAAATGGCTAAAATACCTAGCAAACCTCTAAAATAGCATTAACATACCGCGAAATGTTTAGAGAATGCTTAGGATTCGCATGTCAGGTCTAATACCTTCAGCTTCAACATCTTTTAGAGATAGTTTAAAGAGAGCTAGAAAGCAATAATGCTGGATAAAGTCGAGAAACATACTTTAAAAGAAGCAGCCCAGATCAGGATAGGCAGGGGTTAACCTTAGAAAAATTGCTAGGGGTGTTCGAGATGTTAACTCCAGAACATGTAAAACTAAGCTAAAGGATCATACAGCTGAATAAAAATTTATAGTGTTGCTAGATATGGGGGGGCGCTGGTGATGATGGTTAGTTATGTTAGGTTATGATAGTCTTAGAAGGAATGTAAGCGACTTCTGACGTGTTACCATTAGAACATACTGAACTATCTAAAAGAATCGTTAAAATGAGATCAGCATGTGTGGTATACTGGAGCACTGAACAAAATCGAAGACAATAGCTATTTAAACAATAAGGTTACGTCTTCTAATATTAGTTTTAAAAAGAGAGATAGGGAGGAGAAGAAGAAACATGTATAATGTCAAATAACAATGACGATATATCTCTAAAGAGGCTTATGGTTAAGTTAGGTTAGTCTAGAAAGACTGCAAGCAATGCTCTAGACAAGAACATTATAAATTTACAAAAGGAGAAATTTGATCGTGAAAGCAAAACAAATCGCTAAAAAGGGTCTACATGCTCATTAAAAGTATCATAACATACTAAAGATGTGAAAACTTAGAAAAATTGCGAGGAAGCTTTAAAAATTCCGAAAACCTTCAGAATACTGCACAAACGGCTAAAATATCAAGCAAACCTCTAAAATATCATTAACACACCGTGAAATGTTTAGAAAATGCTTAGGATTCACATGTTATGGGGTCCAATAACTTCGACTTCAACGTAATAGGTTAGAACATATTTTACTGATAGTTTAAAGCTCTATAAAGAGCTAGAAAACAATGTTGGATAAAGCTGAGAAAAATACTTTAAAAGAAGCAGGTCAGATCAGGATAGGTGGCGGGGTTAGCCTTAGAAAACTGCATGCTGTGTTCGAGATGTTAGCACCAAAACATAATATAGAGCTATGCGAAAGGATCATACACCTGAATAAAAGTTTATGGTATTGCTGGATATGGGGTCGTTGGTGATGGTGTCGATGTAGGTTATGGTTGCGCTGGTGATGGTGGTGGAGGTGATAATGCTAGTTATGATGGTTGTAAAGGAAATGGTGTTGGTGGTGTCGTTATAGCGATGCAAAACTCAACAGTCGCTTTCACATAATCTGCGGACACGTGACGTAGAAATAGTGGTGCTACGTGATACTTCAAATACCATGAGAAAACTTTATTTTCTAGACTGAAGCTCTATAAAAGAGCTGCAGAAGCCAGCACTGACGAATATGGCGTTCCGAAATTCTTTAAAGGAATACAAGCCTTGCAAGGTTAGACACTAAAACGCATAAGCAATGCCCTAGGTGATCCCATTAGAAAATGCTGAACTACTCTAAAGAATAATAACCGGGATTAACATGCATAACATACCGGCAAGGGCGAGGAAATGCTCTTAACGGCTTCTTCAACATCAAGGCTAAAAGATCTGGTGTTAGTTCAAGAAAAAGGAGGAATTAAAAAAAAAAACAAGAATGCTCGTTAACAATGAAGAAATATCTCTTGAGGTTAATTTAGGTTTAAGTGTGTATGCCTTAGAAAAATTACCCTAGCCATATTAAGTTGCCACCAGGAATCTTGAAAAAAAGTTGAAATGGGGTGGGGGGGGGGGAGGGCTGAGAATATAAGAAGAGATCATTGAAAAAAAAATGCATTGACACTAACCAGCTTTAACTTCTATCAGCTGAAGAAATTAGTGAAAAACCGTCTAAAAGCTCTCATAAAGGTTCTCAATACTTCTGTCAGTGACAAACATGTTAGAAGCCAAGTTCTGTAACGTTGTGAAAGAGATAGATTGTGTCAGTAGCAAAAATGCTAGTAGCCAAGTTCTGTAACATTATGAAAGTGGCCAGAATAGGTGACCAGATTAAGTGAACAGATTAGGTTAGGCTAGGTTAGGGGAAAATTTGAAAGTATAGCATATAAGATAATGCCATGTAACGAACGTGGAACGATCTGTAACTATAATAGAAGCCAGTGAGACAGTAAAACTGTGAGAGATTGGTTCTAAGCCTATTAAAAGACTCCGAAATTCACTAGATGTACCATGAACATCCTTCTAAAGGTCACAAAGGCATCAAAAAGCCAGAAAGGGACTATGTTAGCTTGATTAGTATGCTTGGGTGGTGAGAGTATGGTTAGGTTAGGATAGCTTGGGTTGGGCTATGTTAGCTTGATTAGTATGCTTAGGTGGTGAGAGTATGGTTAGGCTAGGATAGCTTGGTTTGGGCTATGTTATCCTGATTAGTATGCTTAGGTCAGGTGAGTATGCTTAGGTGGTGAGAGTATGGTTAAGTTAGGATAGCTTGGTTTGGGCTATGTTAGCCTGATTAGTATGCTTAGGTCAGGTGAGTATGCTTAGGTGGTGAGAGTATGGTTAAGTTAGGATAGCTTGGGTTGGGCTATGTTAGCTTGATTAGTATGCTTAGGTCAGGTGAGTATGCTTAGGTGGTGAGAGTATGGTTAGGTTAGGATAGCTTGGGTTGGGCTATGTTAGCCTGATTAGTATGCTTAGGTCAGGTGAGTATGCTTAGGTGGTGAGAGTATGGTTAGGTTATGCAAGCTTGGGTTGGGCTAATTTAGCTTGATTAGTATGCTTAGGTCAGGTGAGTATGCTTAGGTGGTGAGAGTATGGTTAGGGTAGGATAGCTTGGGTTGGGCTATGTTAGCTTGATTAGTATGCTTAGGTCAGGTGAGTATGCTTAGGTGGTGAGAGTATGGTTAGGTTAGGATAGCTTGGGTTGGGCTATGTTAGCTTGATTAGTATGCTTAGGTCAGGTGAGTATGCTTAGGTGGTGAGAGTATGGTTAGGCTAGGATAGCTTGGGTTGGGCTATGTTAGCTTGATTAGTATGCTTAGGTCAGGTGAGTATGCTTAGGTGGTGAGAGTATGGTTAGGCTAGGATAGCTTGGGTTGGGCTATGTTAGCTTGATTAGTATGCTTAGGTCAGGTGAGTATGCTTAGGTGGTGAGAGTATGGTTAGGTTATGCAAGCTTGGGTTGGGCTAATTTAGCTTGATTAGTATGCTTAGGTCAGGTGAGTATGCTTAGGTGGTGAGAGTATGGTTAGGTTAGGATAGCTTGGGTTGGGCTATGTTAGCTTGATTAGTATGCTTAGGTCAGGTGAGTATGCTTAGGTGGTGAGAGTATGGTTAGGTTAGGATAGCTTGGGTTGGGCTATGTTAGCTTGATTAGTATGCTTAGGTCAGGTGAGTATGCTTAGGTGGTGAGAGTATGGTTAGGCTAGGATAGCTTGGGTTGGGCTATGTTAGCTTGATTAGTATGCTTAGGTCAGGTGAGTATGCTTAGGTGGTGAGAGTATGGTTAGGCTAGGATAGCTTGGGTTGGGCTATGTTAGCTTGATTAGTATGCTTAGGTCAGGTGAGTATGCTTAGGTGGTGAGAGTATGGTTAGGCTAGGATAGCTTGGGTTGGGCTATGTTAGCTTGATTAGTATGCTTAGGTCAGGTGAGTATGCTTAGGTGGTGAGAGTATGGTTAGGCTAGGCTGGCTTGGGTTGGGCTAGGCTAGGCTAGGTTGGGTTAGCTTGGTCAGACTATAAGATAGAGGAGTTGGTAATGATGATGATTGTTGGCGAGTTAGGTTATTCGTGAAATGTAATCAAAATAATAATGCGAGAAATGCAATAAATGACTGGATAAGTTAGACTGCTCTTCAACTACTATAAAACAAAGCTATTACTGAAGAAAACTTAGTAAAATACCCCTAGCAACTTCAAAAATACCTGCTTCAGTGCCTTAAAACATCTTCAAACTGGCGAAAAAAATGCTTCTCACGAGTTTAAGATGCCCTGAAAATCCACAAAATATCTGTGAAGGAGCTGAAATGTCTTAATTAGTGCTCGAAAAATACCATTAAAAGCGTCTAACGCCTATAAAAGTGTTTCAAAGGATTCTGAAAACCATTCAAAATGTTGGTGACAAAGTCTAAAATATCCCTATAGTGCTTAAAATGTCTCTAAAATGGCCGAAACGATATTTAACTGGTAGAGATACGTCTAACAGCCTTGAAATAGACGGTTCAGTATTCCTAATATCGTGAAAATTATCTTCCATTACCCTTCAAAGTGCTTAAAGCAAACAATAATGGACAGGGGCGTCCAGAATAACTGTCGGATTGCCTTAAATAATGTCAAATTCGTCTAAAATACTCTGAAAAATGTTTAAACTGGACGTAAAAGTCTTCAGAATATCTGGAAACAGGCTGAAATATCTATCAACGAGTCTAAACGGATCTCAATACACGCTGAAAATATATAATATGACTTCTAAATAATCCTCGAAATGCTTGAAAAGTTGTTAAATATGTTGTAAAAGCGTCCTGAATATACCAAAAGCGTCTAAAAGATCTAGCAGAGAGTGAAAAATTGCAACAAAATGGGGTGAAACGTCTTAAAAATGTATGAAAATGACTGAATAACTCTGAAAATTGGCTGAAAAGTTGTTGAATATGTTGTAAAAGCGCCCTGAATATACTAAAAGCGTCTAAAAGATCTAACAGAGGGTGCAAAATTGTAGCAAAATGGGGCGAAACGTCTTAAAAATGTATGAAAATGACTGAATAATTCTGAAAATTGTCTGAAAAATTCTTAAATATGTTGTAAAAGCATCAAGAATATGCTAAAAGTGCTTAAACAGATCTATCAGAGGACTCAAAATAGTATCAAAATGCTTATGAAATTCCTAGAGGGAGATCAGGGTAGCGTATGACAGGATAGAATAGATAAGCAGAGGAGGGAATAGGATAGATGATAAGAGGATAGAATGAATGTCTAGAAACGTATCATGTTAGTAGAATAGAATAAATAATAATAAGAGGATCTATCTTAGGTTAGGCTAGGCCATGTTAGATTAGGATAGGTTAGGTTAGGTTAGGATAGGTTAGACGAGTAGAAGTATGGGGCTTAGGTTAAATTATCAAAGACGGGAGTAAATAGTGGGAGCTGGGTTAGGTCAGGTTAGCCATGTAGAAGTATGAAGCTTAGGTTAGGTTAAGATAGGTTAGAAGAGTAGAAGTATGGGGCTTAGGCGAGGTTAGGTTAGGTTAGCATAGGTTAGACGAGTAGAAGTATGGGACTTAGGCTAGGTTAGATTAGGTTAGGTTAGGTTAGGTATGGGGCTTAGGTGAGGTGAGGTGAGGTTAGGTTAGGTTAGGTTAGGTTAGGTTAGGTTAGCGTGGCTATGTGGGGCGAGGTAACATTATGTTGGGGTAATATATTCAATCAAGATAGAAAGCTCTTGCATTAGGAGACATACAGCAATATAGTGGACGACATACTCAGCTACCATGAACGCTCATAAACATACATACACTGCTATAGGCTTTAAAAGTTATCCCTAGAGATTCATTCAAACACCTACAACGTGCTGCTTCCCCTGCCACCTTACGTATTAATGCTTAGATTACGCATGGCGGCCATCTTTCGCATAAAAAAGTGCGCCAGCTCTGTCCTACCCTACCTACTGATTACTCTAGAACCCTCTTTCTCTCTGCCTCCCGAACATTCTAGAACTCTCAAAAACTCCAGCGGCTATATGAGCTAGTATTCGCGAGTGACTTAGTGAGATAATTCTTGTTTTGATGCGACATCAAGTACTGTTGTGGCACATTGAGTGCTGCTACTGCGAAAGTTTAGAGTAACCATGTGTCCAACACTCCAGCGAGTGAAGCCGATGAAAGAAGAGACAAACGGGCATGTTTTTCATTTCGCCACAGCGCGCAATTACAAAAGTGAAGCGATGGTGAAACTGCACTGAATCAATCATACTTACTTTTTAAAACTCTTTCAGAACAGGCCACGATTATGCATATTCTAACAGTCAATTTAATCAGTTAGTGTACTTATAAGAAATGACAAGGGCTTTGAATAATCATGCTATTAAAACGTTCACACATTTTTATTACATTTCTTTCTCCCACCGATTGTAAAATCCCATAGGTTACAACGAATTTTTGGTGTCGCTAACTAATAGCATTAAATACCTTGTATTCATTGCTGTTCTTATGAACTTAAATGGAATTAACTTAAAAGGGAATTTATGATGCTCAAAGAATATGCTAAGTGTCTTCAAGTAATTTAAAGATATGATAAAAACATTTTGCATGTATCTTAAACACAGTAGTTCAAGAGTATATTCATTTTAATTTTTTAACTCGTTTAATTTCTTAAACATGTTGGTGAACATTTCAATTAGTAAATTCAAAAGCTAGAAAGATGACACTACAAAATTATTTTAATATATTCGAGCAATAAAAGATCTAAAGGTAAACTCCAATTAATGATTCTGGGGCTCAAGCTGTGTTAAAAAAAAAAAAAAAAAAAAAAAAAAAAATGCTGCCAACGCAATCAAAATTAATTATTTTGCTACACAATGAAAGAGGTAAAGTTTATTTTTCTTTTAGGTATAAGACAGGTTTAGGCAATCGTTTCTACATTCTCCCCTTCTCCTCCTCTTTCTTTCCTTAAGATGTGTTTTCTTAAAGTGCTTTTTATGTTTAATTATTTACAACGGTATCTTTTTATTATCTGCTCATTCTAATTATGTTACATACTCTTAATTTTAGGTCGTCTGCTTACGCGGTGTTAGCATGACTAGTTACCAAGCGGGAGACCCGCTCCGGTGGGAAATTTCTCCCGCTGTGAGACGTGGTCTGAGGTGCACTCAGCCTCGTTAATTCCCTGATGAGCAATTAAGGAGCCACTTTATTGAAAAGTAGCGGAGCTGGTTGGGTAGACGTATAACCGGCCGGGAGGAGTCGGGGGTGCTGACCACGTTCCACCCTCCGGTACTGAATCCCGCTCATGACGCCTGTGGTGGGAAGACGTGGGGGACACAGCATCTGGGAGGTAGGTCTTGGCCCAGAAAGGACTGTTGCACCTATTATTATCATTATTATTGTTGTTATTATTAGTGTTATTGTTAACATTTAACATTTTTAATAATTATCAACTACTTGCCCTCAAAATTATAATAGTTTTCTATATACATTTTTAGTAGCTATGGCTCACTGGAGTATTAAAAACACCTTTAAACATCATAATTTTTTTTTTTTTTATCTGCAAGGTTATAATTGCGGTTTCACACTTTATGAAACATTTGTTTCTGGGTCTTTGTTATTATCAAAGGTTAAGTTGAAATCTAAAATATTTTAAACATTCACTTCTTTCAGGGTTTCATTTGGACATATATGTTCTTTCTTGGAACTTTATTTCCTCTTGGTGTAATTGATTCAGTATGTTCTTTGCAAAGTTGTTACATTTTCTTTACGGCAGCTCGTAGGTAGGACACCATATCTGTTATTAAAAATATGTTATGATCTATGTTATGCAGTTATGATTTAAATTCTCCTGTTTCATAAAGTTTTAAGAGCTGTAACATCCCTGATCAATTAAAACGAACATCCACGAGGCCTTTGCTACTTATTGTACGACATGTTGACACGAACTACTAGAAGAATAAAATAGTAGCACTGGTGCTGAGGTAATAAAAGTATGCATTTATTACACTGCTACTATAAAAAGTAGTGTAATATGCTCTGAATTCCGCAGGCGCCTTCTTAATCAGCTTCAGTGACAGGCGTGCTGTAGGAATGGGTGTGGCGAATTGACGAAAAAGAAATGAAATACAAGGTAAGGGACGAGTTAGCGGGAAATGAGAAACACACACATAAGTTGAAATGGTCTTTGCTCTATAAACAACAAAATCAATCAGCAACGATATTTGTCTGCAGCTCCTCCCTAGGCCTCTAACTTTAAACGAGTATGTGGCCATAACTTGTTACTCTGCAGATAGTGACTCTGTTAAATTGGAAATTAGTGTGGATAGAAAAGGCGGCCAATAGCAGTGGCGTTTGTATTATCGTTTCTTTATAAGCTATTCGTATCACTCCGCTCTTTCAGGTGTAATCGTTGTAACATTTTTAATACCAGTAATTTTATGCTGAATTCGGAAAAGCTAAAAATGTAATACTCCTGTTAAAAATCTGATGTGTTGCACTTACATGACTTTCTCTACTCTTGTACTAACCGCTCTTACAAACTCTCATCCCTATATCTTCTTAGTGTTAGTTGAGATAGGCATTTGCAGAAATTATCTTATTTCTTACTTTCTTGTTCGTATAAGGGGAGCATGGGAATACAGTAGGCTTTGAGCGATAGTTAAACTGATTGGTATGGGCAAGCCGCGTGTCACATTCAGCATGTGAGGCATTTAAGAGTATCGTAATGTAAGGTAGCTACTGCTGTGTTGTAGATTATACAATTATTAATTTTGAAAATCTATGTATGTTTAAATTCAAGATGCTCTCGGGCTTCGAGTCAGGTGTAGTGATGAAAAGACATCGACGATGATGATGGGAGAGATGTACACTCCCGAAACGTCAATGTCTTTTCATCACCACACCTGGCTCGAAGCCCGAGAGCATCTTGAATATGTTCGTCACCAGGAAAGCCTCATCATATTCTACGTAAATATTTTTTTAAAACGTACGATATTTATTAAATGCCAAAACAATTCAAGTGCTTTATTCATTGTTATTCATACAATAGAGGTTTTACACTCGAAAAATCTCATGCTTTTTACCAAACTGAAGAAAGAAGTCTAATATCCTTTATAACCTTGCAGAGAAAGTTTACAAATGATACTCAATGCTTACATTTTTAGAGTACTTACAGACAGTACATTGTAGCGTCTTTATATGTTACTAAATATCAAATCCATTCTTCCCCAAAACTGCAACCACCTCTTGTGTAATGTGTCTTTTAATTGCCTATAGCAGTGTTCCACCGCCGGTTTAAAAGACCGTGAATTAAAAGGGAACTGTGGATGTGGCTTTGACACGCTGTGAAATGCGGGGTTAAGAATCACCATATCTATGGAATATTATTGGTGAGGTTGTCGGAAAAATCAGAATCAGAGGACAAAAACCACAATAGGTAATTGTAGCTAAATGTTGAGAATATTGTAATGTTTGATGGCGCCTACACCAGATGTGACGGTGGTTAAGGGTAGTCGCCACCAGATTGTGACATAGGGGAACGTCACTTAACATCTCCACCAGATGTCAGGTAATGGAGCGTTGAATGGACGCTGGGCAGCTTCACCAAAGGGTAAACCACCATGACTGGGGGGAAGTGCAGGAGGGAGCTCAGGGTGTCACATATTAGGACGGCTGGGTGTGCGGTCAAGTATTAACCCTACTGAAATGAACGTATATACCTAGTTGCGAGGTTTAAGTTGTCTCGAGGATCATAAAAGCGGAAGGCCGCTTCTACCACCCAAGTTACGGGCAGGGGCAGAAACACTTGAAGTCCATTGATACTTGGCTCTTCAGTCCAGCACTGATTGGATAGAAGGAGTCAAACATTCTTCCACCTTTTTCCATAACAGAAACAGAGGGGTTGGTATATGCGTTTCGTTTCAACAGCTTACTTTTTCTATAGGCATGAGGCAAGTTAAACACAATACCCTATACATCTGGTATAAAGAAGTTTTAGTTTACAGTTACTACGCTACATTACAGTGTGAGAAGAGGGAAGAGTTTGTCAGCGATAGGCTTTACTTTTAACAGATTCCAGGCATCCAAAGTTCCATCTTAGAGATAGTATCACCACCTTCTATAATTTTTTTTAAATCCTGTGTGTTTTTTTTTTATTATTTTTTTTATTGTTGGTCTTTATGAGAAATAATGAAATGTGAAGCTGGAAGTGAAATGATCCAGCAGACTTTAATAGTGAATTTCTTGTGTTGTGAATAACAAGAACGTTTAATACCAAAATGTTGAAAAGTTTATAGTTTTTTAGAAAAAAATATTTTATCAAAAAAATTTATCATCTCCTGGCTGAAAAATTGTTCATTGAAGGTTCTTGATTAATGGCTATATTCATAGAAAATTGAATAAACAACAACTTTTTCCTTTGGCGTATTTCAATAGATTCAACGGTTTTGTGTAAATTAAATTTAAAAAACCCACAATTTATTGCAACAAAAGGCAAGAAATTCTGGGTTCTTTTAAATTTGTTGTTTATTCAATTTCTATGAATATAGCCATAAATCAAGGACCTTCAGTCAATAATAATTCAGCCAGGTGATGATAAATTTTTTTGATAAAAATATTTTGTTTCTAGAAAACTATAAACTTTTCAACATTTTGGTATTAGACTTTCTTGTTATTCACAACATGAGAAAGTTGCTGTTAAAGTCTGGCGGATCGTTTCACTTCCACCCTGTATAATACCCAATTTTAAGATAAATTTGTTTTAAAAATTGCTGAGACATTTTGTTACCAGTGGTCGTTATCTCCGTTGGTAGTGTAAGTTCTGTAAGAAGAATTAACATAATATTTAACGTGATTCATGTAAAATGCAATAGCTGAACAGTGTTAAATATTAATTTTAGAAACATAACAAGATATAATACTCAATTTTAAAATAATTTTGTTACTAGTGGTGGTCGCAAAGTAACCTCACGCCCCTCCCTTGGTAATCTACGTTCTGGAATAAGGCTTGGCAATGCTAGGGTTAAAGATCGAAGTTCACCAGTTCCTCTGAACGCGTGAAATTGACGCTTCGCTAAGTCAAAATTCGGTGGCCTTAAATATAACAATATAGCTGACACCGACAGTTGAATGAAGTCTTTGTTAACACATGCGAGCTAAGCTGACCCTACGTGTAGTGGGCAGACCACATTCCCAAGGAATCACAAAATCTCTTCCTGCAATATCATCTTCCAGAAAATTACTGGCACATATGCTAACAATTTTCGTGTCTAGGCTTCAATAAATTATGTCCTGAATATCTCAATTCATCATCATCACAGAATTTTATGAGTATTATTTTGAATTTAGTGCAAGCTTTGAATGCTATAAGCATTCCTTAAAAGACAGCTATTTGGGAAATAATGAACGGATTGTTGGAGCTGCTCTCTTCTCTAGAGTGCACACATATTCCCTATACCAGGCGGTCGCTTCATCGCGGTAAAGACCAGCTCTTTTTGACCAGCGTTCGACAGTTCATGTTTCCTTCTCCATTAGATATGTACACACTTTGCACTTCAAACTTTATAAGAGAAGCGTCAAAGGTGAAAGAATAATGGCAGCGCTCGGCCGTGAAACATTTACTGTTGAAATGGTTAAGGGGAGAGGAAGGACAAAACCAATAAACTCACCTGGGTGTGGTCAGAGAAATGATGATGCTAAAATAGGAGACAGAGTTAGGAAACGCACAAGTATCATCCAGAATATTGATGAGCCAGCCATTTCTTTCTTCTGTCTGGTAAGGTAGAGTTTCGAAAATTCACATTATGCCTTCTCACTGGGAAGTATTTTATGCTCCTCTCAGTTGTAGCATACTGGAAATTTTACAAGTTACAAAAAATATAACGGCTCCTTCTTATTTATTTTATCTCTCTCTCTCTTTTCTTTCTTTCAATACACATATAAGATGAAAGATCCACGATCTGATTCTCATTGGAATGAAGGTAACTTAGCGTTAAAAAATAATAAAAATTTGACTTTCTCTACTGGTAAGTAAGGGAAGTATTGTATTCCAGCCAAAAAGTCAATGTCGAGATTTCACCAGAAATATATGTTTTGAGACCCCCTGAATCTAGAAAAAAAGCTTGTGTGTGTCTGTGGACAGCATAACTCAAAAACGAAAAGTAGGTTAAAAACCACAGTTGGTATTTAAGTTTAATGTCCTTCAAGGATGCGACACGAAGATTTTGAATAAAATAGCCTCATACTAAACTACCCTTTAGATTGAAAACTTTTCAAAAATTTTCATTTTCTTGAAAATTTCTCTAACGATTTTGATTAAAATGTCATATGTTAGAGATATATGCATGACAAATGAAAGGTGTATCTTGAATTTTCTGGCTATAGCCCCTAGTCGTATTTACTCTGGACGACTTTTGTATAACTGGTAAACCGTTAGAGATAGACCAAATCATACTATACAAAAATGTAGATCTTCCTAAAATATACAATTTATGTCTGAAAAATTTTCTTGTAGGTTGAACCATTTCGGAGATATTCCTTGTTATGTGTGAGTTTCGTGAAATGGAACGTCGTTGTTCATTTTTTATGTTAAGTGTGCAAAGAGAACGGGATCTCAAAGCTTTAAAAGATTTGACTATCGCACTAAGCCTACTGTATTCTAATATTCCCCTTGCACCTACAAGGAAATAAGCAATAATATAATTTGTACAAATGTTTATCTTACCACGAAGAAGATACAGGAATAAGAGTTCGTAAGGATGGTTAGTACAAGAGTAGAGAAAGTCATGTGAGTGCAACACATCAGATTATTACTTTCTCTAGTGCGTATAGTAAGTGGAGGAAGAATTATTGCACGATAAAACTCGATGTCGAAATTTCCCCGGAAACATATGTTATAAGGTCTCCCGAATAAGAAAAGCATGTTTCTGTGCATGTGTGTTGTATGTGAACAGTCAGTCAAAAACCAAAGAACGTGTTTAAGTTTAATATATTTCAAGGATGCGACAAGAAGATTTTGAAGAAAATTCCTCTACCCTAAACTACCCTTTAGATGGAAAATTGTTCGAAAAGATTTTCTGAAAATGGCTCTAGTTTTAATTAAAATGCCATATGTCCTCCAGTACAGCACTCCACACATGACGCTAGTAGTGGGCAGAGGTGGGTAACGCAGCGACCAGGCGGTAAGCCTTGGTCCTTCACAGGCTGTTGCGCTGGGGTTTAGTTTTTTTTTAATTTAAGATAGTTTTATGGCAAATTAAGTTTTTTATTTTGAATTTTCTGGCTATAACCTATGCAGTCCTCTTTACTCTGAATGACTTTTGCATAACTGGTAAACCGTAAGAGATAGACTAAATCTTACTATACAACAAGAGGAGATGTCGTCAAGACATACAACTCATGTCCAAATGGATGCTTTTGTAGATTGGACCATTTCGGAGATATTCCTTGTTTGTGTGAGTGTTTGTGTGAGTTCTGCAATATTTATAGTTTATACTTTCCACAAATGGAAGAACATAATTCATTTTTGCATATCTTAGGCGTGCAAAGAGAATGGAATTTCAAAGTTTTAAAAGACTTGACTGGCTCAAAGTTTACTATATTCCCACATTGCCCTTGCACCTATAAGAAAATGAGCAATAAGATAGTTCTGTAAATGTTTATCTCGACTAACACGAAGAAGATGGAGGAATACGAGTTTGTAAGAATAGTAGTGCAACACATCAGTTTTTTTTTTTTTAAATGTGGGAAAATCCGTAAGGCCTCCTTGGGCTTGTATTAAAATGTTTTCCTAAACTGATTTTCACATGACTTTCTCTAACCATTTCCCTTTGTTTTTATATATCTTCTATGCATTATTATTTATTAATAGCTGAAATAATCGGCGTTGCCCGTAGTTTGACGATTTATCCTTAAAGCTTTCGGACTTAAATCTGCACTTGCCCAATAGCCTTGTGTTTCCTTGGAGACATTTAAAATATTACTTAGCACGCTTAAACAAGTAGCTAATTAAACCCCTTATGATACTATAAGGAATAACAAATAAACTAAATAAATAAAAATTTTGGGAAGGCACAATGCAAAAGCACTGTTGACAAATATCACATGAAGAGAAGCGAGTAGAGAAAGCCCTATGACTTTTATGACGTTGCATTTCTATTACGATAACACAGAAAAGAGTATATGTTGTTTATAGCAGAATGGGTAGAGAAATGCGTGTGAATGTGTCAGGTAAAAGAAAGGTGAGGGGAGAAAACCGTGCGAATATAATAGCTTGCATTTCTATTTCAAACATGGAAAATTGTATTAGTTGTATGTTGAAGGGCAAGTATACCCCCGCCGAACTTGACAGCTAGCACTCGCAGAATAACAGATGAACAGCGCCACCCGTAAGACTTCCTGAACCAATCACAGGGCAGCATTCTGGTAGGTCGGTCACAAAACGGAAATGGGAGAGGAAGAGGTCTAGTTTTTCGAGAGTTGCTTACTATATTTGTTATTTTTATTGTTAAAGTTGACAGCGTTGCTATTGGTTTGTTTATTTATTATTTATTTATCTGTATGTATTATTATATAAATTCTTATGAAATTTAACGTGACGTCTCAGAAAATACGTCAATCGCCGAGTGATTTACAAAGTGAAAATCCTTTACGTCGAGGTGTGACACTGAATTGGCAAGTATTGGAATTATTTAGAAGAACGAGGGAATTTGGTGCACAAGGGAAGGAATACGTGGACATCTGAGCATCCCTCTATTCCTGCTGATAAAGTTATAGAGAAGACTTCAAGAGCACTTGGATTAAGGAGAAGAACCTTAATCAGCAAGGAGTAGTACTTCAAGAGAAGGAAGACAAGGTTGCTGGACCGTCTGCATTGCAGTAGGTATTTTTGACAACTCCAGGAAGAAAAGAAACTGCATTCATCCGGCCACAGAGCTTGATGCGATCGAAATAGACAGTATTCGAAGGCATATTATGCCTACTACGGTACAAAGGAGTACCCAATCGTACTGAAATTACTTGTAATTTGTTTTACCTATGTGTGTTATATCTGCATTTACTTTCAGTTATTAATAATAACAAAGTAGCTAGCTACTCTTATTCTTCTACGTCCATAGCTTACATGCATTCTTTATTTGGTTTTGTGATGCCATAGAAAGCTACATCGTCTTCTACTAGTATTAGCAACTGTGACAACATCGCAAGCACAGAATAGCCAACTTAACGTGAATCAACGCGAACTGTCATGTGCTGTGGGTATAGTGAATGTGTTACGTAAAAGAAAAACGAGTAGAGAAAATTATATGTGTAATATAATATATATATATATATATATGTATATGTGTAACAATTTGCATAGGTCCTATGCCATAGGAAAACAGCATATAAACCTTCTCTATGAGTAAATATTTAGATTTGCCAACTTCATTGCATTCGGATGAATGATACAGCAGCCCTAAAGGACAAACAAACAAACGAGATAAACCTTTGCAGAAATACTTTCATTACATACTTCCTTGTAGCTATAGGCGAGATGTAGGAAAACATGTTGACAGTCAGTTGCTGAAAAGTTAACCACTAAATACTCTCCCTCTGACATTGCGAGAAATAGGGTGACAGTAGTTTAAAAACTCTGATGTGTTGCACGCACATGTCTCTCTCTACTCTTGCACTAACCATTCTTACAAACTATTTTCTTCTATCTTCTTCGTGTTAGTTAGAATAAACATTTGCAGAAATTATCTTAGTGCTCGTTTCTTGCACGTGCAATGGGAATGTGGGAATACAGTAGGCTTTGAGCGAGTCAAATCTTTCAAAGCTTCCAAATTTCGTTCTCTTTGCACGCCTAACATATAAAAAATGAATAGCGATGTTCCATTTGACAGAAGTATACGTTTTCCAAAACCTACACAGATAACGAGGAATATCTCCAAAATGGTTCACTTTACAAAAAAAAAAAAAAAAAAAAAAAAAAAAAAAAAAAAATTAGACATAAATTGTGTATTTTTAGCAAAAACTATGTTTTTTGTGTAGTAAGATTTGGTCTATCTCTTACGGTTTACCAGTTATTCAAAAGTCATTCAGAGTAAACAGGACTTCAAGGGATATAGCCAGAAGATTCAAGATATAGGTACATTTAATTCGTCATAAAAAGTATCTCAAACATGTCATTTTAATCAAAATTGTTAGCCATTTTCCAGGAAATAAAATTTTTCGAAAAATTTCTCACGTAAAGTGTAGTTTAGGGTGGAGCAATTTTCTTCGAAATCTTCGTGTCACATACTTGAAAGACACTAAATTTAAATACCAACTTTGGTTTTTAACCGAGTTTTCGTTTTTGTGTTATGCTGTCCACAGACTGACAGCCACAGACACATATGGACCTTTTTCTAAAAATGCTTTTCTTGGATTCAGGGGGCCTCAAAACATATTTCCGGTGAAATCTCGACATCGAATTTTAGGTGGAATACAATACTTCTACTATACGCAGTAGAGAAAGTAAAAATTGGTAGGGAATACGCCGGTCTTTTTCTGAGGCAATCAGAGCCTCATTTATGGGAGGGAATCGGTCGAACCCGCAAAAAATTCATGGGCTAGTATGGTCGGCCACAGGCGGCCACAGGAATCAAACTTACGACCTCCAGAATGCGGACCACAGATGACCTATCTCGCTTGGTAATTGAGAACAACCACACAGGCCATTCATTCCACAAAGATTTTCTCAAACCATTCAATAAGAGCACAAAATCTTTTCATGAAGTTGCTACATATTTGCACGCGCTTATGGGTACAAGGTAGGTGGAGACGCCTATAGCCATATATTATATAACAAAGGTCTGGAAGACATAAAATCCCTGGATAAAGAACGCTGCACAGCACAGTTCATCACATTTACTACCGCAATATGCACAACTTTTCACATCCTACATAGACGAAGCACATTGATGGTCATTGCTATTATTTTTTAATTTTTTCCCTCTGCCCGTGTATTTTAAATTATCTTTATGCAAAGCATAACATAAGCAATTGCTTTCTGGCGTATAGCAAATAATTTAATTTATATCCACTTCTAACCGTCAGTCATTCAAGTTCCTTTTATTGCATCTGAAATGGAATTGTAAATAAATGTCTGTCTGGCATGAATAAGGATATACGCTATGCAGACCAATAAGGGTTCTGGGCACTTTGAACGTGCTCAAGATTCAACTGTCTAATAATTCGAAAAGTTACGAAGATGGGTAATAATTCATGCGCGTTAAGCGGAATGTGAATGCAAATGACTTAACAAGCGCTTGTAAATCCTACATAATAATACAAAACATTCCAGCGAGCTAAAATTGTAGACTAGTTCACTAAAGTTAGATATTTTAATTGAAAAGTTTAGGACAAGAACTCTATGCCAGATTTCCGCGATTCTGAGTAAAATGAGTGAAGTTTTAAGCCAAATCTAGGTCTGTTACTCTTTCTGTTAAATTGATAGTTCAAGTATTGCAGTTCACGCAAAATCAGATAAGTTGGTTGCACACATTTTATTATATTGCGCTATGGAGGCGGTCAAATAAAATTAAATAATACCCAGTGCTATACCCATCCTGCTAAAACACCGTATTAATTCTTCTTACAATGAGTGAAAATAATATGGACTTTATAATTCCATTATGCATTCTTTCCGAGCTTGTAGGCCGAGGTCCAGTAGTTTTATTCTCCAACGTTTCGCCGAAAACTTCGTCCGGCATCTTCAGGGAAGTCAAAGCTGTGAAAAACAGGCTCCGGCGTCCAAAACAAGACGTGTTGTTTAGTATTAGACACTGTTCAGTTGAAGGCGTTTGAAACGAGGAATACAAAATTAAGCTTGCGACCGCAGCTATTAGGTACATCGGTAGAGTAAGCAAAATGCATTCTTGGACGGAGGGAAGTTCAAATATGTTTGTTTATTTACCTGGTTACCCTCCCCTTATGCAGGAAGGACTTAAAACCCCTAGGACCTACAGTGCCTAGGATCAGACGCCTGTTGGGGAGCACAGAAACATGTGGACCGGACAGAATGAAGATCTGGAAGCGGGTGGTCAGCCAAGCACCAGGTATCAGATGAGAGTGAGGAAGAGAATGATATGAAATGCAGGCTACATCGATGATTGGAAAGTGATAATAGAGCAATTGGTGGAATGAGTGGCAAGAGAACCCTAAGAAAACCCGCTCGATGCCGCTTCGTCCATTACGAATACCACGTGCGGGTCACAGGGATAGAACCCGGGCCGCCTAGGTGGTACGTGACGCTCTAACCGCTCGGCCACGGCGCCGCCCAAATTCAAATCTCTCTGGCTGAAATATTTTGCGCTATTTGTGATCATCCAGGAAACCTATTATACTGAGTGCATGTTACTTCAAATTTTGCGTATCTCCTAGAATGTCTTCGCGTACCCTTTGGGGTACGCGCACCTCAGGTTGAATATGTCTGCCCAGGAGTGTATGGGTCTATAGTATCCGACACGTACAACCATGTAATTTTTGCATGGTTTCTTCATCTCCTCTATGTTATAATTAAATATGATTCTTACAAACAGTACGGGGAATTAAATATTTTACAATAACAATATCAAAATACCTAAACATGATTTATATAACAGTAATTCAAGGTTTATAGCAGTTTATAATGCGTGGCTTTCTTCCTTTGGAAACACATTATTTTGCATCGCCTTTGGTATATACAATTACTTTTATTACTGATTTATTTACTTATGTTTATTTTGTCACCAGAGAAGATTCAAATAAAAGAGGAAGACGTATTAATTGCAAAGATAGGAATACAAGACACGCATGCAAACGGTGTAATAAATATTTTTGTTAGGAACATTGTTTCTATGTGCAAAGACTGTGTAGAAGAAGTGTAATTACCGCATTATCCTTGTTTGTATTTTTGATGTTTATTTGTGTAATTTGTACCTATGTGTTTGAAGTTTGTTCAAAAAGATTTTGCAATCAATAAGAGCAGTCAAAGTAATGATTCTCATGGGTCTTATTACTACTTAATGAACTTTATAGCACTTAATAGAAAAAACATGTAGAAAATGTGCTCATTTTACTTTCTCTACTACGTATAGTCAGTAGGAGAAGTATTGTATTCCACTCAAAAATTCTATGTCGGGATTTCACCGAAAATATGTATCCAATCCAATATGTATCTGAATCCAAAAAAGGGCATTTTTAGAAAAAGGTCCTGTGCATGTGTCTATCAGTCTGTGGAGACAGCATTGCTCAAAAACGAAAAGTCGGTTAAACTAAAATTGTTATTTAAGTTCAATGTCTTTCAAGGATGCGACACGAAGATTTTGAAGAAAATTTCTCCACTCTAAACTACCATAACATTGAAAGTTTTTCAAAAATTTTGATTTCCTTGAAAATGGCTCTGACGATTTTGATTAAAAGGACATATGTTTAAGATATTTTTATGACAAATGAAAGGTATATTCTGAATTTTCTGGCTATAGTCTATGTAGTGCTGTTTACTCTGGATGACCTTTGCATAATTTATAAACCGTTGAGAGATAGACCAAATCTTACGGTACAGAAATGTAGATCACGTTAAAACACACAATCTATGTCCAAATGATTTTATTTTTTTTTATTTTTTTTTTTTTTTTTTTTGTGAAGTGAACCATTTCGGAGATATTCTTTGTTATTTGTGTCAGTTTCGGAAAAAAAAAACTCCTCAAATGCAACATCATTGTTCAATTTTTTATATGTTAGCCGCATAAAGAGAACGGAATCTCAAAGCTTTTGAAGATTTAACTATCGCTCAAGGTCTACTGTATTCCCATATCCCCCTTGTACCTACAAGGACATAAGCAATAAGATAATTTCTGCAAATGTTTATCTCAACTATCACGAAAAAGATACAGTAATAACAGTTCGTAAGAATTACAGTTAGCACAAGAGTGGAGAAGGTCATGTGAGTGCAACAAATCAGATTTTTTAAAATAAAAACAAAGCAAGCTTCTCTCAAACCCTACTCGTTCGTTTATAAAACTTTTTTTCACCCTGCACTGGCGGGTTGATTTCACGAATTTCGTTGTATTACCATTATCAATTTCTCTACTGGTAAGTAGGGGAAGTATTGTATTCAACCCAAACATTCAATGTCGAGATTTCATCAGAAATGTGTTTTGAGGACCTCTGAATCCAAAGAAAGCGTTTTTAGAAAAAGGTCCGTGTGTGTGTCTGTGGACAGCACAACTCTTAAACGAAAAGTCGGTTAAAAACCAAAGTTGGTATTTAAGTTTAATGTCATTCAAGGATGCGACACTAAGATTTTGAAGTAAATATCCCCACCCCAAAGTACCGTTTATATGGAACATTTTTCGAAAATTTTGATTTTCTTGAAAATGGCTCTAACTATTTTGATAAAATGTCATGTTTGCGATATTTTGATGACAAATGAAATGTATATCTTGAATGTTCTGGCTATAGCCCCTGTAGTCGTATTTACTCTGAACGACTTTTGCATAACTAGTAAACCGTTAGAGATAGACCAAATAATGTAATGTAAACCCCGCGCGACAGCCCACGAAGGGCCAAGGCCTACCGCCCAGCCGCTGCGTCCCCCACCTCTGCCCACTAAAGGCGTCATTGGCGAGGTGCAGTACTGGAGGGTGGGACGTGGTCAGCGCTCCGAGCCCTCCCGGCCAGTTATGCGGTCTTCTCGACCTGGGGCCGCTACTTCTCCATCAAGTAGCTGCTCAATTGGTCCCCCCGGGACCTAAGGAGGCTGAGTGCACCCGTGCCAGACCTCCCAGAGGGGATAAAATCCCCATGCTGGTACCGGGGATCGAAACCGGGTCCTCCGCGCCACAGGCAAGCGCGCTGCCAGCTGCGCTACGGAGGCGGCCAGACCAAATAATACTACACAAAAAATGTAGATCTTGCTAAAATACACAATTTATGTCTCAATAAATTTTCTGGTAGGGTGAACCATTTTGGAGATATTCCTTGTTATGTGTGTGAGTTTCGGAGTAGTGTTTAACGCCCGCTTTTACTACTACGGCACTGCAGGCGGTGACACTGATGATATATGAAATGAAGATGGAGCACCGGTGGAATGAGATGGCGGGGGAAACCGGAGCACCCGGAGAAAACCCGCCCTGACGCCGCTTCGTCCACCACAAATACCACATGCGGGTCCCTGGGATCGAACCCGGGCCGCCTAGGTGGTAGGCGAGCGCGATAACCGCTCGGCCACGGCGCCGCCGTGAGTTTCGGAAAACTTAACTTTCGTGAAATGGGACATCGTTGTTCATTTTTTTTAAGTGTTAAGTGTGCAAAGACAACAGAATCTCAAAGCTTCAAAAGACCTGACTATGACACAAAGCCTACTGTATTCTAACATTCCCCTTGCAGCTACAAGGAAATAAGCAATAACATAATTTGTACAAATGTTTATTTTAACTAACACTAAGAAGATATAGGAAAAAGAGTTTGTAACAATGGTTAGTAGAGAAGTAGAGAAAGTTATGTGAGTGCAACACATCAGATTTTGTTTTTCTTGTCTTCGTCTTTTGCAGACTGACTTCCATGCCTCTCTATAAGTGTGTTTACAAAGACAATGATCTCACCTGTGATGCTCGAATTAGAAAATATGACTTACAGCACTAGTCAGAATTATCCCTTTCCTTCCGCTGCGATGGCGCACTCTCAAAGCTTTTCTCTAGAGAAGAAGTACACTTTATGGAACATTCCAAAGAAGTGCAAGTGGAAGATAACGGTTGAAGAAGAGTAGAAAAGCAAACCAGTGTTTTCCAATTGGAAGAGAGGCGGAAAATTTCCCTTACTCTATCTGCAGCTCTTCGGACCGGATTATGGTTAAATGGATTGGAAGGCTTAGCTTCCAGGAAGTGTGGAATTGGCTTTGCTGGAACGTTTCGATATAACTGTGAATGAAATTCCTTCCTCTAGAGCATTATCTGCACTTCTATGCCTGTTATTTTGCATAGGACATAGCAGCAGGCATCAAAAAACTCTAAGGTACCACTATCACGTTACGGTTTCCTCCCTTATAGTTTACTTTTGTATTTTGTAAATTATTTGCAAGCCTACTTCATGTTAACTATAATTCAGCGTCACGATTTAATGTTAAAATGTCTAAGTTATTCGGCAACATCACGTTAACATTAAATTGTGACTGAATTAATTCAAATTGAAATAAAAAGAAATTGCAGCACTGTTCACACAATGAGGTGAAGTGAAGTAGTAAACCATTTTTATCCATTTGTGAAGAAGCTAGATGGCTCCAAATATTTGACACATTTTTTTGGGAGAAACGTTCTTTATTGACGATAATTGTGTTGGACATATTTGTTACACTCATCATGTAGAATCTCTGGTTAACATCTGGCCAGAGCAGTACCTTCCACCCTGTATACTGTGACTTTTCGTGTGGGTGTAAAGTAAAGTAGACAGATGTAGTCGAGATAAAGAAACACTTTTATTTCCGTAAACAGTAACTTTGTACATTCGTTGCAACAGCAAGAAAGTCTTTTCCGATTCTCCAACAGCACGGCTCCGAACTCGTAACACAAAGAACTAACTCTTCTCCGTCGGCACAGCGCTTCACATCGTCTGTCCGTCTCCGTCGGCACGACTACTCAACGCCCTCTTCTCACACTTTACCGCTATTTATATCTCCCAGGCACTATTCTGGAAAGTTCAGTTATTGCGCTGGAGTACAAAGCGGAAGATTCCAGAAGCTTCTATCCTTTTCTCTCTTTCGGCAAGCGCCCCAACAATGCGGCCATTCTCTGTCTCTTTCCTTCGGCTCCTTTGCGGTAGTGCCGACAATAATGCGATGGGTGACACTGCTGTTGTCGGCAATTAGATGCGGCGGGCGCGGTGACAATACTTTAGTTTCAATTTTATATAAACGCCCATTTTTAGTTTCTCTAATACGTAAAATGAGAAGGGGAAGTACTGTATTGCATTCCAAGGTTAGGTCCTAAGATTTCACCGAAGATGCATGCTTTGACACTCCCTGAATAAAAATCTGATGTGTTGCACTCACATGACTTTCTCTACTCTTGTACTAACTATTCTTACAAACTCTTATTCCTATATCTTCTTCGTGTTAGTTAAGATAAGCACTTGCACAAATTATCTTATTGCACCTTGTAGGTGCAAAGCGAATGTTAGAATATAGTAGGCTTTGTGCGATAGTCAAATGTTTGAGATTCTGTTGTCTTTGCACACTTGATATATAACAAAATGAACAGCGATGGTACATTTCACGAAAGTTCTAAGTTTTCCGAAACTCACACACATAACAAGGAATATCTCCGAAATGGTTCACTCTACAAGAAAATTTATTGAGACATAAATTGTGTATTTTAGCAAGATCTACATTTTTTGTACAGTATAATGTGGTCTATCTCTAACGGTTTACCAGTTATGCAGAAGTCGTTCAGATTAAATACGACTACAGGGGCTATAGCCAGAAAATTCAAGATATACATTTCATTTGTCATCAAAATATCTCAAACATATGACATTTTATCAAAATAGTTAGAGCCATTTTCATGAAAATCAAAATTTTCGAAAAATTTTCCATGTAAAGGGTAGTTTAGCGTGGGGCTATTTTCTTTAAAATCTTCGTGTCGCATCCTTGAACGACATTAAACTTAAACACCAACTTTGGTTTTTAACCGACTTTTCGTTTTTGAGTTATGCTGTCCACAGACTGACGGACTGACAGACTGACACAGACTGACACAGAGACACACACACGGACGTTTTTCTAAAAATGCTTTTTTTTTTTTTGGATTCTGGGGGCCTCAAAACATATATTTCCGTTGAAATCTCGACATCGATTTTTGGGTGGAATACAATACTTCCCCTACTTACCAGTAGAGAAAGTAAAAAAGAAAGCTTTTAGGGAATGTGTGTTGTTGTGGGTGGGTGGGTGCGCGTGCGCGTGCGTGCACGTGTGTGTACAGCGTAACTCAAAGTCGATTAATACCAAACATAATATTTAAGTTAAGCATCTTCCAAGGACCGACCGAACAGCTTTAAAAAAAACCACCCCAACCCGAACTATCCTTTACACGGAACCCTTTGATTTTCTCAAAAATGGCTTTCATTAACATATCACAGGTTTAAGATATTTTCATATGAAAGATATATCTTAAGCCTCGTGGGAATGTCTTCAGAAGTCGCTTTCTTTTTGGATCATTTTGAATAAATGGTAAACCGTAATACACATAAATTAGTTCAAATGCTTCTTTGTTATGCAGTGAACCATTTCCGAGGATTTGTTATTTGAGAGAATCATTTCCGAAATATTACTCTTTGTTACTTACTTGTTTGAATTTTCCAATACTTATACGTTTATCAAATGGAAAGTCGTTATTCGTTTATTTACACTTGGACATGCAAAGAGAATGGAATGTCAAAGCTCTCGCATACCAACCACCTCTTAAAGTTCTGACTATTGCCTACCGTATTCTCCTGTTCCCTAAAAGGAAAATGTAATAAGACAATTTCTACAAGCGCATATCTCGGCTGCAATGAAATGAAAGTAGAATAAGCGGTTTAAGCATATTTTGAACAACAGTAACTATATTTTAATCAGCCCAAAAGCATTCTACGATTTCACAGGAGAAACAAGACTTTGCGTGTGTGCGCGTGTAGAAATATCATTTTATCGGACATACCATAGACTAAAATTTTATTTGCTCCAGTTATTGGCATCATCTATAAAATGTATATTTGGAATTGTCACCAATGTACACAGAACATCTAAGAAAATGTCAATGTACCTCGCGTCTACCTCACATTATTTGTCGTTATATGAATTCATTGGTTGCTTTAGGCCACAGTGCAAGGATATGCCACTTCTTTTGATGAATACCCTTAGTCACTAACCAAAACAAAGGACACAAAATGGCGTAGAAAGGAAATACATGTTTACGATTTCCCTCGTATATGCTAAAAGAGAAAGAGATAGAGAGCGCATATAGTTTGACATACATCTTATCATAATTGGTAGCCACATATGATAGCCTAGTGCAGGAAAGCTTTTTAAGGGGATTCAAAGCTAAGGGGAAAACTTGATGAGCACTCAGATTAGCGAAATGTATTGTGTGAATATGTGAAAAGATTTTCTGAGGATGTACATTAAAGCTTGAATGGTATTCATTAAATACATAGGAAGTCGGAACTTTATAAAAAAGGATAAATAGAACAGTATTTTCACAGTGAGATCAATGTTTGTTGCTGCATACAAGCAAAAATAAATAAATAAATGAGTGAGTAAGTAAGTGAGTGAGTGTGAGAGTGAGTGAGAGTCTGTGAGAGAGTGATTGTGAGAATGAGTGAGTAAGTAAATAAAGTAGCATATTTTCCCTCTAACTCAAACTAAAATTGGTTAATTTAATTAAACTAAACCCCAGTGCAAAACCCCAGCCGCTGCGTTCCCTATCTCTGCCCACTACAGGCGTCATTGGGGGGGATGGGGTGCAGTGCTGGAGGGCGGGACGTGGTTAGCGCCCCGAGCCCTCTCGGCCAATTATGCGGCCTTCGCAACCTGGGGCAACTGCTTTTCATCAAGTAACTCTTCAGTTGGTACCCCCGTTACCTAACGAGGCTGAGTGCACTCTGTGCCAGACCTCCAAGCAGGGGAAAAATCCCCATGCTGGTACCGGGGATCGAACCCGGGTCTTCTGCGCCACAATTTTGCTTTACTAATACCGTATTTTATCGCGTAATCCCCCCTCCTTTTTTTTTCGAAAAATTTGCTTGAAAACACTGGGGAGGGAATTATGCGAGTGGTGCTTCTAGGAATTCAGAATGGAAGGGAAACCATGTAGAATTATGTAAAAGTTATACAGGTATACAGTAATTTGTGAAATAACTGGATACATACCACGGTTTCATTGGGCCTACAATGTATTGTTTCATTGTGTCTTTTCTCTGTCTCACTTTCGTCACTATCATCACTATTTTCATTTATATCTGGCTCAGGTAACACATCTTCATGTTCACTATTCCACAACATGTCGTCAGAACCATTAATGGCACAAGAAATATCAGTTTTTTTTACACTCTTCTTAACAATATGAGACTTGTAACAAACTGACTTAGAAACACGTCTGAAACTTCACATTTCAATTTTACGATTCTTAGTCACAATGGAAATATGGGTATTTTTGTGGCAAGCACTCCATCCATTGTTGTCCGCGACAGGCACCACTGCGTCGATTGTTGTCCATTATCAAGTCATTTGAAGGCCGCTCCAATAAGAACGAACCAGGAAAGGGAATTATGCGATGTTTAATAAGTAAATAATTTTTAGTGATGAAAAATCATAGGGGAGGGAAATATGCGAGGGGGAGGGGCTTATGCGATAAAATACGGTATATTGCGATCATAGGAATACAACAGGAATATAGAAAACCTATAACACAATGTTATCGGCATAATAGGTATTGTCATATTTATGTAAACCATTTCGTAAATATATTTATTTCTAGTTTCTGTACATGAATAGTCAATTATAACAAAGGAATAATTTATTTAATCACAGAGCTCTTTACTCTCAATATATATCACATAAATCATAACTCACCATGTATAAACATAATTATGCATATATGATATTTGTCTAGTTCTGTTTAATATTGCTGCTTTCATTTGGTTTCAATTGCAGTTTTAAGCATCTATGTGATACAAGTTTCCCTCGCCAGCGACATGTATAAGTTTGTGTGTGTGTGTGTGTGTGTGTGTGTGTGTGTGTGTGAGAGAGAGAGAGAGAGAGAGAGAGAGAGAGAGAGAGAGAGAGAGATAGAGAGAGGAGGGGGAGATATTATGAACATGTACGGTTAGGTTATTTTCAGAAAGAAAAAGGAAAAAACAAAGGCATCCATCTCACCCACCACACTCTGTGATAGGTAAGGTGAAGAACATGCCTCAAAAGATCCCAACTTCCCCGAAAGATTAGTGTTTTATGTTTAAATTTCACAAAGCCTATGGTTACTCAGTTTTGTGTGTTGAGTTTGTGAAAGTACGAATTGCGTATATGTGTGTGTCTTCTGTCTTTCTTGTTTGTTTTTTTTTTTTTTTTTTTTTTTGTTTACATGGGATCGCAGTAGACAAATAAGTGTTATGAACAGTAGAGTGTGATTTCCTTATTTTCAATATAAATAGGTCTGAATTGCTTTATTTGAAATAATTTAAATGCAGGTGTCTTAATAAACGCAAATGGGATAGTATTGGTTTTTAAAATAATAGTGTTTAGATCCTTGTAATGGGGAGAGAAAAAATTCAAAGAACATTTTTATATCTGCATAATGAAATAGATATGGTTGTAACTATTGGTGGAATGTTTAGAATGATCTCCAAGTTTGCTGCTAACTGGAGTGTTCTAATATAACAAGTTATTTCCCTGTTGTGTTTCAGTTCTGAAATGGATACATTTCTTGAGTGCCAGTGGCTTTGTTAGGTTATATCCACAAGCTGTTATTTCACATTAGCCCTCCTCTTTTTCTCTTTTTATCTCTTTCCATTTGTTTTCCCTTTCTTTAAGTGATTGGTAAACATAGCTTATACTTAGGGCTTTTAATTTATTCATCACGTCTCTTTTGTGCTCATCTTCTGATTTGCCTTTTTTGTCCTTCTTTCTTTCCTTCCTTCAGTGGTCTCTTGAAACACCGCAAAGCTTTATATGGTTCTATCTCAAATTGGGTGCGGGCACGAAAAGTGGTTCCATAATGAGGTTTGTCTTGGCAGCGAAACTTTGCTTGTTGATCCTTGACTCATTTGCTCCCAAGCATCAGGCATTTGTTTATTTATAAGCCGAACTGGTTTTCTTCTCCCTCTGTTTTGAAAACTGAATTGACTCCGGTTGGACGCGGCTGTCTTGCATCAACTCGGTAGGCACAATGCGCTTTTAAAATATTCTTCCTGTTTTTATTTTTATTACTGCTGTATAGGTTGCTGTCGCCGTCTCTTTATAAGCGTGAAATTAAAATTTTCAGCCTGTTGAGATAGCGTATACAAATGTCCGCGGTAACACCCACCTCCAGCGCAACGCTAGGCGATTAATCTCCTAAACTAGCTTCTGAGGCATTTATCAAGGGAATTTAGGAGGCAGTTCCATAGCCGTGCGTGCCTAATGTCCACGTCAATTTTTCATCGTCTTTAAATATTTTTTTCCATCGTGATCAAATACGCGTAACATTATATACCGTTCTGTTAGCCAAAATGTACAAGATACTAATTCAAATGAGAAATAAATTCCTTAAAAATAGAGCTGTAGTACTCCAGCTAGGACTAAAGTACGACGTGCGACTCACGTTAAAAAGAATGGTACTAGTAGTCTCATCATGAACAGCAAGATAGGCGAAGTTGGCCTGTTTCGTCTCAGCAAAGTTAATTTAGGTCTTTCTACAATACGCTTTTCCCTGGATTTGTATTTTGTAACTACTTTGGTTAGCCAATCATCTGGCATTCGTGGTGGCCTCGGGGAATATGATATTGACCCTGGAGAAAGCTAAAAGCGACCCAGACTTGTGCTAGGCTAACATTGACTCAATTGTAACAAACGACGAAGCATCACCATTATCAACAGCTATATCATAACCATAACAAAGAACAAAGAAACCCTCACACAACATCCATCCCCATCCTGGTCTTCTATCCGTCTTTAATCTTACTTTCCATCCCTAAGATTATTTACCACCATTCACCCACCATTATTCTTTTAATAGCTGTCCCAAAGCCAGTAAGGGACTTAGTCCCGGTATGGCAACAGTCGAGGGCGCCTCCCACAGGGGGAGGATAACCCCTCAACTACATCATGTGCTATATGCAACACTTCTTAAAAAATCTCATTTCTGCTGTTCATCGCCCAATTATCGGAACCATATGTCAATACCATAACTTTATAAAACTTCAACATTGTTTCCTTTCGAGTTTTATTTTTGAAAGTTCCTTTAAGAGCATCACAAATGTTCTGAAACATATATAATTTTTGCTGTATATCTCTGCCATCACAGAGTGTAACATCAGATCCCAAGTAATTAAAATGTTGTACTTGTTATATTACTGTATCTGAAAAAAGAGAAATCCAATGCATTAAATATAAATCATCTCCACTACAGTGCCTTCAACAAACTAATCTCAGAAAAGCTTGTTTTTGCATTTATTTCATATCGATCGAAATACGTTTGTTAAAGATTGTTTTGCTACACACATCGCACTAAATAAAATACCGATAAAGATGTTGCAGAGATAATCAGTTATTACTTAAAACTCCATTTTGTCCAATTAACTTCTAAGTTTCAGGAATCATTACTAAAGAATATATACCTATCAGGTTCTTAAATTCTCAAACTATTTTTCTTTAAGTATTTTTCTCTCTGTTTATTTTACGTCGATTTAACTACGTAGGAGATACCTCATAGACCGGTGTGTGACGGACACTTAGCCTCCAAAGTTTCATCTTTATGTCATACCATCCTGTTTCGTCAGGAGTGCACAGAGAGATAGGTGCAGTGCAATTGTACTTCCGCTTCTGTGACGGGCATATGGCTTTAGTGTGGCATCCAGTCTATCTGCTTTTATTATCTGTGGATAGATGGCACATCATTCACTATTGCCATCTATTTTTCATTTATACAATTTTATTGTTTTAGACAAGGTGAAACGGTATTCATCTTGGCCATCGAGAAAAACCATGATAGAAACCTAGTGAGATTGGTCAACCCACGGGATTTGAACCCGAACCTCTGGAATGTGGGCCACAGGCTTTACCGCCTGAGCCATATAGCTCGATATTAAGCATTTTGTTCCATAGATGGAAAAGTTTATTTTCTCTCTTTCATACGCAAAACTACCGCCCCATTAGTCTCTTGTCTACTATTGGTAAATTGCTCGAAAAACTTATACTTTCTCGACTTCAAAAACAAGTTTCGGAATCCCATGAACTTACAAATTCACAGTTTGGCTTTCGAAAAGGACATTCTACTGAGTTACAGCTTCTCAGGCTAACTGATGACGTAACAGAGCAATTTAACAATGGGGCTTCAACGTTGGCGCTATTTCTGGACGTAGAAGCCGCATTCGACCGGTGCTGGCACAATGGCCTTATTTACAAACTGCACCACAATTTCCCGGCTCTTCAAAATTATTTATACATACTTGCTGCACAATTTTTTAGAAAAACGGAAATTCTACGTCCAAGTGGGCCGCTCCTCCTCACGGGAGCGAGTGATGCCGGCTGGCGTGCCACAAGGGGCAATCATGTCACCCTTTTTGTATATACTATTCACCAACGATTTCCCAGTGGACGCCAGATGTAAGGTCGCCATGTATGCTGACGACACTGCAATATACAACCACCATAGAATTCCACGTTTCGGCCTTGCAGAAATGCAACGTTATGTTAACAACTTCCTCTCATGGCAACATGACTGGAAAATTAAAATTAATCCCGACAAATGCCAGCTGATACATTTCTGTAAGCGGCATCACACTTTGGCAATGGACCTAACGGTCAGTGGTCAGGTATTGCACTGTCGTCGGCAAGTTAAATACTTAGGGGTTACCTTGGACCGAACAATGTGCTGGTCCACCCACATAAAAAATAGCGCCAACAAAGGCAGACAGCGGCTAAAGTTATGTGCCCCCATCTTCCGCAGCAAACAGCTGCAATTGAAGTCCAAACTCGTCCTGTATAAGGCTTTCATCCTGTCAGTGGTTCTATACGCGTGTGTGGGCTGGGCAAACGCCTCAGAAACCGCCCTGAAGACTATCCAAACCCTCCAAAACCTCTCCCTCCGTAAAATCCTCTCTGCTCCCATCCTAACCACTAACCAAACCCTTCACCAGGAAACCCAGATCCCATCCATTCCCGAGGCAATAACAAAAAGAGCCACTGTCGCGTGGACGCGCATCAGAAATCACCAAAATGACGTGATTGCCAATATTGGTAAGGGCGAACCAAAGCATCGTAAACATGCTAGAATTAAAATGTTCTAGACATTGCATGGCTCCCCGACTGATGCACACCCATGAAACCCAGGCCCTAGGCCACGCACTCCAGAAGAGGTCTGTGCCTCGGAAACGCCACAGGAGCTGCAACCTGGCCGCACAGGAAAACTGCGGAAAAACTGTAAATAGTGAAGTGTATATAGTGCAGTGTAAATATGTATATACGAGCGTGTGTGTGTGTGTGTGTGTGTGTGTGTGTGTGTGTGTGTGTGTGTGTGTGTGTGTGTGTGTGTGTGTGTGTGTGCGCGTGTGATGGGACATATGTGTGGTATGCCCAGGAGTGAGTGAGCGTATGGATCAGTGTACATTAAAAAAAAAAACTATCTAAAAAAAAAAGGACAAACATAAAGACTGAAAATACAGTCTAAAACTGTTCTCGGTGAGCTAAGGCTGCTCACCGTATGGGTTTTTGTTGTGAAAAAAGAAAACCAGAGTGCCCATTTCATTTACAACTGTTAACTGTATATAATGTAAATGTGAGCCTGTAAGCCGGGCCCCTTTGTACCGGCACCAGGCAAATATATTAGTCAATAAAATAAGTTGAAGTTGAAGTTCTTTCATAACTTTCCATTAATGCTCAAAGAATATGATTAAGTTCTGTGTAATAATCTGTTAAAACCAAAAGAAATTACTAGGCTATAGCAAACCATTATACACTTAAACTAATGTACATTTGATTTCATGAATAACAAATAATTTAATGTTTCTGAAACATATCCAAATTTGTAAGGATAATTGTTTATATATGGACTTCATACTATATTATATTACGAATACTATGATAAGAGTTTGAAACTGAAATTGCGGACTTTAAGTTTGTTTTTCCTCTAGGAGTATGTTAGTTTATGCCCCTAGTAAGGTAAGAATATTTATTTAGACCCTAAGCTGCATACAGTTATTAGACATTATCTAAAACATAAAGGGAATAAAATGCAAAAATGTTAATGTAATATTTGCGTATTGATCATTAGTTTATAATTACAAAGTGTAAGTTAATTTGTAAATTCAGTACTTGCCATTGAGTTAACTTGAATTGAACCACTATGCACATATTATAGGAACAGTGCTTACAAGTTTTTATTATATCGTGAGGTAAGCCTATGATTCAAGTACCACCTTTTATGCTGTAATTAACATATTTGACATTCAGTGTCGTTCTTTAAATTATTCAAGTAGTCATTAACATAAATTATCCCTGTTACTATAAACATAAATCATCGGCATTTCCTCTGACTAAAAAGTTGAGTGTCTTCAGTTTAATAGTGTTTGTTGCCCTTTCTTACTACATACGGCACTACAGGTGGTGGACGCTGTTGGTACATGCAATAAATGATATCTGGGAAAGGAAGTTTGGGAAGAAATCGTTGTGGATCTGAGTTTAGGGTTCTTCCCAATATGCGCCAGTTATATGGACTGAGCAAAGCGCTGGGAAAGACTCAATCTCCAAGGTACAAGGACGGTCCTGACAAGATTTCCTGACCCAGGGTCTGTTTTTTTTTTTTTTTTTTTTTTTTCCCCTTTTCTTTTCCTGGGTTCTCCGCGGGTGTAAGGCGAATGTTCATTGCATCCCCCGAATTTCCTGCCCCACCATTTCAGCTCACCACTCATTTTCTGTCACCCTTCAGCCCACTGGTCTCTTTCAGGATAGTAAATTTTGGCATTACCTATAGTAGGGAATATGCGTTATTTAAACCTTTGTTCTTCGGCGGGATAGTTTGTGGTCTACCAAGTCTCTCAAGATGTCTAAGAGCGGGTGGGCGAAACTCCGATTTTACTCGTCTGCTCTGTCACAATTCCTTTGGTCGGCCGCCCTCTGTCTCCTCTCGCCTCATCCTTCCTCCCGAGGGTGCCCGCAAGGGACATAAGTGCAAAAGTAAGTAATCCCCCCGCGGCGTCCTATCCTGTCCTTTACTATTCTATTCATAACCCACTGGAGGATGAACTGCTCAATGAACTGAACCGATCTAAATTCCCTTCCAGTTACTAAAGTTCATTTATTCCCTTTTCTAAGAGAATGCACGTATTAATGATGCATGATTGAGAGAGTATTGTCAATTAAATCGTTGTTGTCTTGGATGATGGTTTAGCGATTATATTAGTGCCGATCTATTCCGTCCTCAAACATACACTTCCAGATTGTTCTTGGTCTTCCTACTTGGCGGTATGATCTAGGTAGATGATTTAGCACAAGTTCTACTTAGCCGGGTATAACGTTTTAACTTTACTACATTCATTCAGTTTCAGTCCACTACAATGAAATGCACAACAATCTAGTAACATCTATAAATAAAAGTAATATTCCTCCTAGGTAAGTTGAAAAGCAAAAAACCATAAGAGAATCAAAAACCTAAGTTTTGATACTTGTTCCTCTTTCATCCTTAATAATATGGTGGCGTAAGCAATTATTATTTTCGTTGAATTTTTAATTTAATTTCGTATACCTATATTTAACCTATATTCCTTGTCTAGAAGTACAAATCCTTCTCCTGCTCTTAGAAATCTTGTATTCACTGTTTCCATTATTTTCTTGTATGTGCTGTCTGCTGTGTAATTTTCACTTCGATGTGTTCCGTTGGTACTGGCCTTTCTTTATTCAGTTTCATTTATGTGTGCTTATTCTTTAATCTTATCTTCGGTGTTCCATTCACTCGTCTTAATCTGTTTACTTTTATATTCAAGTCTTCGTTTTTTTACTGTATGATAAGTTAAAACCCAAGTAACACTGCTCTGCATTTTGAAAAACAATTTTTGATATTTTAGTTTTAATGGCGATTCTCCCTAATTTTGATGTGTTGATTCCAAATATGTTATCAGTTTCCTCTTTCAGGACGCCCACATTTAACAAAATAAAGCAAAGTTTTATAATAACTAATTACTCTTATATCCCTGTATAAGATATTTAAAATGCTTAAGAACATGGCGTATGTTAGAATCATGTAATGATGTAATTGTTGACATAATGTATATACATTTCACAAGAAATGACAGCGGTTGATATAATTGACATCATTTTACAAGAAGAAATGTTTGTAGCGGGTTGATCTCACTCCGTTTGGCTTGTTGTTGGGTTTCTTCTTGCTTTTCGAAGAAATATTTCCTTGGCTATCTCGGTAGAACTGAATTAATTCTAGGCAGCTCTCTAGAATTAATTATCACAGGGCTTTTTGGTAGTTGAAGACATATCGACGACAAGCAAAGGTGGTTAAGGTTAAACTGTTTTAATTCTTATCACATATTCTCACGAAGCCGTTAGTACTTTCTTTTTCACCAATATTAATCCTTTGTTTAATTAAGTTAACGAATTCAAATAATATTACACATACACTGTTCTCTTAGTCCACTCACAAAATGTTTGTAAACCTAAGATTTTTAACATCTTTACTCGTTGGCTCCCTGGAGGTAACTGCTTTAAAATTAGGTTATGAACGGCAAATCAGCTTTGCCAACCTGCTTATTTCACCCATCTGCTTCTATTGCCAACCTGCTTCGCTCGGTAATTACATAGCACTATGGGGTACATATACTCTTACATGTTCCTTTGACACTTCTTCCATACGCATGAGGAACCACCAGTAGTCTGCATTCATATTAAGTCCAACCACCATAGTATCTCCCTTCAATGTTTCTGAAATCCTGGTGTAAAAGTTCAAGACAGCAGAGAGCAGGCTGGAAAATAATGAATGTTGGAAATGTAAGTTTAAACTCATGTTACAACCTAGTTTTCTCAAATTTTCCAACATTGTGTTCACAATAATTTTTTAATGTGGACTTCTTCAGTTTTCTAGGAAACTTTTTGTAGCCTGCTTTCAGCTTAGTCATTGTGTGGTAAACATGTAGATCAGAAGCTCCAATTACACTGGTCTACAAAAATTAACTTTCTCTTTCACAAGAATTAAAATAACAGATTCTAAAAGTATTTTTCGTGCTGAATTCAAATATAATTACAGCAGAGCGTATAGAAGGAGAAGTGTGATCACTCCACTGCTCTTCCATATGATTATACAAGAGCTACCTGGCGCCTCCGTCAGGTGGCAGCAAAGTCGTTAGTGCGGCTATTTACAGCACGTTTCGCTGGCCATTGCATTGGAGTGTTGTTGTGTCTGGTTGCTCTGTTTGTTACAGTGCGATGAATTGTTGTTAATTTTTATGAAACTGTGTATTTATAGAAATAATCGACATGCCTATGTGTTTCGTGCTTGGTTGTAGATCTGGATATGACAAATCTAAAGGTAAACATTTCTTTACACCTCCAAAAGATAAACTACTGTTTTCTAAATGGGAAGAGGGCCATACCAAGAAAGGACAAGTGCCTTTCATCTAATAGTTACGTGTGTGATTTACATTTTTCAGAAGAGCTTTTGATAAGGTTAGACAAGTTTGTAGTTAATGGAGAAAATGTAGAGATTGCAAGGCAAAGATTGAAATTAATGCCTCATGCAGTTCCACATCTTTTTCCTAATCTTCCTAAATACTTACCACGGTCAATACACTCCCGTAAACCTCCTTCACAGCGACCATCAAAAAGGGTTGAAAGAGATACCAATTTAGAAGATAGTGGGAATCATGCAGAAGGCTTTCAAAATACCACTGTTAATCTTCCCCTCACAGGGGATACCAGTAGACATTTTAATAATAAAGTAGACCTATTAAAGAAAAAGTTAAAGCAACAACAGCGTAATATAATTAGACTAAAAAGCCAATTGAAAGTCGCCAATGCCAAGATTCAAGTACTTGAAAGGAAAGTAAATGGAAGTAGTGGCAATATCGATGAATCTGTTGGAACAAAATGCCTAAGTAAAAAACAAAAAATTGTTGTTGATACAATTTTGAAAAGATCAAAGGCAACTAAAAAGAAAGGCATGAGATATAATGAAGAATTTCTTTTAGATAGCCTGCTTTTAAAAATCAAGTCACCCAAAGGATACAGACATTGTTTAAATCACAATCTATTTCCCCTCCCATCAGAATCACATTTAAGAAAGTTAATCAAAGGTCTTAAATGTCCTTATGGCATTAATATCCATGCTGTAAATGCAATATCTGAATTTCTAAAGCATAAGAATGAAAACGAACGATGTGGAATTTTAATTTTTGAAGAAGTTAAGTTAAGAGAAGAAGTTCGATTTGATTCTAATTCTTTGAAAGTGGATGGGTTTGTGGATTTGGGGGATTTAACCCCCGATAAAAGTAAAAATGAATTGGCCAATCACGTCCTGGTATTTATGTATGTCCCTTTATTGTATAATTGGGTGCAACCTGTAGCTATCTACGCAAGTAGAAACGCAACTCCAGGGGGCATTTTGGCACAAATTTTAATGCAGGTTATCATTCAACTGGAATGTTCAGGAGCTAGAATACTTGGTTTTACATCAGTCGGGAGCCAATCTAACAAGCAACTGTGGAACTGTTGGGGAGTATGTGGCAAACGTAATAATGTTAAATGTTCGGTAGCCCATCCTACCGATACAAGCAGGTGATTTTGGGCTTTCTCAGACTTTGTGCACATAATTAAATGCATAAGAAATAATGTGCACAAAAACTACGAAGTTTTTTACAGCAATGAAAACGTACATTTTCTGTGCTATGTGCCTTTATGAAGTTGATACTTGTTCTCAGTTTTCGAGAATGAGAGTCTGCCCCAAACTTACGAAAGTTCATATCAACCCAAATACATTTTAAAAAAATAATCTGAGGCTTACTTTCCAGCTGTTTAGCCGATCTGTGGCTGATAGTATTAAATTCTTCCGGGAGACACACTTTGCTGGATTTGAAGGAAGTGAAAAAACGGAACAATTCACCAGAAAGCCTCGTAGATGTATTAAAGGCACCACTGCCTATAAATGGGATGTACAAAGGATCAAACAAAGTCGATATACTTACGAGTTGGAAATCACTTCTTAATGAAGAACAGAATACTTTTACTTCTGAAAGGACATTACATTTGTGGAGAAATGGACTGAAATACCTACTGACAGCCAAGTTAAGTCAAGATACAATAGAAATACAAGTGGCTTGTGCTATTATTGCAGCAAAGTTAACTCTTCATTCACAGGAAATTATATTTTACTTCATTCCTTTAATGCCATTTTGCATTCTAGTGGTAACATTATTGTCTTGAATTTCTGTGAATGGCTGTCAGAATGTGCATGTGTGAATTAGTTATTGTTAAACGACACTATTTTTCTCCTTTGCTACTTTTCCAGGTGAATTTCCTGCTAAACGCTAGTGTTTGGATTAGCATTGTACCGCACTAACAGTTGCACTGCCATCTGTGTGGCGGAACACATGAACTACAGCAGTGATCACACTTCTCCTTCTAAACGCTCTGATTACAGTTTGTCCGCATCGGGCAGGAGTTTTGTGTGATATTCATTTGAATTTTTATAATATTCTAAAAAATCTGTAACTAGCTATCTAACTCAAAATTATAACTACTGATTCTGACTTACCTAGAAAGTGGTAGATAGTGATTTTCGGGTATATTTTGCATCTGGAACGTCTCTCATTTTAGTCCAACAGTAGTCAGCCAGCATATTGGAACTCCACTTGCCTTGGTACCTCTTCTCTATCGTAGAAATTTGCTGATGAAAACGCTCACCGTGTTCATCGCTGACAGCTCCAAGGTTTTCGGGGAAGAAGTCCAAGTGAGAGTCCAAGAAGTGAATTTTTAAAGACATGTTGCATCCCATAGCTTTATAAGAATGCAAAAGATCAGCCACTATGTTACGATAGTTTTCTGCTTTATGGTTTCCAAGAAAATTGCAACATAAACTTTTGAAGGACTGCCAGGCTGCTCTCTCCAGTTTATTTAACAGTCCCTCGAAATGTTCATCAGCCATTAATGATCGGATTTGTGGTCCTATAAAAACTCCTTATTTCAATTTAGCATCACTGACTTTGGGGAATTTCGATTTCAAGTACAAGAATCCATCAGAAAGTTTATCCATAGCTTTGACGAAATTTTTCATAACTCCTAACTTAATATGTAATGGAGGTAAAAATATTTTTTCAGGATTCACTAAAGGGACATATGCCACATTTTTCTGGCCAGGGAGAAGAGATTCACGTTTTGGCCATGACTTTCTAACGTAGTGAGACTTCTTATCTCTGCTGTCCCACTCGCACAAAAAACAGCAAAATTTGGTGAACTCAAGTTGCAAACCAAGCAATAAAGCAATGACCTTTAAATCACCACAGATATTCCATTCATATTTTCCATATTGTATTTTCTCTAAAATTAGTTTCATATTTTGATATGTCTCTTTCATAGCGGGATGCGCTACTGGTATTGATGGAAGTTCATTGCCAATACGTAGCAGCACAGCCTTCAAACTTACTTTAGAGGAGTCTATGAACAATCGCCACTCATCTGGTCGATGTTGATGCCCAAGAGTTTCCATAAGTGAACAAATATTATTACAAAACACAACACCATATTCTTCAGAGACGTATTCTTTGAAAACACTATGGCGGCTACGATAACTACTTATTCTTACATCTTTTTGGAGTAAATTCCACCCTTTGAGTCTGGAAGTTAAAACTTCAGCTTGCAGTTTAGACAGATTTAAATCCCGAGTCAGGTCATTAAGGTCTTGCTGATTGGGAAAGTATGGTTCTGATGAACAGCTACTGGCTTCATATGTAAGATTATTTTTATTTTCATCTGAATCATTTTGAGTTTCAGTTAGGTCAGAATCAGAGTTATCACTTAAGGTTGTATCTACATATATTTGTACGGGGAACTCTTCACTGTGTAAGACAGGTCTCAATGCAGATTGCAAATTCGGATACCTAACTGTATATTTTGTTTTAGATGTGATTCCTTTAATATTTGTCAAACAAAAATAAGTCAGTTGAATGATCCTTCGGTTCCCTCCAAATCATGGGAATTGCAAATGGCATATGATGTGTACCATTTTTCCACCCAGTCAGCAGTCTAACACACGAAACACAGCATGTATTTGGGGCCCAGCTCTTATCAAAATCACCAACTTGACAGCCAAAGTAAAGATGATAACACTTCTTTACAAGTGGGGTCATATTTCGCCTCTGAGACTTGAAGGTCTGCTCACCACAAATATAGCAGAAATTATCTGCATGATTTACACACTTTCTTGGCATGATGAAAACATTAAGCACTGAAATACAACATGCACAACATACACAATACACTTCTAAACAGAAAGGAAGGAAATATTTCACTAGTGAATGTCACAGTCAGCTCAATATTGACACATCACAATGCCAGACAGGTCTGAGCATGTCTAAACATGAATGAACCTGCACAGTCTTGTTTTGTGGTGCTTCAGCGTGATATTACAAATAATTTCAATAAATACGGCTTGAGTAAAATAGCTACATATGAGGTAAAGGTTCCTATGACAGGTCAAAGAAAACGCTAAAATCATATTTTGAAAAGTAGCTTTCACAGAACAACTATGCCTGATGGGAAAATTCTGACTACATATCTGAATTCAGGATGAAAAAATGCACTAGATTCACTATTCAGATTTCTTGTGAAAAAAATCTTGTCGACCAGTGTTATCTAAGCTATGATCTAAAAACGGGATACACGTCTATCTCAATGTAGCGTGCTGCTGACTATTGGAAATAGCTTGTACTATTTCATCCTCCTGCAGTAATGCAAGACACATGCTTTCACGCCATTAGCCATGTTGACAGGAGTGTGAACTTGCGTTTTTCTGAATCATTTGAAAACTTTTGAAAGATATGCATGTTTTATTTTTTTAAAACAACTAGGCATCTTTCTACCTTATTCAAGTTAATTTTGTTGCGATATACGCTCATTTGGCTTTCGTGTGAAATATTTGCAGTTTGCTTCCGTTATTAAACACGAGGTAAATAAGTTGAATATTTTTAGTGCTTCGTGTCGAATATGGGCTACTGTGTGTGGTGCAAATACGGGCTACAATACGACATTTAAAACGAAGTATATGACTGAGGTTGGAAGTACTGAACCTGCGTGCAGGCACGGATCTAGAAATATTCGTTAGGGGGAGGGGGGCTGTTCCGGTCCACTACCACTTCAGAATAATTAAATTCTAAACCAAGTTTAGCTAAATATTTAACTGAAAGAAATAATGTTCAAACAAAGTGCATCGTTCAACTCAGTACAAAACTTCTATCAGTGAACATGCATCGTAAACGTCATTTTTATGTAGATATCATTACATCATTTACAGGTAACTTACATCTGACATAATCAGTCCTCCTAAAGGCCAATGATTTTTCTGTTGACTGTTGAAATCTTTAATAGACACTCAATATACAAAGTAGCATCAAAAGCAGCACAAATCACACTTGAACGTTCCTGATCTTTGAATGTGCTGCAACGAAGTTGGATGACGCATGCACAAGCTATCTTAATTTTAATATTGTATTAAATTTGATGTGTAAACCCCGCGCGACAGCCCACGAAGGGCCAAGGCCTACCGCCCAGCCGCTGCGTCTCGACCTGTCTCGACCTACTTCTCCATCAAGTAGCTCCTCAATTGGTCCCCCGGGGACCTAACGAGGCTGAGTGCACCCCGTGCCAGACCTCCCAGAGGGGATAAAATCCCCATGCTGGTACCGGGGATCGAACCCGGGTCCTTCGCGCCACAGACAAGCGCGCTGCCAGCTGCGCTACGGAGGTGGCCTTAAGTTTGATGTAGAGGAGATTTATTGTGAGTTAAAATGGCTTCACCTACAAGAAATTATCAAAAGTTTACATGTTGCATAAAATATGGTATAAGATTATATTCTTTACAAATCTACGAAATACTTAGAGCCTCCTGAAAAATGCATCAGTACTTTGAAAGGTTTATACCTCGAGCTTATGAGATGCTTTGAGAGTATTTTGAATATTTCGCTTATCCGACACATGAACTACATATGAATTATTGTCACTTCACGTGCGTGCCTCTGCATAAAGATACCAAAAGCTTGGAAAGTATTCCCGTAAAGAAGCCTTTGCACACGGTCCCCGGACGCTTTTAATTTTGAGAGAAAGACAGCCGACATTTCACTTGAAGTCGCGTTTCCTAACGGGTGTGTTTAGTTAGCTCTGTGATAAAACCAGAGAGGTGTTCAAATATTAGTACTTCTCTTTGATGATCGCCAGAGGGCTTAAACTTGGGAACTTTTAAAAAATGTTGATAATACTACCGTATTTTGCAAATTGAATCGTTCTTTTTTAAAGTACTTCTAAGCTTTTCGTGAAAAATTTATTGAAATTCAAAATACAATTCCACGCGGAATTCGGACTGGTAAGCCATCGTTGCCAATGTCTCTAGCACACAATGGACTTCTCTCATATAATTCACATAACTACAGGAAAGACTTTAACTTTACATTATGTACATCCTTGAGATACATAACCTTTTAAGCGCAACCTATAATTTTGCAAGCAATCTTTGAATGTTGCTAGTAGTTCTGAGGTAAGTTCTTCAAAAATATGGCACACTTCTTAAAATTTCAAGATCATAAATCTCATGTCTTTGCTATATTTCTCTGAGCATTCTATATAAAATAGAATATGTACATAGGTATAAGTATCATCGACAATTTGTCAAAAGATAGTTTCATTTTAATTTAACTATAAATCCAGTAACTGTAATGGTAACTACGATAATAATAATAATAATAATAATAATAATAATAATAATAATAATAATAATAATAATAATAATAATAATAATAATAATAATAATAATAATAATAATAATAATAATAATAATAATATAATTATTATTATTTATTATTATTTATTATTATTATATATTATTATTTATTATTATTATTTATTATTATTATTTATTATTATTATTAATGATGATATAACCAGCCTTCTGACAAGGAAACGCCAGATACCAGATTATCTAACGAGAGATACGCTTGCTGCCGTATGGATCGCCATTGGACACGATTACTTCGCAGCTCACCTTCATAGGCTCAACATCATGCTGTCTTGTGTGGGGAACGCGATTTAGTTGTGCACTGGAAACATGTGAACATGTGCAATGTTTTAAACAATGCCAGAGACAAAATGAATACTCCTGTAGATTTATACTGAGAAGTAAGACGACGATTTGTCTTGAGTGTTAAATAGATACATATTATAAATAAATGGATGGTTTGGATGGCTTGGATGTCTTGGTTGGGTTGGTTTGGGTTGGTTTGGTTTGGCTTGGTTTGGGTAGGGTTGGTTTGGTTTGGTTTGGTTTGGTTTGGTTTGGCTTGGGTTGGCTTGGCTTGGCTTGGCTTGGCTTGGCTTGGGTTGGGTTGGGTTGGGTTGGCTTGGTTTGGCTTGGTTTGGCTTGGTTTGGGTTGGGTTGGCTTGGTTTGGGTAGGGTTGACTTGGTTTGGCTTGCGTTGGGTTGCTTTGGTTGGATGGTAATGATCTCAACTTGTCCGCCTGAGTAGAACATTTGACGTTTCCAGTAGGTGTTGGTGGCTTGCAGTTTCGAGCAGTGCTGAACTCGTACTCCTTTTGTGGAAATGTGGGACCGAGCAAGGTGGCGCCACGACAACATGTGCGACTCGCATTCGGGAGGTCGCGGGTTCGTTCCCCGCCGACCGACCAATCTTATTTGGGTTTTTCAATGGTTTTCCCTTGTCCCTAGGCGAATGCTTCTCGGATTGCTTTCGCTTCATTTCTCATTTCCCTCCTTTATCATCTTTCAGGTTTGGTTAGTAGCGCAGTACGTTCCGGCGGATGGGGATAGATTGAAAAGTGCTTGCGCTCTGGAACCCCTCCCCTGGTCCTCCTGGAAGTTGCCGCCCAGGTCTCTAAGGTCGCCTCGTCAGGGCGACCCTGGTTGGGGGAAACACTTTGGTTGTGCCGCAGATGTCAATATCTGTAATTTTTAAGGACTTCTATGCGTTTCTGAGCTTCGCTGGCTCCGTTCTCTGACAAGGCTACGATCTCACTTCGCCTCATTCCTTCCCCTTGGGGGATGGTAGCCCACAAAAATCCATGTCAGGGTCGTGGTGGGTTGAGGTGTCCCACTCCGTTCTTACACACACATACGCACGCACGCACACACACACACACACACACACACACACACACACACTCACTCACACACACAGTGGAAATGTGGAGAATGAATGTGTCATGGAGTTGGAGGTATTAGCTTGACCATTTCAAGGACAGAAACCGACAGTCCGTTCTAGACAAGGATAGTGCAGAAAGTGCCAAGTTAAACCTCATGCGTAATAGTATTACGCTAGCAAATATACTGGGTGTCCACAAAAACACCGACAACGCTTAGAATATTTTGCGGGATGCCAAACTGATCGGTTTTTAAATAGAAACCCATGTCCAGACAAGATATAGACACATAGGCAGATATTTTTAATATAATTAGTGACACAAAAATTACTGTATGTCCATGATATATATTATGATCTCTTTATTGTTTCAGAGCTTATATTGATAACAAGGAAGCCTTCTCGGGTTATTTATAGAAAATTCAACATAATAAAATTTAATTCATCAAGATTGAATAGGGTAAACGTAATGCTATCTAAATAATTTTTCAGTATACAAAAACAGCTAAAAATGTTCACGTAAAATTTTGCTTGTAATGGGAGAATTTCTTAAACATAACTATTCATCTTGCATACTTACATAACTACCTTAATTACGGTGACTAATATATAAACTATTGTGGGGACGTTTTTCTAAAGCAGGGGAAGACAACTTCGGGCCGTGTGACGTATTTAAACGAAGAGCCAGCTTGTACGTTCGTGTGACATCAGGCGAGAGCAGTTTATTGCTATGCTGCCTAGATCAGCGGCGCTTGTGTTCAGTTCCCCGTGTTTCACACTAGTTTGAGACCAGGCTTCAGGATGTAGAAACATTGTCAACTACTTTTCAGGTCTTTGCGACTCCGTATTTATTGGCTGTTAACAATGTTTCTAGCAGGTAGCAAATGGCTGATTGTTATAAGAATGTTCCTCAAACCAGATTTCTGAGGTTGTATGCCCTTGTTGCACGGGTATTATGTATGTTTGGTTCTACGTATGTGTGCGAACAATTCTTTTCGGTTATTAATCTTTCTAAGTCAGAATCCCGAATCATATTGTCAGATCACAATCTAACATGCAGTCTTCGGTTACAAATGTGCCGTACATTACGCCCTAACATTGACAAACTAGTTAAAGAAAAGCGAAACGACAAATGTCCACCTAATTGTTCTGTATAGCTCTCCTCTAGCCCAGGCAAAATAGTTATAATTTCTGTTCTATTGGCGTTATAACATGATTGTTCACATAAACTAGAATTTATATATATGGTATAAAGCCGAAATGTAATTATTTATAATCTGTGACTATTCCGTAATTGAAACAGTCAGCATTAAAATTGCGATGTCCCGTATGCCATTTCCTCTTGCCCGCTGTGACGTCACACGTTCAACTGGTTTTCGCTGGGAGCATGTGAGCTGAGTGAGCTGACGTCACAGCAGCGTTACCTGTCTTCCCCTGTTCTAAAGTCACAATTCTTCTATTAATAATAGGTTCAGGAATTTCCAGTGATGCAACACCAGAATTTTAAAGAATATCATGGCCCCATGCTTCATTTTATAATTGATAAGTGCTGCACTATTTGTGGTTTTCCGAAAATGTTTCGACGATCTTAAAACATGACACGCTTAAAGTGTTAGAATAACAAATAAACTGTGTGCCTTAAGTTTCCTGGAATAGCTGGCGAAGTCCTCTCAAGTTTTAATAAAAGTACTTTTGAATACTTTTTAAAACAGCAGGTGATAGACAAAATCTACTGCAAGAAAAATTTAGTTCTCTTAAGGCACACAGTTTATATCGAATAGTGTCTGTGTCGTTAACTACTCTCGGTTATTGCTCTGAATTTTCAACTATTTTGAATTGGCAAGTCGCTATTCATTTTCTCTGCATTCAAAGTCATCACATAGGAGGTCCAGGTTTTTAAATTTATCTATTTTCATACGAATAAAAATATTTTGTAAATGCAATTTTCAGAGGAGCGAATAGAGAAGGCCATGCGAATGCAATTTTTTTTAATTTCAAAATATGTATGTCTGTCAGTCCAAATTTTGGACTGGTATGTAACGCCTTCTCTAACATAGGTCAGTGTTAGAGAAGAAAATAAGATACATTTTGAGTACATTAGTGTGCCTCTTTCTTGCTAGTTGGGATGAATAAACGCGTCTGTAAATACAATGAGCTTAATATCAGCATATCTTGCTTTAAACAATGAGCAATGTAAAGGTAGCTGGACCCATTATGTCGATTCTGAATGAACATTCTTGGGTTGTGTTTCCACTTAGTCTATTATAACCCCGCCCCCTATCTTACTCCCTCATTAATATTTAGTAATTGGCTAACATTATATCCGTGGAATCGGTGATCAGGAGCTCTGGTTCATCCGGGAAGTTAACTCCCATTTTCTTAGTAATTGTTGATGCTAATTTAACAGACTTTCAAGATATCCCCATGGTGCAGTGCACGGTCGAGTGGTCATCAAGAAATCCATTGTGCATATGTTAGAACAAACCTGCAGAGTGCATGTCCATAATAGTAGGGTACAGCTCCCTGTAAACAAAGAAAGGAGTAAATTCATGTCACGATTATTGGCGTTGAGACGATTTTCTCTTTTTTTCGTTGGACTGTCTTGAAGTGGAACGTGCAATTGAAAACTTGTCCTAATTGCCATTTTAACGAGGAAGAGGAGGGCTGAGGAGAAATGGTGGCCCTTTGAGCATTTCCTTAAATTAAGGGATCTCTTCACCAAGCTCAGACTAATAGAATTTTAATGGCGTTCTCTCCAAAGTTACACAAAATTTTAGGCTTTAGCCTTTGGGTGCTGAATACCTTTTAGTTTTTGTGTCGTGGATCCAGGATCTGTATTTTCTATTCTGATCAGGAAGTGTATTATTATTCTGCTATTTCAGCCGAACATTAGCCTTCTCTAGCGAATGATTACTGAGCACGCAAACCACAGACAGCCTCCTTCTCAAAATGGCAAACGCTCCAACAAACGCCCACATAGCTGCTAGTAGGATAAGAGCCCCCTTTCTACCTTGAGAAAGCTTCTTTTCCCTGAAATGAGGAATGTCAGCTAAGTTAAAATGCCGACAGATTCCCGATAAGGCTGGTACAATGAACTCCCTTCATATTCCAAAATCAGTGGCCATCGTACTCTCGAACACTCATAATGAGCACACAAGTCTCAGATTGCAAAATGCGATCAATCGAAGCTTGTAACGCTAAAATTATGCTTTAGGTATAGTGAAAATATATCCATCTCTTTTAATAATTTTGCTTACTTAATTAGAGAATGTGTTGCACTCAACTCGAATATTCCAAATGAAGATTTCACTTTAAATCCACATTTTAAAGATCTGTCAATTAAAAAGGATTGGAAAAAACGTCCCTGAGTGTAATTGAGTGTCTTGTATCTCTTTCTATGAAGAACATAACTCAAAATAGAAAAGCGGTTAAATACGGCCTTTCCGTAAAGGATTGTTCTAATGGTTCAAAAAAATTAAAAATAACTTATTTATTCTTTAGTTCTTTTTTAATTGATACACGCTGCAAATTTCTAAAAACTGTGTTTTTAACGGTTTTGTAATTATATGCAAGTTATTTAAAGTTTCATTTATATTACTATTGGCGTATGCACTATGGCTACCACGAATGTTCCACTCATGCCGGATTATCACCTCTTGGTCGTGTATTATCCCTTGGGTTATATCACTTCCTTTTTGCGGTTCCGCCAACGCAAACGTTTTGTCACGTTTCTGAAGATCTGAAGTATCCATGCATAGCACATACCAGCACATCATCTTTAAGGCCATATTTACAAATAAATAGCATCATCACTCAAAAATTAACAATACATTGCGAAACGTAACCCGCACATCAGTCAATGTCACGCAGCAAACATATCAGTCGTGTTCATTTACTTTTGAAAATGTACATTTAACAACTGTAATTTTAAATAGAGCAGACCTACCTTTAATGAATGGCCTACTAACGCAAAACGATGTATTTATATTCATCACATGTCTAATTCATCATTCCCGTGGATTAAATGCTAAAATTATTGTTCTCACAACCTGCTGAATATATCTTAATTATAATGTATAAACGTTATGGTGAGTTGTAAGTTGTTTACTTTCAAATGGCTATTAATGTTAAGTAGTATTAAATGAATTATTATTTCGCGGAATACTCAAAACAAATACCACTCGAGGTTATCGTATTTGTGTTAACTTTTCTCACGCTTTCTGCTGTTACTACAGAAAATTGGCATAGATTCTATCACATTGCAAGCGTAATTAAGATGCATGATGCCAAAATGCGCTCCTACACTTCCTGTTTCTATTTATCCATTTTGTTTCATCGTTAGTACACGCACCGATGTTTTCATAACGGATGATATTTCGTACTGTACCTAACTCGTCCGGGAATCTTCGTACCTTGGCGATACTGCAAGTGGTGCGGAGAGGTGCGGGGATGGCTTCGACTATAGGCGAGGGGCGTCGAGACGAAACATAGACTCTGTGGAGTCTAGGAGGAGCGAGAAAGTGCCTGCGATGAATTTTCTCTGAGCTCTGTGACCGAAATGGAACAAATCAACGTCACTGATCTTTGCTAACAGTGATGCCAGCCGCATGCCATACACACTCCTTTCTCTTAAATAGAATGTTGTAATCTAATTGATTGTAAATGAAATTCAGTTCTGAACTGAATTAGTTGAAGCTGGACCTTATAATGTACAGTGCTGTATATTCACGATAAAACAATACAAAGAAAGTGCAGTAATACTACATTAAGGTTCTTAATTTTGCTGGTAGCGTATTGTGTAACGTAATTCGTTGTGTTTGGAAGTTGTAAAACAAAAGTTTAATAGCGTTTGCGAGTGGTATCATTATGTGAATCTTCACGGGGACTGTGAAATAAATTAGTAAATCATGAGCAGAGTACCTAGTGTACTCAGTGCGGAGGTATAACGGGTTTTGCATCTCAACTGAAACTTAAGAAACTTGAGCCGGCAGGATCAATTGTGAATATTGAATAAATTAAAAATCAATGCCAAAACAGGCTGTTCACCCTTCATTGTACAGGTATGTGGACTGGCTTTACGGATACGAAATTTAAAATCTGATGTGTTGCACTCATATCCCTTTCTCTACTCTTGTACTAAACATTCTTGCAAAATCTTATCCCTATACCCTCTTCTTGTTGAGATAAACTTATGCAGAAATTATCTTATTGCTTTTTTGCTTGTAGGTGCAAGGGGAATGTGAGAATACAGTGGGATTTGAGCGATAGTCAAATCTTTTAAAGCATTGAGATTGCACGGCTAAGATATAAAAAAATAAATAACGATGTTCCATTTGACGAAAGTTAAGGTATTCCAGAACACACAAATAAGAAGGAATATCTCCGAAATAGCTCACTCTACAAAAAAATTATTTAAACATAAAGTGTGTTTTAGAAAGATCTACATTTTTTGTAAAGTACGATTTAGTCTATCTCTTACGGTTTACCAGCTATGCAAAAATCATTCAGAGTAAAAAGGGCTACATGGATCAGAAAATTCAACACATACATATCATTTGCCTATGGCATTCTAAAGAACATTGTTAGAGCTATTTTCGAGAAAAAAAATTCGAAAAATTTCCTGTGCGCACGCGCACGCACACAGACACACACACACACACACACACACACACACACACACGCACACACACAGACCTTTTTATAAAAATTATTTTTTTTAATTCAGGGGGTCTCAAAACGTATTTCTGGTGAAATCTCGGCATTGAGCTTTTGGGTGGAAGACAGCACTTCCTTTATTTGCTATACGTAATAGGGAAAGCAAACATGCGTTTTTCTGTTACCTATTCCTGTGTGGTAATGAATGCTGGTGATCCTGCACACCTGATATTTGGGAACTAAAATAGGATGCATTTAATGAAAAGATTGGAGGTCATGCATAACAATCTGTCGCATTATATGTTTTTTTTTTTTCTCCTTTCACATATTTCTCGTGAAATTCGAAATTAACTCTCATGTAAAGCGTGCTGATTCTGAAAATATATTACGCCATCCTCCCAAACTGGCGAGTCACAAGCCGCCACTAATTCATATTCTATATAATTAACCATCGCAATGACAACCTTTATTTGCAGAACTTATACTACCAATGGTGGAGGGACTACTTTATATTGGACATCATACCTATCTTGAAATGTTTATAAAGGTGATATTTAACATTAATTATTGCTTATTTTACTTTTTACATAAATCATTAGATATTAAGCCAACCGTTGTTACAGAACTTCACCACTAACGGGGGGAGAGGGGGGGGGGTACCTTATGAGTACCACCGGTAACAACATTTCTGAGCAATTTTTATTACAAATTTAGCTTAATATTGGGTATTATGTCTTGTCCTGCTTATAAATGTGGACTGTAGACTGTAGACTGTGTTAACGACGAGAAGAAAACTGTGTAGATATTTGTGGTAAAATGTCAGTCATAAAGTGATAGGAAAATGACCGGACTGATTTTGTCACATTATTGTCAACATGATGTGCTATGTAAGTTTAATGATAAAACTTGTTCATTATCTTATTACTGCTGATGGTTTTGCTTCTTGTTATCGAAGGCCCCCAAAAGGCCTTTTTAAGTGAATACTCATAAATAAAAGTACATTGCCCGTTTGAATATAGTAATCATTCAGCAATAATCAATAATCATAACCCGACCGTCTGCAAATATCGCAGTTCAGTGAGCAGAAAAAGTGCAAACATATTTTTATTTCCTTCATCGTTATTACGTTTCATTCAATAGTTAGGGGAATTGCAATAAAGATTTTGGAATTTTCAGCTCCAGAGAGGATCTAATGATAATAGTTGGAGATAGTTGGTCACGTCGTATATCCATAGGGAAGATAATTAAATGTCGCAGCTAAACAAACAAAAGGCGTGTCCAGTAAAGTCATCAGCTGTATAAGGAGGCAATGGCATCCCTTCACATGCCGACTCCTTGCGTTTGAAGGCTAAGTGCTACGGGATTTTCAGTGCTGGGGAGCCTTTTGATGGATCTCTGCGCTACGTGGATACACCGCGGTGTGTTTGTTTACTGACCATCCCAGCAGAGTTTGCTTTCCCATTAGCTGCTGCTTTGCACAGTGTATAAGGAAGACTCTTTTAAACTCAAAATTAACTTATCTCCTCTGAAAAGAACAAGGTGCGCTGACTCACTTTTGTTCCTTTCTTCTTCATTACTATCCCCCCCCCCTCCCTTTCCGCTCTTGTTGGTCTTTTATTCCTCTACTTTGCGTAACGAGAGATAGCACAAATCGTGAATATAGAGCATAAGAAAATTAGAAACCTAGGATATAGGAGAAAGAAGAGTGTTTAGGTTAGAATTTTTAATTAAATTTTTGAACCTAATTTAAAAAAAATGAAAGCTTTTCAAACTAACATTTAATTACTTTTGACAAAAGGAAGAGAGACTAAAGATGTTTTTAAGCAGCACAGAAAAAATTTACTGCAGAATTATTATCCAACATTTAAATAGCCTTGCGGCGTGTGGGCAGAAATATAAAACTTTGGTTATGCTTTGTACGTCTTGGATGAATCAATATTACTAAGCGTATATTCATTCAGGATAGCCCTGATTTGGGATAAAACTCTTACTTCGAAACTTCATTTGAAAAAATGAATGCCAGGTTTTAATTTTAAGTGTGGGAGCGGAAGTTTTATTTTCCTAAGAGTGTATACATGAGAAATTTTTTAGGTGTCCTATTTTCTTCATTTACACATTATAATATTCCTCTTGATTTGTGTTTTAGGTTTTGTTCCTCTTAACCTCCTTTAGGAGGCATATTCTGGATCTGTATGGTCAGCTGTACGTTTTAAAAATATGCATTTATGGTAAAACAAATCTCCTGGAGAATTTGAGTGTGTGTATGTATGGAGTGTCTATAAATTATTAGACCATTTCATAAGACTGTAGTTTCACCAGTATTTGACAAACATATACCACCACCAGTTGAAAGGTGCAAGTTTTAAGTTTTGTATTCATCTTAGCTGTGCTCGGCAAAGTTCAGGCCTTGATTCCATTCATGCCGCCAACGTCGTCGAGAGATGTAAACACTAAGGACATTAACCCCCAAGGAAGAAATTGCAAACTGTAAGTTTGGGTCAACAGAGTGGTCATGTGCTAAAGTTGTTGCCATAAACTGCTTCTTTGCTGGATCATCTTTTTTGCACTAGCCACAGTTTATATGGGAATAACTGTGCAATCTGTCATACCGCTGATGTTGACATCTACAGCTGTTGACTGTTGTCAATAGTTTCTTTACTCTTGGGCTTCCCGTGCGTCCTTTCCCCTGATGACAGATAGTCTCTGTCACGAAGTAGTTTATACCACCTTCGGATTAACGACGCAGGAGGTGCAGGATGTCCAAATTGCAATCTAAATGTTCTGCGAACTGTTGCAACACTGTCTATTCGCGCAAATTCAAGCAGCCAGCTAAACGGTTCGGAAAGTAGCTATTTTTTCCAAAAACAGTGTACTCGTTTCTCTCTAGATGACAAATGAAAATCAGATGTACAACACAAAGCTTCAAATTTTCATCCTTCAAATAGTGGTATGACTATTTATGTTATGCATTGCTCATAATAGAGCCTTGGGAAATCGTCCACTAATATTGGACACACACACACGAACACACACACAAACACACACACACAAACACACACATACACACATTAATCTAGCAATAAGCCATCATTTAGGCTCTTGAAAATTGTTTATTCATCTTCGAAGCATGTAATCTGGAAGAAATCGAACAAATCATCACAATGGTAAATGTAGAGGCAAATACCAGAGGGGTTATTTGCACGATGAATTATTCCGCTTTTGTATCCATAATTCCTTTTATTGTATCAGAGGTACCCAGTCCAATAGAGAAAGCAACACTACTATAGCAAAATATTCAGAAAAATGAAACGAAAAACTGTTTTTTTTTTTTCATTCGAAATACGTGAAATATATCTGACTGCACTATCTATCCTGGCTGTGAAGTTATTGCTTCAGTTATTGGCACGCGCTAGCAATTTGTAAGACTTTTAAGAAGAGCTTCTGCGTTTAAGGTTGAAGTTTCGCTTCCAGGTCTTCTAAACAGATTAGCGCATGTTATTTTTTATTTTTGTGTTGCTTTGTTCGTACATTAATCTATAATGGATATAGTATATGATAAAGTATTAAATAATCCTCGTAATTATACATTTTCATTCTGTGTTTACTGTAAGTTGAAATATGCTGCACAGGCATTCTATGTGGTGCGCAGAAGACTACGTTAACGCAACGACCTGTAAAAAAATAATAAAAAATATAATAACATTGTCTTTATGTAATGTTAGTCAAAATTCATGATGTAAAGTTCCATGTAACTTTGTCCCGTATATATTAAACATCACGTACACTAATCACCTGTCATTGCCTATCGTTGCATAAGTTGTTTCTGATGTAACCTAGTCCCTTATTGTTACTTATTTAGAATAACTTATTTAAGTATCTGATATTATTCAAAGGGTATTTGTCAAGTTTTTATTTTCTTATTCGTGTGAAACAAAAATTTTACATAAATTTTTCCATCCTTCTTTTTATTTTTTTACTTCTTTTATGATATCGATGACTTTTATTTTGGAATATATTATCACATAGGCAATGGTGCCAACTCGTGTGCAGTTATCATTCGATTTCTTTTGGCTTTTATGCATTAGATCACAAACTTCCAGACTCTGGGAAAAATAGTGAACAATCTTGATTAGAGAAAAAGTCTCACAAACAGTAGGGAATTGTACTCGGAACCTTTTCCACCACAGAATCCACACCAACTGTGATACGGGACTAGACGTAAGAATTATTGCTAGTGTGAATGTTAATTCTTGTCAACCAATTAGAGGATCCTCCGGTTTAAACCGGCATCCCAGGATGGTGAAAGCACGAGCATCTTTTTTTCTTAAGGCGATTCTGGGTTTATTTTACCCAAGGCTGCTTCAGAGCTTGTTTCGCTCTCTTCAGCCAAATAGGACTATTTTTATTTTAAAGGGATGCCTCTTTTTTGCCATATTGTCTAACTTTTGTTTGCTTTCCTTTCTCTTTTGTTCTTTTTCTTTTCTTTTTATTATTATTTATTTTAAATATAGTTTAACTATAGCTTAACTAATATCTTTCAAGGGCGCGACAAAAAGATTTTGAAGAAAATAGTCCCACGCTAAGCTACCCTTTATTAGGAACATTTTTAGAAAATTTTGATTTTCTTGAAAATGGCTCCAACGATTTTCATTAAAATGTCATATGTTTGAGATATTTTTATGACAAATGAAATGTATATCTTGAATTTACTGACTATGGCTCCTGTAGTCGTATTTGCCCTGGACCACTTTTGCATAACTGGTAAACTGTTAGAGGTGGACCAAATCATACTATACAAAAAATGTAGATCTTGCTAAAAGAAAATAAATTTTCTTGTAGGGTGAACCATTTCGGAGATATTCCTTGTTAAGTGTGCGAGTTTCGGATAACTTAAAACTTTCGTGAAATGGAACATCGTTGTTCGTTTTTTTTTTTTATATGTTAAGTGTACAAAGAGAACTAAATCTTAAAGCTTTAAAAGATTTGACTATTGCACAAAGCCTACACCTACAAGGAAGTAAGCAATAAGATAATTTGTACAAATGTTTATCTTAACACGAAGAAGATATAGGAATAAGAGTTTGTAAGAATGGTTAGTACAAGAGTAGAGAAAGTCATGAGAGTGTAACACATCAGATTTTTTCAATTTAGTTTCCCTTTAAGCGACTTATATGTCGGAACAGTGTGTGTTTACTTTCGGATTACACGCTTTCGCAGATAAACTTTGCTAACAGCAATATCCTCACGATCTTCTGTCGATACACATCAGTAGGCTTGAAACACAAACACAAACACAGACACACATACACACCAAATATAAATCACATGGAAGGTACAGGTGACGTAACGTTTGTGTTTGTAGCTGGACATGGAAAGTTGGTCGCTGTGTCCAGGATAAACACTTCCATCCAAATCCTTCCCAGGCTCGCCTAAGGTGCACACACATGTAGACGCCCTCAGGTGAAAAACCCCCGCCGCCCTGCCCACTCTACATGTGTGAGCACTGCCCATCGTATTTACTTTGTGTACAGCAGAAACAGATAATTAAAACCGGTATTCGTGGGAAGCTTTGTAAAGCTTGTTCCTCATTTGAGAATGGCAGCTCAGCTTCTGTGTAAGGTAGCACAGAGCTTTCTATGTGGACTACGTTATTTGTTTACTAGCAGGATCCACAGCTCCGTTTGCGTTATTGCTTTTAGAGATTCACTCTCTGTTTTACTCCTCTTTGTCTTTCTTTACCTCTTTCACTCAGACTACCTTCTCCGCTCCGTCGCCTTACTTCTCTCCACTCAGCAAATTCAAGAAATTTAAGATTTAATAATATACAAACTTTATTTTTACCTCCTGTACTAGGTGTAGTAAGCAGGGGAAGTGCTATATTCGACCCAAAAATTCGGTCTCAAGATTTCACAGGAAATCTATGTTTTGAGGGCCCCTAAAAAAAAAAAAAAACATTGTTAGGAGGGCCGTGTACACACACACATACAGACTCTCTTATTCATAACACCAGTTTCACTACAGAATAAGAAATAATCCTGGCCTAAGAAAAATCCGTACCCCCTAGTCCGAATCGGACCCGGCCTAGGAACTCTTTTGGATGAAGGTGATAAAAACTGGTATTTCATTTATATCGCATACATATTCCATAGGCACCTGTGAAGATAGCCAAACTTTGACACAATCCGCCAATTTTATGAACACAGCAACATGTCTGAATCATCCGTCTGCTTCGTTTTAACCCAACTGAATGCTTTAAATAAATAATGTTTCTCAGTTTTAAATTTCCCTGAAGTATAATGGCGGCGCCGCGGCTGAGTGCTTAGACCGCTCGCCTACCACCTAGGCGGGACCCGCATGTGGTGTTCGTGGTGGACGAAGCGGCGTCTGGGCGGGTTTTCTCCGGGTTCTCCGGTTTTCCCCCGCCATTCATTCCACCAATTGCTTCGTTAGCACCCTTCCAATCATCCATTTCGCCTGCATTTCATATCATCCACTTCCTCACTATCATACCTGGTGCTTGGCTGACCACCTGCTTGCAGGTCTTCACTATGTCTGCTAGAGAGGTCCCTCTGCTCCCTGACAGGCAACTGACCCTAGGCACTGGGGTATAAGGGGGTATAAGGCCTACATTGGGGGAGGGTAATCAGGTAAAGAAGAATTCTTTTAAGGATGCGACACGAATATTTTGAGGAAAATTGCTCCACGCTAAACTACTCTTTACATGGAAAATTTTTTGAAAGTCTTTATTTTCTCTAAAATGGCTTTTTTTTTTTTTTTTAAACAACAAAACACGTCCGACATTGACCAAGAATTAAATACTGCAACTTCCAGATGCTTATTATAGGCGAGTGTCTGTGCTAGTCTTGACAGCAGGAAACATTTCGCTCCTCTATGATGTAACACGAATCATGCACTGTGTAAGTTGATGAACCTTAACATAACGTATAAGAACGCTATGATCGGGGAATAAGGGCCGATGTTGCTAATGTAAACTTTGTGCCCTAAATATGACTAAAATTGTGCTTAGTGAGGCAAAATGGCGTCTGTATTTACAAAACTTTTAAACAAACATTCTTACGAACTAGCAATATTTACGAATACTTCTTTATCAGTGATATCGTGCCGAGGTTGGATAGAAGTTAGTTACGAAAGTAAAACGTCACTTTTAGTAACCATATCAGCAACTTCGAAAGGTATGGAAAGAACAGATTGAGTTTCTCCCAAAAGTTTACTTAAACGACTTCTCCTTTGCTCTCTTTAACCCTAGCTCTGTATCCTTCCTCAGCATCCTGAATAACAAAAGTGGTTTCCTTTGATACGTTCAACATTGTTAGGGATAGTCCCTCAGAAAGCTGGTTGCTGTTGCGCGTACTTTCAAAAGGCGACAGGCATTTTTTTGAATGACAGTCTTTTATGTGCATCATTCTTACATTTGAAATACCTCAAAAGAACTGTAAAGCAAGAAAACGGTTTCGCTAACAAGATGTTGGTTTTAATTTGGAGTTTCCCTTTCTACACAACCTTATGGTCTAATTACCTCTTGTTTTTACAAGCCGTAACGACAAGCTACCCCTATATTTTTTAAACTTTGGTGGTGGTCTTCCCATGATTGCAGGTTTGAAGTAAAACCACGCACTACTTGGTTAGGTGGGGGTTGGCATAGTGGGCAGATTGATAATTACAGAGGAAAATAGATTGACTGACTAGAGAAAGAAAAGGAGGGGAATAGGCAAAGGTAGCCTTATCCTTCATCTATATGTCTTTTCTTACGATGGGTTTTAACAACACTTGCTCTCTCTCCATCTCTCTCTCTCACTCACTCCTCTAGAGCAAAAACTTTGATATTTTTGTTTGCTTAGTGTTTTAACATCCTGCATCTGCCTTGGCCCCACACGATCGGACGTACTTTTGTGTTTGAGATAGACTTCCCCACCCATACTCTAAGGAATCCATCCCACTTTTGTATTTCTTTATTTTCTCCACCTGCCAACTTCATGTGCTATTAGCGTAGCAGTGTTCAGACGACTTAATTCCTAACTCACTTCTACTTCAGGCAATTTGCATATGTCCTTTTCATATACATGGACGTTTTAATTTAAGTTTTGATACGGGTGTTGGCTGAAATGCTTGTTAGGGGCAAAGAGAATCTCTCACATAAGAGGTGCGAGCTGCTTTCGAATAAAACACTGATACCTCACTTCCTTTTTTCGTCTGTTTGTATTACCCACATTGCTTGGAAAAATATATTCATGGGCTTTAAGTATTTCAAGAGTTGTAAATGTATAAACCTGAAAACAAAGTGGTCAATGAATTAGAATTGTGCTTGCGTGCTGTAGCAATATCGGAAGCCCAAATAATCATTAATTAAATTTCGGCGTTTCCCCTGTGAGCTTGTATATTATGTACATTACTAATACTGCCTAGAACAACTTAACGTAAGCTTCTCACTGAATGGTCATGAACAGGTATGCCCAACATTTCCTCTTATTACATACCTGGTCGCTTTGCCCCACCTCATTGTTAAGCATTTCCCCTTCGCTCACTCAGGCAACCAATCCTTAGGTTTGTTATCGAGTCCCCTGAGTATGTTATGGCTGGGCGAAAAGTTAGAAGAGGCAAATCCTTTTTCCATCTTGGGCATTACTGGTAACAGATGGTACACATCCTCCTTAGAGTCTGGAACTATGAGTAAGTGTGTGTGTGTGTGTGTGTGTGTGTGTGTGTGTGTGTGTGTGTGTGTGTGTGTGTGTGTGTGTGTGTGTGTGTGACCTTAATTAAAACGTGACATCCTGAGGGCTAGAGAGGTAGAGATAGACTACTTACGGAGGGGATTTCACACTGAACCAACTATTGTGTCAGACCCCAGGAAGAAGCATTGAAGTGAGAGTACCCTACGGCGTGTTGGAACTCGGGCAAGTAGCGCGAGCCAGCCTGGAGGTCCCTAATGTATGTCAGAGATTCATAAGGGCACTAGTTTTCACCAATCAGAAGCCGATCGGGCGACTACAACGCCACCTATTCACCGAGAACAGCAATTACAGTTTGCAAAGTTCCCACACAGCAGCATCAAATCGCCCATTAAAATGAAGGTGCAATGAAATGGAGGAATGGAAAATTTGGTGGATATGATTATTCTTCCGAGAAAAACCCTCTAAAAATCCCATGGGTTTTGAATACACGCGACCTATTGAATAAGAGCCTCATATGTTACGGTAGAGCCATCTTGTTCGGTCCTTGAGGGTTAAATAGTCCTTAGTGACCAAAGGCGAAAGAAAAGTAAAGAAAAGGAATAATATGGAGAAGAAAAAGCACACCAGACTTTTCTTTATACAAATTCTAAATTAGGAAGAGGTAACAGGAATGGAATAGCTGACCAGAAGCACACAACTGTAGCATCTACTCCTGTTTGTTATTTCACATTCATGTTTTCGGTAAAAGCCTCATCACACTAACGCTTACTTTATTTTATATGATGCTTAATATACCTACAGGTGTCCCAAAATTAGACCGACAAACTTTGGAAGCTGATAGATAACATTATTTTAAACACTTTTTGTTAAGGAAAGTTTTTACTGCGGTGCTTCGTTAAAGCGCTGGACGAGTTAATGTAATAGATTAGTGCCTCCCACTCAGTTTAAGTATTTACGGCAAAATCAACAGTGCAAATTAGCATTGCATTTATCTTAGTAAGGCACACAAACTTAATCCAAGAAACGAAAACAGAACACACAAACATCGCATTGTTCACAGTTAATCACAGCTTAACTATTCAAAGTACATGGAACTCACGCCCGTTGCAATTAACACAAAGAGTGCATCGGCGTGCCCTATTCTGCCGTACTCTCGCAAAGACACCAGTCATTTCCCTGGCTTAAAAGTTTGTCGGTCTGATTTTGAATTGTAAAGCTGTGATTAACTGTGAACAATGAGATGTTTGTGTTTTGTTAAGTGTACTGTGTTTGTTTGTTGGATTAAGATTGTGAGCCTTACTAAGATAAATGCAATATTAATTTGCATTGTTGATTTTTCCGTAAATACTTAAACTGGGTGGGAGGCAGTAATCTATGTCTTGTCTAGCGCTTTAACGAAGCACCGCAGCAAAAACTTTTCCTTAACAAAAAGTGTTTAAAATAATCTTATCTATCAGCTGCCAAAGTTTGTCGGTCTAATTTTGGGACAGTCCTTATAGTACTTCCATAGTACTTCCACATGTATAAATATGTTTACGAAATTGAAACAGGGTGCATGTAAAGTGCATTTGTACAGTTGAACGACCATAGCAAAGTTAGTCTGCGCCTGCTATTTTAATACATATGAGACCTTTGGAGGCTACATATTAATTTTTAGTGGCAAAACAAAGACATAACTTTTCATTTCTCTACCGCGTACGTAATGTGCAGTTGCAGGAGGTACCTTTTGTATTGCATCCAAACATTTGATACTGAGGTTCCATTGGAAATGTGCTTTTTTTGCAATTCCCTACATTAAAAAGAACCATTTTCAGAAAAAGGCCCGCGCAAGCCTGCATGTTTATCTGGCTGCGATCTTAATAGTTGAAGAACGAAAAGTAGCTAAGATATCAAACTTTGTATTAAGTTTAGCATCTTCCAAGGGTGCAACACGAAACTTTCCAAGAAAATTCCCGACCACAAATTATCCTTTACTGGGAATGCTTTTAAAAAAACACTTGTATTAAAATGCGATATGCTGAAATTATTTCGTGACAAATGAATTAATAGGAAACATGTAATAAAACACGTTCTACAAATGTTTATCTTGATTAATGTTAAGTAAAGGAATAAGTTTTATACAGAATAGTTTGTTGTAGAATGGGTAGAAAAGGTGATGTAACTGTTACATCATCTTTTCATGTGGTTAACCATATTTCAACCGATCATTTAATACAAGACACACACACACACACACACACACACACACACACACACACACACACACACACACACACACATATACACACACACACACACACTCTCTCTCTCTCTCTCTCTCTCAAACGCTCAAACACACGCACGGACTCGTATCGTGAGATTTATTTTCCAGAATATTTTCTTAGATTTCTTAGGTAAGTTGTGTTCTTGGATAACGCTACTCCCTTCTAACCTTGATCTTGTAGCATTGAGTTATATAACCCATTGAACAAATCTTAAGATAATTATCGTTATTTGAAACTCGGTCATAACAAATAATTGCAGAATTGGTTTTCAAATCGTGAGCATCGCAATATTTCCGTCTGGCTGATTCATATAAAATGGAGAAGGCCAAGGGGTATAAGAAGTCAAAGTAAACTAAAGGAAGGGCATTTTTTGCATTACAAGGCTTAAACCGGAACAGTTATACAAATATTTAAAGAAAGCAACTTGCAATGTGAAACGGAAGGGTTGTGATGTTTTTGAAGCTTCTTACTTCACCTTGCGATGTTGACATGAAATGGACATTGCTTCTCTGTTTTTGCTGCTTTGTTTTTGCTTGCTGTCTGGAAATAAAGTGTTTGTCATGAATCTGTCTAAACAGATAACTCTTTTCATGTTACGTTTTTCCTTTTCCTTTGACGCAGCCTTATGTTAGGAAATCTTGCTCGGCAGCAACTGGAAATACTAAGCGATCTGCTTGCTTTCATTTCCAATGCCAGCTTCAGTTTGCTTCTCTGTGTTGTTTTTTTAAAGAATGTTACGGATTTTCTGCTTACAGTTGGTCTACAAATATAAGAATAAAAGTCATGTTAGCATTTACTTGTATAATAATTATTAACTCTAGGTGAAGAACTTGATTTTCATAAGCAATGCCACGAGCGGTCGTAAAATTCTCAAGTCAGGTAGTGAGAGAGAATGTATCTAGGGAATTTGGCTATGACGAGTTACATTTATTAAGACTATTACATGAATTAAGGATTATACAGCTTATGAAAAGTGTTTTAAAGGTTGCATTGTAATTACTAACCTCCTAAAAGTAAAATGAAGCAGGAATACATATATCAGCGTCCTACAAGATTATCATATTGATACTCAAGTCTTTTTAGATGTTAGCAATGTCGGCAGTTGGAGCATCTGCTGTTAATTTATAATTTCATTCAATACAAAATTTGTCAAACTGATTCCAAACATATTTCCTGTTATGTTTTGAAGTTTCCCGCTTCGTATTATTTCATCAATTTCAGCACTAGATGCTTCACCGAAGCGAGAGTTGGCAATTTTTGACACTGAAACTTAGCGGCTCTGTTACATCAAATTACGTAAGGTGTTGCGCGTCTGTAGTAGGACAGTACAGCTAGTTTTTTTTTTTTTTTTTTTTTTTTTTTTTTTTTTTTTTTTTTTTTTTTTTATGCAATAGAATGAATTTAAATGCTCCTCTGTCTTGGTAACTAGTTTGCTGTTTTCATCGTATATTGATGCTATTCCTTTACCCTGCTCTCTTTTAATGGTTTTATTGTTACCCGACATTTTTTGTTATCCTCTTTTGAGTTTTCTTCTATTTCATTACCACAATTTTCCCATGCTTGCTCCTTTTCCATTTTCAATTCTTCCCTACCTTATTTCTTGCTTGTACATATTCATTCCAAACTTCGCTTTCTTTTGCATTCACGTATTTTTTCATGCCCTTTTCTTCTCTCGTAATTTTTCTTTGACTGCTTCATTCCACCGTCTCGTTCTCTTGTAAGGTCCGCTAACTCCTTTTTACTACATATCTCTTCTGCTGTTACTATAAAAACTAAACCCCGGCGCGACAGCCCACAAGGGGCCAAGGCCTACCGCCCAGCCGCTGCGTCCCCCACCTCTGCCCACTACAGGCGTCATTGGTGAGGCGCAGTATTGGAGGGTGGGACGTGGTCAGCGCCCCGAGCCCTGCCGGCCGGTTATGCGGTCTTCTAGACCTGGGGCCGCTACTTCTCTATCAAGTAGCTCCTCATTTGGTCCCCCCGGGACCTAACGAGGCTGAGTGCACCCCGTGCCAGACCTCCCAGAGGGGATAAAATCCCCATGCTGGTGCCGGGGATCGAACCCGGGTCCTCCGCACCAGAGGCAAGCGCGCTGTTACTATAATTGTTTTAAAATATGTCCATACTTCTTCAATATTGTCCAAATTAATGTTTTGTTCCATCTGACTTAATCTTTCATTTATGAATAGTTCATATTGTACTTTTTTCTCTTTCTTATTCAATTCTTCTATTTTTATTTTTGTATGTCTGATTCCTCCTCTTCATCTTGATGTTTTGAACTTCGTTTTGATCACTAACAGATTATGCTGAGTATTTAATTCTACACTTCCACAAACTCAAACTTCCTGCATTGCATATTAGGCGCTCTTTGAGTCCCTATGTGAAATAATCTGAGATTTTTGCATTTCTTTCTTCGGCTATGAGTGTTATTTGGTGTATTACTAGATGTGGATAGAATGTATTTAATAGTTGATTATCTATGCAAATTCAATTCTCCTGTCTCTATTTGGTTTCTAATACCTGTGCCGTAAGAGTTTTTATTTTTTACTCATTTGTTTTATTTATTTTTTTGGTCCTTACACTCCGGCACATTAAAGGTATATTTGTTAAAGTTGAATTACCAATTTGCAATGTGTAAGGGAGGTGGTTTGTATAAGTACTTCCTAATGTTAAAGGTATCTGTAGGAAGTCATGCGGGAAATCATAAGTCTTAAAAACATTTAACCTTAATTTATTTGAAAATGGTATTTCTTGCTCTGATTACAATTACCCCAAGATTGTGTAGGGTAACCGTCAAAAATATAAACTTGAATAATAAGAATAATGTTATTAAGTTTCCACTGGTTCTCAGTATAATTAGTTTACCCTGAGTGGCGGGTATAATTAAGAATAAATTTAATAACCCCTTCTTTATCGCAATTCCAATTTAGAAGGAAATAACGAATTTTAACGAATCAAATTATTGAACTACATTCAAAAGGTTCTGCATACCAAGAATATTTAGAAGTCAACGTATAACTTATGCAAATTGTAGACTAAAGTTCAGTATAACCAGCTCCCATTCGACATAAGGTAGCTACCTCACCTTTTACTCAGTGTGCTTCCCAACAGCTGCCCGTGTATATTGCTCGGTCCCTTGAGTAGATCTCTCTCCCTCGGTCTCTCCTAACCGTGCTATGTCACGAAAACGTCACTATTGATGACCAATGAGGTGACGTCAAGGCTCGAGGCATGATCTGTCGGCTATATCCATAACTTAAGCATGCCGTTGTTTGCGGGGAGGGTGCAATGCACCGTGTTGTGTTCAGATAGTTGCTCAAATGGGTGCACACTCTCAGTTCCATGATTTCCCATTCTTTCATGTCCTCTCCTGGCATCTCTGCCATTACGTGCATTCCAATCTCCTGTAATGATTATTTGGATATTATTTTCTCGGACTTTTTCTATTGTTGTGTAATTATGCGTAAAACATTACTTTCTCCAAAAGGTGGAATCAGGACTGAAATATTTAGTGCCATAGCCGGGATTTGAACCACGGATCTTCCGCTTATCGAGTGGCTGCTTTAACTACTAAGCTACCATGGCCAACTTGCTAAAATGACATTAAATTCCCCAGTTGATTCGTACTTTCCCGGTAGACCACAAGGGAATCTCACATCAGAGAAAAACACCCCAAGGGCGACTTACATATTATACATTGCCCACATACGGCGTATGTGCTTAAAACACCAGCAGTAAGTTTGTTGGGATAAATAAATAAATTTAATTTCTTCTCCATTTCATTTCCATCTCTGTCGATGCATATATCTGAATAAGACATATTATTTCTTCTTCTAATTCAACATCTACTCCAATAATTCTTTAATTAACCGGTTCCCAATATGTTAATCTATTTATTCAATATTCTACTGAGCATTCTACCCACTAATACACTGGTCCTCTGATTTTTGCTAACTCCTGCATATTTCAATGTATACCCCTTTTCCAAGTGTCATTTCTCATTTCCTTTCTTTTAGTTTCACTTATTCCTAATACCTGTATGTTGTATTTTTCAATTTCTTCCATTATCCCTACCTCTTTTCCTGTTAGTGATGTTATATTCAATGTACCAATATCCATTCTCCTTGTATTGCCTGTTCGTTAGCCTGTAATCCGACCAGCCATTCCTTGAATTCTCTGCCTTATGCAAGTCTGTTAATTCAATATTTGTATATCAGTGCATTTTATTACCATGAAACTCCGTCAACAAATTTTAAAGACTTGTAGCTCAGTTGGTAGAGCACCTGCCTTCTATGCGAAGGGTTTCGGATCGGAAGTGAGAATTTTAAGATTATTCTCTATTCTCTACAGAACCTGGAAGTACCTACGAATAAATGTATGTGATTTAATGTGCAAAAAATCTAAAGAACCAAAATTCACTCTATATTGTCGCTAGGCAATATATTCCAATCGGGGTACTGACCACGTCCCAACTGGATTACTGCACCCCACTCATGACGCCTGGTGGGCAGAGATGGGGGACGCAGTGGTCGGGCGGTAGGCCTTGATCTGTTGTGACACAGGGTGGTCAATATGTTCCAAACGATATGACCACTAAAGTTAAAGGTGATGTATAAATGGGGCAATGAAAAGGAAATTATCTCACAGAATATATTTTGTGACAAACAACAACAAACCAACTTCAGCTGTTTTATTTTTGTTACCAAATATAGTTGTAGCACAATTTACAACTACAGTTCTTTTATTTCTATGGTAACAAGGATGGGTGACACATAATTTCAGTTTTTTATAATTTTCATGCTAACAGAAACACCTGAAATGGAAGTCCAACCGTAATGATGAGCTGTATGTTTAATAATGAAAACGAAGCATTTTCGTACACTATTGTGTTAAGAAAAATATTTCCCTATGTTACATTAGAAAATTAATTATAGTTATTCTAATATACCTGTACAATAAAGAACAACTGAGTAAAATCTATCGGAAAAATAAACATAAACAGAACTGTAGAATCGTGAAAATATGTGCGGTTATTTTAAACTTGAAAATACTCTGTAGTCGAATATGGAGCCTCGGGCCAATATACAATCCCTCTTCAATCATTTCAAGAATATTAGAGTAATGCATTTACAGGTAAGTATCCGTGGAATACGACCATAAAATTGATCTCTTTAGCCACTCAAAGCACAGTATTATCTGTGCCAGTGCTCGTTGATGGTAAAATCCATTATTTCTAAAATGTAAGTCAAGATTTGCGAAAGTATAGTATTCATCACAAAAGAAAAAGAAAGTCGATATGCTTGTAGCCTTTATGTCTTTCTAAACCCGCATTTAGGAGGATATGATAATGGTTATATTTTGCAAAATGGTCTTCCTGTAGAGAGGTATTGAGACGGAGTGCTCAATTTCACACCGTGTGCTCAAGCAGAACCTGATGTTATACGGAGATAGTTTTCGTTTTTTAGTCGTAATGGCTGATATTAACGTTTTGGAAGCCCCGTGGCTATGACGATCATGTAACGGAAGAACGTGCGTATGTAGCGGGTGCCTAACGGATCAAACTAGAGGTCAAAGGGCATCTCGGATCATAACTTAATTGTGATGTGAAGTATGCTGTGTATACCAAGGCATTGTTTCCTTATTTCTCTTCCCTGTTCGCATTCAGATAAGAAAATGTATGACAGAAATATAAAAAAAGATCGAGGGAAAAACTATTATCTTAATTCTAATTCTATAGAATAATTGATACGTTCGTGAATGCAAAAAGTGCATAATTTGACTCAGACGCCATTTTAAATGTTATACTGTTATGTCACGTGGGTTTTAATTGAGCTATACATTCAACTATTTTATTTGTGTTGATATTTTCAAAATTTTTCTTCCTGTAAAATGTTCCTTGTGGCGCAGTTTTGGTATTGCAGTAATTAAATGTGCTGCACATGTTCACACGGATATATATTTTTAATTTTCAACCTCAAAAATTATAATTTTAGACAACAGCATTTGTAAATTTAAAAAATGTGGGAGCTTAAGCTGAATGAGACACAGAGAAACCTAGGGAAAATTTAAAAAGTAGATGTATTTTGAACCCAGGCTTAATCTTTTTTGTCGCACGGGAATTCTCTTAGTGAAATGTGTGAAATAAACATTTCATCATAATTTCTAAACAAATGGACGAAAGCGAATGAAATTTGGGCTGTATACGTTTAAATTACCTGCTTTAGGTATGGTATAAAAAGCTTTCTCCACTCACATTTCTATGAACCATTCTTGCACAGTCGTATACTTGTATCTACGTAATTTTATTAGAAGTGAAGATTTGCAGAAATTGATTTATTACATATTTCCTTTAGTAGTCATGGGAATAGTCAAGTGCTTTAAAACCGGGTTGCCATGGGATAGCCCTGAAATTCCGTTCTCTTTCACCAGAAAAAATTAATAGCAATTTAGCCGTTGTAAAAATATGAGATATAGAACCCACAATTTGCCATTTTGTTGCAATAAATTGTGTGTGTTTTAAATTTAATTTACACAAAAACCATTGAATCTATTGAAATACGCCAAAGGAAAAAGTTATCGTTTATTCAATTTTCTATGAATATAACCATAAAGCAAGAACCTTCAATAAATAATAATTCAGCCAAGTGACGATACTTTTTTTTTTGATAAAAATATTTTTTCTAGAAAACTATAAACTTTTCAACATTTTGGTATTTGACTTTCTGGTTATTCACATCATGAAAAATTCGCTGTTAAAGTCTGACGGACCATTTCACTTCCACTCTGTATATTCCCGTAGGTCAGTCGTAAGAATAAAAATTGCCGTTTATAAAAACAGTGTACTTATGAGAGCTGTAAGGCTCATTAAAGCTGATCAAAGCATATGCTTGTTAAGGTCTGCCATCATGATGATGCTATTTTTGCAAAACTGGTAAACCTACAATTTTTGCGATTTTGGCTAAACATGGCACGGTATGCTGTTCTATGTTACTGTGTATGGTTTGCGATTGTGATTTTATAAAGAAAAAGTGTGATTTCATTTTGTCTTAATGTTTCCCCTCCCCCTTCGTATATTCCAGAACGGCTCTCTGTGTGTTCATTTTCGTGATGTTTCTGAATTACTTATTGAGAATTCCTCTGCCCTTTCTGTAGCAAGCAACTATATTTTTTATGAAAAGGCCAACAGAAAAGCAGTCTTCTTCCGCACAGTAGATTTCTCCCCAACACGGTTATCCCACAAGCTGTGTACAGGAGTACACACAGACAGAAACGAGGGGTCCACGTTGCCGGCCGTAGACTTCCAGGAATGCGTATTGCATATTAAATTCTTTCTTTACATCCTGCTATCCCTATTCCTCGGGGTTCTACGCTTCCCTTTTCTCTTATCGCGTGCACTTCTTTTCATCCAAATGTCCCTCTCCTACGCATCATTCATTACGCATTCCATCATGATAATCCTTTGCAGACTCATCGCGGGTGCGTTATTTTCTTGTGCTAAATATTTTGTTTTCCACTTTTCAGACGACGTGCTTTCCTTTGTAATGGGCAACTTCGTGATTGTGCAGCCTTTTCAGCTCTAGAGATTGTTAACAAGGAATAAGCTTGAAGTTTTCACTTGGAGAACGATTAAAGGATCGTTTTTGAAGCAGTATATCGCCGCGTAAATACACTTGCTTGTTTAATATTGGTACAATATCAGATGCATATTCTAAATGTGCATTTGTACAGCGAACATTTCTGTAAAGCTTACAATTGCTTTTAAATGCCGGACTCCACCGAGCCCTCTGTGACTGGCTTGAAACAGTTTGCAAGAAACAAATTTGAACACATGACCAATATGATATTCAACTAGGAGCAAATGGGGCGCTCATAAATGGCCTCTTCTGATAATTATTTCTGCTTTGGTTTAAATAACGAGACACAAAGAATATTCGATTCAGAGTCTTGACTTTTGAGAGAGTGAAATTGCTAGAAAAATGTCACTAAGTGCATAATAATTAAAATTATTCTGAAAAGTTTCCTCTGAGCATTGATACAAAGATTAAATAACTGCTGCATTAATTAGATGTGATGGTGCAACAGAATTGCAGTGGTACTGAAATGATTACTAATCTAAATCTCTTTGAGGTACATATATATGGCTCTTATTCACCCAAGTGCTCAAAGTTAACCTGTCTCTTTAACTTTTGGCACTAAACACTAATCGGGGATTATGAAAGTTAACTTCTACACTCCTTCCGTGAAACAATATGATTCAAAAATAAACATTCTTGTAAAAGCTAGTCAGTGGCGTGTATGAACTTTGTTCTGCTTGTAAGAGAAGCGAGCGGCAGGGGAAATTCGCAGGCTTCAACTAGTGTGTGCAGCGCCTTATAATAGACAAGAGCAATCAGAATATTTTCCATTTTACTGACTTTATTTTACGGGGAATAAACTCATTCCTGTAGATGCTACCATTGTCTAACATTACAGATTAGAGATTCTAAATTACCGTTACAAAATGCATGCAAACATGAGGGCGCGTAATGTTTCATTGCCATTTCTTTGTTTCTTATTAATGTTATTAACCTAAAACGCTCTCAACATTGACTGCTCTTCCGTGTGTGATCTCACTGTTATAGTCCGGCAGTATAGGTGAAGTGCCGGTGAATCTCTGGAAAATACGTATTTTCTCAAAACTTCTCATAAACAAACCAGCAGTTGATGCAGCAATAAATAAAGAATACAACCATCAGCTACGAATCAAACAGATTAACAGTGTAACTATGAAATGCTGCAAAATTAAAGCTAAATTCATAATAGCCATATGTTTAGAAAAAGTGCTTAATTAATTGCTTGTAATTTGAATATTAGCTTAGAGAAATATATACAAGCCGAAAGTGGAATTTCAGTCCATATCGTATGGAAAAATAAATGAGACTCTTCAAACTAAGGCTTGGAAAGATATAAAAAATATGAAATAGCTGTAGGTATCTGTACGAAAATGCATAGGCTGTATGAAACAGGATAAGAAATAGAAACACTAAAAGAACTGGGAATGTAGAATATAAATAAAGAGTAGAATACGAAGGAAGCTGAAGGAGACTTTAAACTGCAGACATGTTCTAACGCTGATAAATTCAATACAAAACTCTAAACATAAGAAAGTGTAGATAGGTTTTCTAGACAGCGATGGCACTGATACCAACCACATTTCGTAGTGAAGTCGGTATGAGCACTGAATTATCGTAATCATCATCATCATCATCATCATCATTATTATTATTATTATTATTATTATTATTATTATTATTATTATTATTATTATTATTATTATTATTATTATTATTATTATTATTATTATTATTATTATTATTATTATTATTATTATTAATCTATGTATGTGACAGATCATCAACCAGTTCCACCGCAGTTCCACAGTTTGCGACGAGTAGGTATCTCCCTTTCTGGGTCAGAGATATTATATTAAGCCCAGTAATTGGATCAATTGTGGTTTATGAGCTTACGGGCTTGCTGTATTATCTGAACGCAGCATTCTCTAGAGGTGCCCAATTCAAAAGCAGCTTCAACATACATTTAATGATTAAGCAAAAAGCTCGTAAATACACCAATAAAGGAATTTTGGAAGAAAAAAAAGCAGCACATCGAACTCTGGTTAGGCCCAACTTAACAACATTTCTAAGCCCAAACTTGTACCCAAGTGTAGGTATAAACCTTCAGGAGAATTTAGAAACTCATAAATGTCGATATTGTTATCCATTCCACATTTCCGCCAAATCATATACATATACATATATGTAATATATAATCCTTAGGGCGTCTCCCCTATTCAGAGCTTAGCTGCGTCGCACGGCCGGTGCATGCTCCAGCCGCACGGAGAAATGCAGTATGAGGGTAGCGGAGGTCAGCGCACTGACTCCATAAGGCGACTACTGAATCTTTTAAAGACGCCACCTTTCCATCAGAAGTCCATAAGAAGACCTTTGCAACTGTCTGTTGGCATCACGAGGCTGAGTGCACCCGTCTAGACCTCCCAGCAGGTCACAGATTTTCTCTTCCATAGATTAGCCACCTTAAAGCTAACCTAGTATACAGCAATTCCGCGTGTGACTAACTGACATTTATACGCAATTTTCTTCTTAAAATGTCTGTCTAATGGTCAATATAGGTGTAAAAATGTTATTTGAACGACATACGATGACAGAGAATACATTGGCGGTTGTGATAGGAAATATAAAAACCTTAAAAACTGAAACAATTATTTAATAATGAGCGCTAAACTTTTCGTGACTGACATTTTTGTCAACTGCAGGTCCAACTTCAAAAGTTTGTCCTCCGTTTTCTCTGAAAGTTTTGTTATTTGATTTGTCCTGAAAAATCACTTGAGAGAGGAACTTCTAAGCTTTCAAATGACCTGAAAAAAGGTTTGGCATGTTATTCTCATCTGGAGATATTTATTCAAAAGGTCAGCTTGACTAACTGACATGAGTTTGTGACTAACTGACACTTGCGAAAATTGTAATACTTTGTCTTTGTTTTACATGGTATAACATATGGTAAATCATAGTTATACGTATTATACGTTACATATATGTAATACATACAGGTGTGTAATTGCATTTATCATTTTGAGAAGAATCATATCCTTTGGAGAACCATTAAAGTCATGCAACATAAACAGAATAAACAAATGTTGACAGCTCTCATTTCTTATCACAGTTACATCATTGCAAGTATAAAAAGCTGACTCAAAACCATAAGAAAGACGACACATGAGAGCACACAGCACATACCTGTAACACACTTGTTGCTGGATTAGACTCCTTATAGTGCAGGAACGCTAAATGCAGTAGCCTCGTAGTACACGCGTATATCACTACATTGTTTTTATTTCCGAAAGTTGTGCATCATTCTGACACTTTCCACACATGAAAGAAAAGCATATTCCACAACATTTAAACCTAATACTTTCACATAATGAACCCGCTGAGTGGATGGCATAGGTGAAAAATGTTCAAATCTTTTGTCGAGAAATTCTTTTGCTTCTTCAATTTCAGGCAGAGAAACTTCAAGAACACATATTTTGGTTTTCTTTCTAACAGTATTAACAAATTCTTCAGCACTGTGAATCCTACTTCCTGCTTTCGCAGTTATCCATGCCATCCTCTTCACTTGTCCTCCAATCGCATCTACTGCCCCCTTTCCGTGATAGGATTCGAAGAAGTGCCATTCAGTTTGGATTCCAAATACTTCGGAATGATATGTCACATGGCTCAATGTATACTTCTGCTTAAAATGACAAGCAGCTCCATCTGAAAACACTTTCACAAGTTCAAGATTCGGAACAATATCCAATATTTCCGAAAATATATTCCTTAAGTAAATATTAACTGCATATTTGTCATGCGATACATAATCAGACACCAAAGCAAACGATTGTTTCTGAATTTCACCAATATCTTCTTTCCTATACCAGGCAACAGCAGTAAATATTGAGATTTGTGTATTGTTCCAGTGGGCAGCTCCTTGCATGTGTAGTTCTCAAAGAAGTCGATCTGTATCTGTATCCCGAGCCTTCTTAAAGGCGTGATTCAGGAAACGTGGCAGGCAATTGGTCAGTTCTTCAATGCAGTTCTTCAATGACCCACTTTTAACTTCTATTTCCATTCTTCCATTACGTGAACTCCACAGCTTTCATTCGCATGGAGAATTAGCAAGTTTATCCGAAATGTCTGCTCCACTCAATCCCGGGCACTTGGAGCGTCCTCCCTGCACACATTCACTCGATTTCTGATCACAAACCACTTGTGCTATGAACTTACGAAATGCAGTCTCAGTGAGTACGTGATTTTTACACAATGCTTTGAGAAGAAACTTCGTATTTTCATGTATAATGCATGTGCACACATTATGTGGGATCTGACTTTGAAGACGCACGTGAGCAGGGCGAAATTCAGCGAATTTTGTCAACCCCACGGACATTTCTACTCGGTCTTGTAGAAAGAGTGCATGTGCTTCTTTTAATGTTACCACTAGATACCTAATGCGAACTTCATTTGTTTCTCCCTGAACATGGATTTCAATAAAATCATCTCTTCCAGAAGTTTGGTAAGATATTCAATCATCCTGGTAGAACTTGATGATTGCACTTTTAAGTTCCTCTGAAGTTGTTTTCCTGATACCGGGATAGAATGCCTTGGTTTTACAACATGTAATCCCTCTTCAACTGCTAAGTTACGAATTATTTCTTTTCTTTTACGTGGAGATTGCGGCAATGCTTCCTCAACACGTTTTGTGCACTTTCCGAAATACCGCTTGCTTTTGAAAACGGTTGATGTTGATGGAGTATCCTTATCAATCCCTTCTTGGTCTCTTATCTTCTGTCTTGCCCGCTGTGCTTGCTTATATCTCCTATATTCAGCTTTGAGGTGTTCTCTTCCTTGTTTTGTTTGTTTCAGTATTTCTCTTCCTTTCCTCATAGTCACTTTTATTTTTTCCTTCCATTGTGCATAAATGCCTTGCTCCTTCAGACGTTGTTTGTATTCACATTGTCTTTGGGCTGGTGTTTTAGCCATGGAGTCAGAAACAGACTGATACGTCTATCTTGACTGAATTCTCACAAGCACTGTACGCGTATGGCGACCACAGGGCGCCAGCATTAATTGTCCGTTAGTCACATGTTTTGTGGGAAAACGAATGACTTTAGAGGAAAACTTTCTGATACTTTGTTATATTGTAATGACGCAGAATCAAAAAGGATATTCATTTCAGTCTATTACTTTTCCCTCCAGAGGACTTTATCCTTATTTACCGTGACTGACATTGACACACAGTAATAATTAAAGAGGCTCTAAAGATTATTTATAAATGTCGAAAATTATTAGCCATATGCACGTTTCGAAGACGAAGAGTCATTGTGTGACGTACAGAACAAAAAAATTAAAACAGTTGTATATAGCTCCTGAAATATTGATATGAAAATCACCGTTATTCGCGCTTATTTTTAGTGTTTTGGAAATATATGGATAAGAAGTGAAATTTGAACCCATATTCACGTTAAAAACATTTATTTTTCACTTCATAAGATACTTTGGAGTATCTAGCACCATCTTTCCTGAATAAAAAAAGTGAAGCATTAATTCCAAATTTTAACACTCGGTATGACATTCGCGGAATTGCTCTATACGATTACACGCTTATTTGTTTGTCATTGATGATAGCATATCATATATATACAACTGGCACGACAAAAATCTTTAACGAAACGTTTGTTTCGGTGTAAAAACTCAACACGATTAAACACCAAAAATGAAGATAAACATAAAATAAACATAAAATAAAATGAAGACAATATACACATCGCGAGGGAGGCGACAGCCTGAGATGCCATCTATCGTTATATTCAGTAAACTTGAGTTCTCTCTTGGCCACTGTTGGACTTTCCGTCTTGCAAATCCCAACGCGACTATCTCAGTTAAACTCTGCCGTTGAAATCTACATTACAAGCAGACTGACAATTTCTGTTAGATTATAGGGCACTGACTTTGCCGCAAGTTAAACTGCGAGGAAAAAAAGGCTTGCCAGTTCTATATCCACATGAATATTACTATCATATTAATGGAATGTTGACAAAGAAAATTTGTTCTGTGCTAGAGCACTAAAAGGTTAATTACTTACTTTTGGCTAATCGTTCAAGCACATCGAAATGAACGTGTAACGTATACTAGTCAAATAACTTGGGCAAACCTTGTTTGGGAATTGGAAATCGGCGTCTTTACACTGTGACGTCGGGCTTGGCTTTCAAAAAAGAATGGACCGGGGTAACCTACTTCACACCGTTTGCTGGACCGGCGAGCGTGCAAGGACGTTAAAGGTCTGGCTGCCTCGCGCGGTTGCTGTATGTACGTGACTAACAATCGAGGCGGCAGAAACAAAACGGATGTCGAGAACGTTCTGGAGGTTTCTACCTAAGTCATTTCCGGTGCGTGTGTTTGTAGAAAGATCCGTGTAACGTCATCTCCAATATATGAGGAGACCAGAGAAGAATACAGCAGTGAGTAAGAGTTAAAGCTACGGACATGGCTCGGTCAGTGTGTCAGTGAGTGTGACACAGCTGTGCGTGTGTGTCGTCGTGAAAGTTACGCCAAAAGATGATCAATGTGGTAGAGTTCGTCGTCATAGTAGTGTATGAGACAGTGAAAGGACTGAGTGAAGTTACGAGAAGAACAGTTGTGAGTTGATGATTGCGGACTGTGTTAACGACGAGAAGAAAACTGTATTTGTGGTAGAATTTTAGTAGACAAAGTGATAGAAAAGTAACCGGACTGATTTTGTCCTCTTGTTACAATATTGAGTACTGCAACTCAATATCCAAAATGGTGATTGGATGTTAAGTGCGTAAACACTGTACAAGACAGACTTATAATAGAAAGGTTGTACCAATAATAACATGAGAACCATAACCTCGTCCTACCACAAAGAATGTTGTCTCCAGAGAATTCCAAACTTGGCACGATATGCTGGCTTTGTAAGCTCGCTTCTGGGAAAAAAAAGAAAATATCCTAATGATATTCACACTATGCCTGCCTAGATTATGAGAATGGCCTCGCAAAGACTTTTTGTATGCTCATCTCATTAGCGGATAGAAATGGAGACAGCGAATCTTCCCATTCCCTCTAGAATAATAAAGGTTCCAAAAGGTAAAGTGAAGGCAACCCCTGGAAAAATTTAGCTTACCTACATCTTGAATATCGAGTTATACGTTACTACGAATATTAATGTTCAAAGCGACAATGACCCATAACTGCATGCGAAGAAAATCTTTTTTAACATGCATTTAAAAAGCCGGACGTTAAAAGTCCCAATCATAGTTTTTGAGGCTAAAAAACTGCCCCCTCGGCACAGCAGCCATTTCCACACCAAGGTCCACAACCGGCTACTGCGATCCTCACTTCTGCTCCCTACGGGCGGCATTAGTGGGGTGCAGAACTGGAGGGTGGGACGTGGTCAACGCCGCGGTCCCTCCAGCCGGTTATGCGGTCTTCGCAGCCAGGGGCCACTACTTGTCAATCAAGTGGATTCTCAATTGGCGCCTCCAGGACCTAATGAGGCTGATGCACCCCGGAAGTGTTTGAGGCAAATCGAAAACATATACTTCGCAAACCCAGTGGGGAAGCTAAATTTCAGTGGTAGCCTCCAGAAAGCCGTGCAATGGCTCGTTTAATGCATTTTAAAATTTTACATTTCTTTAAATTTTTTATTGTTAAGTCTGACCTTATATAAAGGTTTGCCATGTGACACAGAATAACTTCCATGTGTTTTAAACGAATACATAAAACGGTTAAAAAAAAAAAAAAAAAAAAAAAAAAAGTTTTTGTTAGTATATGGTATATGGCACAGTTAAAATGATTTAATTTATATTTTAGTACTTTCAAATTTGAATGTTATGGTTACAATACAAATGGTTTCGGCGTATTGCCACAGAGTATTTTATTGTGGTTAGGACAATGTCGTCCTGTAGCTGTTCAGGGAGCTTACATTGTTGTCTCCGTTGCACAAATGGTTTTGGTATTGTGCCCCTTGCTCCTAAGAATAGGCCTGTGACCACGATGTTTCTGATATTATATGAGGCACTGAAGAATGGAATTTTGGGCTCATATATTTTCTTCTTTTCACGATCCACTTCTGCTGGCTGGTCTAAGGATGTCTCAAACCTCACTGTGGGATCTAAGATCTCAGCTGTCCCTTTCTTCCTGCCGATAGCAATGCTATCAATTCGACGGTTACTGCCCCAGTCAGCCACACAGTGTACTTCTTCGTGGACTTCTAATCCTGTGCTTCGCAAAGCATTGGCAAACAGAGTTCATGTGGTGTTGTGACGCTTTATTCGCAGCAAAAATTGTAAATTTAAGTAACTAGAGCATACAAATAATTTTTAAAATACATGTTGTTCACGTCCATCTGCACGTAATTTTTCAAATTAAACTGCTAGCTGTGGGACCCTCCAGAGGAAATTATTAAAGAACAACTTAAGATATATCTGAATAGCGTAAAAGAGATCAATTAAACTAAGAAAGGAGTATTAGAAGTCCATTCTCATTAGACCCACAGAAGAACTATGAGATCTTTATCTCCGGGTATGCCTGGGTGGGTGTCGGTATAAACAACATAAGTTAAGCTTACAATAAATTTAATGGTGATTAGTAATGATTTGTCTGGAGTGAGTGAGCCGCTGACTGTTGAGGTTGAAGAATTAAACTAATCCTGAATCTTCGCTCTGGAGATTGTAAACATTGAATTATATCTGCTAACTTCTAACATAGCCTAAACTTTCCGTTTAAAAACAAGTGTTTCCTTAACAACAACAATAATGATGATAATAATTATAATATTAATGATAATGATGATGATAATGATAATAATAAAACGAACTGTATGTTGCCGTTAACTGCAGAAATGTTAAGCTAAAGAATGTAAATCTGCATAACTCAGACGCGTTCTTTAAGTGCTAATCACGGTAAACACTTCTGCAATGCATGAAAGACTAGACGGGAAATACATACATTTTATCAATGCATGCTCTTTTATTAATTTAGCAACATTCCTACACATACTCCCAACTCTTACAATTGCTAATTCGTATCTGAAATGCGACTGCCACTGTGCCATGCTAAAATTCCAAGAATTTAACTTAATTTTTAATTTTAAGAATTTCCTTTATCTGACCTATAAGTCAGATTTCTAGAATCTGACTTACAGGTCAGTAGTTCACTAGAACTCTAATTACCTGAGTTACACAAAGGAATATGGGTGCTAACGAAAATGTCAGGCGACCTCCAGTGACGTAATTCTCCTAGTCCAGTCATGGCCCAATGAAGTAATACCACAATCGGCTAATACATAGTACACAGTGTTAGCCATGCATCAGGCTGTCATTGCTACATAACTCTGATTCGCGCCGGAGCCTGTCTTTTTCGTTAGCAATGGGAATTCGTTAATGGCGTGTGTGTGTTGTAGTGTTTAACGCCCGCTTTTACTACTACGGCACCGCAGGCGGTGACACTGATGATACATGAAGATGGAGCACCGGTGGAATGAGATGGCGGGGGAAACCGGAGCACCCGGAGAAAACCCGCCCTGGCGCCGCTTCGTCCACCACGAATACCACATGCGGGTCCCTGGGATCGAACCCGGGCCGCCTAGGTGGTAGGCGAGCGCGCTAACCGCTCGGCCACGGCGCCGCCGTTAATGGCGTCACCCACAAAACTTACTTTGCATAACTAATGACTGTAACTCCTGCTAATTATATGAATTGATGTTAAGGTACGGAAATAATTTACTGCTAATAATCATCTATCTACCGCGTCTATGGCAAATTATAAATCTGACCCGTTAATAATTCCGATATCAACCTCCAAATCATAAATTTGTAAATACCTCATACAGGATAACATCAACTTTTACACTTGTAACTGTTATTCACGTATAATGTCCACGTACAATGCCAATAATTTTTGAGAAGTTCTACTGAATATTTCAAAATATCCAATTCTTATAAAATAGCTTAAGTTGATCTTAAGTGTGCAGATTTCAGCAGTAAAAGTATATTTAAAAATCTCTTAATTTCCACCCATTCCTTACTGGCTTTTTAGTCGTTTTGTTTATGATTCTCTGTTTCTTAAATCTCTTACTAGGCTGTCCCTCGTTTACGGACATGAATCATTTCCCTATTATATTTTGATACTATGCATTTATAACCGTTTAGCACATGGGATTTCTTCTACGGTAAACAGCTTTGGAATTTTAGCAAATGTTCAACAAATCAAACATGGATATTAAAGTCAATTTATATTTAGATCAGTATTCAGTAACATACACTGTTAAATGATAAAATGTTAGAAATCACCTTTGTCATAAACAACCGAACTTCTGCTGATTAAACACGTACATAAAATATATAATCTGTATATTAAAGCTGTTAAAATTCTGTTTACACTGTGTTATATAGCGAGCAGTGCAAAACAAGCTGAAATATTAACCGACAGGTTTACAAAACTGTATTGTAATGATCGGCAACGTATTAAAGATGTTTTCCGCTATCACCTATGCACTGTCCCTAGATTTAACACTGCTCATGAGGTCAAAATGCTGAAGAGCTCGAATACTGTTTTGTTTACCTGCCGAAGTAATTGTACACACTCCTGCGGCAACGTCTATTAGGCAGATGGCTCGTCGATTACTCATGAAGATTCCTTGGTTGAGATAATGCCTTACTTCCTGTACAACATTGTGTAATGAACGGTGACTTCTGCGTCATCCTACCTTTATGTAGTGAAGCTTTGGAAGTTATTATTGACCCTGGGAAAGGTCACCACATTCTTCTTGACATCAATCCATCATGTATGCACTCCACGATTACCATGTTCGATGTCCCATCCCCATCATGAGAGAACCCGCGTCTTGTTTCTGCACCTGGCATTCCAGTGACGTCACTGTACTTGTTAATATGCTACTTGTGGTTTATGAACGCACGATACCTTCAGGGGCGTTAGGTGTTTTCAGCTACTTCAGTATGCTTCATATTAATGCTTGAAGCCATCAGCATCGTTCTGGTGGCAGCTACAAAAGTATAAAGCCTTGCTATATTTATCACATTTCTGTGAGAATTACATAACCTCACAAAAACTACTCTCTTCTCATAGTAAATGTATTCGGACATTGTATCTTTCTAAGTTTGCTGAAGAACACAAACAACGCTGTTGATCACTAACTCGATATTTCTGCTCAAATTTTCAATTTATATCCTTGGTGCATATGGAATGGTGACGTTCAAATCCACTGATGGAATACCAAAACCTTCAGGAAGGCCGTGGTCCATTAAAAGTGAATGAATACACCTGACATTTCCTGCAATTCTTTGTAGCTCAACCACTGCAATTGACTTCGGCTGAGAAAGAACTTGTGGGCATCAAATTCACTAATTTATAGAAAATGAATGTATCCTGTTGTCTTTTCCTGTCGTTTGTTACATACTGGATTACCGACCACGGCGGGGCCGAGGGCGGCAACGTGTGCGACTCGCATTCAGAGGTCCCTGATTCGATCCTCGGCCACCGCCCATCCTGACATGGGCTTTTCCATGGCTTCCCATTGTCGCTTAGGCCAATGCTGAGATGCATAATTTCATACCACGGTTTCCTTTCCATCATATTCCTTTATTCCATTTCCTTATCTTTCAATGTACTTTCAGACGAGTGGTATTGGAGGTGCCGGGCAGATAGCGCAGATGCTTGCGCATGGTAACTGCTCTTCTGGGTGCTACTAAATAATTAAGAACGAATATTGAAGTGTGCGTTGAAAATAAACTTCATCTTACATTGCTGGGAAAATTACTTTATGCTATTCAGGAGTTTATTTTGTGAAACAATGTATTAACAGGTAAAAGTATCCTGAAAGTAATATGATTTATTCTCTTCCTATTGAGGTAATTATCAGAACTGGCATTCTTGGACTTAAAAATCCTCGAGCCCCTCACTTAATGTTAATACTACAAAAAGATTTAACTTACACAGTCAAAAGCTGCACACTTATCTGCGTCTTACTGCTTATCAGTAATATCAAGTTATACAAAATGACAATTCAAATGACGAGGACTTCACATGCTATTCATAGAAAAATCATGGAATTGTTGGTCATGTAAATATCTTCAACATATAGATCAAAGCCATCAAAGCTATTTTGAAAAGAACAAAACTGAAAGAATCAAGCCGAAAAAGGAATTTGGGCACTTTTTGTTATTCCAGTCAAAACAATTAGAAATAAAATTAAACTTAACTCATAATTATTTATTATACAATCTAGATAATAAATATAATTCCATCTACCAAAGCTTAATATTCAAGCAATTGCTACATCTGTCCATCTACAGGCTAATTTGGAGTGGGCAATTCCCTTTTAAAATTGTCATGCTGCAACGTTGAAAAAAGTTGCACTTAAATGCCTAGTTTATTTACCCAATTTGGACACAGAAAACCACCAGCTTCCAAAAAATTTTGGTTTATTCAGAGGGTCTCAAATTTCGGTGATCTCGATATGTAATTTTTTAACTTTCTCTTCTAACTATAGTTGTAGAACCTAATAAGTTTGGTTGTCCCATATAGCACTCAGAATAACTCAAATATTATTATGCTTTTGTTTCAATCCCAACAGACTACGGTACAACTATGCAGCACCTAAGTCAATCAAACGAAGCACCATGGTAAACGTGTTCCTCAGAACTTGTGTTTCACGCTGTTAGACATCACGAAGACTAACAAGCCTCTTCCCACATGATGATTATGACTACGATGACTCTACAATAAACACGAGCTGTCAGAACATGCTGGAACATTCTTCGACTCCCACAGCTAAGTGAAAAGGTGTATAAGAGTCGATAATATCAATTAATGATGTTTAATGGCATGTGCATACATTAGTCAGATGTCTGTTGGGGAGTTGGAATGTGCGTTCTTCCGTTGCTGCTGCTTTCTTTCACAACCAAAAAACTGCGTGTGGTAAGAAGCGAAGTAAATCACCTCTATATTTAGAGAACACTGAATATTTAATTAATTACCAAGTTTTGATCTCCAAAATATCAGTTTCTGCTTTTATCATAAGCTTAGAAAGTGTAAAATCATCAGAAATAAACCAGTAATATAGTTATTACGGTGATCCATGTGGAAATATTTGAACGAGCTGAACAACTAACAAAAAAGTGCTATAAATGAAATCCTGAATAAGGAAGTTAACTACATGTGTTATGAAAAAAATCAAACGATACATAGGAAAATAAAAGGCAGTACATTTGGAGAAAAAACCAATATTTCAGTGTGAAACAAATAACGGAAAATAGAAGTCTGGGAAATATTTCGTGCTTTATGTACCAGCAACAAATAACCTCGTTACAAAGCTTTATGTAATTTTTCACGATACAGTTTTAGCATGCACAACAATCCCAGTGTGTGTGCTCAAGAAAAGTCTAACTCAGATGCCTGTTTATTAAATGCACCACTGTTGATACTCCAGCTATATCTATACTATATCTTAGATAATAACAGTGGTTCCAAATTGTTGGCCACAAAATCTGGAGAATGAACTTGGCTCAGTACACCGATCCTTCAACGTATCCTACTTTTATTTTTAAGCTTATACTCTTTCAGAATATATGTCTTAAACTTATGTCTTTTAGAGGGAACTAGGACCACTCCAAGTACTGAATATATTAAGAAGAAATTAAAGTTTAGTATCAATATATTCTATGAAATTCCTAAATGATATCGGTGTTCTAAACAAACGTTCTCATAGTGCAATTCATTATTAATCGTTTGTTCACTAAAGTTCCATATCCCATTCGCCCATTGAATACTAAAGACAGACATAGGTCTACCTTAATTTTGACATCTATGAAATTTCTAAATTAAAATCCAGTATTCAAACGTCCGCGTAATAAGCCACTTATTCGAAGCAATAATTTTAAACTTGCATTAAATCTGTAATTTTGTAATAAGTAGTCTTAATTCGTAGAGGCCCCAAATAGCAAAATAATTTCATTATTTATTAGCAAGTGATTAATAAGAGAATAAGTATTGTCGTAAATACATGCCACATATAAAACATTTACTTACTTTAACAGACTATCACGTGACACCTATATAGCTAATACATTTTTTTGCACATTACTTTGGAAAGCATAATGAATAAATAATAATTTCAAGTGCAAGTCCACACATTCTTGATGTAGTCGGTCTAGGGAGCTCAGTTGGTTAGGCGCAGGCTTACTGATCTCAAGGTCAGGGGTTCAATGCTGGCCCAGATTGATGGTTTTAAGCCTATTTAAAGGAACAGCCTTTTCATTTGTTTTACTGACTGGTATTGGGGAAATTCCAACAAGCCGGCGCCCCGCTTGTTGTGATTTTGGCAATTGACAGTGTCATTAACAAAGACAATATTTTTTATGTTGCTGTAATACAATGTACATCACATATTGCTAGTTTACACTTCTTGCGGCTTTTCCTTGCGCTCCTCTTCTTTTTATTTGCTTGAGATTTGCAAATACAATCACCAACGATTTTCAGCGGCTACAAAAGCAAAACTAGGTACATGCATTGCCAAAGAGTCTGATTTTGTTACAGAGATTATCTATCTAGCATGTGTGTCAAAGAATTCACAGATGATACATTAACACAACATATTAAGACAGAATAATAATAATAATAATAATAATAATAATAATAATAATAATAATAATAATAATAATAATAATAATAATAATAATAATAATAATAATGATGGTATTGATGATGGTATTGATGATGGTATTGATGATGGCATTGATGATGGCATTGATGATGGCATTGATGATGGTATTGATGATAATATTGATGATAATGTTAATAATAACGCATTACTTTAAGTGTATTAGATTTTTTATATTTTGCCTCTTACGTCTATTGCAAGAAAATTCAAAAGGATGGAAAAAGCTGCAGTTGTCGCGAGGAGCAAATGTTAGTTGGAAATGAGACTGGTATCCAAATATAATGCTATACACTGTGGTAGGCTAGGAACGTGATACAGCGTCGAGAAGCGTGAGTTGCTTGCAATATAAATGATTGGGAGACAGTAGTGTGGTGCTTTAGATGGGAACGTGAACAGAATCCCTCCCGCTGATTGCTAAGGTCTCTCGGAATAAGAGATAAGTTACAGGAAACGCAAGATGGGGCAAACAAACCATGATAACACGACGTCTTGCTCACCCCAGTGCTAGAGCGCTACCCTCTTTCTCTTCCCCTTCCAGCTTAATTGTGATATATTTTATTCAATAAACTGTATATCTCGGTGAAGGCACTCACACCGAAGGTGCTTGTGCTATATTGCAACCTATTCTGTCTGTGAAGGAATGTAATTGTACTGACATTTCAGATATTAACATGCTTCCTATAGCTCTTTTTTCTTTCTTTATTTAACAATGTCATAATTTCCTTATTTTGTCCAGTAGCTTTATTTTTTGTCAGAATAATCATGTTATTAAAGAGTACATCTAAAGAAAAATAATTATGTAGGTATTATTTTAAGGAGTTACGGTTTTTTTCAGTTTTAGAAAAACCGTAAAAATATCACTTTAAATTTTTTGGAGATGTGACCTGAAAATATATGGGATGTCAATTTTATTTTTCTTTGAAGGGAATGGCATATATGTGAGGAATATTTATAAATATGGCATTGTTATCATATACTATTTATCAACAATTAAAATGTATAACGTTAAAATAAATTTTAAAAAAAGAGTTTAAATTAGCACTATCTGGCAATGCATTTAATGATGAATGAGCCAGCGAAGTCGGAGCGGTGTTTATTTATATTGAATTGTTTATACTGAAAATCGTACTACTGAGTGCTGCTATGTTAAAATTGTTAGGATGCCATGGCATTCAGTTGCGATATAGCTTCCATTTTGTTCTGGTGTGGAAAGAAATTAACTAAAAATGGGTAAAAAAAACTTGAAGAAGCATTTAAATGACTAGCGCTTGGTTTTCAGAAGTTCGGCAAGTTATACAGAGATATTGAATTCAACTAGGGATAGAAAAAACGTGTGTGACGCACACAAAAAATATAGGAAAAGCGGCAAATTTTCAGATCTGGTAGGCCAAGGGCTGCATCATTGCGGCAGGATAGAGCTATGCAGTTATGTACGTATGAGATTGGCAGGTAGAGGAATAGCTGCTTCCAGGCCGAAAAATCACCGAGAACTTCGAGAGGCATTATCTGAATCTTTCAATACGTTGTCGGGCAAGAATGTAGGAATCTTGTAAAGAATATCCCAAAAGAGTAAATTTACTGCGTTTAAAAGCCAAAGGAGGCCCAATAAAATATAACGCCATTGACAATATATGTTTGAAGCAATATGCTATGAAGTTCTAATAAAGTATAATGTTAGGTATACTTCGAAGAGAAAATTTCAAAATATCAATGGGTGTCCTTAAACTTTGGTAGAACCTGTACGCTCCACACCAACTCTGGGTGAGCCAATCTCTTACTGTTTTGAATTCAAGTCCAACACACATACATTAACTTGTGCACAAGGGTGAGTCCCAGCTGAGAGGCGAAAGAGGAGAAGTACTGAAACGTTTCAGCCGAGTAGCAGGAAGCATAGGGTCCATACTAGCACCAGGATCAGCTTGTCTTGTATTGGTTTGATGCTAAATATCTAGCACTCAAACACTGAAAGTTTCAGACTCAGGAGAAAAGGAAAGGAAAGGGGGAGAGTAAAATAGACATTACGTAAAGTGCTAAAAATCAAGTAAGCTTTCGGAGGGAGATAGCAGGGTCGGTTTAGTGTTTCCTTAGCAGTACAAATCACAGCGTAATTTATCGGAACGATTCCTTGCATTTGATTGTACTCATCGGTTTCGGGAAGTTCGTAAAATCACTATAAATTTGATACTACCGATGTAGTACTACCGGGCGGGAGGGCTGACCACGTCTCATCTTCAGTACTGCACCCCACTCATGACGGTTGTGGTGGGCAGAGGCGGGTAGTCAAAGACACCCGTAAATACTTTGGAGAAAATAAACTTCTAATATTATCGTTCTTATTGTAGAAAAATATTTCTTTTCTCATTCAGCCCTAAACGGAGTTTTCATGGTTTACAAAACCTTACAATCAGTAGAACGCGTAGACTGTAGACTGAGACAACGCTGATAATGTTGCCTAAGCTAGGGAAGGGGGTTCGGCGAAGAACATAGAAGTTGAGTCGCAATTCAGGCGCTGTCTCGCGAGACCAGATTTTGCCATTACTCTACATGTTCCTCCTTTTAGTTTTTCTGTTTGAAAGTCCATAAACCTGTTCACATCGTTTATTTAAAATTTGCACGTTTTTAATATAAGCTAAGTAATAAATGCAGCCAAACTTGAACACACCTGCTCATCAAACAGCCTGTTTGTTACCAGTGTAAAATTGATGGACTGAAGCAAATGAGAGCATACTTACAAAGACCGTATGCAGAAGGCAACAATTTTATCTACAATACATTTTAAATGAAAAGGATAAAATAAATTCGTAATCCTGAGTTTTGTACAGGATTTGTAAACCGCGCTTGCAATGAGCATACCGAAGCCCTATAAGACCAAGAAAATGTATGATTGTGCAAGAAGCTTTATTTATGTGTGTTACATCCTTGCTGGAGGGAGGTCTTAATGATTTATATACCTTTTCTGTCATCAGACAGAAACGGTTATGCTGATTTACAGATAGGAGTCTACCTCGAGGCAACGGAGTGTAACTCATATTTGTTCATGAGGGTGCGGGTTTCATTCCCGGAAGGTCTAAGTGTTGGGTATGTCGTTTTCGTTCGGCTCAAAAGACAAATGTGGAGCAATTTATGGCACCAAAGACTCCAGGTGCATTTCATTTTCATTAATCATCCATTTCATTCACCCCAAACAGTACCTTACTTACAAAAGCGGACGTCAAAGGCTAGGGCTGGAGAAGGACAAAGAGAGAACTTGCAGAAAGGCGGGAATTATCGCTGGAAAACGTCAGTTTCTATACCGCTGCATGAGTCGCTTTAGATCTTGAAAATGTGCATCTCCATTTGTCTGTGTCTCATAATGGGATGACCTGTATGTGTTGCAAAATGTCCTTGTGTTATGTCAAACGCTATCGCACACATTTAACGCCTCGAAATTCCAATTTCTAAAAAAAATAAAAAAATATTTAAAAAATAGCTTTTGCACCTCGTGCTATTTATTGATGTTGCAGTTCAGAGCAGAGTTGACACACTGTGTATCTGCAGTTATTCCAGGTAATGTGTCGGTTTAGCCAAAGGGACCATCTGCCCTATGTACCTATAGGTTTGTCGATTAGGATATCCTAGTTAATTCAAGCATTACGAGAGGGAGAGAGAGAGAGAGAGAGAGAGAGAGAGAGAGAGAGAGAGAGAGAGAGAGAGAGAGAGATAGAGAACAGAAGAAATCGATGCGTCTAAATCATTTGCTGCGTGGAGGAGTAAATTCGCTCTTAAGGCGATATATATATCCAAATGACAGCCAATATTAAGTTTACCATAAAATATCATAAAGCTATACAGCTAACAATTTCAAATTCTGTAGGGTGATCTCGAATAATTGGCTGCTAATTTCATAACTCTTTTACTGAGTGATGTGAATTATAAATTGTTATAAATGAACCTGCTGCTGACACAGATAAGAGCATTTTCACAAACTGTTGTATACCTATATGGAAATGATATTTTGTACACAATTTTTCTACATTATATACAGTAAATTCCTGCAGATATGTTTTTAAAATAGCCATTCTTTATTTTTAAGGAATATATTCAGTGCAACCAATTTTACGAAAATTATTAGTTCTGTCTCTGGGATAAATACCATAATAGAGAGATCATATAAAAATATTGTAACATTTGCACATGAGCCTTGAATAAAATATCTGTAGAGATCCTTTTATTATTCAGTTATAAAGAAGTGGGGAGATTTTCATTACTTTTTCTCAAATAGCTTTGAGAAAATGCTGCCTAAGGATAGAAATAATAATTTGCAGGAAAACGAGTCCATAACCTAGCCAACACATGCCACAAGCTAAATGCTACAAGCTGCATCTATAACTTATTTCAGGCATTTAATTCCGGCTTTAAAGCTGCTAAACAAGTTATGTTTGAATTTAACTCAATATTGGTATGTCTGCTTACAGCCTTCTAATACAAGGATAAACCATTTCTGAGTTTGGACGTAGTTGCTGGAAAATATTGATCAAAAGAGGGTATAGAAGTGCGCAGGTTGCAACTTTTTAAAATGTAAACCTATTTAGACTGATAGTTTGAACATATAATTTTGTGGAGATATTCCCAACGTTATAAGAATATTCCCAACTTGGGGTCCTTAGTCACTTCCTAAACATATAGATGCGATGCTGTCATAAATGTAAATTTCGTTACATGGGGCAGTCAAACTTATAAACCCGCTCTAGAAACCCATACTCATACAAATATGGCTCCGGTTGAAATTGTAATGAAGCATTCACTGGATAGAAAAATTGAGTAAGTATTCAGGTGGGGAATGAATGTATACAATGATTTTCAAATGAGTCAGAGGTCCATAGACCTTAGATTTACCCAGCATCAGAATAAGGTAAAATTATAAAAAAGTATCCTATGAACTCAATCTACTAAGATTCCAAATGTGGGTTTCAATGTGCTCAGTTAAGGAGGTGGGCTGTGAACTGTCATCATGTAGATGTAGGTACACGTAAGAATTTCAATCAGTAATCATCACTAAAAACTAAATTGTCAGGGTCAGAAGCTGGTAGATGAGAGAGAAGCTGCTGTGGTGGTGGGAAGGCATCGAGCATTGGAGATGTCGCATATTCTTGGCATCTGGATCTGACAGCGAACTTGGACTCCAGTCGTTCTAGCGAAAAGAGAACTCTAGTACACGTGTTCTGGAACATTACGAGAGTTAGCGAGCACCTCCCTAATAACCACACCAAGGAAATTATTTATGTTGTTCATTTTTGATATTTTTTTGGAAAGTTTTTAATGTATATTATGTATATTCTCGTATGCTTCCCCCTCTACTATTTTGTCTATTCATATTGGATTGTTGTAAAACCCATGCAGCATTGGTAGAATGCATTGGGCTTTTAAGAAACACCACAAAAGTAGATTGCAGACCACCCAAATACGGTTATATCAGTTGTAGCTAAGAGGAGAGCACAAAGAAATATAGAGAAGAAAATGGAAAGGTCACTTTACCACATAGACGGCTTTTGTTTGATAAAACAGCCCGAAAATATAAACCTTGTAGAAGCATATTTGATACTTCAAAGCTCATTTTTACTTCATATGTCACCGGGGATGGATATTGATGATATATAAAATGAAATGACTTTTGGGAAAGGAAATCTGGGAAGGAAATGTTACACTTCCCTGGCATTTGCAAATTATGAGGAATGATGAAAATCTGAAAATGAAAGACACAATCGGACAAGTTGGCCCTGCTCGATTTGAAACGGGGGCCTTACGGTGGAGGTTCATGAACCACTAAGGGGGTGGAATGACTACACTGGAGTTTTCCAGGAATCCTAGCATGTTTTCTCCACACCTTAGGTTTAAAGACCATGAACGAAACATGATTAGTCCATTATTATGTGCATCTGGGGTCTAAAGTCCTGTTATCCGACATATGCCTGAAGAATAAACTCTATCGCAATAATAAATTGTACTAATCTATCGATGACTATTTGTTACACGCTCTTGCCCTTCAAATCCTGAATTTTTTATGAGCCACAGTTTTGCATCTGTGATGTCCATTTTAAAGATTATGTTCTCTTAGAGATGTGGCTTCAGTTAAAATTCACACTGCTTTACCTGAAATACATCAGTCATATTTTGAACAACCTTACCTTTTAGATAGCATAAGTTGATGAAAGAAACTAATAATATGGTACAAAGACAGAATTGATTTGCATTTCTTTGGAACGTTCTACCAACAGAAAATGTTATTGTTTCAGAAGGTCCAATTTTCAGAACATTAGGGAATCTAAGCATTTCTTACATTTTAAATCACAATTCCATATGTTTGTATGTTTCTTTGTGATTCGGAGTATATGGTGCAAAACTTCCCAGAAATTTAAACTTTTTTTTGTAATAATAAATGCTACTACTACTATTACTACTACTAACTAATAATAATAATAATAATAATAATAATAATAATAATAATAATAATAATAATAATAATAATAATAATAATAATAATAATAGTAATAGTAATAATAGTAATAGTAGTAATAATAGTAATAATAGTAGTAATAATAGTAGTAATAATAGTAGTAATAATAGTAGTAATAATAGTAGTAATAATAGTAGTAATAATAGTAGTAATAATAATAATAATAATAATAATAATAATAATAATAATAATAATAATAATAATAATAATAATAATAATAATAATAATGACAATGATAACTACAATGATAATAATGATAACAATGATAATTTGTTAGCTACTTCTCTAAAACAACTTCTATCTCCTAGCATTGAGTTCCATTAAAACTGTACTATATTTAGTACGATCAATCATGATCATAATTGTCTTCCATAATTTATTGTCAAAAATTCACTATGATAATTTTTATAATATTTCTGCTTTTGAAAATGGACCAAGAGGTTGCCATTATTTTGCTTAGCGGGTGCATCGAGTGTTGGGATAATAGTATCTTTGAGTACCGAATGGAAATCAACAAAAATGTTTTCATATAAAACGCTCCGAGCATTCACTCAGCGCTTTGAAAGCTGTTTGTTTATTTTTGTGCATCTGTTTTGCCAGTGTCCAAATGTGCCCTGTGTCACCTAGTGTAGAATAGCTTTTTTTCACCAAACAAACACGGTTCGATGTTTACAAATTGCAGCTCCTGGCATATTATGCAACAGAAATGGTTTTGTCATGCAGTGTGAAATGAAATGGGAATAATGTACATACTTTCACATATCTTTAAGAGCTATTATTGTCACTTTAATGTTAAATGTATATTGTAAACCTGGAATTAATTGTTAATGCTCTGGTTTCTAGGTTCAAGTACTGTATATGCAAGCAAACCCGCGTTAAATCTCAAAAAGGACACTACAGCTAAAACAAGAGAATTAAGTAATTCTGTAAACATAGCATAGCATAGCTTTATATATACCTATTTAAAGGGATATTTGAACAAATTCGCAGCTGGGATGCTATAATAAGCTCCTACTAAGCTTGATGTTTAAGTTCAATGTTTTCTTAGAAAAGACAAGGCTTCAGAAAATATTAAATCCTAACTGCCATTTATATAATTTTTACTTTTAGAAAATAACTATGACAATTTTTATTGAAATATCATGTCATTAGGATTTAAAATTCTAGAAATAGACCGTCAGTTCAACTTCTTTAGAAGAAATTTTGCATAATTGGTAAACATTAGGCGATAGATTAAAACGTACAAAACATATGTCCTTTAAAAAAACACAGTTAACCCCAAATATGTTTTTGTGGCATCGCCCATTTTCTGAATATTTGATAATGTTGTTTTCGGTTGTTCAATACTTTGTAATTCTTTTAAAATTCCTATTGTTATTCGTTATTGTTTATCTCCATCAATATTAAGCGGAACAAAAAATAATTTTGCTCACGAATACTATGTAGATAATATATAAAAATAAATTATATTGAGAGGACGAAAGTATTTGAATGGAACTCATCGATATTTACCCTAATTTTTAGAGAAAATGAACCATTTAACTACCTATTGAACTACTTCTTTTTCTTTCTTGGGTTTGTGTGTGTGTGTGTGTGTGTGAAAGAGAGAGAGAGAGAGAGAGAGAGAGAGAGAGAGAGAGAGACGATAGACAGAAAGGCAGAAAAACACATTGTAATAGAATCCTAATCTCCAATAACGTGCTATTTAAATTGAGCATCTTCCAATGAAGCAGCACCAAGAGTTTTAAAACACCTAACCCATACTACTTTTTGCATGAAAAACGTTTCGTTACTTTTTATCTTCGTTCAATTATTTACATATTTTGTGTAATGGCTAGGCCATAAGGGGTCTAGCCAAATAAGCTCTTGTTCCGCTAAGATCTCCGAGATATTAGTTATTATTAGTCTGACCGATCCCATTTTTAATTTTTAAATGCTAAATCACTGTTCTTTTGTTTCTCATACATTGAAAGAATGGTATCCAAACTAGGCATTTTTAAACAATTTTAGCTGTACTTCATCCACAGAACCCTCATTGTAGGGAGTGTATAATGAAACCATTTCAGAAATATTTCATCTTGATTAACATGGAACAAAAGAATAAGGTTTTATAAGAATAACTTGAGAGGAGCTACAAAATATGGAGTAGCACATAAGGAAGTTACTATAAATTGCCAATATCAGGTTTTATTACTTATGTATTAATAATCCTCTTTTCATGCATATTCCAAAGTGAACTTTTAAAACACCAAAATTAAAACACAAATTCGGTTACACTACTGGACGCTAGAGCCTAAACTTTGGGAAATTGACGCTGGGCAAGGCCAGAGGTAAATACAAATATGTAGCACCACACTAAAACAGCTGTCGTCAGATAAGCAGAATCTTATAACGTTTTTCTTTGTCGCCTACTCCAAAACAGCAGTTTTTTAGACCAGGTGTAAGTTAGTGAAAACTTATAAGCTAATGAGATAGATAGTGAGTGTGTTTCTGGTGCGACAAGAAGTTATGTTCTCCGAGCGAGCTCGTGAGGATTGTTGCAATGTACAGTGAGTGCTGCGGAAGTCGTGTGCGATACCCTAGCGAGTAAACTATCCGGAAGAAGATCTTCGTCGTGTGTATTTCGTTACGCGTTACGTCTCGAAGAAAGTAAAGTGATATAATCGTGAAAACTGGACAAAGGTACATTATTAGACCAGCCAGTGTTAGATATACACATTATTTTACGGTATGTGTAGTATCATCTGCCCCATTTTCTTTCTCCATTAATTTGTTCCCTGTTTTCTTTTATTTATTATTACAGTGATATTTTATGTGCCTCTACTTTCTCACAAAATATATAGAAATTTGTTTTCTTAGAATTTACTAAATGAAAACGCCTGTAACATTGCCTATTTATATAAAATAATGGGAGCATACAAAATTATTTTATGATTCGAATAAATAACAGAAAACAGAGGGAAAAGGAATAATAGGAAAATATCTATCCCTCAGGAACATATTCCAAAGATAACAGATTCCTCAACATTCAGCTATCCAAGCCACAAACAAGGAGGATATCGCCTTCACTTCGCAAGGAAAAGAAGTTTGTCATAAGTTTCTTGCCTGCTGTGACATTTATTACTAACGTCACGATATATTTTTGCATTTCTGGTACAACTTGATGCGCAATACTGCTTGTGACAGCATCGTAACAAGTATATAAAGTTTCTCCTTCAGCTTCTGGAAGCTTTATACGACATTTCCTGGTATAACCTATCTCTCACTCTGGATAAAGTTATATCTTAGATGGATTCGTGTTTGAAAGGAAGGCCACTGTATATATCTGAAAACAAGTTTCCGGCTGAAATTTAATATATGTTCTCTTGGACTCTTTCAGCTACATTCAAATAATTCAACTTAATAGCAGTTGATTACGATGCTTATTCACACTCCACAAGTGCACATGATTTGATTCGCAATCCATAAAGCATCACAACACACAGTTTTGTGAAGGGGATAAAGGTATAAGTTCAGATTGGACTTAATATGCATCCACTTTACTTTTCTTCGTCTAACAGTTTTCCCGCAATAAATATCACATAAATTACCACTTGATGTTTTCTGCACGGTGTAACTGAATGGAAAGGTGGTGATGGAATGAGTGGCGGGAGAACCCGGAGAGGAACCGCCCAGCCACCCTTTCGTCCACCACGAATACCAGATGCAGATCCCTGGTATCGAACCCGGATCGCCTTGGTGACAGGCGAACGGTCTAACCGCTCGGCCACGGCGCCGCCACAACGAGAAACTAAGATTTTAAAAGCGAAGCCTATAGCAGTTTCATTCAGTTTGGTTGCTCTAATTAAGCTACCATGGCACTATACCGTTATGCCTAGATTTCAGTGTGCACTAACGACTATGTTGTGTAGTTCGGAATGGTGTGAGGAATAGCTTCTCTGGTTAGGATTGTCTCTCAGCATGTAAACGTCACAGTAGGGCACAAAATAACTATTCCTATTTTCCAGTGCAGGTCTAAGCATGCAAAACAATTACCTAACATAGTGTATTTTAAGTAAATTATCAAGTGCAGGTTTTAACATTCCGAAACAACTATGTTCCATGTATGAGAACAATGTATATCCCTAAATAATTTTTTTCAGAAATCAATTATAAGAAATACCGAAATACCTAATGAAAATAAATAAATGAATGCATAAAAATTACTGACCTAAATAATTTAAATGAATACAATAAAGTAGTTTACAAATTACTGCACCGAAAAAAAAAAACCCACATATTTTTACTTAAAATAGGTCTGAATCTAGAGAAGCTTCGTTCTGCACCACATGACGTGACAGGTGCATAATGGGATAACAGACGAATCATAGACTTGCGTTCATGACGTTCTTTATGGTGCACATATCTTCAAAGACAATTTTTCCTCCAGAACAGTTTTGAAGTAGGTAGTAAGAGATTCTGAGTCTGATTCCTGCAGATTTTGCAGTAATTTAATGACGAATGAAGACCTGAAATCTTCTTTAAGAGACGCCTGCAGATGCGGCACGGTTTTAGGGAAATCTTCAAAACCTACTTTATAGAAAAGACCCAATTAATCGTTGATTTTAGAATTGTCAGTGCACTACATTCTTCTGGATCAAATGTAAATCAAATGATCTATAGAGCAGCAGTACGAATTACAGCAGGGATCTTTGCTATGCAACAACTTGTACTTTAGAAGTGCTACCCCACACCTTGGACCAGGACATCAACTCAACCCCGTACGCTGCCAACTTCAATCTACTTCCTCTTGTGACCCAAAACCAAGGCCTGGCTATGATATTAAATTCCTCAATGGGACAAGCATTTTTTCCGGTAAACAACAAGGAGATATCAAATCAGATTTGAGAAAACATACACGAATAGCGAATTAATATTTTAAATCAGGCTGGTTTTCATCATAGCAACTAGTATTTTTACGTTTTGCAGTGTGTAGAATTAATACAGGTGGCAAAAACTAATTTTTCATATTTTGGTAAGAAGGCGGAGAAATTAATGTTTCTTCATATTTATCTTCATGTCTTTCGTTTTTAAAATAATTTCGTTAGCAATGAACCGTATTTTTTAGATACTCTATTTGGTTATTTTAGAGACACATTTAGGAACACAAAAAATTAGAAAGCACTTTTCTTCAGCAAATACGTCTGGAAAGGCTGTCTGACACAGTTGAACAACTGTTGCATTCTATGTGAACTCACATGTGAAAAATTAACTTCATCTGTTCTTGAGAAGTTTTTGTTTTCACTAATTGATCTTTCTATTGGCATAGCAAGCAGAAAGCGACCAGTAGCTTATTTTTGCTTTGTAAGTTTAAGTGTTTCACAATGATTAAAATGTATATGCTCCATGTTATTTGGTACATTTTGTTTAACATTTAATATTAGATACCCACGAAATCTACAAACCTTCTTTTTTTAAAGTAATGAAGTGAAACTACTTCAATCCCTTAAATTATAAGATGTTTTGAATTATTTTTCATTAATTTGGTTTTTTTTTTTTTTTTTTTTTTTTTTTTCATGTTTTCATGTTTTCATGTTTTGGTAAATGGTTTCATAGTTTGAAAATATTTTTCTTCATATTTTGACTTTCTATCACTCAATGACTCAATGGCAATTTGTTGAGAGGGACCTAGCCCCTCGACTGAAAGGCCGATGTCCCTGGCAGAGCACGCCCCGAAGAGATAGAAGAAACGAATGGATCCTAAGGGTGGCCAAAACGTTGTCACGACAGAGCAGGTGGCAGGGTCCCCACATGTTCTCAGAAGCACCCTGGCAGAGGCTGGCTTAGCTCCCTCCCCCTGCGGGCTAGTCCAACCCGTCCGTTCATCCACCCATCCATCCGTCCGTCCGTGCATCCGTCAATCCCGACCATCCATCCCATCCCGTCCCATCCCATTCTATCTTATCCCGTCCGTCCCGTCCCGTCCCGTCCCGTCCCGTCCCGTCCGATCTTATCCCGTCCCGTCCCGTCCCGTCCCGTCCCGTCCCATCCCGTCCCGTCCCGTCCCGTCCCGTCCCGTCCCGTCCCGTCCATTCCATTCCATCCGCCCCATCCGTCCGTCCGTTAGATTCTAGCTCAAACAGTTTTATGTAGTTTATTTTTCCCTACTGCTAAATGTGAAGATAGTTACGATTTTACCTTTCGCTTAAAGGTTTTACAGCATCTAAATATCAAATTGCCTATTAAAATATTTCGGGTCCCTATACGATGCTAAGCCACTAATGTTGTAAAGGTAGAGTTTTAGAGATTATGGCCTTGATATTCGATTAAGATTAGTTTTGGACTTAGATGTTCACAATAATTAGGTTCATTAGACAAAGAGTCATTAGGGAGGTAACATTGGAAAGTTTATAACATTTGTTCAGGAAATTCTACATTCTTCCCAAACTTCAATCATTTTTGGAGAGGTATATTTACCACAAACTAAAAGTTATTTCAGAATAGAAAGAAAAAACGTTTGGTCAAGCTTTTTTATGATGCTTGCTTCTATGACTGTAACAGAGTAACCAAAATCATCAAACCGCATCATGCAGAGCAACTTGACACTGAACATTTGATCAAGATCAAGGTGGTTTGGAGAATGAGCACTCAGAATTAATCACAATGGATCGCGAATGAATATAAACTATTATTTTAATATTGAATGTAAAATGTATTTATAGGATATCTTTACAAAGTGATAGGCTGTTTCACTCTTAAGGTTTAAGCTGTTCATGATGGCAGAAATGATTAAAATCGAATGAATCGCTTCAGTGGTAGTTTTGAACAAGAATACCGCTATATTTTGTATTAATTTATTTACTTACTGTAATACATAACTAATGTTCTATCCTCCAATACATTACTTATATTGGAAAACAGACATATCCTAGTAAGATTTCACACAGTTTTATAGCTTTAAGGTTGATGCTTTCGACAATATTAAACTAATGCAAAAATTTCGCATTTTATGCACTATTTAAATTACTTAACTATCATAAAATGGTATACAAAACTCATATTTAGGTGAGGCTGTTTCAACTTTCAAACTTAACGTAAATTGCATATAACATACTGGCGTATTATTTACACATATTGATAAACAATCTCGAGATTTGCAACTTGAATGATTGTTTGAGTGGGTGTACATAGTCAATATTTCTAGCCAAAACCATTAAAAGACAATGTACTGGTGGAACATTTGGCTGTGTTGTCTAGAAAATTCGAGCACGTGAAAACAAAACACTTTGCTAAATGGGTAGCCTAAAAGCAAGAAGCGCACAAAAGATATGTGCTTGTTGTTTTTTCCAGGGAAGTTTTCGATGTAGTCATAAGCCATCTACTCTTTTCAAAGTTTAAATAGTCCCGCAGGGTGAGATAAAGTCCAAAGTTTGCAGATTCGGAGTTTCTGCATTGTTATAAAATGCAAAGTTTGCAAGATGTTTCACACTTTCTTGTTGAGGCGTGAAAATAAACGGAAACTGGATTCTAACAATCCAGGTGAATTGTTTATCTTTTAATACTTAGCGGCCATATTGGCATTCCTTTGAAAATTAAAAGTAAAGTAGAACTTTACAGGTGGTAATTTAAAGCATAATATGAACATGAGGATGATATTTTAAACAGAGATCAGCTCAGTTTTGTGCAATTATAATCTGTTGCAAATTATTATATTATGCAACAAGAGCATAATGCCAACAATTAAGATATGAGTATTGCATTATACTAAAGCTTCATAAGGCTATTTATGCTCGATTATGTGCCTAAGCTTAAAACATTCATAAAGTGTATTAATATTTTTTTACTCTGCTTGTTATCACTGGTGCTCGACATTTTAACCATGTGTTTGTTATTCGAGTGTACACACATGAATTGTTAGTTTCGCTTTGAACTGCAAAATTATTGATTTAGTTGTTACGAATGTTGGCCTTGACACAGTAATACGTAGAGTACATATGGTATACCCCTTAAAAAAGTAGACTTCCCAATACATTAAGACAAATTTAATTTGTTAACAATATTAACACGAATTATTAAATTTTAACGAGTTGTTATTCGATTGAACATGTGAGACTCATTAGTTTCGCTTTCAGCTAAGGGAAATGTGCACAGACGTCAAAGTATTGATTAAAGCATGCTGCTCTTTTGATTGGTGGTTAACAGTGCCCTTATGATCAGGTAAACCTTTGATTGGTAGATAGCAGTATTGCAATGACGAGGTGGATATAATGAAGTCCATTGCACTGTTGTATAAGGGCTATATTACGGCAAGGTCGAGCCGTATTTAATAGCTAAATTTATTAGTTCTAAGCCACTATACCTTGCTCGTTTAAGTAGGAGGGACAGAAACTATGAACTACAGTGCACAAATAGCTCTGAATAGCACTCAGCTGTTTTCTTCGAAGAGATTATTATAGAGTACACGAGCGAAATTTTGAGCAAACATTGAGTTTTAAAGAACTATACAACACACTCAGCTGATCAATGTCATTAATTTATTAATTGTCACACAATTTTATTTAGCTGATAAACATACCGAGCGGGATGGCTCAGGCGGTAACAGTGGCGGCTCGCATTCGGGAGATCGCGGTTTCGCTCCCCTTGATGGACCTTCCTGATCTATGGCAAGTTCCCCAGGGTCAGCAGGCGAATGCTAGGAAGGATTTCCATATCCTCCTGTCGCTCCATTTCGTTATACAAAACATTTTATTTCACCCATTATCCCGTTAGGTTTCTTTCAGGGTTGGAAGCGTCAGCGAGCGGCAACGTCCGGCCGGACGTTGACCCTTAGGATCCATTCGCCTCATCCATCGTACCGGGGGATGCTCCGTGAGGGGCATAGGCACAAAAGATCCCCTTTCGGTCGAGGTGCTAAGTCCCCTCCACGAGTTTTCATTGTGTCATTAAATCATATAGCTACAATTTTTGTGAGCATTATCAGATAAAGATGTATTCGAATTTGAATGTATTAAAAATGCAGCGTCAATTAACATAAAATAGAATAAGAATGATTTTTAAATGCTATATAAAAGTATGGAACAGTTTGTATGGAACAGATCATGTGAATGTAGCGCATCAAGTTTGGTTAATTTATTAAAAATAGTTACACAGATTTTCATGAAAGTGGCAAATAGTCAAAATATTTGCATTTGTTTGGTTTTGATAGTGCTTAACGCCCGCTTTTACTACTATGGCACCTTAGGCTTTGACACTGATGATACCTGGAATAAAGATGGAGTACCGGTGGAATGAGGTGGCGGGGGAAACCGGAGAACCCGAAGGAAATCCGTCCCAGCGCCGCTTCGTCCACCATGAATCCCATATGAGGTTGCCTGGGATCGAACCCGGGCCGCTTTCGTGAGAAGTGAATGATTTAACCACTCGGCTACTGCGCGACCTGAAATAGTTGCATGACTACCTATTAGCGCTTCTATCTTTAGTTTTCTGTGAACAATCTGTGAAGTATTCTTCGTTATTTTTGAAAAACTGCTAAACAGTAGAAGATAACTGAAACCGAAATTGTGAACGCCATAATTATGGATATAATACTGCATCACATGGCGGAATTAGATAATCAGAAAATGTTAAAATTGTTACGTGTATAAATGTACGAGATCTGGGAATATTAGTTGTGACTAAAATTGTCAAAAGCCACGAAAAGGTACAGACAAGTCATTAGTGGCAAGCTTCAGGTAGTCGAGCGAGACCTGGTAAGACCAGTTTTCCTGGAAATCGCTCAGCGCAGGTGTGAGCCTGAAAAATAAGGGATGGTCGTTTCTTCGAAACCCTGTCGCTAATTAGGAAGTGAAAGGTATAGTGAGCGTCATAACGCACAGAGACTTGCCTGCAAGAACCCGGAGAGAAAGGGTCGTTGAGAGTTACTCTCCAGAACCCGACGGGGCAGTACAGTGGCCCTCCAGAATCCAACGGGGCAGTACACGTGCCGCCCATACCGCCGAACGAGCATCTCAGCACCCGACTTGTATTCCGGATCCTCAAGTGTGAGGACACATTATAGTTAATACTAACAATCTTCTATCTTAGTAAAGACACGGTAACGACTCAACTAATTTAATAACGATCGGCAAATCTCATGCTTTCTTATTTTGGTGAGAATAAAAGTGTTTCAACGAAGTTCTGGTTTTATTCGCAAACACTCACGCATACCCTGATGTTAAGATCACATGCCAGAGCCGCCGGAGCAGAACACATCAGAAAGTAGCATCCAGCGTAGGAGAGTGGAAGGAGGAAAGACGATTCGACATCATAACAAAAGCTTAGAACACAAAGAATGTTGAGTATATGGAACGTCATAAAATGTGATTCTTGTGTTTTTAAACATGGATTGATTATTCACCAAAATGTAACGCGGAATGCGAATTGTTGTCCTTATTTAATGTTTTATTATTAGATGACTTTGTCATCTAATTTCATTCCTCCGAGTTTTTACCTTTGTAAATTTGTCCAAAAGCAAGATGTTCAGTTGCTTTATAATGGTTTTGTAATCTTTGAGTTTCTATTGTTATCTATTAACTTAATACAGTAAGTCCACGCACACATCCACACTCCCATTCTTATTTCCAGATCTCTGGAAAGACGGGAATAATCCCAGGTAAAGAAAAATTTCCACCCTCCAGTCGGAAATTGAACCCGGAACCTCTGGTTTTAAAGGTTAGCATCAGAATTACCAGATCACTGAAGCAGTCTCTCGAATTGTTTTCAGCATTAACATTAATTTGAGATTATCTCTAGCCCAAAATAGCGTATGGCTCACATTCGGGAGATCATGAGTTCGGTTCCCGCGGACGACCTTCCTGACCCATGGGTCCTTTTCTGTGTCACCAGGCAAATGCTGGGAAAGATAATCACATCCCCCGAATTTACCGTTTCTCCATTTCCTTTCACCTTCATTTGTATCCGGTCTTTCCAGAAGTGTTGGTAATGGGCGAGTTAGATCCTGCTGTGCGAGGACTATGCGAACTGTACCTGCTGCTCTCGGCGGATGCGTGGCGTTGCAGTCGCCTGAATGTGGCTGCTTGGCGAACACTGGTATCGGGATGAAGAATCTCCAGCACAGGTTAGGGATCCTCACGCTGGCTTGCGCTACTCGCCTGGGTTCCAATACGCCCGTATAATGCTCTGCTGCCTGAGCCTCAACAGTTGGCTCAGTGTCAATAGATTTACTGGCATGTAAAAGAACTCCTGCGGGACAAAATTCCGGCACACCGGCGATGTTGATGTGATCCTGGCAATTGACAGCGTCGTTAAACAACAAAATAATATTCCCTCCGTCTATACTCTACCTCCACCTCTCAAGCCAAAAGTTTATCATGAGTGAACTACGTAATATGAGCAGAGCTTAGTAATCCTGAGAGGTTTCAAACGGTTGCAATAATAATAAATAAGAATCCGATGTTTAAATTCATATGACGTTCTCTACCCCTTCTTCAACAGACTGTTCTTATAAAAGCTCATTCTTATATGTGCTTCATATTAATCGATATAAACTTCTGTAGCACTACTTTTATTACACATTTTCTTGTAGGTACAAGGGGAATAGGTAACACACTAGGCTTAAGCGATTGTCAAATCTTTTAAGAGCTAGTCGTTTTATGACTGCTTTAAAATTCTGTTCCATTTGCATGGCAAGAACAAATACGAATAACGACTTCCCGTTTGAAAATTAGGGATGAAAGTAACATTTCCTGTTTGTCTTTGTATTTTGCACCGGAAGTCACGTGATTCAAACAGTGAATGTCCTTTAAGGTGCTCCAGTGGCGACCAGTCGCTAGTCGGTATTGGAGAGGAATTATCCTGTGTGACGCAGTAAAACATTTTTTCAGTGCCTGGAGTAACTTTTCTTAACTCTCTTAATTTTGTGATAACGGTAGTTATTAGATCTGCTAAAATGGTTTAAAAATGTGTCGTTATCAATGTTTCTAAATACTATTATAGATTGTGCCAAAAATACAATGAAACTGAAAAGCGTGGTCAGTTACAAAATAAACATTGCAAGAAAATATACTAACCGATAGCCTTAGCTGTTTCTTTTACTGCCTTACACGCATTTTGCTTCAAAAATAATCTAACACATTCATAATTATTTGGCGTTCCTTACTTCTTAATTTACCAACATATCGTCTCTTCCTAGCTTCCCCCTCCATAACTACAAATATTTACAAAAATATTAAACAAATAACGCGATAACAGCTCACAGTTACACACACGGCTTCTTTCGAACTAATGTTAGTGCTGCTCCTTATACTATCTTCTGTGTCAGGCCTGACGCTGAATAGATGAATACCTTTTGTTTGCCTTACTGGATAAAAGAAAGAGGTTACTGCCTTTTGGTTTATTTTAAAAACTTTCTCCAACCTTCCTCAACATTTGTTCTCGCTGGTTCCCTGATGTAAACTCAATAACAAAAAGGTTTCACACTGCGTAACTTTTGCAGTGCACAGATATGAAATTTTCCGAAAACATTTAATTTAAAAAATTATAACACTTAACTGGGTAAACATAGAGAATTCAAAGTAGGCAGGTAGTAGCACTATAGTTTACTCTACCCAAGAACAAAATATAGATGCATTCTAGCAGTTAGTGTGTTAGTTAGTGCGTGATGAGTATAGAAACAGCAAATATCGGACTTCTATTGAAAAAAACGTTTTCTGAAGAAATTTGGGCCTATAGAAATGTATAATGACTCTAAAAAGGATGTAACCTGATAGAGAAAAAAATTCTGCATAGGATAATGTGTTCAAATCTGAAATTTATAATAAATGAATATTTATACCATGCTATTAGGAATCTGGCAACAGTGCGAGGGTAGAAAAGGACGCGGCTAATGGCAACTTGTATGCACTAGATAGAGACAGAGATGTCCCATTTAACTCCATACTGTCTTCTAAGAGTGGAACGCTATATAGTATCAGATCGTCTGTTATTTTTCAGTAGCTATCAACAAATTGGGTTCAATATTGTTAAGAATTAGCCTCTTGTGAGTCAACTAATCCATCCTTTACTTAGTTATTTCAGGAAGTTATGCCAAGAACACGAGTTAGGAATACATTTGGACTATTTGATACCTCTGTGTAACAAACTGCGGCAGACGATGTTGCAAATTATAACCTAAGTGTCAGAGCAGTAGCAAAGAAACACAATATGTCATGTCATACTGCATTGGTACATTAAAGAGAAATGTGTGTGTGTGATGCCAGCACACCGATGGCTGGCGTCGGTTATAGAAGTGTTAAACTTGTGTTCTCTGATAAACAAGAAACAATAATAGCTGAATATGTTATTAATGTGTCAGCGATATTCTACGGACTTTGTCCTAAGAACATCCGCAAATTAGGTTATGAACTGGCAACCCTAAACAATACACCAACACCATCGACTTGGGTAGATAACCAAATTGCTGGTCCAGACTGGTTTTCAGCATTCATGAAGAAGAATCCTCAGTTGTCTATTTGGTCGTCTCAACTCACAAGTCTCGCTAGAGCAACGAGCTTTAATCCAACAAAGTGAATGCCTTTTTTTTTACAATCTGTGTTATACGTGTGTCACAAATTGTGAATCTAAATGTTTGTTTGTTTGTTTGTTTGTTCATTTATTTAACTACGCAGTGAAATGTGCAAGGCCTGTATGCGAGACTAACCGTTTTCCTTCACACTTCAATACGCGCTCCACTGAGATCATGGGCCTTGCAGAAAGCATTAGAACTCAGTTGCAACATAGCATTCGTTCCGCCCATTCTGCGTCATGTTTTCTACGGCACGCCTACTCGAAGGTACCATCTAACCTGAAAATATACTACTCTTAATAAGTAAAATTATAAGTCCAAAAATGTAGCAAATACTCGATAATTACCTGTAAAAAATCCGTACTTACACTATTTACAGTCTCTATGTACCCACAGGAACAAAAAGATGTGCCTCATCTCTAGAACGCATACATATGTGCCTCCATCCATACATCCAAACATACGCACACAGATACATAACTAGACAGTCTGACATACCTATTCGTTGAAAACTGCAGCTTATTTGGTGCTCGTGGAGCTGTTTTCTGCCGTCTCTGCCGTTCTCTGCGTTCCAGACTCGTTTTACTTTCTCTAGTACGTATAGTAAATATAAGTACTGCATTCCATCTAAAAATTCGATGTCGAGATTTCACCGGAAACATATATTTTTAGGCCCCTTGGAAAAAAAAAAAAAGCATTTTTAGAAAACGGTCCATGAGTGTGTTCGTATGCCTGCGTGTGCGTGCACGTGTGTGTATGTCAGTCTGTAAGTCTGTGGACAGCATAACTCAGAAACGAAAAGTCTAAACCAAAGTCAGTATTTAAGTTTTAAGGATACGGCACGAAGATTTTGAAGAAAATTTCTCCAACATAAACTACCCTTTAAATGGAAAATTTTACGAAAACTTTGATTTTCTCGCAAATGACTACCAATTTTTATTAAAATGCCATAAGTTTGAGATATTTTATGGCAAACAAAATTAATATTTTGAATTTCCTTGCTATAACCTATGTAGTCCTGTTTACTCTGAATGATTTTTGCATAACTGGTAACCGTGAGCGATAGACCAAATCTTATTACACAAAAGTTTATATCTTGCTAAAACACAGAATTTATGTCCGAATAAATTGTTTTGTAGTGTGAACCATTTCGGAGATATTCCTTGTTATTTGTGCGAGTTTTGGAAAACAAAATGTCAAATGGAAGATTGTGATTCATTTGTTTATATCTTAGCCGTGCAAAGAGAACGGAAGCTTTAAAAGATTTCACTATGCTCAAAGCATAGTATTCCTATATTTTCCTTGTACCTACAAGGAAATAAACAATAAGATAATTTCTGAAATGTTTATCTCAACTAACACGAAGAAGTTAAAGGAATAGGAGTTAGTTAAGAATGATTAGTACAAGAGTAGAGATAGTTATGTGAGTTTAACACATCAGATTTTGTCCACGGGTACATTGCGTGTACATTCCATGAGTTCTGGTTTGACCCAATCTTTTATTATTCCACTTTTACACTATGTCTAATATTTAAACTTATACGTGTATTTCTTATTTCTGACGCGTATGTTTTATGTGCTACTTCGACGCATATTCCTTAATGGAGGTTATAATTTGTATATTCTCTGACGCAATGGTCGTTACAAGTATGCCTTCTCAACTTAACATAATTACTGTTATGTCTCTGCATTTTCTCTGTGTTCCTTGCTATTTATTAACTCAATGCTTCTTTTTTTCTGATATTCCTTAAATGTACCCTTGCTCTAGCGCAGTGTTCTGGCTACTGATGACTTTTTTCCTATACCAACCTCCATTTACCTTTCCTTTCTAGTGTTTTCTCTAGCACTTATAGTTCTTTCTGTCTGTACATTACACTAACGATATTAACCGTCAACTGACTCTGTGTCTGGTGGCCAGCATATTAGCTGGCGGATCCAAAATTCCGGCTGGAGAGTGCGAATTTTTCCTTAGGATTACTTCCTATGCTAAGTATGAGAGTCTGAATGTGTGTGTGTGTGTGTGTGTGTGTGTGTGTGAGAGAGAGAGAGAGAGAGAGAGAGAGAGAGAGAGAGAGAATTTAAAGACAACATAAATAAACCAATGATTAATATAAACAGTTAACGAGCAATAAAGGATATTATCTCAGATATCTCAGTTTTATTTGGGTTCTGTTTGGGCTTATTACGTATATAAATATTATTTTCTTTCCGTTATCCTAGATTACGTACGTGTGCTAAGTTACACCCAATTTACATTTATTTTAATAAGTTACAACATTAATTCATGCGCTACTTGAGTTTATTGAAGTGACTAATTAAATATTGATAATGCGTATATTATTTTTATTCTTTTTTTACTGTAACAATGACAATAATAATAACAACAATGGCTACTTTTCAATCAAATAGCTTCTAAATTGGCCTCTCAGGGACCTAACGAGGCTAAATTCACCCCGGACCAGGTTTCCCAGCAGGAGAGAATCGCACCCGGTAACGGGAGTCGAAACCAGGTCTCTTGCTTGATAAGCAACGGCGCTACCACCGCGCCAGGGACCAACTGCTTTTTACTATACTTAAGTAAATTATATTTCCATTTCCTTTGCCTTCAATGCGTTTTATAAGCTACTGTTAGATTTTAATTATTACTTATTTATATTTCGTATCTTGTGGGGCTTTCTTAGTTTGAATGACGCTTTAAGGAGTGAAAGTCGTGGATGTTTGACGCATCAGAACTTTTTTTCTCATATTTTGCAGCAGCCTCGTTCTATTCCTTGCTTTTTTTGTCTTACATTAGGTTCCTCGAAGGAATTTTTCTCTTTCTTTGGGTGAGATTTTTTTGTCCCAGAAGCTATACTAATAACTGCAAGGGAAGCAAAGAAAGAAGGCTGTTATTCTTCGATGGAATAAAAGTATGAATGGTGAAGGCGGCTGAAAGGTAGTGGCAGTCCATAGCACTTTGAACTGGATGCAAAGGGAGAAGATTGGAAGGGAGAGAATTAAGAAAACGCGATATTCCAGCAGGAGTAGTTGTGCAGAAGAAAGCGAGGGTCTATTTCAAGCTGTCTTATACCTCGTGCCATAATATTTATTCATGAATCATTTTTGAAGAGACGCACACTTTTTATTTCGTCCTCTTCTCTGCCCAAACAGTTAGTTAAAAGTTTCTTTCTAATCTTTCCTTTTTATCATTTCGCGTTTTTCCTCACGCTTCAGAAGATCAAAGCGGATCCTAAATATAAAACTAAAACACTCGCCACATGTGCTTCCTCTCATCCGCTATCAGAACGCCTCCGCTTCTTACTTTCTTTTATTTCTCTGGAAACGTCTTGAAGCGTTTTATTTGCGACATTTTTCTCTCTTGCCATCTCTGTCACAGAAATGTTTATTCCCTAAGAGGGACTTGCAGCGCAATACCACCAAAGCGATCCGTTGCTCATTTCCATGTAGGGATTACTTCCTCGTAGTTAATGTAAAGTAGTGCAAACTTTCGGTTTGAGTGGTACAAAATTCAACCGAAATCTTTCACGGGTTGCAGACGGATGCTATGAGAACACTAATGCGGCATATTTATGCACTATGACGACAAACTGTGAATTTTTCGAGTATTCGTACTGGCAAATGCAAATAAATAAAAACAGTAAAAAATATGCGGTACTGATTTCTACGTGTAATTTCCTTTCCACAAGTGCAAAAATCAGAATATTGTGCGTTACTCCAAGTTATGAATCAACGGTGGTGGCGGTGGTGGCGGCGGTCGAGGTGGTGGTGGTGGTGGTGGCGGTGGTGGTGGTGGTGGTGGTGAAATATCCGGTTTATGAAAATGAGGTCTGCTAAAAAATAGGTTAGGATGGAATTATCCAATTCTCTGCATAGGTCAGCTATTGAAGAATGCTCTTTCCTAGCTCTCTGTTCGCCTTTCGTCACCTCTAAATACACTTCATCTGGTGCTCTACACTGATGCTGAGATACTTATAAAATATCCTTGCTCCTTCTTGTTAATCTTCCGCCACATTTCTTGAACTTTTCTTCCACGCGAACCCATGTTATTACACCGTTTAATGTTTCTCTGTACTTTCGGTAAGCATTACAACTGTGAAGGGCACATAACTTTCTGTTCAAAACTAGTAGATTTCTCCCTTACGTGCAGTGTTCGATACACGGCCGCCTTTTTCACATCTACGATATCCCTTAAATCTAAACTAATTTGTCTAACAATGCTCTGACAGCTTGTTTCGCAACATTCCTTTTGACCGCTTATTTCGTTGACCGCTTTTTTCATACATTCTATTCCAGGATGTTCGAGAAAACAGTACTACGTCATTCTCGCCTGTATATAAGTGGCGGGGAGTTCTTGGGTGTCATTAAATTGTGAAAAAGACAACTGTTATCAGATAGTTCGCGCACTTGGGAGTGCGTGTGTGTATACAATCGTTGAGAGAAATTTCAGGGGGTATTCTCAGATACAGTCCTGGGCATTTAATCGTCGTGTCAGAGTTGAAGGAATGTTGGAACAATTTTTAGTGAGTGAACGTCAGAGTAGAACAGCCGAGCAGTATTAGCGTTTTGTGTCAAGATCACGAGAGGGCAGAATAGCTACGATTTGCAAAGTCGCCAGTTGTAAGTTGTGCTAACCGTAAAACAAAGTTTCGGGGCTTCAGTGTTAGAATAGAAAAAAAGTGACAAGAAGAAATGTACTGAACTTTGTCATTTTGTCACAATACATCCAGAGAGACAACAGTATAGTAATAGCACAGCGTGTTCGGCAGTCAATGTGATATTGGGATCAAACGCTCTCCATGTGTAGTGTAAGTTTGGAGGGAACCCAATTTTAATTTCTCGCGTTTTTTTCAAGGCTTAAACAGAAGTTACGGAGATATTTATATCGAATATTTGAACAAATTGTGGCCATGCAAGGAACACAAATCAGGGGAGCTTTACCAGTGGTGCATTGACAGTTTTGATTTTGATCAACTGCAGACATGACCTCAAAGACCACAAGTACTTCCAAAGTGCTCGCCGAACACTCCTCTGTAGCCGCCGAAAGTTCGTCCGTTGAATTCTGTGACTGCCTGTATATGGGTCGGGGCGAATTACGAGCACTATTATTCGAACTTGTACTTGGCAACGAAGAAGCTGGGAAGAAATTACCATTTTGGCACCTCCCTTATGAAAGAATTAGACCAGAAGTAATTCAGTTTATAGCATCCATAAATTACTTGCGGCTAATTATTTCAGTAAACTTGTAAGGAAAGAGCACCATTGTTATTATAACATCACTTGCCAAACTTGCGTTGCTTTTTGTAAGAGGTTGTTAAATAAACAAAATTGAATTATAATACGCAGTCTTTTCATACAAGTAACGTTCCTATAGGCCCGCATTTGGGAGGTCATGAGTTCAATTCTAGTAGCCGAAATTCTGACCTATCTGTTCTTCTGTGGGTTTCCCCGGGTTCCTCTCTGTCCATTTCACCTCATTTCTTACTTCATTTCATCGTTCATCGCAGTAAGTTGTTTCAAGGTTCTAAATGTTGGCGAGAGTTTTGGTTTGAGTGTCAAGTGCATTACTCTCTATAAAGCATTATCCCACAGGGGAGGTCTCCGGTTCCCAGGACCCCATCTGGTGTGCACTTTAGCCCGCAGGAGAGAGGGCTGCTGGTAGTACAAATAGTTATCGGGGAGTTCAAATCTGTAGTAGTTAAGGTGCCTGCCCTCTGCGGTTGTCTGTCCTCCGTCCTTTGTATCCTCTCACATCACTACTCGTCGTCCCCCACAGTCTAGGGGCAGCATGCCAGTCTCTGGTTACCAAGCTCGCGGGTGCAAACCCGGCGGTAGAGAGCGTTGGAGTTCATTGGCGCAAAAAAAAAAAAAAAAAAAAAAAAAAAAAAGTAGTATAGCTTTCTTTGGAAGGGAAGCAAAATAAAAATAAGTAAACAAAATCTGAATATTTTACCCCCATACTCTGGGACGTATATTCTAGCTGTAACATTTATTTCCCCCCCAAAATTAGCAACCAAAGCAACTGAGGAACCCTCTATTTTACATCGTACCAACTACAACTGCATTCACTGGCGCTCAACGAACCTATGCTCTGGTAGCCAGTGCATTCAACTTCTATTACTAAAGGTGTTTATAAGTTTATCTATTCAATTTTTACCTCTATATTATATCCCTTTAATAATTTATTAATAGGTTGATATTTTATATGTTGTTTTAGTAATTACCCCTGATGCCACGATAGTGAAGACAGGGACGTTGAAGGAGTTTTAAGTACTTACTAGTTATATACTTTATTTATTATCCCTATTTATATTTACTACACCGTTAAGTTAAAACAGCTTTTCTCTTTAACTGCATTTATTATGTACTTTGTTGTCTATATTTTATTTATTACGTTACCTATTACTTGTCTTCTGCTATTTCTAAACCTTCACAGTATGTTGTGGTCTCATGTTGTTGATTTATGACCTGTAAAAGAAACTCAAGCCTCATAAAGGCTTGCAAAATGAAGCGGTCTTTCACGGCCAATACAGAATGCGACACCGACAACCATTGCAGTTAAAAGGCGTCCATAAATAATAACTGAATGAATATTATCCCTTCCACCAAGGTGGCACCCCGTCAGGCCGAAAAGCTTAAGTCCCTCCTCCGAGCCTTGTTAAGTACCTATGTGATTAAAAATCTGATGTGTTGCACTCACATGACTTTCTCTACTCTTGTACTAACCATTTTTACAAACCCTTATTCCTATATCTCCTTCGTGTTAGTTGAGATAAACATTTGCAGAAGTTATCTTATTACTTATTTCCTTTAGATACAAGGGAAATATGGGAATACAGTAGGCTTTGAGCGATAGTCAAATCTTTTGTATAGTGAGATTTGGTCTATCTCTTACGGTTTAAGTTATGCAAAAGTCATCCAGAGTAAATACAACTACGGGCTATAGCCAGAAAATTCAAGATATAAATTTCATTTGTCATAAAAATATCTCAAACATATGATATTTTAATCAAAATCGTTAGAGCCATTTTCAAGAAAATAAAACTTTTCGAAAAATTTTCCATGGATGGAGCAATTTTCTTCAAAATCTTCGTGTCGCATCCTTGAAAGACATTAAACTTAAATACCAACTTAAGTTTTTAATCTACTTTTCATTTTTGAGTTATGCTGTCCACACACACACACACACACACACACACACACGTGCGCGCGAATTTTTTCTATAAACGCTTGTCTTTTTTTTTTTTTTTTTTTTTTTTTTTTTTTTTTTTTTTTTTGTATTCAGGGGGCCGCAAAACATATATCCAGTGAAATTTCGACATCGAATTTTTGGGGTGAAATACAGTAGGTATTACCAGTAGAGAAAGTAAAAAGGCGCGCAAGGTCAAGTGGGCCCACGCAACTGTTTGCGTGTACGTGACTGGAATGGAATGGAATGGAAACGGCAGAAACAAAAGGGACCTTTCTAGCGCCTTCTTAAGACTTCTAGCCGAGACATCGCGATGCGTGTAGGTGGAGAGCTTCTCGAAAGGTATCAGAGGTCAGCCGCTCTATAAAAGGAGGAGAGGCAACAAACAGGAGTTGGTGAGTTCAGTTTTTAGAGTTTGAGAGTGACAGTTACAGACAGGACTCGGTGAATGTGTCAGTGAGTGCAAGATAGCGTGTATCTGTGTGTCGTCGTGAAAGTTACGCCGGTGCATCTAAAGATCAATGAGCGTCCAGTACGACGTAGTAGTGCATGAGTCAATGAAAGCGAAGGAAGGCACTGAAAGGACTGAGCAAGGTTGTGAGAGCAGAGGTTTGCTTTGAGACAATCCGTAAGACTGTAGTTGTATTAACGACGGGAAGAAAACCGTGTATTTATGGTAAAATTTAGACACACTAAAGAACTTCACAAAGTAACCAGACTGACTTTGTCATTGTGTTGCAATATGTAGTAACAGAGATTTTCAAGTTATTTGTTTTGTTTGTTAGTATGACTGGTTGTGAAAATATTATATTTGGACCACCTTATTACTTTACAGACGTCTCGCCAAAAGTGCCGATTTTATCTCGGTTCTCGAGCGCAATGCTATAAATTGTCCTCGCGTGCATATTCGCCGTTAGCTTCCCCAGCCTCACGTTATGTCCTAATACTCGACGTGCTTCACACCAATATCCGACTGATAGATGGGACACTTACTACGAGTAACGACACCGCTTTAACCGTTCCGTTGACTATTCCTTCAGTTTATTCCTTTCTAATGTCACTTTGAAGCAGATAAGCGAGTCTTTCTGAATGTACCATGCACGTTACTCTACGGAAATCCCATGAGAAGGACAAATAGTAGAGATTTTAGGCAAATTCTTGCTTCCATTAGACAGTTATGGTGCTCTTGTGGGCTCTTCTCCTAAGTGGAATGTACAGTCTGGAAGACTCGAGCAACATCTTTTAGTGATAATCTTAAGCGGCAGAGGAATTGATGGTGCTCCGTAGATATAAACCAGCTTTAGTAGGCTTAGCAGGAAGATAAATAATTAATGAATTGGAAGTTATTTTTCTCAGTGGATCAATTCAGCCTTTCATTTTATTATAAGTCGAAAGAGCCAAGAGGCAAAACCTCTTTCCTAAATGATTATTTTGCGTTTGCTGGCAATTTAATTTATTTGTATCTATACCGAGAATTATAGCATCTTAGCACTACGGGTTAGGATGTTAATATAAATGTTTAATAACACTTTCTTTCTGCAAATTTTATGTTGGGAGATCATGTCCTAACGTTTTTTAATTGTTTGCTATATACGTACTTACATAGAAATTTAGATTTTATCAAAAATGGCGGAAAGGGCTTTGTCTGAAATATCGTAGATTTAAGATATTATAGCAAATTGCCTACATACTTAATGCAAGTACATTAGAAATTATAAATTATTTCCCACTTTTATATGCATAGAGTAAATAAGCATTTAATTACTTTCAAAAGTAATATTCTATCTTAATTTATTTCAGACGCGAGTATATGTCAATTAATTTTGACTTTTCATAGCCATGTTAGTGTTCTTAGGGTAATTCTCAGTTAAAATCCTAAAATAAAGTTGCATTCATCTCCACGGGAAGAACACTTGTATTTCATTACATTGGAGCAACTGTTTCCAAACAATTATAAAAATTACAAATTCAGCATGATACCAGAATTATTGACCAATAAGATTAATAATTTTATAAAGAAATGACACTGAGGTGGGTAAATGATTGTAATAAATAATTTCCATATGTTAAAATCAATGCATAAACTAAGAAGCATCAGCTAGAATATTGTTAATGAATAACAACTTATAGCAACTTGAGGAAAAGCGCTCGTACTTTAAGACATTCCAATGAAATCAGTCAGCAAGAAATTCATTAGCTCCTAGAATTCATTACGTTCAGTAATCATGAAGTTTGAAATTAATAATGATAATGATATTGATAATAGTAATAATAATAACAATGTCAAGTGACAGAGAAATTGATAGTTACTCCATAGATAGGCTTAACAAGAAGGTAAATAGTGAGTTGGAACTTCTCTCAGTAGAACAGTTCAGCCTCTCATTTTATAATAGTCGAAAGATTTAAGAGGCGAAACCACTTTCCTGACTTGTTATTTTGCTTTTTGATGGCAAGTGCATTTACTTGTATTTGCAGAACACTAAACGTTAGACATAGAATTTGGCCACTAATTCAGAAACCGAGAATTACAGCGAATTCCAACCTTGTCTCTTTGGAGACGTGTAATTAGCTGCTTTCCCCCACCTCCTCTTTCAGTCGGAGTGTGAATTACGCCTGTGGCGTGTAGACTTACAAACAGTCAGTAATCCAGTGACGCACACAAACAGGCGATTCCATTCCAGTTTCTAAGTCCTGTCATAACTTGAATTTTCTGAGAATGTCCTCAGGAAACCTCTTCATTCTGGATGCTTTTGCATAAATGATAAACAGTAAGAGGCAGACGAACGCTTACTAAATAAAGAATAAACAAACAATTTATGCCAAATACTTCTGTTTTCTTTTGAATGAACCATTTCCAAGATATTCCTTATTATTATTATTATTATTATTATTATTATTATTATTATTATTATTATTATTATTATTATTATTATTATTATTATTATTATTATTATTATTATTATTATTATTATTATTATTATTATTATTATTATTATTATTATTATTATTATTATTATTATTATTATTATTATTATTATTATTATTATTATTATTATTATTATTATTATTATTATTATTATTATTATTATTATTATTATTATTATTATTATTATTATTATTATTATTATTATTATTATTATTATTATTATTATTATTATTATTATTATTATTATTATTATTATTATTATTATTATTATTATTATTATTATTATTATTATTATTATTATTATTATTATTATTATTTATTATTATTATTATTATTATATATATATATTGTACTTATCTCAAATAGGGTTACATTACATTTTTATCACTTGACCTTGCAAGGAGAACGGAATTTCCAAGGCAACCAGTTCTTAAAACATTTCACTATCGCTTAAAGCTTACTGTATTCCCATATTCTCCTTACACCTACGAGATAATTAGCAACAAGATAATTTCTGAAAATGCCTGTGCTGAGTAAAATGTAGTAGATAGAGAAATAAGCTTTTGCAAGAATAGTTTGTATAAGTATGATTATAGTCCTGAATATAGTTTCTCTAAATTGAGGTATATTAAAAGTCCATATTACAATACGTAGCGCGACGATCACTTGGTGATCTTCTAAGACTACGCACTTAGACTTTGTCACCAAATGTTGATAGACTTCTTAAACCTAAGCAGTACCAACGAAGTCGCTAACGAAGAGATGTTTATCGCATAAGATTAGAAAGTACTTTCGTAAATCAAACCAAACGTACATACAACAAATCCTCCTGCACGTCCGATTTTTAAACTATGGCAAAGTCCGATGTAGTGGAAGGAGGTAAATCCAACCTCCCCTCTTTCGTAAACGTCGGACATTGCTGCACTAATGCTTACAACGGTGGCCCATATGCTTACTAGTACATTCTTTCCGAAATTTCTGTGTTGTTTTAGCTGGTGGATCATATAACGATTTTAAGTACTACGTACATACTTTAAAAATGACTGAACGATTGCGAATAAACTACCTATGCTTAAGGTACTTTTATGCCAAACTGCTTCCTCAACTTAATGTAAATACGTAGGAAATTAGACGTGCTTTCCCTTTTATATGTGTATCCTAAACACAGGGCCCAATTAAGTTGGTTCTCAAGGGTCTTTAAACCCTACTCACTCACTCACTCACTCACTCACTCACTCACTCACTCACTCACTCACTCACTCACTCACCCGCCCGTCCGCCCGCCCGCCCGCCCGCCCACTCACTCGCTCGCTCGCTCGCTCGCCCGCCCGCCCGCCCGCCCACTCACTCACTCGCTCGCTCGCTCGCTCGCTCGCTCGCTCGCTCGCCCGCCCGCCCGCTCGCCCACCCACCCACTCACTCACTCACTCACTCACTCACTCACTCACTCCTAAATAAAAGGTTTATTTACTTTCAAACGTAATATTCCATTATAAATTAATTGGGACACGGTTATATGCATATTGATTTTATGCTTTCAGTCATGTTGATGTTTTAAGAGCAGTTTTGGAGTAATTTTGTGATAAAACCCTAAAAGTAAAACAAAATTAGTCTTATATCCGTGGAAAGGACAATTGCATTGGAACTTATGGTTGTGGAAATTTATGAAAATCGCAAACTCACCATGATAACAGAATTATTGACTAGTCAGTTTAGTAATATTATCATCAAATCAAACAAATGTCAGTGATATGGGTAAATAGTTGCAATAAATAATTTTGATATGTTAAAATTAGTGCTTAGTATAAGAAGCATGAGTTATAATATTGTCAATGAATAAGAAGTCAACAGCAAGTTGACTTCTTTAGTATAAACAATTACTTATAAGTCAGAGTAGGTAAGACAATTAGAGTTCCGGCGGGATCAGTCAACAAGAAATTCATTAGGTCAAAGTTCCGGTGCCTGGAACTCATTAAGTTCAGTAGTTGGCAATACACGTGTACAAGTATATACGCAATGTTATGAAATTGTTTCAAATTAGAACAAGAAATTAACTTTTGCGAACTAATGAAGTGGGGTAGTCATGAAATAGGTAGAACTTCTAAAAGAGTACGCATTTCTAGAATTCATGTATTCCTTGTGTGATAGTTCTAGTCATACAGAAGTGTTTTACTGTGATCGTTTATTACCGGCAGGTTAGCACAGGCTTGGCGGTCTCCGCAAGAGGATTCTCAGCTTGGCATTTCGGCGCTTCACGGCAACTTATACTTAATTTTATTAGAGAAACAGTTATTTAAATCGTGCATTTATTAATATACCAAAAGTTAGCACATGCAGTACTTCAAAATTACAGATTCTAGTGCTAAAATTTAAAAAATGGTTTAATTTTTCGCCCTTAAACAGTCAGCAACTCGTTAAGTAACACATTGATTAGCCTCCATTAAATTTATAAGTCAACTTAGCTGATGTTCTCTATTCTCATACTGAGAGAAATATATAGTTTACTAGTGTAGCAGCTGGCAGCATAAAATTCATAAAAGACGGAGATATTGGAGACTGCATCAAAAGTGTTGCGCTCAGGGAGAGGTTATCAAGGGTTTGCAAGAACGCAATCTAATGTGGAGCGCAGAATACTGTGACGCCGGCCGACAGCAGCGGCGGCAGCTGTAACAGCAAAGGCTCGGGGCCCGGCTGCATCACAGAACTGGCGGGGCGTACACCGAGGTGCTAAGGTCAGGTTGCCTCGCGCGACTATTGTGAAAACGTGACAACAATCATAGTGGCAGAACAGAGTGGTTTTCGAGATTATTCAGGACGTGTGCGGCGTCCGGCATATTTGTAGAAGTTTGAGAAAGGTCCGAGTTACGTCATCCTTGCCATATAATAAGGCGAAGTAACGAGAGGAGTAGTCACAGACATGGGTTGTCGGAGTCAGTCAGTTTTTAGGTGTGTGTGTACGGTCGCGCCGAAAGGAAGGTGGCGGATCAGTTAATGAGTGTCGAGTGATTCTATCATCAAAGTTAGCTGTTTAAAAGACAACGAAAATGAAGAAAGACAGAAACGAGTGAGTCAAGGCTATAAGAATAAAACAGTTGTCAGCTGTAATATCACAAAAGACTGTGGACTATGTTAGCGTCAGTAAAAAAGAGCTGTGTTGTTGCGCAAAAGCTTCAAGAAAATAAAGTGAGAAAAAAATAACTGGACTAGATTTTCTAATTTTGTTACAATAATAATCTACTTCGCAGCTACACTGCCTCTCATAATGCGTAGTATACTGTTTCAATCCTATATATTAATTGCCGTTATAAAAATAGTATGACCACTAAATGAGCTTGGATTCAATTACCTCCTTCAAGAAGTCCTAAGACTCCGCCCAGGGCCATTAATGGCTCATTTTCTGCGTAACGTTAGACAATACCACTTAATTCGGATGATATGATTTGCTGCGGAATTAATGCATACTTTAAAACGTCAAGTCGTTTAATTAATGATAGCTTACTACCAAGATAAAACAAAAGTTTTATTTCACATAACTGTTAAACTTATACCTTGAAAGTATGTGTTCGTGTTCATGCTGCGTGCAAGAATTAGTCAAAATAGAGACCAATGTTTGCATGATGAGGTCTCTGCAACTAAAGTTCTTAGCTCAACAACTCAGTCTACCGCCCGGCCGCTTCATATCTCACCTCTTACCAAAATGGGCGTCATGGGTAGCAGTTCTAGAGGGTGGGACTTAGCACCCCGGTCCCTCCCGGTCGGCAAATGCGGTCATGGCAATCTGTAGCCGCTACTTTTCCCATGAGTAGCTCCTCAGTTGGCCCTCCTTGGAGCTCACGAGGCTGAGTGCACCCCAACCAGGTCTCCTAACAGAGAAAAATCCCTCCGCTAGCAGCTAGAATAGAACCCAGGCGTTCAGATTGGTAAGCAACGCTAACGCGACGGCTAAGGCGAGGCCACTCTTAAAAGCTATTATATTATCATTGTCAGCACTTTTTACAGCCTTCTTATTAAATAGCGTCGTAACTTATGAGATGGTAATGACATAAAAACCGTATACAAGCCGCAATAAGCCAAATGATAAATTTGAGAAACACACATCTGATACTAGTGGAGCATCGTTTTATCCATCTTTTCCGCTGCTCCTTTATTAAAGCATCAAGAATAGTAATGGCATGCTCAAGATGAGGTAAGGCAAATTAGACGGCGTGATCTGAATGTAGCCATTGTGCTAAGAATATATGTGCTGCTTGCCGCCCATATGATTGCGTGTGTACGGAAAGGAGTGAGATAAATTGAGTGGTGCTGATGTCCACATGTTGCTTGTGGCTTCATAAATTAGTGTAGTCTTCTTCTGCCTCTTGGTGGGCCGCTCAAACAAGAGGCAACGGCGCGGCGCGCCTTTTGCCCAAGGCTAGGATAATCTGCGTCCCTTCTCCACGTGGACAAGAACCTATTTGACCTTGATGTATAGGTCACCGATTGAAAATGCATCCACGTAGGACTGTTGAAAGAGACGTAAGTCGACAAAAGTACCTTTAAACTAACTACTGCAGTCCAAGTTCGGCAAGAACAAGGACTCCTAACTTTTTAGCAAAGGACAAACAAGATATGAAGACAATTCTGATGTGTTGCACTCACATGGCTTTCTCTCCTCCAGCACCAACTATTCTTACATATCCTTTATCTTCCTCATGTTAGTTGAGATAAACATTTGTAGAAATTATTGCTCATTTTTTTTTTTTTTTTTTTTTTTTTTTTTTTTTTGGTACATTGAGCAATAATTAAATCTTTTAAAGCTTTGAGATTCAAAAGTTTAAGTATTCTCACAAATAACGAGGAATATCTGCGAAATTGTTCACTATACAAAAAATTGTATTTGGACATGAATTGTGTGTTTTAGCAAAATCTACAGTTTCTGTGCAGTAAGATTTGGTGTCTCTTAACAGTTTATCAGCTCAGCAAAAATCATCGAGACTAAACAGTACTACATGGCCTATAGCCAGAAAATTCAAAAAATTCATTTCATTTGCTATAAAATATCTTAAACATATGTCATTTTAATCAAAATCGTTACATTCATTTTTGGAAAAATAAAATTTTCGAAAAATGCTCCATATAAAGGTTGTTTAAGGTGGAAGAATATTCTTAGAAATCTTTGTGTTGCATCCATAAAGGTGTTAAAGTTAAATACCAACTTTGGTTTTTAACAGACTTTTTGTTTTTGAGTTATGATGTCCACAGACTGACTCACGCACACGCGCACGCGCACACACACACACACAGAGAGAGAGAGAGAGAGAGAGAGAGAGAGAGAGAGAGAGAGAGAGAGAGAGAGAGAGAGAAAGAGAGAAAGAGAGACCCGAACCTATTTCGGAAGATGCTTTTTTTTATTCAGGGGGTCTCGAAACATATTTCCGGTGAAATCTCGACATCGGATTTTTGGGTGGAATACAATACTTCCTGTATTTACTATACATAGTAGATAAACTAAAAATGTTGCTCAAGTATGCAATGTTTATTTCGCCAAAATGTATATGTAAACATATCTTTAAACCATATGGCTACCTTCAAACTAGTATTTGTAAAGTCACACAACATTCTGCGCTCATTGCTACACAAACTATTCTTCAAAATAATAACAAGAAATACCTAAAAATGGTGGTTTCTAGAAAAACTTTGATTTAAATTGGTGTGCTTTAGTGATATTTAATTTTCTAATTCTTTTAAGTTTTGTCTATCACTTACGGTTTACCTGTTTTGCAAAAGTCGTCCAAAATGAAGAGGGCTTTAGAGGCTATTTCATTTGTCATGAAAATATGGTATTTTGGGCAAAATTGAGCCATTTTTGAGAGGATCAACATTTTTAGACTTGTTTTGTGTAAAGGTTAGTTTGAGATGAACATCAACATCCTTAAAAGAAGTTTGGTATTTGAGCGTCAGTTGCTCAAAATTAGTTTCTCACACATTTAGAGAGCCACAGTTTCTAGTTTTTTATTCAGTGGACTTCAAAATTTGTATTTTCTGTGAGGAAAAACAAGTATCTTCTCTACCGAAGTCCTATGTAATTGTTAGAGAAAGTATAAATGAGTATTTCAGAACAGAGAGTTTTGTTCAAAAGTAAATAACACGATATCCAATAGCACCACAACGATTTTAAAGATTAGAGCATCATAAATCCTTGTGCGATACTGGTAATTCACATCGCCATTGATAAAAATGTTTATTTCCTGTATCAATTAAAATTACTATTCTACCTATGTTAAGTTCCAGAAAGGACAGTGTGACGTCATCACCGCTATGTACGGAAGCAAGAAAGCAGCAGAAGAGAGAATTACAGACATGAGTCGGTCAGTGTTCAGTGAGATCGAGACAGCTGTGGGTGTGCATTCGTCTGTCTGTGTGTATTTGTTATGGAACTGTCTTGAAAGATACGCCCAAGTAAAGAAGTCTTAACGGGTGTCGAGTGATGGTATCGTCAGAGTTAATGTTTGAGATAGAAAGTGAAGGAAGACAGTGTAAGGACTGAGTCAAGATTGCGAGAAGTAAACAGTTGTGCGTTGTAATGTCACGAAAGTCTGTAGACTGTGTTAACGTCATTAGATAACAACTGTGTAATTTGTGCACCTGAACCTATGAAGTCTATTGCATGTCAGACGCTTGGGAGGAAGGGATGGAATGAGAATGATCTACAGGCGTGAGAGAACCGGGCGAGCAGCGACCCGACGTGAGGGTTCCTTAATGTGTGTTGGAGAGTGATCTCTACACCAGGGTTTGCTAAGCAGCCATCAGCCGCCAGATACATAGCTTTTGTCAACGGTCCCATGGGCAGGCCTGGCATCTACCACCCATCCACTGAGGAGAGCAGTTACAGTGCACAAATCCCCCACCCACAACGCTAACTCGTCCATCGCTAACACTTCCGGCCTTGAAAGACTAGGTTGAAAGAAACGTAAAATGAAATGTAGGGACTGTAATTATCCTTCCCAGCATTCGCTTGATCACCCGACAAAACCCCGAAAAAACTCAGGAAGGTCGGCCACGCTAATCGAACCCACGGCCTCCAGAATGCGAGCCTCACACGTTACCACTCGGTGGGATTTAAGGTATTAAAGCATGAAGCCGTTATGAAACGCATATTTATGTTGAACCCAAACAATCAACTAGCTTTCTGCGGAGGCTCTCGAATCAGTAAGAATACTAGGTGCTATTTTGATGATAGGTATATAGATTTTATATGACATTGTGATTAGATTTAAAGCCTCACACTGGCATTACAGTATTTTTATAATACAATTTACCACAGTAACTCAATCAGCACAGGGCTGTCATTGTTATTGCTTTTGTGCTCGCATTCAATTACCTCTTTGCAGTATTATGGAAGTGCCACGGTGGGAGGGGTCGTAAAGTCAAATGCATTTATTAATTTGTCGTGTATTATAATGCCTAACGAAATTTATAGTGTATCGGTGTACGGCATAGGTAATCAATATACCAGCATTGTATAAAGGCTACGGCAAACTCAGAACTGACAATTACTTTCTTGAATAAAATACTCTGGAGCTGTTGAATCTGATTTGGGAATATGTGCTCAAATGACTTTCTCTTCTTGCTGTTTAGAAACTATACTGGGAAACGCTTATTCTTCTATTTACTTAATGTTAATCGAGATAAACATTGTTGGTTTCATTACATACGGCCTAAATGGAAATATCCCTCTATAAAAGAGATTCTATATGGGGAAAAAAGGAACACAGTAGCCTTAAGCTTGAAGTATTTGTGGGCTATGTGATGGCTTTTAAATTCCGTTCTCCTTCCATGTTCAAGAGAGAGAGAAAGGGGAGAAGGGGAGCGGAAGTAGCAGTATAATAGCGACTCTGGCTCAATTAGCATAAATATCCCATTAATCAAATCCTGTCACGCCCCCCTCCCCCCTCCCACTCCCCCTCCCCCCTCACCCCTCCGCCCCCACATGTGGGGAATTTCCAAAAAGGTATGAGCTTTCTGCCCCACTTAACATAATTTCCCCATTAATAATCCGCCCCCTCACACTCCTCTCGCCCCCCCCCTTAAGTGACATTGGTATTTCTTTGGACACGTGGGAATTCCGAAAAGAGAGAGGGTGGATGGTCTGTCGCGATCAGGATGACAAAGGAAGGATAATTAATGACCCCCGTCCCCCCTGACCCTCCTATTCTAGTGTCTGCATGTGTTTTCGAAAGAAGAACGTGAGGGTAAGAAACCCTACAATGAATGGCCCCTTACAGATCTTGATATATTTATGTGACAGTTGGAAATGTTTCCCTCGGACAGTTTTGAAAAGAACAAGCTTCTTATTGCAACGGCGAGCATAGAGGATGACAAAGGAAGGGTAATTAATGACCCCCGTCCCCCCTGACCCTCCTATTCTAGTGTCTGCATGTGTTTTCGAAAGAAGAACGTGAGGGTAAGAAACCCTACAATGAATGGCCCCTTACAGATCTTGATATATTTATGTGACAGTTGGAAATGTTTCCCTCGGACAGTTTTGAAAAGAACAAGCTTCTTATTGCAACGGCGAGCATAGAGGATGACAAAGGAAGGGTAATTAATGACCCCCGTCCCCCCTGACCCTCCTATTCTAGTGTCTGCATGTGTTTCGAATGTGACAGTTGGAAATGTTCCCCTCTGACAGTTTTGAAAAGAACAAGATTCAACTTGCAAGGGGGCGAGCATAGACACCCCCCATTTTCCTGTCTGAACAGGCCTAGTGTTTTTCTCTTAACATAACAGCCAAAGATCGCCCACCTGCAGGAAGAAACCTTTTCAATAGCGAAAGAATACTTCTGCATTGACACGAGGACCACCCATGTGGTCCCCCACTGCGAGGGTTCCCTGCCTTCCCACATAATGTCCGTATTGTGTTGAATGTCCGTCCAACCCCCCCAACACTTCAATGGTTCCCACACAGTGGGGACAAAAGGAAACCTGTAACATAACTCTTAGCAGAAAAACAAACTTGCAGTTCGACATAACGAAACTTTTACTGATCAAAATCTACCCCCCACACACGCATTCTTCCGAAGAAAAACCTATTCTCACTGAAATTTTCGGACCGCACACATCTTTGACTTTGCACTAGCCATTAAGCGGAAGGGTAACTCATTCTCCCTATTGTGCTTGCAGGTGGCTGCTTCAAGCATTATTTAAGCATTGACAATGACGACAAAAAGTTAAGGGGTTTCTCTTACACATAGAGGCAAAGACAGCAACAGTATTGTATTGAGAAAGGACAGCGGTTGTTTGCTTCTTAGGGTGCATCGCCCAAAAAAAAAAAAAAAAAAAAAAAAAAAAAAAAAAAGCTTAGGTCTTGCACACACTCACACGATATTCTCTACTCAAGTACTAACAATTCATGCAAAAAATGTTTTCAACTAAATGTATTGTGTTAGCTGACAAGCATCAGTTTTCTTTGTGAAATATCCGGGGTGTTTAAGAGGTCACTTATTTATACATTTATTTTCTTGTTTATAGTATCTTACGAGATTACTATGCTTGTTTAATCCTAGCAAGTAATATTTTTTAAATCGCACCAAAGAATAACGATACCACAATGCAGGAACAGTAAGCACCCGACGAACGTAGCTGAATCATTGAACCATCAGCAATACAGGTTATTATTGTTGTTACATCATAAAATAGAAGCAAAATTGCATAAGGGCGCATTTTCAAAGTAATGGACATATTTCAGACACTAAGTAATATCTCGCCTTATTATTAGTTTCTTTATTGACAAATTCGAGAGTTCTGGTCAAAGTAATTACTGGAATAACCTTCAATCTTACAGAAAATTCTTTTGACTTCATTTCTACATAAACACAAATATTAAAAATCTGATGTGTTACACTCACGTGACTTTCTCCCCTCTTGTACTTCCCATTCTTACAAAATCTTATTCCTATATCTTCTTCGTGTTAGTTGAGATAAACATTTGTACAAATTATCTTATTGCTTATTTCCTTGTAGGTGCAAGGAGAATGTTAGAATACTGTAGGCTTTTCTGCCATAGTCTAATGTTTAAAAGCTTTGAGATTCTGTTGTCTTTGCACACTTAAGATATAAAAAATGAACAACGATGATCCATTTCACGAAAGTTCTAAGTTTTTCCGAAACTCACACACATAACAAGGAATATCTCCGAAATGATTCACACTACAAGAAAATTTATTCAGTCAAAAATTGTGTATTTTAGCAAGATCTATATTCTCTATAGTATGATTTGGTCTATCTCTAACGGTTTACCAGTTATGCAAAAGTCATCCAGAGTAAATACGACTACAGGGGCTACACCCAGGAAATTCAAGATATACATTTCATTTGTCAAAAAAATATCTCAAACATATGACATTTTAATCAAATCGTTAGAGCAATTTCCAAGAAAATCAAATTTTTCGAAAAAATGTTGCATTGAAAGGTTAGTTAAGGGGGGATATTTTCTTTTCAAATTCTTCGTGGCGCATCCTTGAAAGACATTAAACTTAAATACTAACTTTGGTTTAACCGACTTTTCGTTTTGAGTTATGCTGAGCACAGACTGACACACACACACACACACACACACACCTACACTCACACACACACTTAGACATACACACACGCACACATACACACACACTCACACACCCACCCACACTTACACACATACACACACATACACACACACACGCACACACCCACACTTACACACATACACTCATACACATGCACCCAAGCACACACATACACACATACACGCACCTTTTTGTAAACCTGCTTTTTTTGGATTCAGGGGGCCTCGAACATATATTTCCGGTGAAATCTTGACTTCGAATTTTTGGGTGGAGTACGATACTTTCCCTACTGACCAGTAGAGAAAGTAAAAATAGAGGTTGCGACAACTGAGCATAAAAAATACACAACGCTAATTTCATTTCAATATATGAAACTCCTGATATTATTCTTTGTTATCAAATGATTAAAAATTGAAGAGACAGAATAATGAAAATTTCATTCATCTTACCCTTGCTATTGAATAAAGTTAGTGAATGAGACCTGATGCTCTGAAAGTATTTATTTTTTCTCAAGTAGTAATAGATAAGGGGTTAATAAAATCTCAACAGGAACTTTTTGTCACTAGATGTAAGTTTATTTAATAAGTTTGCCAGTTTATAGCAGGTTTGTATAAAACAATTGTACTATTAAATCTTACAATCTAGAGGCTTTTAAGGGGAGAATATGTTTGGAAACAACGCAAAGAATGAGTGAAAACTGCGTACCAATATTCATTACAACTACAAACCAAAACGGATAAGTGGGGCTTGTAGACAGAATACAAGACGAGCTCTATGGTGTTAAAGGAAATTAAAGGCGCAAAACTCCTTATGTGACTTAATCCCTGGGAATGGCTGATGGTAGCATGGAGATGGGAACAATAACAATGATAATGAATAGGAATCCCGCCAGCCTATATTTTAAACATTTTGTTCGGTGTTATTCATCTTTAATTTTTTATTGAAGCATAACATTTCTTGTCATTTCTTACTGAACCTTCAGCATTCAGTTCATTGAATAAGAAAAGAGAATAAAGACATCTTTCAGATGTTCATACATTCATTTTAAATTACATTAAAGGTTGGCTTTGTCACTTTCATTATAAAACAAGCTATTATGTATATCATTTCACAGTATCCAAATATTGGAAAGAAAGCTAACTTCTTAGTTTAGCCAATGGAAACAAAGTTCGGCGGGGTGGAGGGTAGCTGTTTCTACTGTGCAGCTGCACAGGTGTGGTGGGGGAAAGCATTCTAACCTATAAAAGGGTACACCGTCCGCAGGAGTGAACGGACTCACAAGACACACAGGTGTGATTGCAGTTCTAGAGGGCGAAACATCAGTTGGCATTTACACATCACTGCAACAATAACATACATTCCATAATGGCAGGTAAGCCCATTTTATTATACTTTAAAGAAACATTTTGGTGTCTTTCTACGAGTGAAAGTCATTAAATAGGAACAAAATACACAGAAAAAAGTTTTTATATGTTAAATGGCATGTATTTCCTTACAATGGACTTGAAATTATCAGCTCATCATTCATTGCCTTTACACATTGAAAGATTAAGTCAAAGTGGAAATCCGAACTAACGATGAAATTGCCAAAAGCAGGAAAACACGATAACTTTTTTCCCCCACTATTCATTAAATGTTTTCTTTTGTTGTTATTTTTATTATTATTCTTTTATTCTTTTGTAGGAAACATCGACAGGGCAAATGAATCTAACACGAGCATCAATGGCTCGCCCCCTGGACGTTGCACAACGCGACTTGACAAAGTTACAACGCCAGTTAGACCCAATAAATGCAGTTGTGATAGTTGTAAAAATATTTCATCACTGAAAAGTCTACTGGGGGAAATTCAAGGTAAGAATTATTAAATATTGAAATGCTAGTTTATATTGTTCCTTATTTGTCTCATTGTAGGAATTCCATCGTAAGCAATTTTTGTGTACATTCTGTCTTCCAGCGTTAGCATTACAGCTCCAAACCATATGTTCAATCGAAATATCATATATGATATTTTGTTTTTCATCATTCATCTGACTTATAATATCCGTTTTAATACTCTCTTCTTCATATCACAGTGACTTAACTCAAATAATCTGCCTCTAAGCCAAAACCATTTTCTTTTATACCTGAATTAAATATAGTCTTTTATTCAATCTTTAATAAATGTTCACTTGCTGAATATGAATATCCACTTCAAATATTATAACACCATTAATTAATTTTATTGTTTCATCTTACTTCAGGCCCATATGAACCAATGGACCTTTCTTTGCATCGCCAGCCTAAGGAGCAGCACAACATGAGACCTTCACAAACAGCTTTACACAGAGAGTCAGCGCAAAAGAGGGAATTATACCATAAATCACTTTGCGATTGCAAGATCGCTAATCAAGCTGGGAAGAGCACATCTTCTTCAATATCGCAGAGTAATAAGCAGCCGCATGAAAACATCCATCAGATTACAGATGAACAATTATATCAACAACGCAAGTACAGGTGGGAACCTTCAAATAAAAGATGTCATACTCATACAAGGGAGCAATTCAACAGCCCGCAGCAAAGAAGTCAACAAAACTTAAAGGACTTGATCGAAAACAAGACAAGGATATGTATTCATACCTGTGAAACTATGAAATGTGATACTTTGAAAATTGCCATAGAACTTATTTTATAATTCAATAAGATTTCTTAGAACAGATAACCAGCTCTTATACAGATACGTTATTGACTTTGGCAGGGACTCTAGGTCATATCTAACGACAGTAACAATCATTCATCATGTAATTCATGCTTAGGATGCAGAGTCGCAGTTATCAGAGGTAACAGGTATTCTATTTTATTCCAAGGGCGGAAAAACAGCGTGATAGACACAGAGAGAGAGAGAGAGAGAGAGAGAGAGAGACTGGCTGTTACGTGCAGGTGTTTTACCCATATTTAGGAATTGTGAATAATATCCACAGGCATTTAGCCTGAAGCAGTATCTACTTATATTGTGAAATCATCAATTATCTTGAAATGTAAAAACGATTTTGATTCATTTAATAAAATTTATGAAGAGAAATATCAGCGTTATCATTTAACCTGTCGTAACCTATCCTAGCCTAAGCAAGCCTACCCTATCCAAATTTAGCCTATCTTAACTAGGAATGCATGCAGGAATAACATAATGTATGATATAAATTAACAAAAGAACATAATTACAATCAGATAATTTTATTTAACTTATAAAGATGAATACACTACCATTACCATTCAGAAAGCAAACATATACTTTTGAAAGACAATACATATATATTCATTTCATTTCTTAATCATTCAATGATGCCAGTCGATTTCAGTTCATTGATAATTCCTTGAATTTCCTTATAGTGATTCTGTCCGGTCGATTCTTGTGACATGATTAATAATCTTAAACGTTTTACTAATTCATTGGGATCGAACCATGGATATTCCAGACGAAAAGCAGCATTTGATGAAGGAGCATCTTGCATGTTATTGGATACTTGGAGATTATTACTTTCTTCCAATGAAGTCATGTTTCCAGATGTTTTACAAGGACGCTTAGCGTTGATTTTCCATCTTCATTATTAGATGATTCATCAATTCCAGATTTTTCACTCTCTTGCAACGGAAATGCCCGTGATTCAGAATTAGCTATATTGTTCACAGGACCATTAGAAACCTCTTTCTTGCATATTTTATTATGGCGTTGAAGCCTACTCGTTGTCCTATTCTTTAAAGTCTGCCCACACTCACAGCATTTGAGGAAACGATCCTTTCCAAGACTAATGTATGAAAAATTAAGTCTTGCGTATTTTGAGCAATACAACCTTTTACGGTGATCACTCATTGTGAAAATGCAACTGAAGCTGACAATAACCGTTTAAGCAAAAGTTAGAGATGCTCGATATTTTATACATTGATTGTTCATATGTCAAATATAAACTCGCAACAATGCAAAACAATTTAGTGTAAGCAGACACCCTAAGTAACCACAGGTGACCAGATGAGGTGACCAGGGGTGACCATGGGTGACCAGGGGTGACCATGGGTGACCAAGGGTGACCATGGGTGACCAAGGGTGACCATGGGTGACCAGATGAGGTGACCATGGGTGACCATGGGTGACCAGATAAGGTGACCATGGGTGACCAGATGAGGTGACCAGGGGTGACCAGATGAGGTGACTATGGGTGACCATGGGTGACCAGATGAGGTGACCACGGGTGACCATGGGTGACCAAGGGTGACCAGATAAGGTGACCATGGGTGACCAGATGAGGTGACCACGGGTGACCAGATGAGGTGACCATGGGTGACCAAGGGTGACCATGGGTGACCAGATGAGGTGACCACGGGTGACCATGGGTGACCAAGGGTGACCAAGGGTGACCATGGGTGACCAGATGAGGTGACCACGGGTGACCAGATGAGGTGACCATGGGTGACCATGGGTGACCATGGGTGACCAGATGAGGTGACCAAGGGTGACCAGATGAGGTGACCAAGGGTGACCAGCTGAGGTGACCATGGGTGACCAGATTAGGTGACCAAATAGGTGGCCCGTGACCCATGCATGTACGTGAGCAAAATAAGTGCAAGATAATGTGAGACTATCAAACATTCATGTTATATAACCTATACCTAACCTAAGCTAACATAATGTTACCTGAACCTGTTTGCTTGAATCTACACACTGTAACTATTTTTAATTGAGTATTTCATTCTGCTTGCACCAACAAATATAACATTACCTAAGCTGAATTCTTCTATTTCAAACTTTTATTCTCGTAGCACATGCACTAAGTCATCCCATCCCATCCAAATATTCAATTTCCGTATAACATAGCCTAATCTACTCTTAATGTGTTTCATGTCACTTAAGACACGCTTCAACATTCAGAGAACAATGTCTCAGGTCGATTCTATAGACACAGTTAACAAATCTTTTCTGGAAAGTAATGTTATTCCACTATTCTTCCACACATCACCCATACAGGTTATTCACACCAATCAGATAAACATATATCCTACCCTCACCTAACTCTAATCTAAATTCAAGCAAACTATTAAGAGAATGCTATTGTATTGTAGATGCTCTGATGAAGTCAATGTGATCTTTTCCTCTCATATATAAGTATTCAATACTCTGAACACCAAACCTGGCTTAATATTCTTGTTAGCACATAAAATCAATCACTCCAGAAGATAATCGAAACAGCTTGCTCTCAAGATAATTAATTGTGATTTATTTTACGTGCTATCAAGAATATTAAGCCAGGTTTGGTGTTCAGAGTATTGAATACTTATATATGAGAGGAAAAGATCACATTGACTTCATCAGAGCATCTACAATACAATAGCATTCTCTTAATAGTTTGCTTGAATTTAGATTAGAGTTAGGTGAGGGTAGGATATATGTTTATCTGATTGGTGTGAATAACCTGTATGGGTGATGTGTGGAAGAATAGTGGAATAACATTACTTTCCAGAAAAGATTTGTTAACTGTGTATATAGAATCGACCTGAGACATTGTTCTCTGAATGTTGAAGCGTGTCTTAAGTGACATGAAACACATTAAGAGTAGATTAGGCTATGTTATACGGAAATTGAATATTTGGATGGGATGGGATGACTTAGTGCATGTGCTACGAGAATAAAAGTTTGAAATAGAAGAATTCAGCTTAGGTAATGTTATATTTGTTGGTGCAAGCAGAATGAAATACTCAATTAAAAATAGTTACAGTGTGTAGATTCAAGCAAACAGGTTCAGGTAACATTATGTTAGCTTAGGTTAGGTATAGGTTATATAACATGAATGTTTGATAGTCTCACATTATCTTGCACTTATTTTGCTCACGTACATGCATGGGTCACGGGCCACCTATTTGGTCACCTAATCTGGTCACCCATGGTCACCTCAGCTGGTCACCCTTGGTCACCTCATCTGGTCACCCTTGGTCACCTCATCTGGTCACCCATGGTCACCCATGGTCACCCATGGTCACCTCATCTGGTCACCCGTGGTCACCTCATCTGGTCACCCATGGTCACCCTTGGTCACCCTTGGTCACCCATGGTCACCCGTGGTCACCTCATCTGGTCACCCATGGTCACCCTTGGTCACCCATGGTCACCTCATCTGGTCACCCGTGGTCACCTCATCTGGTCACCCATGGTCACCTTATCTGGTCACCCTTGGTCACCCATGGTCACCCGTGGTCACCTCATCTGGTCACCCATGGTCACCCATAGTCACCTCATCTGGTCACCCCTGGTCACCTCATCTGGTCACCCATGGTCACCTTATCTGGTCACCCATGGTCACCCATGGTCACCTCATCTGGTCACCCATGGTCACCCTTGGTCACCCATGGTCACCCTTGGTCACCCATGGTCACCCCTGGTCACCTCATCTGGTCACCTGTGGTTACTTAGGGTGTCTGCTTACACTAAATTGTTTTGCATTGTTGCGAGTTTATATTTGACATATGAACAATCAATGTATAAAATATCGAGCATCTCTAACTTTTGCTTAAACGGTTATTGTCAGCTTCAGTTGCATTTTCACAATGAGTGATCACCGTAAAAGGTTGTATTGCTCAAAATACGCAAGACTTAATTTTTCATACATTAGTCTTGGAAAGGATCGTTTCCTCAAATGCTGTGAGTGTGGGCAGACTTTAAAGAATAGGACAACGAGTAGGCTTCAACGCCATAATAAAATATGCAAGAAAGAGGTTTCTAATGGTCCTGTGAACAATATAGCTAATTCTGAATCACGGGCATTTCCGTTGCAAGAGAGTGAAAAATCTGGAATTGATGAATCATCTAATAATGAAGATGGAAAATCAACGCTAAGCGTCCTTGTAAAACATCTGGAAACATGACTTCATTGGAAGAAAGTAATAATCTCCAAGTATCCAATAACATGCAAGATGCTCCTTCATCAAATGCTGCTTTTCGTCTGGAATATCCATGGTTCGATCCCAATGAATTAGTAAAACGTTTAAGATTATTAATCATGTCACAAGAATCGACCGGACAGAATCACTATAAGGAAATTCAAGGAATTATCAATGAACTGAAATCGACTGGCATCATTGAATGATTAAGAAATGAAATGAATATATATGTATTGTCTTTCAAAAGTATATGTTTGCTTTCTGAATGGTAATGGTAGTGTATTCATCTTTATAAGTTAAATAAAATTATCTGATTGTAATTATGTTCTTTTGTTAATTTATATCATACATTATGTTATTCCTGCATGCATTCCTAGTTAAGATAGGCTAAATTTGGATAGGGTAGGCTTGCTTAGGCTAGGATAGGTTACGACAGGTTAAATGATAACGCTGATATTTCTCTTCATAAATTTTATTAAATGAATCAAAATCGTTTTTACATTTCAAGATAATTGATGATTTCACAATATAAGTAGATACTGCTTCAGGCTAAATGCCTGTGGATATTATTCACAATTCCTAAATATGGGTAAAACACCTGCACGTAACAGCCAGTCTCTCTCTCTCTCTCTCTCTCTCTCTCTCTGTGTCTATCACGCTGTTTTTCCGCCCTTGGAATAAAATAGAATACCTGTTACCTCTGATAACTGCGACTCTGCATCCTAAGCATGAATTACATGATGAATGATTGTTACTGTCGTTAGATATGACCTAGAGTCCCTGCCAAAGTCAATAACGTATCTGTATAAGAGCTGGTTATCTGTTCTAAGAAATCTTATTGAATTATAAAATAAGTTCTATGGCAATTTTCAAAGTATCACATTTCATAGTTTCACAGGTATGAATACATATCCTTGTCTTGTTTTCGATCAAGTCCTTTAAGTTTTGTTGACTTCTTTGCTGCGGGCTGTTGAATTGCTCCCTTGTATGAGTATGACATCTTTTATTTGAAGGTTCCCACCTGTACTTGCGTTGTTGATATAATTGTTCATCTGTAATCTGATGGATGTTTTCATGCGGCTGCTTATTACTCTGCGATATTGAAGAAGATGTGCTCTTCCCAGCTTGATTAGCGATCTTGCAATCGCAAAGTGATTTATGGTATAATTCCCTCTTTTGCGCTGACTCTCTGTGTAAAGCTGTTTGTGAAGGTCTCATGTTGTGCTGCTCCTTAGGCTGGCGATGCAAAGAAAGGTCCATTGGTTCATATGGGCCTGAAGTAAGATGAAACAATAAAATTAATTAATGGTGTTATAATATTTGAAGTGGATATTCATATTCAGCAAGTGAACATTTATTAAAGATTGAATAAAAGACTATATTTAATTCAGGTATAAAAGAAAATGGTTTTGGCTTAGAGGCAGATTATTTGAGTTAAGTCACTGTGATATGAAGAAGAGAGTATTAAAAGGGATATTATAAGTCAGATGAATGATGAAAAACAAAATATCATATATGATATTTCGATTGAACATATGGTTTGGAGCTGTAATGCTAACGCTGGAAGACAGAATGTACACAAAAATTGCTTACGATGGAATTCCTACAATGAGACAAATAAGGAACAATATAAACTAGCATTTCAATATTTAATAATTCTTACCTTGAATTTCCCCCAGTAGACTTTTCAGTGATGAAATATTTTTACAACTATCACAACTGCATTTATTGGGTCTAACTGGCGTTGTAACTTTGTCAAGTCGCGTTGTGCAACGTCCAGGGGGCGAGCCATTGATGCTCGTGTTAGATTCATTTGCCCTGTCGATGTTTCCTACAAAAGAATAAAAGAATAATAATAAAAATAACAACAAAAGAAAACATTTAATGAATAGTGGGGGAAAAAAGTTATCGTGTTTTCCTGCTTTTGGCAATTTCATCGTTAGTTCGGATTTCCACTTTGACTTAATCTTTCAATGTGTAAAGGCAATGAATGATGAGCTGATAATTTCAAGTCCATTGTAAGGAAATACATGCCATTTAACATATAAAAACTTTTTTCTGTGTATTTTGTTCCTATTTAATGACTTTCACTCGTAGAAAGACACCAAAATGTTTCTTTAAAGTATAATAAAATGGGCTTACCTGCCATTATGGAATGTATGTTATTGTTGCAGTGATGTGTAAATGCCAACTGATGTTTCGCCCTCTAGAACTGCAATCACACCTGTGTGTCTTGTGAGTCCGTTCACTCCTGCGGACGGTGTACCCTTTTATAGGTTAGAATGCTTTCCCCCACCACACCTGTGCAGCTGCACAGTAGAAACAGCTACCCTCCACCCCGCCGAACTTTGTTTCCATTGGCTAAACTAAGAAGTTAGCTTTCTTTCCAATATTTGGATACTGTGAAATGATATACATAATAGCTTGTTTTATAATGAAAGTGACAAAGCCAACCTTTAATGTAATTTAAAATGAATGTATGAACATCTGAAAGATGTCTTTATTCTCTTTTCTTATTCAATGAACTGAATGCTGAAGGTTCAGTAAGAAATGACAAGAAATGTTATGCTTCAATAAAAAATTAAAGATGAATAACACCGAACAAAATGTTTAAAATATAGGCTGGCGGGATTCCTATTCATTATCATTGTTATTGTCTCCATCTCCATGCTACCATCAGCCATTCCCAGGGATTAAGTCACATAAGGAGTTTTGCGCCTTTAATTTCCTTTAACACCATAGAGCTCGTCTTGTATTCTGTCTACAAGCCCCACTTATCCGTTTTGGTTTGTAGTTGTAATGAATATTGGTACGCAGTTTTCACTCATTCTTTGCGTTGTTTCCAAACATATTCTCCCCTTAAAAGCCTCTAGATTGTAAGATTTAATAGTACAATTGTTTTATACAAACCTGCTATAAACTGGCAAACTTATTAAATAAACTTACATCTAGTGACAAAAAGTTCCTGTTGAGATTTTATTAACCCCTTATCTATTACTACTTGAGAAAAAATAAATACTTTCAGAGCATCAGGTCTCATTCACTAACTTTATTCAATAGCAAGGGTAAGATGAATGAAATTTTCATTATTCTGTCTCTTCAATTTTTAATCATTTGATAACAAAGAATAATATCAGGAGTTTCATATATTGAAATGAAATTAGCGTTGTGTATTTTTTATGCTCAGTTGTCGCAACCTCTATTTTTACTTTCTCTACTGGTCAGTAGGGAAAGTATCGTACTCCACCCAAAAATTCGAAGTCAAGATTTCACCGGAAATATATGTTCGAGGCCCCCTGAATCCAAAAAAAGCAGGTTTACAAAAAGGTGCGTGTATGTGTGTATGTGTGTGCTTGGGTGCATGTGTATGAGTGTATGTGTGTAAGTGTGGGTGTGTGCGTGTGTGTGTGTATGTGTGTGTATGTGTGTAAGTGTGGGTGGGTGTGTGAGTGTGTGTGTATGTGTGCGTGTGTGTATGTCTAAGTGTGTGTGTGAGTGTAGGTGTGTGTGTGTGTGTGTGTGTGTGTGTGTCAGTCTGTGCTCAGCATAACTCAAAACGAAAAGTCGGTTAAACCAAAGTTAGTATTTAAGTTTAATGTCTTTCAAGGATGCGCCACGAAGAATTTGAAAAGAAAATATCCCCCCTTAACTAACCTTTCAATGCAACATTTTTTCGAAAAATTTGATTTTCTTGGAAATTGCTCTAACGATTTGATTAAAATGTCATATGTTTGAGATATTTTTTTGACAAATGAAATGTATATCTTGAATTTCCTGGGTGTAGCCCCTGTAGTCGTATTTACTCTGGATGACTTTTGCATAACTGGTAAACCGTTAGAGATAGACCAAATCATACTATAGAGAATATAGATCTTGCTAAAATACACAATTTTTGACTGAATAAATTTTCTTGTAGTGTGAATCATTTCGGAGATATTCCTTGTTATGTGTGTGAGTTTCGGAAAAACTTAGAACTTTCGTGAAATGGATCATCGTTGTTCATTTTTTATATCTTAAGTGTGCAAAGACAACAGAATCTCAAAGCTTTTAAACATTAGACTATGGCAGAAAAGCCTACAGTATTCTAACATTCTCCTTGCACCTACAAGGAAATAAGCAATAAGATAATTTGTACAAATGTTTATCTCAACTAACACGAAGAAGATATAGGAATAAGATTTTGTAAGAATGGGAAGTACAAGAGGGGAGAAAGTCACGTGAGTGTAACACATCAGATTTTTAATATTTGTGTTTATGTAGAAATGAAGTCAAAAGAATTTTCTGTAAGATTGAAGGTTATTCCAGTAATTACTTTGACCAGAACTCTCGAATTTGTCAATAAAGAAACTAATAATAAGGCGAGATATTACTTAGTGTCTGAAATATGTCCATTACTTTGAAAATGCGCCCTTATGCAATTTTGCTTCTATTTTATGATGTAACAACAATAATAACCTGTATTGCTGATGGTTCAATGATTCAGCTACGTTCGTCGGGTGCTTACTGTTCCTGCATTGTGGTATCGTTATTCTTTGGTGCGATTTAAAAAATATTACTTGCTAGGATTAAACAAGCATAGTAATCTCGTAAGATACTATAAACAAGAAAATAAATGTATAAATAAGTGACCTCTTAAACACCCCGGATATTTCACAAAGAAAACTGATGCTTGTCAGCTAACACAATACATTTAGTTGAAAACATTTTTTGCATGAATTGTTAGTACTTGAGTAGAGAATATCGTGTGAGTGTGTGCAAGACCTAAGCTTTTTTTTTTTTTTTTTTTTTTTTTTTTTTTTTGGGCGATGCACCCTAAGAAGCAAACAACCGCTGTCCTTTCTCAATACAATACTGTTGCTGTCTTTGCCTCTATGTGTAAGAGAAACCCCTTAACTTTTTGTCGTCATTGTCAATGCTTAAATAATGCTTGAAGCAGCCACCTGCAAGCACAATAGGGAGAATGAGTTACCCTTCCGCTTAATGGCTAGTGCAAAGTCAAAGATGTGTGCGGTCCGAAAATTTCAGTGAGAATAGGTTTTTCTTCGGAAGAATGCGTGTGTGGGGGGTAGATTTTGATCAGTAAAAGTTTCGTTATGTCGAACTGCAAGTTTGTTTTTCTGCTAAGAGTTATGTTACAGGTTTCCTTTTGTCCCCACTGTGTGGGAACCATTGAAGTGTTGGGGGGGTTGGACGGACATTCAACACAATACGGACATTATGTGGGAAGGCAGGGAACCCTCGCAGTGGGGGACCACATGGGTGGTCCTCGTGTCAATGCAGAAGTATTCTTTCGCTATTGAAAAGGTTTCTTCCTGCAGGTGGGCGATCTTTGGCTGTTATGTTAAGAGAAAAACACTAGGCCTGTTCAGACAGGAAAATGGGGGGTGTCTATGCTCGCCCCCTTGCAAGTTGAATCTTGTTCTTTTCAAAACTGTCAGAGGGGAACATTTCCAACTGTCACATTCGAAACACATGCAGACACTAGAATAGGAGGGTCAGGGGGGACGGGGGTCATTAATTACCCTTCCTTTGTCATCCTCTATGCTCGCCGTTGCAATAAGAAGCTTGTTCTTTTCAAAACTGTCCGAGGGAAACATTTCCAACTGTCACATAAATATATCAAGATCTGTAAGGGGCCATTCATTGTAGGGTTTCTTACCCTCACGTTCTTCTTTCGAAAACACATGCAGACACTAGAATAGGAGGGTCAGGGGGGACGGGGGTCATTAATTACCCTTCCTTTGTCATCCTCTATGCTCGCCGTTGCAATAAGAAGCTTGTTCTTTTCAAAACTGTCCGAGGGAAACATTTCCAACTGTCACATAAATATATCAAGATCTGTAAGGGGCCATTCATTGTAGGGTTTCTTACCCTCACGTTCTTCTTTCGAAAACACATGCAGACACTAGAATAGGAGGGTCAGGGGGGACGGGGGTCATTAATTATCCTTCCTTTGTCATCCTGATCGCGACAGACCATCCACCCTCTCTCTTTTCGGAATTCCCACGTGTCCAAAGAAATACCAATGTCACTTAAGGGGGGGGGGGCGAGAGGAGTGTGAGGGGGCGGATTATTAATGGGGAAATTATGTTAAGTGGGGCTGAAAGCTCATACCTTTTTGGAAATTCCCCACATGTGGGGGCGGAGGGGTGAGGGGGGAGGGGGAGTGGGAGGGGGGAGGGGGGCGTGACAGGATTTGATTAATGGGATATTTATGCTAATTGAGCCAGAGTCGCTATTATACTGCTACTAGCGGAAATACCAAACAACGACTTCACATTCGAGAAACACGAGCATTTTGAAGTTCACATTAATAACATGGAATATGTCAGAAATGTTTAGCTTCACAAAACAATTATATTTGACACGAATTGTGTGTTTTGGTGAGATCTACATTTTGTGTGTGTGTGTGTGTGTGTGTGTGTGTGTGTGTGTGTGTGTGGAGGAGGCGGGGGGGGGAGTGTGCGCGCGCGTGTAATATTCTATTCTCTTAAGGTTTACCAACAAATAATTCAAAATGAAGAGGATTTCAGAGGCTTTTTCCTGAAAATTCAAGGTAGAAAATAAATATTTTCGTAAATCGTTTTATGTTAATATTTCGGAATGTGCTAAGTTCTATTGAAAATCTTCAACTCACATTCTTGGGAGATGCTACGTTTAAATGACAATGCCGGTGTGTTAATGATTTTCGTTTGTGAGTTATGTTGTTCATAGGCAGACAAAATTAAATTGCAGTTAAAATTTCATATCTGATTAGGATAGGCTTAAATCATGCCAGGCAAATGTTTTCAAGAAACCCCACCTGAAACAAATGTTTATAAGGTACGCAAAAATGTAATTATTCTTCGTCTTTTAAAAACTCTCTTGTCATTTAAATTAAAATATTGTGACTAATCGACAAAATCCAGTCCAGTTCTTTTCTGTCACTTTGCTTTTAAACTTTTGCACAAAGACAGAGTTCTCTTCTACTGACGTTAACACACTGTACAGTCTTTCGTGGTATTACAATTCGCAATTGTTTTCTCGTAGCCTTGACTCAGTCCTTTCACTGTCTCTCTTCACTTTCTCTCTCTTTCATACACAAACTCTGACGATACAATCACTCCACATGCATTAAAACTTCTGCACTTCGACGCAACGTACCTTTCAGAGTTATCTCGCACACGATGACATTCTAGTCGACTCAAAAATTGCCTCTCTGCTGTTTCTTCGCCTTCTCATACAGCGGGGATGTTGTCATACGGACCTTTCTAAACTTCCAAAAGCATGCCGGTGATGACGCAGCCAGATCTTTCTCGAAGCCTCTGGAAAACTAAAGCGTGTCTCACCCTTGAAAGACAGTACACGTTAAATGGAGCGCAGTGTTGCAACATGTACTAGTTGCGAATCTTTCTCCGCGAGCGACTCGAGGTGGCCTGAGTCCTGTACTTAGTCCTTCAATTGCTGCTTGACGAGACGGGCACTTTTAACTTTGGTATCCCTCCACGCCGTTGTTACTGTATGACCTAAATTTACAAATGACTCGTCTGTATAAACAATTGATTTCCCCTGGTCCCTAAACCTTTTACGTCTTTTAGATATTTATGTCGCCATCTGATGATATCGATATCGTCTCTTTCTATTAATATGCACTTGTTACCCTTTCTTTCATATTCGAACCCCAAATCAGAGTGGCCCTTGAGAAATTTGGTAGGGTCTCATCGCTGTTGAACTGTGACAAAATTATATTCAGCGTGAGTGGAATATTTGCAAACAGTAAAGAATGAACAATTCGCCGCACTCCACCTTGCACTATTCAATCATATTGCGTTAACCTAGCGTTTTGTGTAGTCCCGCCCTTTTTGCTTTCTTTTTCGATGGCGTTCTTAGAGGTCCTTTCATTAGTTCCTTTTTAATCATACACACTACTGCTTCTGAACACCCGATAGCCTTAGCTGTTACTTTTACTGCCTTAGACGCATTTTGCTTCAAAAATAATCTAACACATTCATAATTATTTGGCGTTCCTTACTTCTTTATTTACCAACATATCGTCCCTTCCTAGCTTCACCCTCCATAACTACAAATATTTACAAAAATATTAAACAAATAACGCAATAACAGCTCACAGTTACACACACGGCTTCTTTCGAACTAATGTTAGTGCTGCTCCTTATACTATCTTCTGTGTCAGGCCTGACGCTGAATAGATGAATACCTTTTGTTTGCCTTATTGGATAAAAGAAAGAGGTTATTGCCTTTTGGTTTATTTTAAAAACTTTCTCCAACCTTCCTCAACATTTGTTCTCGCTGGTTCCCTGACGTAAACTCAATAACAAAAAAGTTTCACACTGCGTAACTTTTGCAGTGCACAGATATAAAATTTTCCGAAAACATTTAATTTAAAAAATTATAACACTTAACTGGGTAAACATAGAGAATTCAAAGTAGGCAGGTAGTAGCACTATAGTTTACTCTACCTAAGAAAAAAATATAGATGCATTCTAGCAGTTATTTTGTTAGTTAGTGCGTGATGAGTGTAGAAACAGCAAATATCGGACTTCTATTGAAAAAAACGTTTTCTGAAGAAATTTGGATCTATAGAAATGTATAATGACTCTGAAAAGGATATAACCTGATAGAGAAAAAAATTCTGCATAGGATAATGTGTTCAAACCTGAAATTTATAACAAATGAATATTTATACCATGCTATTAGGAATCTGGCCAGGTCGAGAAGACCGCATAACTGGCCGGGAGGGCTCGGGGCGCTGACCACGTCCCACCCTCCAGTACTGCACCTCACCAATGACGCCTGTAGTGGGCAGAGGTGGGGGACGCAGCGGCTGGGCGGTAGGCCTTGGCCCTTCGTGGGCTGTCGCGCGGGGTTTACGTTTACATTAGGAATCTGGCAACAGAGCTAGGGTAGAAAAGGACGCGGCTAATGGCAACTTGTATGCGCTAGATAGAGACAGAGATGTTCCATTTAACTCCATACTGTCTTCTAAGAGTGAAACGCTATATAGTTGTGTTGCCGCTTGATTGTGTGTTAGTCACAGGTTTGCTCGCGTGAATGGTGTGGGAAAGTTTGACCTTGCGCTTTTGTTTGCTAGTTGGCCTGATATGTGGTGTGAAATAGCTAGGCCCCGACCGGCGTTTGTTGTGCTGTGCATGGCGTCACAATATATTTGACATACTAATTCGATAAATGAAATTATATATTGAGTATTCTCTGAATTTCTCTGAATTATTCCTCTGAAATTTGGAAAAGTTTATGTAAATAGTATTATTAAAACAGTAATGTAACCTATATTTAAATAAAATTCTATATAATTTGAAGTGTAAGTTTATACCAAAAGTTATTATAAACTTCAAAAGAAATGGAAAGACAAAATAAGGAGTTAAAAGGTATTCAATTAATCAAAAGGATAAGAGGCGTGCTTTTGGAAAATTATCTGACGGACATTTTTGCAAGTTTGCGAATGTTCTTTTCTCCAATAACTCAAAACGCAATGCTCAAATACATATGTACACAAATGCGAACAAAGGATCAATTTTCTTTACATCAAGACTGCACAAGTAATTAATAATGTGCATAAATAGGAAATTACAGCAGCGAAAAATCTCTAAAATATACCATCTTTAAAGCAAAATTATTTTCTGACTGCCTAAAACGAGTGTTTGGTATCGAGTGTATCCTGTTACAGAATGGGATGTGTTTAAATTTTATGTGACAGGTTTATTTTGAAGAGTTACGAGAGATTATAGTTAACAGCGAAAGGTGATATTTACCATTTATCTTCTTGTTTTAACGGATACTTTTCATCAGTCGGTATAGCGGCTCTTTCTAACATGGCAAATGGCCAAAATCATGTGCAGGGCTCCGGTGAAGAAGACAAGAACTGTACGCCTACAGCCACCCATTAAAATACTACGGACTTTAATCACCTGGTGGAATCTGCTATTGCATGCTAAACCCTGTCAGAGCTTTCGAACGGATACCAATTTATATTCATTTAGACGTTTACATTCCATGGTGGTCCAAATCACTCAACACTTTCCAGCTCGAACTTTGACAGGACTGCAGTTTCTGAAAACACTTAGAACATGGGTTATCTCCTGTCTTTCCTTTTTCTTTTTCTTTTACTAACCTACAGTAATCGAAGAATTGCATTCCATCCAAAAATTGGATACCGAGATTTCACCGCATTCCCTGAATAAAAACGAAAGCATCTTTAGAAAACTGTGTGTGTGTGTGTGTGTGTGTGTGTGTGTGTGTGTGTGTGTGTGTGTGTGTGTGTGTGTGTGTAAAAATTATGATTCAAAAACGAAAGGTTGAATAATAAATACAGTCTCTTCCAAAGATGTAACCTGAAGATTTAAAAAAAATATCATCCCAAACTACCGTTTCCTAGGAATACTTTTCTTTCTTCTTTTCCTTCTCTGACTACCCTCCCCTTATGTAGGAAAAAAAGGCATTTTTAGAAAAGGGTTCGCGCTCAATGTGTCTAAGTGAGAGAGAGAGAGAGAGAGAGAGAGAGAGAGAGAGAGAGAGAGAGAGAGAGAGGGGGAGGCAAAATGGCGTAAATCAAAAACGAAAGTCGGTTCAATACAATATTGGTATTTTAAGTGCAGCATCTTCCAAGAATGCGACACAAAGATATTCAAGAAAATCTCTCACTTTTATTCGAAACTTCTATTTTCTCAAAAATATTTCTAAACATTTTGGTTAAAATACCACATGTTTTAGACATTTTCGTTACAGATGAAATATATAACATCTTCAGCTTTCTGGGTATAGTCTTTGAAGTCCTCTTCGTTCTATATAGCGTTTCACTCTTAGAAGACAGTATGGAGTTAAATGGGACATCTCTGTCTCTATCTAGCGCATACAAGTTGCCATTAGCCGCGTCCTTTTCTACCCTCGCTCTGTTGCCACATTCCTAATAGCATGGTATAAATATTCATTTGTTATAAATTTCAGGTTTGAACACATTATCCTATGCAGAATTTTTTTCTCTATCAGGTTATATCCTTTTCAGAGTCATTATACATTTCTATAGGTCCAAATTTCTTCAGAAAACGTTTTTTTCAATAGAAGTCCGATATTTGCTGTTTCTACACTCATCACGCACTAACTAACAAACTAACTGCTAGAATGCATCTATATTTTTTTCTTAGGTAGAGTAAACTATAGTGCTACTACCTGCCTACTTTGAATTCTCTATGTTTACCCAGTTAAGGGTTATAATTTTTTAAATTAAATGTTTTCGGAAAATTTTATATCTGTGCACTGCAAAAGTTACGCAGTGTGAAACTTTTTTGTTTTTGAGTTTACATCAGGGAACCAGCGAGAACAAATGTTGAGGAAGGTTGGAGAAAGTTTTTAAAATAAACCAAAAGGCAGTAACCTCTTTCTTTTATCCAATAAGGCAAACAAAAGGTATTCATCTATTCAGCGTCAGGCCTGACACAGAAGATAGTATAAGGAGCAGCACTAGCATTAGTTCGAAAGAAGCCGTGTGTGTAACTGTGAGCTGTTATTGCGTTATTTGTTTAATATTTTTGTAAATATTTGTAGTTATGGAGGGGGAAGCTAGGAAGAGACGATATGTTGGTAAATTAAGAAGTAAGGAACGCCAAATAATTATGAATGTGTTAGATTATTTTTGAAGTAAAATGCGTGTAAGGCAGTAAAAGAAACAGCTAAGGCTATTGAGTGTTCAGAAGCAGTAGTGTGTATGATTAAAAAGGAACTAATGGAAGGACCTCTAAGAACGCCATCGAAAAAGAAAGCAAAAAGGGCGGGACTACACAAAACGCTAGGTTAACGCAATAAGATTGAATAGTGCAAGGTGGAGTGCGGCGAATTGTTCATTCTTTACAGTTTGCAAATATTCCACCCACGCTGAATATAATTTTGTCACAGTTCAACAGTGATGAGACCCTACCAAAATTCTCAAGGGCCACTCTGATTTGGGGTTCGAATATGAAAGAAGGGGTAACAAGTGTATATTAATAGAAAGAGACGATATCGATATCATCAGATGGCGACATAAATATCTAAAAGACGTAAAAGGTTTAGGGACCAGGGGAAATCAATTGTTTATACAGACGAGTCATTTGTAAATTTAGGTCATACAGTAACAAAGGCGTGGAGGGATACCAAAGTTAAAAGTGTCCGTCTCGTCAAGCAGCAATTGAAGGACTAAGTACAGGACTCAGGCCACGTCGAGTCGCTCGCGGAGAGAGATTCGCAACTAGTACATGTTGCAACACTGCGCTCCATTTAACGTGTACTGTCTTTTAAGGGTGAGACGCGCTTTAGATAACCTTTGCATAACTGGTAAACTGCGGGAGATAAACAAAATGTTATTACACAGAAAGTATATTTGGTTATTGGTTTGAATTTTCAAAATACTTACGCTTTTCTCAAATAAGAAGTTCTTATTCTTTCTTATTGTATTCCACCCAGACGTTCCACAGTGCAATTTTAGCTGAAATACATGTTCTGAGACTCCCTTCATCCCAAAAATAAAGAAGTTTTAGAAAATGGTCTGTGAACAGCATAACCAAAACGAAAATTCGGTTATATACCCACCTGATATTGAAATTCAGCATGCTCTAAGGATGCAACTGAAGGTTTTAAGAAAACCCCTCAGCCCAAACTATCCTGTACATAAGGAAGCTTTCAAAAATTTCGGTTTTCCCAAAAATGACTAACGAATTTCATTACAGTACCACATGTTTATGCTCAGGAAAATATAAATGTGTATCTTGAGTTTTCTTTTTGTAAAAATTCATGTCTTAGGTTCAGGGCTTCAAAATATATAAAATTTTGAAGTTGAAGTTTTGGATGAAATAATACTTCCTCTAATTATTAATGTATGTACGTAGGAGAGAGAGTAAAAGTTAACCTTTACATACATCTTTGAAATTTCTATGATATAGTAATATGCAGAGAAAGCAGCATACAATTTTCGTTAACAAATACGGGAATGAAATAAATATTTATGCAGACAACTACTAAAGATATACTATTTGTGTAGTAATATTTCATCTAAATGTTTGATTTGTTTTCATTTCAGCAGTTCTGGAGGTTCCTTCATGCACGTACATGTGAATGGATTGTTTATGGAAACCAGAGTAAGTTGTTATGCTTTACTTACAGCTTATAATCCTTCTGCGCATCTGAAGTGATTTCAGAGTTGTACAAAGATATTCCTACAGTAAGGTCATAAATAGGGCTCGGAAGTTCATGCCCTAAAAAACACCGAAATATGCATGCCAATATGCTCTTAAAAACTTGAAAATATGCCAAGAAATATGCACTATTTAACTCAAACAATTAATGTTCCTTTGCAGTAGACAAGACGAGTTAGTATAAATAATAAATCAAGTTACCTTATTCCTTATAGGTTGAAGCAGAAGTGGTCCTACTGCTACTATTAACTGCTGAATTGCAGTTCACAACCAACACTTTGCACAAATTTTCAACTGTAAAACATCGTCTGTTGTCTCGCAAAACACTTTTGTAACGTGAAAAACTTCTCTCCACATCACAAGATGTTATCGGGGCATTTTAAATGATGTTAACTGCTTCTCAGAGACATTCAAGTCTCTTGGTGTGGCAGATGGTTTTCTTTCGAGGATGTCTCGAATATCGAACATCTGTTTATAACCAGAATTTTTTGAAATTACATAATTCACTTTCTCTTTCACTTTTAGTCCTATGCTACCAGGAACCGAACTTAGATCACATATTATTTTTTCAAAGACAGTAAGTGATTCATGAAGGGAGATCCTACAGCTTCCAATGCCGCTATGGCTGTTGGTAAGACAGAAAAATGGGCAGATATGAAACTAAGATCCTCTTTTAACCCAGTGGCTGACAGAATATTTTGCAGTTTCTATTGATGAAGCATCTTTCGAGTCCAATGAATTAAAAACCTCTTCGATTATTTCTATGTGCTCAGCATAATATAAAACTGCATCGACCCATGTTCCCCATCGAGTTAACACTGGAAGTCGGATATTAGGTCCTGTTGATCTAAACAACTTAACTCGAGATTTAACAAAAATTCTCTTTGTACTGGACACAAATCTACCTACCAATGGGAAAGAATCACGTATTGTCTCAGAAGTACGATGAAGAGCGTGTGCCAAACAAGTTATATGAATTAAGTTAGGAAAAATACATTTCAGAGTATGTCCTGATTTTACCATATAATGACCTGCATCAGTAACAAATAAAAGTAACCGGTCGTATTTGATTCCATATGGCCATAGTAATTTCAGAGTCCATCGCAAACTGCGTCACAGTTACATTGCCAGTGGCCGACAATTCGCTCACATTAAGAAGCTAAGGTGTAGACTTTTGTTCATTATTTAAAGCACCCACGATTATATTAACAATAGAACGGCGCTCAGAATCGGGTTTCATCAACAACCACAAAAACTGATCCGCTAATTGATTTTGTATATTTGACAATACGTTATTGTAACAATGTCCTACATAGGTCTTACGTAGTGTACTTTCTTCAGGCATATGTTTAGTGTACTTGGCAAGAAAGTTTTTAAATGTCGGAGTATTAATTTTAAACAAGGGAATATGAGCAGCTAAAAATGCTTGGCACAAGTCATAGGAAAATTCACTAACCCTACTTCTTAAACACTCTACTAGCTGTTTTTGAACACGTTCTTTGTTTGCGAGTTTTCTGATTAAATTCTCCTTATGTTTTGCTGTGTTTATGTGCTGAACTATTTGAAATCTTTTCTCATTCCCTATATTTTTCTCACACGCTCCACAAAACTGTACCCTATTATCTGTAGATATTAAGTCACCCGAAAACTCCTTCTGTAAATTAATTAATCTAGCACTCGAAGTTGGTTTTATTTTCGGCATTTGAAGAGCTTTTTAGCATTTTATACGCCTAGTTTAATTTGGTGGCAACCAGTTCACAACAGTTACGTTTGAAGACCACGATGCAACTGCTGGTGGGCAGGCAATCGTGCTGCTCAAAACGTTGATCTGCACTTTATATTTGTTAATATGAACCTCTCAGATAACGCACTGATTATTCTCTATGCACATACGTATAATGAAAGGGTAGACGCAGGGGATTCACTGCATGACAACATGACTCAGCATTAGTTTTCGCCACCTAACGAATTGCATCGTCATATGCAATACTGCCAATATGAAAAAAATTGTCCAGATTGAAAAAATAATAAAAAGCCATAAAAATCATTACAATATGCAATATAGGGGCTATAATATTGAAATCTTCTTGAGTTTCATCATCATGCGCAATACTACCAATATGAAAAATATTATACACATGGAAAAAATAATAAAACACCCTAAAAATCATTAAAATATGCAATATAGGGGCTATAATATTGAAATAATATGCATTTATCAAAATCAACAAAATATGCAGTTATATGCACTATAAAATCATGTCCAAATAACTGAAAATTCCATAATTCGTGCACATAACGTAAAAGCATACATTTTTAGCCCATATGAAAAAACATGCAAATGCATGAACTTCCTAGCCCTAGTCATAAAGTACTCGCTCAGAAATATAATGCTTTGCTCCCTGTTAGAAAGCACGTTAACATGTTGTGGATTCACGTTCTCATATCCCTTCTTTTGCGTTTGTACTCTGGGCGTAAATGTCATAGTTTGTTAAATTACATAATTGCGTCATAAATTGGAGACAAATGCTAACCACATATCTTTCAATAACTTCAAGACATCGTAGAAAAATCATATTGTACAGCTGGTCTGTTGGGCGCAGCGTAGTTATATATTACAGATTTCACCTTTTGGATTTTGAATATTGCGGCACTCTGTAGCCAATCTGCATTAGACCTGTCGTGTTTCAGCTGCGTCCATTGGTTGCATTTATTTTTCTAATACTTGTACTTGTGTCCTGGAAATCACTGTAAGTTATGGAATTTATTGCTGAAAATTAAGAATGTTCCATCTTAATTGTTTTTTTTTATCCAAACTAGTACAGGTGGCTAATTATTCTTCCTTATTGATCTCACCTCCACCTCCCCCCTCCCGTTTTGGAGGTTATAGTGAACTTCGTTTTTAGATCTATGCTAACACTTTCTTTCACCGAGAATTTCATGTATAATACCCACGTTGGAAAAAATGCAGTGACAGGAAATTTGCTAATTCTTTGTAACGAAAGACTAAAAAATTTTCTGAATCGGCTGCCCGGAGTTTTGCTTGTCTGCGTCCTCGGGGCTCGTGGCCATCTGCCGCTTTTAAAGGCCTTACTTACCAGCTTTATTAACTGAGATTGTTATTGGAGCTCTGAGAAACGCAATATTGTTCATGAAGTATCCCTTCATGACAAAAAAATGGTGTATAGAGCTCCATTAGAGGAGAAAGAGTTATAGGGGAAATTTTGCTTAAGTCAACATTTGGCGCCCTATGTACAAGAATAAAATTTTGTCGCTTTTGAAGGAAGGAAAAAAAAAAAAAAAAAAAAAAAAAAAAAAAAAAAAAAAAAAAAAAAAAAAAACAGGAATTAACAGCCAGGGAGTGTGACTTGGCCTTTTTTCAACTAGACTCTGCAACAGCTCGGCAAAACTTTCGATGAGAACACTTGAAAGGGTGTTTCAGGACAGAATTATTAGTAGAGATTTGTGTTTCCTCGATCTAAACCCCTGCGATTTCTATCTCTCGGATAACTTAAAACATAATATGTACAAGAGAAACCCGCACACCCTGGAAGAATTAAAATAAAATAGAAATAGCCAGCAGTTTTCAACATTAGCCCGGAGAGTGACGGGTAGTTTCTTAAAGACGTGCCAAAAATGTGAGTGTCCACAACGACGGTGGCCAGTTTCAGCATCTCCTTTCATAAAGTTGGTAAGTAAAGCCTTTAAAAATAGTTTTAAAAATGGTTTCATCCACGCCTTTCCAGAATAGCGGCGGACGGCAACGAGTATCAAGAACGCAAACAGTGGAGCTGGTTCGAAATTTTTTTACTCTGTCGGTATATACATCGCTAAAGCGGATAGGGAAGTCCATCATGCTTTTCATTTTAGCTGATTGCTCACATGACTCAGAGTAATGCTACTGCGCAACATGCACTCACCCGCCTTGGTGTATGCTCTTAACCAGGCATGTCAAACCTCACTCCCAGGGTGTGAAGAGAGGGGTCTACCCCTCCTTAACTGCAGTAGCACGCGCTCGTAGAACCGGTTTTCGCTTTGTTTTTCCCGTTTTCCGATTTGATCATCACGGAGGGAGGGAAAATAGGGGAAAATTTTTCACGCCAGGTGAGTGCTGTTTGACACCCCTGCTCTTAACTATAGTGCATTACTATACCTTATTCATTTTAAAAGCTGTATACTTCTGTACCCTGACCATACGCTACAAAGGGTATTTAGATGTGTTACAAATGCTGTTAATCTCGTAAATTCTCTTAAGATCACAAAATCCATACAGCTACTAATCATACAAACGTTACATAATTTACGGTACCTCTAAACTATGGTCATTGTTTGCTACGTTGCTCCTGACAGTATTCCCCAAAGTGATGGGGAAGCCCTGGATATACAAACACGTACTGCAATAAACAGCAACCTTCACGAATTAAGATTTATTTAACGGAACCACGTAGCTGCTCACAACACTAATCCAGTAGTACATCACAGGTCACGTACTCTACATATTTATTCACCTCCCCCATTATTTATGAATACATTTTTAAAGCTTGCCCGAAGCTTGTATGGCAATGCGGGAGTGTTTTCCCTCTCTCATTGTCTGGATATCCAGCACCCCAGCAGCCCCATTGGACCTCCCAGTAGATGGCTCATATGCCTCACTCAAGTAGGTATATCTCCGTAATAAAGTTGTTTTGGGATGATAATATTCAATGATGCATATTTTCTTAAGAATTTATGGCTTTTACGAGTATTTAACAGAGATAAAACCCCTGGATAAGCATTTATCGCAGGATCTTGGCAGGAATGTAGTAACAATTATGGTAATAATAAACACTGAATGGTTATGAAAATATATGTTATTCTATTAAAGGAGAAGCATTGCCTTGTAAATGAGAGTAGAAAACATATAGCTTAGAAGTTTCAAAAATGTATAAAATATGTGTTATCTTCGAACCTGACTGCCGTCTTCTATCGTTGTAGTTAATCCCCTCGTCACGACGTCTGTCCTCTGAAGGATCTATGTTTATATTTTGGATATTATTTTGTATACGAATATGATTGTAGCTGTAGCACTGGGCATTCTATTTATTTCGTCCTGATTCATTTAACTTAAATTCAAGTAATGTAAAATATCAACATAGTGACCGAAAAATGAGTTTTATACGAGTATGCTGGTGGTCTCAAGCAGCCGCTACCAAATCAATACTCGATGTGTTCCCAATGACAAGTGTTAAACTTAAAAACCGCTGTCACTTTTAAAATGTGTACAGGAATCTTCCACTTCACAATTTAATGTTGGTTTTTGACCATTAGAATTGTAGAACTATTACATTTTAATCCATTCCAGATGCCTGACAGTCACATTATAATTTTGGGGCTATCTTCCTTGCTATTATATATATATTCGATGAAGCTTTAAAAGAATTTATAATTAGTTATAAAAATACAGTGGAACTCTCTTTTAGCAGTAAGCATACCACATCAACAAGGGTACCTTATGCTTCTTGGAAAGTATTACTTGTTTTATAAAAAGATCAATTACTTGGTGAAACTGATCTAGTGCAGCTTTTAATTCTTTATTTTGGATTACTAAAAAATAGCCTTGGTGAAGTCTTACACGAGTGTGTATCGCTCTAAATAAATTTAATTCTAATTTCATCACTTCTGAATTTATCGATATAATAAAGGCTTTTAGTGAAATGCTTAATTGCACGATATTATTGTGGTTATTTATACAAACACTTCAATTCCGATGTTACTTCAACCTCATACTTTAATAATTGTTTTGTATCTCAGTGTGATTTAAAGCTTAAACTTACTTTATACCAATACAAAATATGTTTTAGTGTTTCATTCAAAAGTATACTTTCCAGGTATAAACCATTCCAGTAACAGTTCAAAATATGTGCCAGAAAACAGTTCCCGGGAAGGGATTTATTAAAGATGTTTGAATTGGCAAGAGCCTAGCAAATCTTCTAAGAAACTTTATTATTATTTTATTATGCGACAGGAGGCCTTTCCTCTGAAAAAATCGAAATTACTTGTCCAAAAATTCAATCTACACTTCTCCTCAAAACAATGTTCTGTAACTTAAAATTCAATATCTATAATCCACTAGGTTTCATTTAATGCTGATACTCTAAGCTAAGGTGTTTAAATATACCAATTTACTAATGTGTAAGTATGCATGTCAGCGCAATGCCACAAAATGCTAAAGCCATATTTAAACTTGCTTATACTTGAAAATGCTTTGGCATGAAATTCACACATACACGCGCGCGCACGCACACACACACACACACACACACACACACACACACACACACACACACACACACACACACACACACTCAAGGAAAACTTGACATGCAATTCGCAAACATTGTGTTGTTATAATGATTCAACAACTTCTGCGTGGCCATTGGTCAGTTTAAAATTATTTTAAGAAGCTCCAAATACCACGCACAATGTGTTGGTCCACCCACATAAAAAATAGCACCAACAAAGGCAGACAGCGGCTAAAGTTATGCGCCCCCATCTTCCGCAGCAAACAGCTGCAATTGAAGTCCAAACTCGTCCTGTACAAAACTTTCATTCTGTCAGTGGTTCTATACGCGTGTGTGGCCTGGGCAAATGCCTCAAAAACTGCCTTAAAACAGCTTCAAACCCTCCAAAACCTCTCCCTCTGGAAAATCCTCTCCGCTCCTCTTTTAACCACTAACCAAACCCTTCACCTGGAAACCCAGATCCTTTCCATCCCTGAGGCAATAACCAAGAAAGCCACAGCAGCATGGGCGCGCATCAGAAGTCACAACAACTACGTGATTGCCAATGTTGGCAAAGGTGAGCCGAAGCATCGTAAACATACACGTATCAAAATGTTTTAGACGTCGCTCGGCTCACGGACTAATGTGCGCCCACGCAACTACAGGCCCCAGGCCACACACACGCTACCTCAGAGGTCTCCACCCCAGGGAACCATTCAGGAGTTGCAACCTGCCCGCTCAGGAAAACCGCGGAACTGTATATAATGTAAATAACGTGTGTAAATAGTGAGTGTTTTAATGTGCTGGGACGCATAGCTTGGTGTGCCCAGCAAACATGTACGAGTGGGACGCTCAATCTGGAGTGCCCACTGTGTGTGCGTGTGTGTGTGTGTGTGTGTGTGCGTGTGTGTGTGTGTGTGCGTGTGTGTGTGTGTGAGGGTGCATATCTCATGATATGCGGGAGTGCATGTGTGTAAATAAATTGTAATATATGTGTATAAAGAAGAAAAGACAAAAACATTTCAAAATATAAAACAAAAACAATACTGAAGGGAGCTGTTCTCGGTGACCCAAAGAGGGGCACTGTATGGGTTTCCTGAGAAACCCGCTGCATATATCCTGTAAATATAAATAATTGTAAGTACAATGTAAATTTAAGTCTGTACGCTGGGCCTACTGTACCAGCACCAGGCAATATTCCTTAATAAAATAATCTGAATCTGAATCTGAGCGGTTTTAAAATTACATTTGAAATTTTCTTGAAGTTCACGGTTTCATTGGAGCGTGTCGCCACGTGTCAAGCGACTTCTTCTCATTTGCTATTTGCAATATACAAGTAATCTTCTAACCTAACTGTGGAACACTGCGGTACCACTTACCGCAATATAGGCACTTTCATATTTTGTAGCATACAAAGATACCGAAATATACTTTTTCTCTCTGCATGTGCGTGTAACTTATTATCATATTCAGCTTCCTCTTTTGAAGGCTAACAAGGTAAACATCAAACGCATATAAATGCATATTAACACACAGCTACTAAAGTCGGAGCTATATAAAATACTGCTTTAAAATAATTGTAATCTTGTAATCTACAAATACATGGAAATTGTCCTCATCTAAAACAAAGATGTTCGTTTAAAGAATGATTATCTAATAGAGCTAGTGAACCCTGAGGACCACTGCATTAATGAATACGTTCTTTAGCTTATATTTTTCTGCAAAATGATACAACAATGCATGCGATAGCACTCGTGCTCAAGTTATAAGCTAATGTCAGTTGAAAAATGATGATGCTTGCTTACTGTAAACGTTGTCAATATTGAGTATTGTTTACTCATGCTCTCCTACATATGTACTTATAAGCAAAATTGCAGTTATTTCTTCCACTTGATTAAAAGTTATGAGTTGTGACATATTTTGAGCCCAAAACCTATTGAATAGTAATACAAAACAAAAGTTTATTTCTTATAACTTTACTGGCGAGTTTTGTTATTTTGGCTTGTGAAAATTAGATTACATTTTTTCCGTGATCCTTGAATTTTTTCCTTCAAAATAAAACAAAACTCGACCGGAATTAAAAATTTCGAGGTGAGTTTTTTGTTTACAAGTTTGTGACCCTCCCACTCGCTTACGTCACACTCAAATCGTCAGATTATTGAAACAAAAACTTTCGGCATGTAATTAACCCACCATACCTTAATCTGACGCGTTCAAGTATTTCTAAATACCGGCTGTTTTTCTTTCTTTGTCACTGTTCTGATCATCTGCCCTAGATGTGGAGGCACACAAGGGGTGCAGCATCCCCTTATGTTAATCTGCCGCGCTTGAGTAAATCCCAAAATCTCCTATTGGACTCGCCTGCTATTTCTTTTCGTGAAGGTGCATGACACTGATGTTAATATGAGGATGCTGCTGACAATGAATCAAAACGGCTACTATATGCAAAATTAGGCGGTTTTCCAAAGGTTAGAGGCAATCTGATACGCACTTCATAGGCTCAGAAAGATCCAAAATTATAGTCCATATAAGGTACATATTTCAAGTACTTAACTTTGTCAGAGCCGTTAGTATTAAAGATAAAGTTCCTGGGAAGCTATAAAAGAAAGGAGCCACTTAACTCTGTCCGTATTAAATATACTGCTGTAGCATATTGAAATTATGGCACAGTTAAGGTTGCAATTAAAGCTCCAAACCTGCTCGTTTAACAGTCGTGATCTGTTAATCTAAACTTCATTAGGATAATATGTCACGCCATTGTAATTCTCTTTAAAATATTGCGATATGACATGTGTAATTACATTTGTCAATTGCGTTTATACCACTCCTTCTATCTACTAAGGTACCCTTTCATTTGCAGTAAAAACTAGATTGTTGCCTTATTTATTGTTCTGTCTAAGGCCTGAAGTCATTGTGTTAATTTTTCTGGTCTTAATTAATAAGACAAATATTCAGGAATAACACGCAATTATATGACTATTGGTCGCTGCACTGATTTAAAGGGTTTAATTCGAATGATAACGCTCGCTTGTCGTGACATTACGTCATTTGGAAGAAAGCTGTTGTAGCTCTAAAAGAGCGTTGTTTGTTCCTGTGATAGTTATGTGTTCCCATACTGCAGACTGTCATAATTGTCATAAAGATGCAATTAAAATCAACTGTGCTCAAAATTGTATAAATGTTGTCTCCACTGGATCTGCTGTACTGTTCGTGCAAAAGATGATACAAAGATTGTTTATTTTGACTTTAATACTACTTCGAACCATTAGTATCCAATTAACTAAAACAATAGCAATGTATTATCGAAGATATATTTCTAATGAATTTCTAACTTTTAATCAACATTGTTACACTAATTTTCGAGTTTTAATGAATAATTGTGAATACTCAAGTAGAAAATAGTGCGACAAATAACAAACTCAGTTACCTTTTCTGTCATTTTATTTCTCTTGTAAAATTACTCACAAAAACACAGTTCTCTAATTTATCATTAAATTGTTAATACAATCTACAAATCCTCGTGGTCTTGAAATTCACAGCCACTCTGTTCTCTCATAACCTTGACAAGTGGTTCATACCCTCTCTGTCTAACAGCTGACTTTGACAATCCTACTCCCTAAAACTGCTTTACACAACATCTCCAACGTGACGACTACATGTCCAAAATTGTCTCTGGCGATAAACACTCAAGTTTCCCTCAATGCTTACTGTACACACACACACACACACACACACACACACACACACACACACACACACACACACATATATACATACACATAGAGAGAGAGACTTTAAAATAACTGCTAACGGCGTTGTGGTTCAATACTTCAATACTCTTATATAAGGGAAAATGACATAGTACGATTTTTCTTGATATTCGTCTTTTCGTACACAAGCCCGGCACGTGAACAGTTTTCTCGAAACAGTCTGGAGGATCTCTCATTATTACGGCCCACTCCACTGTTACGTTGTTTACTCATACGTGGTATGAGCTAGCTTGACCTTGAGCATCTGTGACGGCTGGGCGGCCGGCGCAATAAGAGCATAGAATTTTAAATGTGTGTGCTTGGAAGAAAGAGAGAGAACAAGAGAGAGAGAGAGGGGGGGGAGGGGGTGAGGAATACTTTTCACTTAACAACGCGCAATACGATTATTGTGATTTGGAAATAGATATATTTTAATTGCTTACCTCATAGGAGAGTTCTAATGGGGCACGAAATAAATTATAATCCAAATATCTTTTTTTTCCCACAATTTCGTGAAGGATTGTAAGTGTTACGTTTTCGACAAGCTTTGTGAAACCATAAGTACTTCAGACGTTATAAGATATTTTATTAATTGTTCCGTTATTATGACCCCTTTAATTTCTATCGTTCTATACACGAGGCTTTTGGCTTTAACAACTATGGGGTATGCCCCCCTTGATTATGTATTTTATACGTTGGTTTTATTGATTTGCGCCTTGAAACACGCTCACATTTACCCCTTCTCCATATAGGTGCTTTCGGATTATGCAAGGATTTGGAAATAATCCGAACTAAAAGTCATCTTCCGGGTTAGCCGGAGGTCAATCCAGAATTTCACGTTTTTACTTTCTCTACTGGCAAGTAGAGGAAGTATTGTATTCCACCCAAAAAGTCGATGTCGAGATTTCACCGGAAACATGTTTTGAGACCTCCTGAAGCCGCCCCCCCCCCGCAAAAAAAAAAAAAAAAAACTTGTTTAGAAAAAATCCGTGTGTCAGTCTGTGTGTCTCAGTCTATGGGCTGTGTAACTCAAAAACGAAATCTCGGTTAAAAACCAAAGTTGGTATTTAAGTTTAATGTATTTCAAGGATACGAAACGTAGATTTTGAAGAAAATAACTCCACCCTAAACTACCCTTTACATGGAAAATTGTTGGAAAATTCTGATTTTCGGAAACATGACTAAAGATTTTGAATTAATGCCATATGTTTAAGATATTTGTATGACAAATGAAATGTATATTTGGAATTTTCTGGCTATAGCCTATGTAGTCCTGTTTACTCTGGATGACTTATGAATAACTCGTAAACCGTAACAGATAGACTAAATATTACTGTACTGTACTGTACTAGATCTCACCAAAAACACACAATTTATGTCTGAATAATTTTTTTTTTTTTTTTTTTTTTTTTTTGTTTTGTAACTGAACCCTTTCGGAGATATTCCTGTTTTTGTGTCAATTTCGGAAAACTTCAAACTTGCGTGAAAGTTTATCTTAACTAACACGAAGAAGATATGGGAATAAGAGTTTGTACGAATGGTTAGTACAAGAATAAAGTAAGTCCTGTGAGTGCAACACATGACATTTTTTTACTGTACTTACCACGGGAAATAGAACACATGCGATTTCTTTGCAACTCTATCCACCAGCTCATGGTCAATGGTAGGAATGCAAGAATTTATACATCTGTAAACGATCCTAATCACACAGCAATATCTGAAGTGGACTATTGCTTCTGGTTGCGCTTAATCTAAGAGCAACCAGAGGCATGCGTCCAGCTTCAGATGTTGTTGTTAACTTAGAATTGTTTACTGAGGTACAAACATGCATTTCTACTGGTACCATGAGTTGGTGGACAGTCCATATCTCCGAAAAGGAGCACATGTGTGGTTGGTACTTTCACTTAACTATATCTTAGCTATTTATCAACACACCAAAATTTTTTTATTGCCGCTTTCAAAGCATCACTTTATACACAAGTTGCAAAGAGAGGAAGGAGTGTATGAGGGCTATGACGGAAATTGCGCGTAAGAGAGATAGGGAAGACAGAGAAAGATAAAGGGCAAGTGGGAGAGAAGGGGGGAGAGAAGGAGGGAGAGTTGTTGTTGTTGTTGTTGTTGTTTTTTTTTCCCTGCGAAACTTAGAGAAAATGACAGAAAAACTTCACAAAAGGGAATATAGAGGCGCACAACAATAATGTAAACGACATAAAGATACAGAAGCCACTAATGGCATTCAAAACAGGCTCTACCTGAGTCTTCGTGCCCATATTTATCTTACTTTAGTTGCTTCTCAATTTGTAGATTTCTTCGTTAATATTTTATTATGCAATACAGAAGTTTAAATGTTTCCTTCTGTCTCAAGCTTTCAAACCATTTAAAGATGATAAAGTGTGTATCTTATTTCACATCTAGTTTATTTTTAATGAAGTATCTTTAAATTTCTACCCCTCCGAAGGAGTGTCGCCTTGCCGTGGCGGAGGGGCTCAGTACCCGAACCAGACGGCCTGCTACGTGTGTCTTTGTGACCACTGGTAGGCAAGAGGTGAGGGGAAGCTAAGAACATTCCAAACGGGTAGATGAGGCTCGGTAGTCTTGGTCGACAACTCATCTAGGAGAAAAGGACTCCGAAATCAAACTCCCCCAGGGGAACCTACCACGGTAGGTCTGGGTTTGGCGCACCCGGGGCCCCGAGCTGCGCACAATCATTTCACCCCCTCCACCTTCATTAACTGTGCCACGTGCGACGTTTTATGTTGCTTTTTATATCACCCTCTTCCTCTTCTAGGTTTATTCTGATTATTAGTTTGTAAGTTCCTAGATTTATAACTCCTGTCTCACCAGCAGGAATCTTTCCTATCTCCGTGGTCCTGTCCCACGGTTTTCAGCGCGGCCCCCGACTTGTGTGCTCTTCGGAGGTCTCAGGCGCGAAGGTTGTGCGGACCCTTCACACTGCCCCCATGTGTAGCCTTAGGTGCGGAGCCCGTCCACACGTCATGTACACCCACGTAGCTCCTTGAGGGCACGGCCGGTGTTAATCTCCCGACGGCCGCGTGCCGTCGGGTTAGTATCACCGGCCGGACGTGTTACCGCTGACGGAGCCCCGGTGTAATCAACCCGAAGTCCCCTGAATCCACGCTGACTCCGTTGAGGCAGCGTGTGCTATAGCGGGGAGCCACAGGCGGTTATTCCTGTGGTGGGGGCATAAAACCGGGGTGTCACGTGGTGAACGGTTTACCCATGCGGACAAGCAGTGGAGATCGGAGGGTAGCTCCTCTGAAGTACGCCTTGAGGTCAGTCATGGGGGGGTCTCCATGGCGGCACAGACCGTGGAGATTTTGGTGTCTTTCTTTTCTTTGACCCCCGAATGGCAGGCTGACGCCGACGGTTCCGGATGGGGGTCCGATTTCAACATGCATCCGCGCAAACCCTCCCATTTCGACAGTTTTTTAGTCATGACCTTGGCCAGTGAAAGGAAAACGATGAAGGATCTGAGCCCCTTTTACATAAAGAAAGAACTCGACAGGATCTGTGGCCTTGTTAAAAACGCCACCCGAGTACGAGACGGTACGCTTTTGGTAGAAGTGACCACCGCAGACCAGTGCCAGAAATTGTTGAAAGCCACTTTGTTGGGCTCCTACCCCATCCGGGTAGCCCCACATAAATCTCTAAACTCATGCAGAGGAGTTGTCACCACATCCAGTCTGGACGGTCTGTCAAACGAGGAGATTGTTACTTGCCTCTCCGACCAGCGCGTGTGTCAAGCGTACCGTCTGACAAGAAAGCAGGATGGTAAAGTGATTGATTTACGTACGGTTTTCCTCACTTTTAAGGGCACACAGTTGCCCGAATACATCTTCTGCGGGTACGAGCGTGCCGCCGTACGTCAATATGTCCCGAACCCTATGCGCTGTTTTCAGTGTCAGAAGTTCGGACATACTAAGACCGCGTGCAACCATCCTGCCGTTTGTGAGCGTTGTGGCCTATCACCCCATGAGGGCACGGCTTGTACCCGTGACCCTCATTGTGTTAACTGTGGAGCCGGTCATCCATCTAGCTCGCGTCAGTGTGCGAAGTTTCTGGATGAAAAATGTATACAGGAGCTACGCGTGAAAGAACATCTTACATTTCCAGAGGGGCGTCGTCGCTTTGAGCAGCTGCAGCCTGTGACCACCACAGGTTATGCCTTGGCTGCCCGACGCGCTCCTGTCAACACCATAGCGATACAGCATGTCCCTGTATCAGATGCTTCCACACAGACAGACCTACCAGCGAATTTTGTTCCACTGTCTCGTGCCACACCTGCACCAGCTACAACATCTACAGCCGTGCAGACACCAGCTCACAAGGCGTCCACAAGTCGTAGCGAGCCTGTTGATAGCCATTCCTCTACGCCTGTTGTTCGCGCCAGCAGCCACACGTCATCAATGAAGTCCCGCTCCCGCTCCCGTTCCGCGAGCCGCAGGGGATCTTCAGACTCCCGTACATCCGAGGAGTCACTAGGGGATGACGAAATTAACCTACCCCGTCCAAAGTCGGTTAAGGTAAAGATGAAAAACAAAAAGATGAAGACGAATCACTAATTCTTCTTTACCATGGAAATAATCCAGTGGAATGTTAATGGGTTCCGGGCACGTGTTCCGGACATACAGCATCTCGTTTCGCAACGCTCTCCATCAATCGTCTGCCTACAAGAAACACATTTGCACCCTAATCACGCATTACATCTTCGTGGTTTTTCGGCATTTAGGCATGACTCTGCAGCTGATCGACGAGCAAGCGGTGGTGTTGCTACTCTGGTGGCGCATACCATCTCTGCCACAAGCATCCCGCTAAACACGCCGCTGCAAGCTGTAGCTGTGCGTGTCCAGTTGCAGGGCCTAAGTCTGTCAATTTGCAATGTCTATCTGCCACCGGTCAGTGTCGTACACGAGAACGACCTTCGAGCTCTTTTGGCTCGGACTCCACCACCCTTTATCTTCCTTGGTGATCTAAATGCCAAACACTCTTCATGGGGCTCCGGCACTGACGATGCTCGCGGGTGCCTTGTAGCAGACGTTTGCGATATGTCCGGCCTCCTTTTGTTGAACACTGGCGCCCCTACCTTTTTATCCTCTGCCTATGGTACGTACTCCGCCTTAGACGTTAGCTTCTGTAGCCCGTCATTGGTACCACTCATTGATTGGTCGGTGCTCTCCGACCTCTTAGGCAGTGATCATTTTCCCATTAACATTCACATATCTGGTTTACATCCTACTCCAACACGATACCCTCACTGCATTATTTCCAAGGCTGACTGGGGGAAATTCCGTTCCCTCATTCACCTTCACAACGATGTCTTCCCCACCATCAATGAACTGGTGGAGTATTTTACTTGTTCTGTCCTGCTCGCAGCGAATTCCAGCATTCCTCGTGGTTCTACTACACCTCGTCACGTTCCTGTGCCTTGGTGGTCCGAGGAATGCAGTTTGGCTATTAAAGCAAGGAAGCGTGCTCTGCGCGTCTTCAGTTCACATCCTACGCAGGAGAACCTGATAGCTTTTAAGCGTTCTCGTGCCAGAGCTCGTTTTGTCCTCCGCTGTGCAAAACGCACATCGTGGGAAACGTTTGTCTCTTCTCTGTCCCGTCGCACTCCGGCACAGAGGGTGTGGACTGCTGTTCGCCGCATGTATGGCAAGTGTCGCCGGACTATCATTCCCGGCCTTGCCATGAGCGGATCGCATTACACCAGCGAACAGGATATCGCCGACGCCCTTGCTACTTCGTTTGCTGCTACTAGCCAAACGAATAGTTACGACAGAGCTTTTATACCTCTCAAGGAATCTGCCGAGCGGATAGTTCTTCCTTTTAGCAGTGACTGTACTGAACCGTACAACGCACCCTTTACCGTAGCGGAGTTAGAGCACTCTTTGTCACTTGCTAAAGATTCCTCTCCTGGTCCAGATGACATCCATCGACAAATGCTGCTTCACCTTCCACCTTCGGCTTCGTCTTTCCTGCTTGGTATTTATAATCGTATCTGGCACGAGCAGGTCTTTCCGTCCTCCTGGCGAGTGGGTATTGTCATCCCTATCCCTCGACCTGGAAAAGACAGGACACTTCCCTCTAGTTACCGCCCTATTTGCCTAACGAGTGTTGTTTGTAAGACCTTCGAACGGATGACTAACACTCGTTTAGTGTGGTGGCTAGAGACGCATAACCTGCTCACCAACATTCAGTGCGGTTTTCGTCGCCATCGCTCTAGTGTCGACCATCTGACACGCTTAGAGGCTTACATCCAGAATGCCTTTCTGCTGAAGCAGCATGTCGTGGGTGTCTTCTTTGATTTAGAGAAGGCCTACGACACCACCTGGCGCTATGGAATCCTTCGTGCTCTGCACGGTTACGGTTTACGCGGCGCTGTTCATTTTAAACTTTTTACGACTTCGAAAATTTCGTGTCCGCATTGGTAATACCCTGTCACAGGAAAAGATTCAGGAGAATGGTGTGCTTCAGGGGTCCATCCTGAGTGTCACGCTCTTCGCCGTAGCAATCAACGGAATCGCTGATGTTGTTCGTAGCGGAATCCCGATGTCACTGTATGTTGACGACTTTGCAATTTACTATCGCTCTTATAATCTCGAGCACATTGAGCGCCAACTGCAGCTGACCATAACGTCAATCGCAGACTGGGCCCTTCGTACCGGCTTTCAGTTCTCACCTACGAAAACTCAGTGTATCCACGTTCATCGAGTTCGCGGCGTACACCCTCCTCCTGATTTTTATTTGCGTGGCACACGTCTACCGTTTGTCCCACACCTCAAGTTCCTTGGCCTGCACTTCGACAGTAAGCTGACGTGGGAGTACCATATTCGTCAACTTCGTGCTTCCTGCGATCGCTCACTGAGAGTACTCCGCCTTTTATCCGGAGTTTCTTGGGGCGGTGATCGTACAGTTATGTTACGATTGTATCGATCACTGGTGCGGTCAAAGTTAGACTACGGTAGTTTTATCTATGGCGCGGCGTCCGCCTCTAAACTTCGTCTTTTAGATACTGTACACCATGCTGGTATCCGTCTTGCTACTGGGGCGTTCCGCACCAGTAGAGTTGAGTGTCTGTATGCTGAGTCTGGAGAACCACCACTGTCGGTCCGTCGTTCGATTTTATTGTGTTCGTATGTGGCAAGGTTGGCAGCCCATCCGGGTCATCCTTCTTTTAAATGTGTCCTGCGTCCCGACCTTGCTCACCGTTATCTGCGCAACACAACTATATCGCGCCCAAGCGGTATTCGGTTCCGCGAACTACTTGATAAACACGATCTCCGCATGCCTGCTGTAGAGCGATTCTCTCTAGGACGCTCTGCTCCTTGGCAACTCCGGCGCGCGCAATTCGACCTGGAGCTCTCAGGGTATGCTAAGCTTTCCACCCCGCAATCGGTGTATCGCCAACTGTTCACCGAACTTCTGGGCCGCCACCGGACTTTCACCCCGGTTTTTACCGATGGGTCCCAGGTGGGTGGAGCTACGGGATGTAGTTTCGTGTGTAACGACGAGGCGCACCAGTACCGACTTCCGGACCATAGTTCGGTTTTTACTGCCGAGCTGTTTGCTATATTTTATTGTTTACTTTTTATTTCTAACTCGGTTCCCGGCAATTTTATCATTTGTTCAGACTCTCTGAGTGCCATTCAGTCCTTGGACCAGTTTATCGGCACCTCAGCATTCGTTTTAAAAATACAGGCTCTTATTTCGCAACTGCTCTCGCGCGGATACCAGTTGCTTTTTACCTGGAGCCCAGGCCACGTGGGTATAGCCGGCAATGAGCAAGCGGATGCGGCTGCTAAAACTGCTTGCCGTTTGCCGGATGTTGCCACACACAATCTGCTATATGTCGATGTGCAGCGCCATTTCCGTCGGCATCTTTTATCGATCTGGCAGCAGTCATGGACGGAATTCTCTGGCTCTCAATTGCGGACCATTAAAGACAGCGTAGATCCCTGGATGACATCCTGCAGGGACTCCAGGCGGGCTGAAGTTATCCTCACCCGCCTGAGGATAGGTCACACACGGGCCACACATGAATTCCATTTGCGTGGCGACCCGGGGCCTGTCTGCCCTACGTGTAACATCCAACTTTCTGTGGCCCATATCCTTATAGACTGTCCGCAATACGCTCGTGAGCGCCAGTCGATTGGCCTGGGGTGTACGCTTCCCTCAATTTTGGGTGACGACCCGGTGTCTGCCTGTAAGGCCCTACGGTTCGTTGCACAAATTGGTTTCGCGAAGGAAGTATAACGTGTTTTTAGTGTGTGAAATTTTTTTTTAGCTTTTTAGCATCGGTTTTTGTGTTTTACGTTTTAGTGTTTTAAGTGCTTAGTTTTAATGTGTTTTAGCTTTGATTTTTTACACATTTTAATGAATGGTTTTACCAAGTTTTAACTTAGCGCACTCATGTGCCGTTTGGTGTTTTTATCTCTCTGCGTTTTTAGTTGCCATTTTAAACTTCACATTTTAGGCAGTTTTTAGGCGAGTTTTAGATTTTTTATTTTGTGACCTAGGGCCCAAATGACCTAGTTGTCGACGGGCCCCTAAACTCCATCCATCCATCCATCCATCCATTTAAATTTCTAGTCGAATATTTCAAACAGTTCCTTATCCGTTACTGTCACTAAAACAATAAAACAGTATTAGTCATTCTCTTGTGATTCTTTCTTTGCCATTTTATCCCATTTCCCCTCTCTATACAGCAGCATTTTATGGACTTGCAAAGTTATTCGCTTAACTTCTACTTCTGACTTCAAAACATGTGCGTTTCTTACTAATAGAATTTTGCATTTGATTATCCGAATAGGCATCCACTTCGATGACGTCGGAGGTGATCTGTCTTCAAAACTGCAAAGCTTGCTTTTGTCTCTTGCCTGGGTTTAGCGACCTGGATAAGAGTTTTTGCTGCACGTTTCCTTATGTTCGCAAGACAAATGTTGGGAAACTCTCAGCTCATTGAGAACCATGCCAACCATTTTCTATCTGCAGATCTGAGCCGGTTAAACAGATTAAAAAATAGTTTACGCTATAGTTATGAATTACTGCAGCCTGGTATACACATTGTATTCATTCTTAGCTAAAATCACAATCTAGTCTTTCTGAAATTGTTGCGCCATTTACTGGTTATAAGCACATTTCTCACTCAACGAAACAATGACGAAGTTTATCAGTGAACGTTTGAAGTAATTGATTTATTATTATTATTATTATTATTATTATTATTATTATTATTATTATTATTATTATTATTATTATTATTATTATTATTATTATTATTATTATTATTATTATTATTATTATTATTATTATTATTATTATTATTATTATTATTATTATTATTATTATTATTATTATTATTATTATTATTATTATAACTAAAATAAAGTTAATTACTGAATTTGACATATTCAGAAGTTCTTGTACGAACAACACGACATAAATAAAACACACCCAATATATGAAAATCGTCGTCAAATTACCTCACATCACTATGCGGCGAGTAAGCAGCAACAATGGAGCTGTCAGAACGAGGACAATTTGAGTGTGGCAGAACAAAGCGTTTCCAGTTTGTTAGATACTTTTGACAGCCGGCTTATTTACGAGAGGTTCGAGAAAAAGTGGATTTCGAAAAAAAATCCATGCTGCGTCATTCTCACCTATATAGGTAGCTAGTTTTTGTGATGAAGTCGTTAAGTATTGAACAGACAGTAATATATCCACCCATTTTGTGTGGGATCCATGGTAACCCCTAGTTCCATTTCCGTTTTACTCATACCACGAATATACTCTTTATGCTGTGATATGTGTTTGCTTTTATGCTTTTCTTTTTCTTTTTTTTTTTTAACTGAATGGTTTACAAGATACCCTATTATTTGTGTGAATTTGCCAATACCTATATTTTTGTCAAATAGGAATATGTTATTCGTTATTTTATGTGTTGGCCTTGCAAAGAGAACGAAATTTCAAAGAAATCGCATAGCAACCAGCTCTTAAAACGTTTTACTATCGCTTAGGGTCTACTACACACACACACACACACACACACACACACACACACACACACACACACACACACACACACACACACACACACAGTCTTTCGTCTTGTATGTCACAGTGAGGATTTCGATGCCTTATTGTGCATCAGACCCAGGGAGGAAGGAGGATATGAAAATATCCTAAAGGATACTCAGCCGAACACCGTATTTCCAGAGTGTAATCTCCACCGTAGCGCCACCAACCGGCGACCCCATTGACCCTTACAACCTCAAAAGACGGGATAAGATGAAATGAAAGGAATTGGTTCAGGGGTTATAAGGTAAATATTCTTCCCAGAATTCGCCTGAGTGACCCGGAAAGGAACCCGAAAAAACCCAAAGTCAAGAAGGTCGGCGCGGGAATCTAACCAGCGACCTCCCTAATGCGGACCATAGACGTTACCGCCTGAGACATCCTAGTCGGTCTCACGCACGCCGCACGCACACTCACACACGCACACTCACACACACATGCGCACACGCACACACCTACATACCGGGTGGAAGGGAACTTAATACATTCCTTCTAATATATGCTTCATTGAAGCATTACGGACAAAAGAAGTCTAATGGCATTTTGTTCTGTGATCAGCCGATTTTGAAAAAAAATAAATGGCTTTTGTTCCAAATTGGATGCATAAATCCACAAGAATATACGAAGATAATATTTTATTACTTGTAGAGTAACTTATGTCTGACATAGCTTCGATGCTTTTTCATACGTGAATTGAACCGTTTCTGGATGCAAACAAGTCGGTCGCTTGCAGAGTGGTGTAATATTTTGGAAACTAACGATTCTGATTGGCCTACCCTCGCATATTAAACATGGAAGGACACGGCATGGCATTTGCTTAGTGATACCCACACAATCTGCAGTGTCGCCAGCTTGTTTTCGACAAAACTGAAATATCTCCTTAGGAAATGGTCAGGGACAAAAACGTAAGATACAAAATGTGTTCCAAATAGCGAGATCTATCACTGGCTTCAACTAATGTAGTGACTTCCCTTCCATCCTGTATGTACTAGGTGACAAATCCATGAGGCATATCGGAAAGAATGTGAAACTCCGAGTTGTTTAAGCGAACTCATTGAAACATACGCAGGCAAAGAGAGTGTATGTTCAGTTACAATCAAATCTCCGGGACAGCTACATCTCATATCGGCATGCGCGAGAGATCATTTGTGTTGAATTACTGACTGTACGCCAAGTTATTAGTATTTCGCTGTTCAAATAAATAAGATTACAAGCAATCGCAGCGCTCGAAAATGAAGACCAATAGTCTGGTCGCTTTACCACGTAGTACATACACATACACACACATATACACACACACACAGACACACACACACATACACACACACACACGTATTTACAAACATGTGTATGGACCATTTCTAAAAGAGCATGTTTATAAAATGGTCCTCAAAACAGTATATATGGTGGAGTCTCATTAGTTAATTTTTGGATGGAAGGTAATAGATCCACCAACTAGGCACGTGCTAGAGAAAGTAAAAATGAAGGGAATAAAAATAAACTCAAGCTGAAACCGGCAGCAGTAGGGAGGTCAATGTCGGTTGTATTCAAGGTCATGTGCGTCATTAAATATGGTTGTCATTATTCAGATTATCTAAAATAATTTATAAGTGTGCATTTTAAAGTAGTCGTTAAGAAAGTAAATGATTAGGAGGCTTAGGAAAACATTTAATGAGTGAAAAAAGGAAGTAATTCTAAGAGATGAATAATTATTTAAAGGCTCATAAACAAGCTTCCAACAATGTAAACTAATTAGTCCTGAATTGAAGGGTTGTTTTATTGGATCTGGTGGTAAGATTAATGTAGAACTGAGACTGTCACAAGTGGTACCTCATTATTTGACCTCAACAACGATGTGTCCAATTCTCTCCCCTTCTACCAAACTCTGGAGGCTTGGGAATCTTGGGAGCCCTATTCCAATTATGAGCTCCATCAGGAGAAGCAGGAAACATTTTATCCATTATCACTGACCTTCGCCCACCGTCTGACCGCCTGCACCTACTAACTTTGGCTTTTTACCATTTTTTATCCACGTCTGTAATAAAGATAGCCTGAACTTCCCCTGCATAAACAACAAAAAGTTAACACTTCTTTTTCCCAATGACGTTGCGAGCTATCTGGGGATAATGCGCTATGAATAATAACTCAAGACACCATAAATTTGGTTCAGAGGGAGAAAATGCACAGTAAATATATATAAAAAATACTAGAGGGTGGGGAGACAGAAATAAAATGCTTAGGCATATGAGGTGTTCGGACGTGTTAAAATTAACATCAGGCTCACAAATTGTATTTTCTTTTTATTCTTTTTAACTCGCTCCTCTGCTGCTGCAACCGGTGTATGGTATATGGAAGAGGTCAGTCTTTTTTGCTCAGTGCTATTATTTACATATAAACGCGTATGTATACAATGAAAATGAACATACATCTGGCGGGTATCAGACTCAGTCTGCACCTATGGAATGCAATTTATTATGTCAGCCTAGAGAGATAAAGCATGTTTCGATATATAGGTATATGTTTAGGTCTATTGGCCTGCTCCCGTCTCAAATTACGAATTAGTTCTTCCATCTCTCCTCGAGATCTTTTTTTCCGGAGATCTTAATCAGCTGTTTTGGAATCCGGTGGTCTTCCATCCTTTGTACAAAGAACGCCAAAGATAATCTTCGGCGGATTTTATACTCCTGGGGTCTTTTGAGGCGTGTTCTCCACCTTATCTATCACAGCGCGTGCTGGCTTGATAACGCAGCAATAAGGGGGAAAAGAGGAGAAGATGAAAACGATGCAGTGATACATATAAAATCACACACGCGCGCGTACACACACAGCCACAGACACACACAGGCACAGACATACACTGCCACAGACACACACAGGCACAGACATACACTGCCACAGACACACACAGGTACACAGACAGACACACAGATAGACAGACACACAGACACACAGACAGACATACAGGCATGACACACAGACACACACAGGAACACAGACACACACACCACACACACACAGGCACACGCGCGCGCGCGCGCGCGCACACACACACACACACACACACACACACACACACACACACACACACACACACAAACTTGTGATATATGCATGCTGGTGAGGAAAATTTGTATTACGTTGCTCGTATATGATACATTAGTGAGAATAAAAATCTCTATGATTAAATAAATTACCCATTGTTATAATTGACAACATGAATATGAAAATATATATTATTACAATAAAATTGTATTATATTTATATCTATATTCCTGTTGAATTGTTATGAATAGATTAATGGTAAATTAACCAACAGTTTGAGTTAGAAACAGACTATTTTATTTACTTATTTGTTTGTTTGTTTGTTTGTTTGTTTACTCACTCACTCACTGGCGACGCCGTGGCCGAGCAGTTAGCGCGCTCGCCTACCACCTACGCGGCCCGGGTTCGATCCCAGGTACCCGCATGTGGTATTCGTGGTCGACGAAGCGGCGTCAGGGTGGGTTTTCTCCGGGTGCTCCGGTTTCCCCCGCCATCTCATTCCACCGGTGCTCCATCTTCATTCCGTGTATCAGTATCACCGCCTGCGGTGCCGTAGTAGTAAAAGCGGGCGTTAAACACTACAACAACAACAAAAACAACAACTCACTCACTCACTTACTCACTCACTTATTTATTGTTGCTTTTAAGCAGCAACAGACATTGATAGTACTGTGAGAATAGTTCTGTTTACTTGTTTTTTATAAAGTTCTTCCTTCCTATGTATTTAATAAATATCTACCATTTCAAGCTTTAATCTCCCCCGTCTGAAAATATTCTCCCCCATACATATTACACATTTCTGAAACCTGGCGCTCATCAAGCTTTCCCGTTTTGATTTTAATCCCTTCAAACGCCTATCTAGGACTAACCTTTAAGGTATGGCTGCCAATCATGATAAGAGGTCTGTAAGACAAACTAAAGGCACTCACTATCGCTATCTTTTAGCAATAGTGTCCAAAGCGTAAACGTGCGTTTCCCTTCTACGTCTTTGTTTTGGTTATTGTTTAAGGTTATTTAGCAAAGGGAATTGTTCACTTTTGCACCGTGGCCTAAAGCAAGCAATGAAATGGTTAAGGGTTCGTATAACCATAAATAATATGAGTAGGCGCTAGGTACAGCAAGACTTTGTTTAGGGTTGCTTGTGCGTGCTGGAAGTAGTTATTCCTTCATTCAAATTATACATATTTAGTTCCCTTATTATATCTTCATTTTTCTTCTTTTATAGCCCGCCACCGTTCTTGAGAATGCCATCTCTGCTGCTTCTGTTTGACTTATTTTTTGTAGTAGTCAATATTCTATTCAGACTACAAGATAGAAGACTGCTAGTACTTATTAAATTTTGGTACGGTGTCATTCCTTGTTCTGTTTAGTAGCGCTCATTATATTGGGCCACATACTTAATTAACTTTTTGTATCTTCTTTTGAATGTAATAATGTTTGAAATTACCTATTATGCAGCCTAAAAAATTAAAACTTTGCACTTATGTTATCTTTGTTCGCAGGGGACGATTTCCTTTAAAGGCTAAAATTTTGGTTTTAGATGTAGACATATTTAAATTGCATGTAAAAGCCCTCTTGTTTAGTTCGAACAAAAATTATTGAAGAGAATTCGCTGTTGCAGTTAGTATAATTTGGTCGTCTGCAAATAGCAAGTTGTTAAATTATGAGCTTCATATAACTAATTTGTTCTTGTCATTTTGTTATGGCGTGGTCAAAATATAGATTAAAACTTATAGCAGATCAAGAACATCCTTGTCTCACTTCTTGATTTATTAGAAATTTTCTTTATGCTGATTTTATTCCTACGATAATTTGTAGCATTTCTCTGCATATAGGCTTTGCATAGATTTAATTATATATTTTTGGATAACCTTTTTCTTCTAATATTTGCCTAGATTATTCCTGACTGCACTGTCAAATGCTTTAGCATAAACTATGAAAGCTATTTACATACATGATGAGTCATCTACAATACATAATGCCTGCTAACTTACTCTTCCGTTGTGCATATAACGCAGGGCCGCGTCAAGAGGTTGCGCTAATATCCAACAGCTGTATTGCGCAGAACAGAATGCGCTGTGTTCATGGTAGAGGATTGGGGGACAGCAACCTCAGCACACCGTAGGAAGGAAGACCGTAAGTCTACGACAAGCAGCGAGAACGCTTCTAGCTAGGCACTTCACTCCGGCTGAGGTAGACCGTTGCTTACAGATCTTTCCGGCCTTGTTTTCGGCTGTAACTGATAGCAAAATTTGAACAAGTTGGAACAATATGGGACTACCAGAAAATAGATTAAGGAACAGGCAGCATTTGGGCACGATTTACTATTTATTCTGAGCGATACTGAATGAAGAAAAACGTATTTTCAGAGTTTGTTAAATGTTTAATACACTTTAAAGAAACTCTAATCAACATTCTCGTGTAATTATACAAGCATTGAATATAGGTGCAATTGTTCTTGCTGAAATGTAAATTGTGTCTTGTCATTTCTGTATCGAGTCTTGCTATTTTTATTCACAAGAAACTTCTACGCCTGCTGTGGAGAAATTACTGTTCAATGAGACTAATAATTGTGTTGAATCCCTACTTGAGGTTTTCGTATACGTATCCTCACTTGGAAGGAAAATACTTTAAATTGATCACGTTTATAACTTCTGTTTTACTCCTGGAAACAACTGAATGGTTTGTATTAATGAATTAGCACTTGCGCTTCTTAACGGAAATGCAATCTGTGTGTACTAGTGTTATAGTATTTTTCACTGAACTTTAACTTATTGCGGATTTCAGTAACTAGGACGAATTTACCACTTATTGGCATACTGGGTAGTTTATATTCTTTGCATTTCTCTATCAGTTGGGTCATCGTGAAAGTAGAGTCCAGTGGATAGTGTATCGTGCTTTTCTAAAATTATTTTAATGTTGTGCGTATATACTGACGTCGCGCGCGGCGCACAACAATGGACGGTCGGGGCTAGCCTATATACACCACATACCAGGCCAGCGGGCAAACAAAGCGCTCAAGATCATGCTGCCTCACGCGACTGTTTGTGCATACGTGATTAACAATGAGCGCGGCGCATAACAAAGGATTGTTAAAAACTTCAAGGGGTATTCGGCGGCCAGCGTGTTTGTAGGCGTTCGAGAAAAATCTGGCTACGTCATCGCCGGTATAAAAGCTTGCGGAGCGCGGGAAGGAGAACGTGAGTGAGTGTGTCAGCGTGTCAGTGAGTGCGAAACAGCTGTGTGTATGTAAATGTGTGTATTGTACTGACTTGAAAGGTACGTCGCGTCGAGGTGAAGAAGTTTTAACGAGCGTCGAGTGATTGTGTCCGCGGAAAGACAGAGAAGATGAAAAAAGACAGTGAAAGCTTACGAGAATAAAACAGTTGTGAGTTGTAATATCGCGAAATACTATAACGTCAGTCGAAGAGGACTGTGTTTTTGTGCAAATGTTTAGAAGAAAAATAAAGCGATAGAAAAGTAATTGAACTGATTTTGACGTTTTGTCACACAAGTGGGATTTGTAAAATTGTCATAATTGCATAATGTTGGGTGAGCAATCCTTGGCAGGACCGGTATCGCAGCTTGCTGCCAACCGGCGTGACTAGTTTCTGTGTCGGCAGAGAGGGAGAGATGAAGTTCGCAGCTTTAGAATACGGTTTGTCACATAAGTTACTCGCAAATTTCTCGAGTATATCAAGGAAGGAGATCTTGGAACTGCCCCCTTCCTTTGTTCAAGCATTTCAGGCACCTGCTTAGGAAATTGCCCATTACATACTGCAGTTCCCTCTGAGAAATAGCATTTTCATGACGAATGTTATTTTTAAGTTCATTTAAGGTGTGTGGTTTATTTTATAGACCTTCTGTTTTACTGCCACTCGCTCTCTTGAACTAGCTCTCTGAGATTTTTATCAGTGGGGGCATTAATATTTACTGCGAACTTCCAGTTAGTTTCACCGCTAACCCAGCAACCGCCTCACCGGCCAGTCGTACGCCACAAAACACGTCCCGCCCCAAAACACGTCCTGCATCTTTACGGCAATCTTTACACAGCTGAAATCTCCGGGTTAGCACTCATTACTACCTAAAGGAACGTTTGTGCAGTTCTAATGCAAGGAATTACATTATGCAAATTTCTATGTCACAGCTAAAACTTTATGGAGGTCTCAAATATTCACAACCCAATTTTTTCTTTAATAATAAGTTGACAGTTTAAATTTCCATGAGGATATGGTTTAATGGACATTATTTGTTTCCAATGCCTTTAGACAACATTCATTTTTCTTACACGTATTAAAAATGTTCCATACGACATGAATTGTAACCAATCTTGCTTAAATTTTCATAAAAAACTTAGAGAATGTTCTCATAAAAAACCTGATGTGTTGCACTCACATTACTTTCTCTACTCTTGTAGCAACTATTCCTACAAACTCTTATTCCTCCATCTTCTTCGTGTAAGTTGAAATAGCCATTTGCAGAATATACCTTATTGTTTATTTCCTTGTAGGTGCAAGGAATATCTCCGAAATTGTTCTCTTCACTAAAATGATTATATGTTCTAACGAGATCTATGGCTTTTATACTAAGATTTGGTCTATCTCTTACAGTTTACCAGTTATAAAAAGGTCATCAAGTAAACAATGTAGTCCTATTTACTTTTGATGACTTTCGCATAACTGGTAAACCATAAGAGTTAGACAAAAAGTTTACAAAAAATGCAGGTCACGTTAAAATACACAAGTTATGTCTAAATGCATAATTTTTTGGTGTGAACCATTTCGGAGTTATTCCTCTTTATTGGTGTGAGTTTTGCAATAGATATGCGATTTTAAAATAGAAGATCGTTACTCACCTTTTTATCTCTTGGCGGTGCAAAGAGAACGGAATTTCAAAGCCTTCATATAGTGGTCAGTTTTAAAGGATTTGACTATCGCTGTATTCAGATGTATCCTTTGCTCCTATAAGAAAATTAGCAAAAAAGTAATTTCTGCAAATGCTTATCTCGACTAATGTGAAGAAGATAGAGGAATAAGAACTTGTAAGAATAGTTAGAACAAGAGCAGAGGAATTTATGTGAATGCAACACATTAGATATTTTTCCCTACATGATCTTCTGTTAAAAATCACAGAGCTCAATTGCTTGATGTGAAAGTTTACTCGGACTTGTCACACCTTTGGCTCTCGCAGTAAGTCCAGAATTAACATATCCTCTAAGGCAGTATGTTTTTCGTTGTTTTCTTGACAAGGCTTTGCTTAGTTTGCATTCTGGAACTGAATGGAAGGCACGAACGAGAATGGTTAACATGCGCGACGAAAAGGATGGGTAAGAGATGAGCATGATCTCATGGCAATCAGTCTGTGTAGAGCAGAACAAAGAATCTATCGCCAACAACCTCGTGGTGGATTCGTCACAGCAGACGTGAGAAACCTGTTGCAGCACGACAGACTCTTCAGAAGCATGTGTAAGGCTTGTTCATCGTGTCCCACGAGGAATTCGCAGAAGCCGATAATGGAACCACATTATAGATAACTACCGTAACTAGGTCAAGACATTCTCAAGGACCTTGCATGGTCACCATTTCCAATCTGGAGCTTGCTTATTTTTGTCGTTTTTTGAGGATTTCCTTTTCAGCTCTCAGTATTTGTCGCTATCATTTATGGTGCGATCTGTATGAAGCACATTGCTGTATCATCTTGTTTGTTAGTTTAGCACAGCGATGTCCAAGGTAGGCTTTTAGGCAGCACACATCGAAAACTGTGTTTTGATCCCTACTTTAAGGACAGAATATTATGCTCTTAAAATAAAGCAATAAAGTCCCTTTGTGGCCAGTTTTTCTAGCTCCTTTTAAGTTACCTTTACTTAAACTCAGTTTAAATGACAGTTTGAAAATTTTAGTAGAGCTTCGGATAATAACGATTTAATAGTTTTATTTGTTTGAATAGCTCAGTTTTGAATTTTAAAATCTGAATTGAGGCACACAGTTTGACAATAAATGGCTTTTAAATAAGAGGTTTACTAGTGTATAAGAAAGGCTAAAATTCTGACTAAAATTTTAAATTGATTGTATTTAAGCAAGCAGATATTTTCTCAAAACAACTTGGCACACCCGGGTTCCTGAGTCACTCAAAGTCGTCGTCATCGTCGTCGTCGTCGTCCTCATCAACCGCTCACCTCCATCCGGTCTAGCCGCGTTCTTTCTTTGTTTTCTCTTTTCTTTTCTCTCTTAGTTATAGTCTCTTCCTCTTCTAGGTTTTATTGTTATACGTAGGTTAAGTTTTAGAGTTATGAAATCCTGTCTCACCAAGAGGGAATTCCTATCCCCGTGGTTCCTGTTCCGCGGTTTCGGCGCAGTCATTCTGACCGATTAGTGCACTAACACTGCTATCATTTCCTTGGTTCAGGTTACTGCTATTCGTAGGCTGATAAAATTGCCTGTAAGACAAGATTTGACTTGTTTTCCAGATCACCTTAAACCTATGGATTATGAAACACCTATTACCTCAAAAGATGACAGCTACCCGAATAAGAGCATCTTGTGACGTTATTTATTACACAACAGAAATCTTGTTTGAACAGAAAATCGTTCCTTCACCAGTGTCAACTTTGCCGTGAAAATTCAGGTTGCCATTTCGAGCAGTTGGTTTAAAATTGGCGTAAGGAGTTGGTGTTTTTATATTTTCTTTCACCCTTTAAACCACTTTCCATTTTGAAGTATTAGCGGGATTCAACATTTTGTTAGCACGGATTGTACTTAGTTGTTCTGATGCCTAATAAAAAGGCATAAATTGAAACAGAAATTTGAAACCTAGACAAAAATGCATTATGAGGGTTTAAACTTTCGCGGCGAAAGTTACTAATAACCTTGATACTAACCTACATTGGAAGAGGATAATTGAAACAAAACGTTTACTTAAGTTGTTAGTAAATGTTCATTAAATTACAGTGTCAGTAAGCAAGCATATTCTGCCCCCATATATCTGAAAACCAAAGATACCGCGTTTACAAAACAAACTTCGACTGCTACTGGAATCCGATTATTTTTAGGTTGTAACGGAGAAGATGTGATGAAATACCGTTCTATAATTGGTATAGGAGCCAAACAAGTTTGTAATTTGAAGGTCATACTATGTTCACAATAACCTCATTAAGCAACTCGTAGAGAAACTTCAAGCAAGCAACTTATTTTCCTAGTATTCGCTTGCTGCAGAAGGCACTATTCTGCATCAAGATTATCCGAATTGGTCCTCTCTCCCGGTATAAAGAACATTTCTCATGCATGCGTTAAACATGTTTTGGAGGCTTTCGGCTAGAATATTCAACTTCTCGAATTGCAGCTGCTTCTCCAGCTATGTATCTTCTTTCTCCATACACTCATATATGAAGCATTACATGTATATCCGTGGTCAGGAGGTAACTGCTAGCCTTTGGTTCTCGAGGTCGCAGACTCCAAGCCTGAAGAGGTTTCTTTCGGGTGTATAGCTATACTAAGCATTTTACTTTTCCTTAGGAAGCTGAGACGGTACCTTTAGACCAAGAAGCCTAAAAATAATGAATTTTTATTAATTGGCTAACAAAATACATAATTAATTGTAATGTGATGTAATAAAGTGAGGTATAAATATTGTTTTGCACCTTGGAATGTACTTAAAGGAGAACGATTTAATGTTATTATGTATGCAATTGAAGTCTTTGTTAAAATATTGTCAGAGATCAGTGTTTTTTTAAGGAGAACAAGCTAGTTTCGGGTGTCTCTCCGCTCGCCTACCCATTGCAACATCCAAAGGTGTGTAGATCCTTTGTTCTTTTCTTTGGTAATTTACCATGGCAGAAAGAGCCAGATGCAACGTTTTGAAGGAATTCATTCGGGGAAGCCCCGAATCAAAAGTGGCAGTTCAAAAGAGTGGATGAAGGAACCTCAATGAAAATCTAAGAAATAAATACGAAACTTTGAGTCGTACAAAGAACCCACTGATCAGAATTTATTAGACTGTGACGTGTATTTGTTTATGTACTGACCAAGTGAAGGTGAAACCTGCAGTGTTGCCAGCTTTTTTCGATAAAACTAAAATATCTCCGTAGGAAATGGTCAAAGACAAAAACGTAGGATACAAAATGCGTTCCAAATACCGAGATCTATCACTGGTTTAAATTAATGTAATGACTTCCCGTCCATTCTGTATAAAAGTGCTTGCAGCGGTAGACGCTCAGGGGATATTCTTTTCGCATGTCCATACCCACTCTCCTCACACCGTCTCACTTCTCTCACCATACTGCTTTATATCTTCAATTCTTCTCTAACTTCTTGACCTATTCTTTGGTCTCTAACGCTCAGCCCTAATACCGACATTAAAAATCTCATTTCAGCTGATTCAGTTCGTTCACTTTCATATATCAAGGCTGGTTTTGAGGCGATGTTATATAGTCGAATCTGGATTTCTTCATTCATGTTTTTTCCCAAGTGTCTCCTTATACATCTATTTATATTTTTGTATGTTTTCCAAGTCTCTATTTGTTTTATATGTTGATCTTTCACATCCCAAATATCTGAAAGTATTTCTTGTTCTATTGTATTATTATCTATAACTAGGTTAGCTCTAACGTTATTTTTCTCTCTCATTGGCATTAGTCATAACGTTTCTTTTGACGTAATGCAACAAATCCTGGTGTTTATGGCACATTTTGCCATCGCCTTGTACACGGCTTCACTAGAGACAAGAGGGAGGGCTCTTAATTTTTGAAAATAAAGATGCGCTCGACCTTTTGAAGCAAACCGAGGTTTAAGACACCAGATTTAGTCTCACCAAAAGCATCTTATATACAGATAAAAGTTGTATGTTTATTACATTAAGCAACATAAAAGTGTACCCAAATTAAAGTTATTCCGGACTCGATAGTTTAATTCTGCCTCACACAGTTGTTAAGTTTAACTGGTTTGCGAAACACTTAATAGTTAACATGGGTTTTACCGTCCACATTTTGCATACCGATGAGTATAATAATAATATTGAAGAATTGAAGTACTATGGCACTGCTTGGGTGATGACCGAGGTCAATAAAGTGAGCCAATTGAGGCGTTATCAGACGCATTACACCACGGTAACCACGACTCTGGAAACTTTGGTGGTGTATTGCGGGAAAGGTGTTGATTTTATACTTAGTTGCAGGGGAAAACCGAATGTTTCCTGGAATAGCCTTAGGTACACTCTACACTGACATTAGCTAAAGCAGATCAAATGTTTCACTTCCAAGATATTCCGTTAACGACAGTGCGTCAGCAAACAAGTCGTGCGGACAGTTTCACGATGGACATTTCATCAACACTATTTTCACCCACATTTATTTTTATTAGGAGGAAAGTTTTCACAAGGACATTTAGTCGACACATAACATTATGACAATGCAATAATAGTGGATAAGACATCGTGCGTGCTACAGCAGGCAGGAGGGGGCGAATACCAGCAAAACTAGCGAAATATGTCGCTTCTAGATTTAACTCTAGATTAGACTAGGGCTTAGTGTGTGCATATATATGAATTCATATTTTTTAATTACATATAGTAGCACTACATTTCTCCTAACCGATCCTTTAGCAATGAGCCCACCCAATGTCCTCAATTCTAACAGCTAATTTTTACAGACCCTACTTACTGCTCCATTACTGTATTACTGGAATGAGCAAAAAATGAGAATATTAGGCAAATTGTTTATATAAAATGTAAGAGACCTTTAAGAGGAAGTGTTATTGTGAAATTCAATTTAGAAAGAATTAAGGAAAATGGTCAAAAATAAATTGTAAAAATCATAGTTATATCAAACTTTCACAACAGTAAACATTTTCCTGGATAAAATATTTGCTATAGACATGGCGTTTCTCAGTTTTCAAAAGTATCGTGATAACTTGATAAGGAATTTCCAAAAAAGCCAAAAGTCTTCCTCAGAAATCGTTGTTAATCGTCCGCTAATTAGTGCACCCTATAATTTAATACGTCTACTCAATTGTAGTGTTTCATTCACTAGAATTATCCCTTAAACAAGTGTTACTCACACTTTCATAATTCGCACCGCTCTTTTTTACCTTGGACAATTCTTAGCCCCTTACACAAATAAGATGCAAAGAATAATCTTAATCCAAGGTACCAATTTAAAATACAGTATACAACCATTTATCTGATGCCTTGTTTTGTTTGTTCAGCTTGTCAAGCTATGTGGCCCCATACAGGTGCGCGACCCACAGTTTGTGAGCCTAGCCTTGAACCATGGGCATCTATTTCCTTTTATCCTTAAGTTTTATTAACATTACATGAAAGTGTAATTGGCATTAGGAGTATTTATCTTCAAACGGAGTGCTAAAATAAAAATATGATGTGTTGCACTCACATGACCTACTCTACTTGTGCACTAACTATTCTTATTCCTCTAACTTCTACATGTTAGTCGAGATAAACATTTGCAGAAATTATCTTATTGCTAATTTTCTTGTAGGTGCAAGGGAAATAGGGGAATACAGTACGCTTTGAGCGACAATCAAATCTTTTAAAGCTAGTCGCTATACGAACACTTTGAAATTCGGTTCTCTTTACGCGACAAGATATAAAAAAGCGAATAATGACGTTCCATTTGAGAAAATTACTGCAAAACTCACACCAATAACAACGAATATCTCCGAAATGGTTCCACAAAACAATGCATTGGACATACATTTTGTGTTTTAACGAGATTCACATTTTCTGTATAGTAAGATTTGCTCAATCTCTTACCAGTTTACCATTTATGCAAAAGTTATCAAGAGTGAACAGGACTACATGGACTGTACCCAGAAAATTCAAAATTTACATTTCAGTTGCCATAAAAATATCTGAAACGTATGACATTTTAATCAAAATCGTTGTAGCCATTTTTGAGAAGGTCAACATTTTCGAAGAATGGAAGAAGTCAAACTTTGAGTTACGACATGTCAAAATAGCGGCTCCTAGATTCCATCTTTGGCCAACGAGGACACTACCTGGCGTCTGAATTATATTCCTGCACTCTCTATGGATGGTTTTGTGGACAATATATATTTATATGCCAATCAAGGACTTACTCTTTGACTGTTTATGCAAAAGACGATCGTATCTACATACTAACTCGTATGTGCACATTGCGTTCAATAAATCTTATAATTATTAAATTCTATAAACATCGCAGTAGCAGTTTTAGAGAGAGAGAGACAGAGAGTAAAGGACGAAGAAATATATAGGTAAAAGAGAGAGATTAAAAATGAAGATAAGCTGATCTGCTATTAAAATATTTATTTTCAAAGCATCTTTGCACCTGGTAATCGAAAGACAAATAAATTACGTGACGTGGTAAAGAGGAAGTGAAACGTAGAATTTATGGGATGAAATGCGTTTTGCTACTTTTTTCTTTTTTGTTGTAATTATTTATCACTAATTAAGAATACATCTATTTTAGAAAGAGAGCCCTAAACTGCTACGATCAAAGAATTAGGGAGACAAAAGAGGCATTGCAGTTACAGACTGATTTGTTGTTCGATTCCCGAACAATTGCCTTGACAAAGCATTCACCGCTGCAAATAAGTTCAAAAGCTTTACGGGAACGTTGTTTTAACCACGAATGACAGAAATACAGAGAGAACGCTGTTGTCTCTTAAATCCTTTCTGGTAGCATCTGCAAAACTAACTTTGTTGGTGCATTGGCTGTCACAGCTCTTCCAGATGCTGAACAATGCTTCCATTGAGAACTTAGCTACGTCACACCCATTTAACATTCGATAGCAAACTGGGCCATAGTTCTACCCTGTTTCCATGAATACAATGCAGCAGACGAGAACTACTGGGGAGAGAAGAAGCTTTGTGTTTGCTACTAGGAGCAAAATACTAGCTCATTTAAATGAAATATTTCAATAGGGTATTTTGTAAATATAAATACAACTAATACAATTGTTCAAGGGGATAGAAAGAGCACATTATGACTTTCAGCCATAAGAAGGAATACCTTCGACACATTTAAGTGAATTAAACCCCGATTCCTCGAGTAAAAATATCTGATGTATTGCACTCACATGACATTCTCTACTCTTGTACTAGCGATTCTTACAAACACTTATTCCTCGCTCTTCATGTTAGTTGAGATAAACATTTACAGAAATTATCTTTTTGCTTATTTCCTTGTAGGAGTAAGAGAAATATGGGAATATGCAGTAGGCGGGTGTTGAAGGAGACAACTGTAAGCAGTGTGTGTCTCTCTCTCTGTGTGTGTGTGTGTGTGTGTGTGTGTGTGTGTGTGTGTGTGTGTGTGTGTGTGTGTGTGTGTGTGTGTATGTGTGTGTGTGCAGTAGTCGTCGGGAGAGAACTGTACGTGTCGACAGAGACAGTTTGGTACATTGATACGTCGCGTCGGCGTTGTTGTGAGAAGCTGTTTTTGTGAGTGTGATCGTCGAAGTCATCAGCCTGTTAGAGAGAACGGAAAATTGTGTGTCAAGGTTAGGGGTTGCAAGTTTGCAAAGAACTGTACATTGAGTCAAAGTATCGTATGCTTCAGTTTTTGAAGAAAAATAAAATGACAGAAAAAACAACTGAAACTTGTTTCTTCTTGTCAGTTAGGGGCAATTCATCCAAATGGACATTGAGAACCTACAGCCTAACGTGGAATCTGAAGCAATTTTTCAATTTTTTGATTGAAATTCTTTGCACTAATCTTTCAATTTTAAAACATATTTAAGTTTACATTTTAAAATGGTTGATGTAATAATCATTTAATGTTGTACCATAAAATGAATTGTAACTCATTTTGAGAAAAAATATCATTTTATATTTAAGTACTTAAGCACTTAACCTGTATTGATTTTAATTATAGGATATAGAGTATTCAGTGCAAGTTTTAGGGTATTATGTTGCAATAAACAATTACTGGGTATACAGTTATAAGCGTTTATCCGTCATATATGTCCTATTAAAACATTTTCTGTGCAATATCGGAGTTTATCCGTATCCGAGGAAATCTCAGTCCCTGTTATTAGTTCGGATGATCGGAAGTCTACCTTGTTTCTTTTTTGTAGTAAGTCACTCATTTGCTTCTCTGGACATATAAAGAGTGGAATTTCTGGACCAGCAAATATTGAACCGCCTCTTAAAATTTGATTCAATATCTCGTAACCCTCTTGTAACTGCAACGAAATGTACTCGTATATTAAAATTATTTCTGCAAATGCTTAAAGTAAATAGTAGACAAAATCTGATGTGTTGCATTCAAATTACTTTCTCTACTCCATACAAACTATTCTTACAAATACTTATTCTTCCATTTACTTTGTGTTAATCGAGATACACATTTGTAGAAATTATCTAATTACCAATTTTCTTTTAGGTGCAAGAGGAATACAGTAGGCTTTAAGGGGTATGTTTTAAGAGTGGTCGCTATGTGATGAGTGAAATTCCGTCCTGTTGGCCAAGAAAATAAAGCATAAGAGCGAGCTATAAGTGTTGCGAATTATTACAAATAACAGCGAATATCTCCAAAATAGTTCACTTCACAAAAAATATCGTTTCACATAAATTGCGTGTCTTAATGTGATCTACATTTTTTGTAGAATAAGATTTGATTTATCTCTTACGGTTTACCAGTAATGCAAACGCCATCAAGAGTAAAGAGAACTACGTGGGCTATAGCCAGAAATAAAAAAAAAATATACATTTTATTTGTCATAAAAATATGTTAAATGTATGACATTTTTATCAAAATCGTTAGTCAGTTTAGAAAAACATCAAAATTTTTAAAACATTTTCCACGTAAAGGATTGTTTAGGATGGAGCAACTTTATTCAAAATCATGTCCCATCCTTGAAAGATATTAAACTATATACCAACTTTAGTTTCTAAGTGACTTTTCATTTTTGAGTTATGCTGTTCATAGGTAGGCACACACACACACACACACACACACACACACACACACACACACACACACACACACACACACACACCACGCGCGCGCGCACCCGCGAACATACAAAGGGACATTTTGTAAAAATGCTTGTTTTAATCAAGGGACCTCAAAACATATATTTGCTGTGAAACCTTGGCCTCGAATTTTTGGGTCGAGTAGAACACTTCCCCTATTTACTATACATAGTAGAGAAAGTACAAAGCTTTCGATAGAACATTTTGTTGAAGAGAGATGAAAATGAGCGTAATAGAAACTAATGTGAAGTAGTCCATGGAATTTTTTTAAAGGATACTTTTCTCCTTTCCTGGTTTTTAATAGTTTATAAATGAACTTATTTTATTTCAGAACTTACCCTACCTACAGTAGAAATACTACATTTATCCAAAATTGTTACGGCATTATTGAATACCCACCATGGACTTCAGCACATCTTTCACTAAAGTATTACCTATGTAGTTAATTCATTGGTGTGACAAGAAACTTTCTACGTTTACGGCAAAAGCTGGTGATCAATACTCGAGCCGATTTTGTCTCCGATAGAGTCAGTTGCAAGATAACTTTGTATTCCGTTGATGTCACAGAGGTAGTTATCGGACTTTCTACCGTCTGTCTCTAGAGCATTTGCTCTTGCACAGCACCATAATTAGCAAGTGGTTACTGCTAAAGCTTTGAAATTGACTTCATTAAGTGTGTTATCGTCAGACATTTTACATAGAGGGCTGCCTACGGCTCTGAACCCTGCAAACTATCTTGTGTTGAAAGCGGTTTACATGCAACCAATGCTTGATAAGGCATCATAACAGAAGCGGCTTGTACTAAGTACTACTGCAGCTCATTGTTGTGACACTGCGGCACAATATGCACTGAATTCCAGTGAAACTTAGCTTGGGTTTCAAAAATAAATGTCTACGTAGGTATAGGATGATTCATGTAGGCCACGGCTTGGCAATTGGTGCTCTGAGAGTGCATATTGCTCACAATCTTGGCTGATAGCTATATGTTATGTAGGTAAAAGGATGAAGGTTGTTCAAGCTATCGCTCGAGTCACCCAGGCCTGAAGTAGGCAATGAAATATGTGGCCCACATCCCCAGTTTGAGTTTCGGCAAGAGGCAGTTATTTGGATAAGGTTTTTCCGAGGTTTTCCCTTATCCTGAAAAGACGAATGTCAGGTAACTTTAAGCCCTATAGATATTATTTGAGTATTACTTCACCCATTTTATTCATTCATCTTTCGATGTGGTACTATGTTGGAGGACGTTAACATACAAAAAAGTCTGTTTAGACTGACGCACACCCATTTCATCTTATAGAACCGTGACGAAAGCATTCGACTTCACATCACTTACTGTAACAACGCTGCTGAGCACAAGGCCGTTATCAACGAAGAACAGGCCAACGGCGATACCATACTGACATTCACCGGTTTCCGTCTGCACACCGAGATGAAGCAGCATCGGGCGTGGTATCAGGGTAGGTGACCGCTTGGGAACGCCATGTGCGTTGGCACCAGCACCATTCCTACACAGTTTACAGCCATTATAGTCCTCTTAATATCGGCTACTTCATTACATCACAACCTGCCCATACCATTGCATTCCATTATATCACATGTAGACAGTATATTTTGCTTGCTGGACTACGAATTGTCGATTCTATTTACACCTTCACTCGCCTAATAACAACCTCTACTCACTCCATCTTACTTCAATATTACCCTGGTGTTGCACAGACTTCACCATGTTGTCTCCCAGGACTAAATGCACACACTCACATACGCTGCATAGGTACTAATATTTACTAACCCGGCTGCTAACGCGGAACTCCACCTAATTGCATCTTACCACCTACTAACATAGCACTTTGCCTCCTTTGCCTTGCAGCTTAGTTTACCAGCAGCTTATACAGGGAGAGACGGTGTAGCCTCTGAGGATAATGCCACCGAGTGCGGAGGGTGTGTTGCTTTGGAAACCGATCGACTTATGTTTAGAAAAATAGATAGCAACACTTCAAAGAAATTAAACAGAAATATAGTGTATCAGAAATATATAAAAGTAAATTATCATTTATCCAGTGCATCTGTATTTTAAGAGAGTTATAAATCCTTATAAATCGAAATAAGGAATATAAATGGTCAATGGTGTACAAGGATTAAGTCTAGTCATTGTACATAAGATAACACTTTTTTTTTTTTTTTTTTTTTTTTTTTTTTTTTGTCACCAACACCTACAGACAAGTGTTTCATGCAGCTATCCACTGAATTACAACCGAGAACAGTAAACAGTATGAAGGCAAGGAATTGTGATCGTGCTTTAGAAATAAAGGTAAAAACAAGAAGCATCTTTCCACATACAAACCTACTAAATTATAGCACCAAAAAATACACATAGTTTGAAAGCGGCGCTTCAACGTCGAAAGGAAAATTCATAGGCAGGTACCTACCAAAAGGAAGAAGAAAAGGGAAGAGAGAAGCAAGAAGAGAACAACTGAAGAAAGAATGGGAAGAAAGAAGGATGAGAAAAGAAGAAAGGGGAAAGAAATATGTTATATTATTACATCGTGAAACATACATAGTTTCAAGTATTGTTGTTTATCCCATATTTCGCATTTTCAATAAATACCTTAGAAGAAAAATAACAAGTAATTTATTATTATTATTATTATTATTATTATTATTATTATTATTTTATCATCATTATTATTAGTGTTATTAATGTTAGTATTTTGCAATATTTTCATATTCTATTTAAAGGATGTAAAAATATGTTAATGTTTCTTTTACTACCTACAAGATGCAGCAGAAATAGTAATAACTTTGTTTTTCTATCAGAGAAGTTCTATCCCTTTAAGCTGGATAATCAAATAGCTTTGTTTTACCTCAAAAATACAGGGCAAAAAAAAATCACTGTTAATCTGGACTGTAATGCAAAGGAAGATGAACAGAAATGTGACCAAGAGCAGCGTACAATAACAGCCTATAGCGGTAATAACTCATATAACATGCCTTTTGTGTTCGCAGTAACCAGAAGCGCGCGCTTAATCCCTGGGGAGAACTGGTAGTAAAATCCGTAATTTCATCAGCGTTGATATTCGCTCACCTCTGTTTTTCGCATATCTTTTTGTTTCATACTGTTAGCAGAGCTTTGCTAGTGAATGTTGGTTACACATAGGCTCTGCAAGATCAAATCTTGTTTTACAGTGTCTGGTTGTGTTGTATTCAGGAAGGCGCTCTCTTTATAGCAGAGCTTGCATTTGATTGACGTAGGCTGAGACACTAAAAAGAATACAAAAATTCATTAATGAAGATAGTCTCGTATTTTACATTCCCATGAATCTTTTAGAAATTCTAGTATATGATAAAATTGCACAACAAATTATGCAAAACATCTAAAATATCTATTAGAAACCTTTGATAGCATACAGACTAGGCAACAAATTATCCTAATTGCATGACATGAAATCACAGCAGCCTCTCACCTCTATTGATCATAATATATATGAACAACAACATCAGCGGCAACTGGAGAGGAATGTAACATGGACTCATCCAAATTAACAGTAATTTACAGTTAGATGCACTCTTGTTTGCAGATGATTTGGCCCTAATAGCTCCCACTGAAGGTGATCTTCAATACTTGGTTCAATATATCCATCACCAAAGTGTGTCTTGTGCAACGATGAAAACTCCATTATGACAGTAGAACATCAAGTATGCCCAGTTCTAGCCGGGTTAAATTTTACATCATCACAACTATATAGCGTTCCACTCTTAGAAGACAGTATGGAGTTAAATGGGACATCTCTGTCTCTATCTAGCGCATACAAGTTGCCATTAGCCGCGTCCTTTCCTACCCTCACGCTGTTGCCAGATTACTAATAGCATGGTATAAATATTCATTTGTTATAAATTTCAGGTTTGAACACATTATCCTATGCAGAATTTTTTTCTCTATCAGGTTATATCCTTTTCAGAGTCATTATACATTTCTATAGGCCCAAATTTCTTCAGAAAACGTTTTTTTTTCAATAGAAGTCCGATATTTGCTGTTTCTACACTCATCACGCGCTAAAAAACTAACTGCTAGAATGCATCTATATTTTTTTTCTTAGGTAGAGTAAACCATAGTGCTACTACCTGCCTACTTTGAATTCTCTATGTTTACCCAGTTAAGTGTTATAATTTTTTAAATTAAATGTTTTCGGAAAATTTTATATCTGTGCACTGCAAAAGTTACGCAGTGTGAAACTTTTTTGTTATTGAGTTTACATCAGGGAACCAGCGAGAGCAAATGTTGAGGAAGGTTGGAGAAAGTTTTTAAAATAAACCAAAAGGCAGTAACCTCTTTCTTTTATCCAGTAAGGCAAACAAAAGGTATTCATCTATTCAGCGCCAGGCCTGACACAGAAGATAGTATAAGGAGCAGCACTAACATTAGTTCGAAAGATGCCGTGTGTGTAACTGTGAGCTGTTATTGCGTTATTTGTTTAATATTTTTGTAAATATTTGTAGTTATGGAGGGGGAAGCTAGGAAGAGACGATATGTTGGTAAATTAAGAAGTAAGGAACGCCAAATAATTATGAATGTGTTAGATTATTTTTGAAGTAAAATGCGTGTAAGGCAGTAAAAGAAACAGCTAAGGCTATTGAGTGTTCAGAAGCAGTAGTGTATAGGATTAAAAAGGAAGTAATGAAAGGTCTCTAAGAACGCCATCGAAAAAGAACGCTAGGTTAACACAATATGATTGAATAGTGCAATGTGGAGTGCGGCGAATTGTTCATTCTTTACTGTTTGCAAATATTCCACCCACGCTGAATATAATTTTGTCACGATTCAACAGTGATGAGACCCTACCAAATTTCTCAAGGGCCACTCTTAGTCGGTTCTTACATGATTTGGGGTCCGTATATGAAAGAAGGGGTAAGAAGTGCATATTAATAGAAAGAGACGATACCATCAGATGGCGACATAAATATCTAAAATACGTAAAAAGGTTTGGGCACCAGGGGAAATCAGTTGTTTATACAGACGAGTCATTTGTAAATTTAGGTCATACAGTAACAAAGGCATGGAGGGATACCAAAGTTAAAAGTGCCCATCTCGTCAAGCAGCAATTGAAGGACTAAGTACAGGACTCTGGTCACCTCGGGGTCGAGCGCGGAGAAAGATTCGCAACTAGTACATGTAGCAACACTGCGCTCCATTTAACGTGTACTGTCTTCTAAGGGTGAAACGCGCTTTATATTGGACAGCAAAAAGAACAATGGAGTTTACCCAAGATTCTGGACGTCCTGAGAAAAGAAAACAGAGAAGACAACAGTTCTGAGTTGTGGTAGAACGAAAGATTGACTGACTGACCTGACTGACTGACTGACTGACTGACTGACTGACTGACTGACTGACTGACTGACTGACTGACTGACTGACTGACTGACTGACTGACTGACTGACTGACTGACTGACTGACTGACTGACTGACTGACTGACTGACTGACTGACTGACTGACTGACTGACTGACTGACTGACTGACTGACTGACTGACTGACTGACTGACTGACTGACTGACTGACTGTGTTAACATCAGTAAAAGTGAACTATGTATTTGTGCAAAAGTTTTAGAGGAGAATAAAGTGAGAAAAAAGTAATTGAACTGGACTATTGTCACTTTGTCACACTATTACCAACTGTAACAATTGTACACTCAAGATCACAGCTACACCAGATGAAATAATTAAGGATAAACAAAATAGATTGATTAATACAATTATTGTTGAGCTTTGTTGATTTATTTTTACCACAGCCTTCTTTTTTATTATAGTATGTTATGATTGCGTAAGATCATGTTGGGAGAACAGGCGCTATGACGCTTAAACAACCACGAAGGCGAAATAACAACATACTACTGCATGTCGGAATGTATAGGCTGCTATCTGCTATTTACATACACATTACAGATGGATAATTTATAATTTAATAGTATATATGTATGTGACAACACATGTTGAAAAAGATTTTACATGGCCCTTAGGATTGCTATATTCCCCTTTCCGCCTACTTCCACAAGCCTTCCTGCTTACATTTTGATTGAGTTTTATTATCTATGAAAATTCTTTGCATCGGAGTTCAAAATTCACGTAAGATACACGGAGGTTATATTTCATTTCGTAACCTTCCTCAAGAATACAGCAACTCAGTTCCCAGTTTTTCAAAAATTGGCATTTCCTTTCGTTACTTGCATTGACATCCACATGTTAAAAGAAACAAAGATAAGCAACAATGAAAATATAATCCTTATGTGGTTGCAAACCGTTTCTACGAATTGTCGCTTGCGAGGGGCAGCTAATATGCATCTGGCATTGCATGTTGTACTCCAATGAATCACTGGAAGGGACCAAAGGTTAGTTTATTGACTGAGAAAAACCACATCATAACAAGATAGTTTATTAAAATGTAGTATACCTATCACACCTGAGTGCATCGTCACTCATTTCCTGCTATCCGACTGAGAAAAAACACATATGCAAAGGCTCTCCTCTACGAATGTGAAATCTTTTCCGGCATGGTCGGTTCATAACTGGAAGGCGCGTGTATACTAAATGTGTGCGGTCCGGGAGTATAGTGTGTGAGGTTTAAATTGAAACATGGCCTTGTGCTGCTACCTGACGCAGGAGCAAGTGTGCTAATGAGTGCCTAACTGCTGAAAAACACTGTCACAGTCACCACTCACTACCCAGTCTCTCAAAATCAGTTATACTTTCGAAATACGGAAGACTTTCTAAGAACTGTGGAAAATATCCTGATTAATTGAGGCGTCCTTGGTTGGCTGATTTTCATATTGATACAAACGGGTGTTGGGAAATACCTTTGTAAGCTTTGAAATCCAGAATTTAAATAATAAGTTTCAATAATAAAGGATTTGAGATTAGGAAGTTAAGGAATACCAACTGCTCTGTGGAATATAGTGCTATCTCTATCTACTTTCCATGCTTCAACTTAAACTTCACACACTATAGTGCATCCGTGCTTGGCACTATCTCAAGCAAAACAAACCCTTGTATGGGGGTGAAATTACACATTTTTAGATTTCTACTATTGTGTGAAATCCATTCATAGCAAAATTGGTGGGTTTACTAGAACATAACTCACATCGATGTTTTCCTGTGGTTACCTTTCATGTGCTCTCTACTGATGATATCCACAACATGGTTTCTGCCCTAAAATGGTAATTCTTGGTGCAAGTATGATAGAGGAGAAACAAATTATATCCATCATGGTCCAGCAGAATCTCTTATTGTAGCCATCATACCCATATATAGATACTTATCCCAACCAGATCTTTTAAAAAATATTTAAATGAAAAAACCAAAATGCAAAAGAAGGATTTAGTACTATTTTGTGCCGTAACATCTCCAAAACAGCGTTTGCGTCAATGTTCTCGACAAGTGCATAATCTAATTGAATGATGCTAACATAGGAAGAATCAACATGCTGAAAATGTTAGACATTAAACCAGACTTCAACACCACTAATATCTGAATAAGCTAGAAACGCTTCGCATCAAAAAGCCATACAGATTAATAAAGCAAATAGCTAAATTTTCAGAAAATTTAATAAAAACAAGAAGAAAAGCTATCATGACACGACATTCTGATTATGGTACTGCAAAGTTCTGAATAGGTACTTAAAATATTGTAAAGGTTTGATTTCGGTACACTACCTAAGAAAACTATTTCAAATAGCTATATGCAATTTTGACTTCATGTTTACAAGACCGTAATTAAGAATAATATGGATGGAATTTGTTAGTGATTGCATAGTTCCTGGGAAAACCAGTTTGTAATGATACATTATTATGGTAAAATTTGAGTTGGAAAAATCAGTATAAAACTACTGACATTTAAAGAAACCAGGTTGTATTGTTATAATGAGGCCGTACCAAAGGACATCTGAAAATCTAAAGCAACATCCGAAACAAACTGCACCAGAATGTTGATCATTTAACAGTGGGGAGTATGGGCAGGCTCTTTACCTTAAAGACAAGAATGAAGTATGCATTTTAAATTGTTTGTATACTTTACGATTACATAAAGACTGAGTCATACTTGTTTTGCTTCAAGACTTAGTGCAATGTCTTGCCTTGCACAAAAAACCTTAGAAGGTGAAGGGCATTCTGGGCTTTTCAGTGCAGCTCCTGCGCGAATTGGAGGTGCTAGGGAAAAGCTAATATATCCATGACAGCACCTGTTTAGGCTTTTGGTTGGCAGCATATGCAAAGTATAAGTACAAACACTATCATAAACCTATATTGAGAAGTGAGGAATAAGACACTAATCGTACTTTACAGTGGTAATTTAATGAACAGCCGTATTTTATTGTAATACATAATTAGTTTCCAAGTGGAAACATATGCAGTATTTAAAAAAATTCTATAAAATGCAAAATGCCCACTAAAAGTTCCCATATCATGTAAACTTGATCATCACTTATTGTTTGTAAATATAAAAATTAGAACTAGTGATCAAGCTATAGATTTCAATTAATTTTGATACATGAGAATGAACTTATGACATGCAAATACCACAGATTCGGGACAAATGGTAGTAACGCAAATTGTTTTTGGAAAAGGCTTTTTGAAGCATTTCTTTTTATTCTTTGGTCATCTTGTAACGTAACCTCGTGAAACAATAGGCCATCCGGGCCAAGGCCTACCGCCCGTCCTCACCTCTGCCCACCACAGGCGTCATGAATGGAGTGCGGTATTGTAGGTGGAATGTGGTCAGCACCCCGTCCCTCCAGAAAGGTTATGAGGTCATTTCGTCCAGGTTAGTCATGTTTCCATTTTTATAGTTTGGTAAAATTTCGTATATTATTTAGTATGAAAGAGGGGAAAAAGGAAGTATTTGCAAATTATGGTATAATGTAAACTATATCAGCCTAAGTTTATGGTAGGTACCTCTCGGACATTTTCTAATTATGAGAAGGGAAGGGGAAAAACTGTCACGGAAGACGGTTTTGCAGGATTTGAACAACGGAACCACCACCAATAGGTGTAACTATTTGCAGTTGTAACGCGTGCTGGTCGAAATGTCTTTCTTCTTTTCCACCCTATTTCGTAAGATATGCTAGTAATTCCTATTTATACAATTTATTTCCGAATTTCATCGAGTTAATAGTGCAATATATATTACGTATGTATGCAATCTAATAGCATGAAAGAAAGTGTTCCTTTTTTGCATCATTGGAGTTTGGCCGCATTAATGTACGAACAGCTAATTGATGTTGCTTTGACAGAACAACAAAATGAAATACTTTGACGGAAACTGATTCCTTTCAGGGACATGCAGTTCTCTGTTAACCTCATTTCTATGTCCTTTTTAGCTTTCTCATAATCTACTTGAATGGGAATGTTTATGAAAGAGCTGCATAACTAGAGAACTGGTATGAAAAGCACCAAGTCAACTAGAATTTGGAGCACAGAAATTAGATGTATCTCGCTAATTTGTCTTTGCGGGAAGTAAAGAGTTACAATTGTTCTCTTCTGAAGATTACTGTTTTGTTATGTAAGCGGAAGTTAAACAAATGAAGTCTGTACAACAGTATTCTAGATGTCCTTCGGACATATTTTCAGAGCCATCCATAAATACCTCGGAACAAATATCACTTTGAGACATAGGAACGTGGGAACCCAACGTTTTACAATGATCCATCTTGCTCGCTTTTATCAGTCTAATCGCTTTTAAAGGACAATATTTGATACAGCAGTACCTTACACGTTCTTTCCTTTCTTCTTCTTTTGATTATCCTCCCCTTATGTAGGACTTACACTCCCTAAGACTTATAACCCTGTGTCTAGGTTCAGATGTATCTTGGAGCGGCAGGAGTGAAGATCTGGAAGCGGGTAGCCAGCCAAGCACAATATATGCGAACGGAAGAGGATGATATGAAATGCAGTCGAAATGACTGATTGGAATGGTGATGCTGGAGCAGTTGGTGGAACTAGTGGCACAGGAAGCCAAAGGACCCGCAGAAATGCCGACCACAAGCGGCTTCATGCGGGTCCTTTGGATCGAATCCGGGCCGCCTTGGTGATAGGCGAACGGTCTAACCGTTCGGCCACGGCGCCGCCCCCGATCTTTCCTATAATGGAAAAAAAAAAAAAAAAAAAAAAAAAAAAATACGCGTAGAATTGACAGCATAAAATCGTGCCGATATACTGTGCAGAGTTTGTTGGTAAGGAAATATGAAGCAGCCTAACCTCACTCCAGTTACCCGTTCTACCACTTCACTTAATGTTTGTCTTATTTCCCCCATTTCCTTTGATCTAAGCCTGAAATTCACTTTTGTTCATTGGTTATAATCTGAGTACCAGACTTTTGAGTTCAAACCAATTCTGTGCGGATTCACCCAGAACTCGGCTGGTGTGCTTCGTACTTCCACCCCTTTCACCGCTCCCTAGCCCCGGCATTTGTTCATAGGCTAATTCAAAGCAATAAGATATTAGTTCATCTGGGGCTAATGTGCAACTCAGCTAATATTAAATTTAAAGGACTGTAGGAAACAGGAAGTTTCGGGATATTTGATTGCATTTGACCTTGCACTGGTCCAAAAAACGAATAAATAAATAAAAAGTAAAAAATTAACAAAAATTGATTGACTAATCGTAAATTCTACCCTATGATTTTTTGACAACAAATACTTACCTGGCATTCATTGCACCATTCAAGACTCCGGAGGACTTACTTTAAACGAGTGTACTTTAAACGAGTGTAGTAATAACTCAGGTGATCAAATAGAACACGTTATTTTTAAACTGGATGGAGTGAACCATTAGCCAAATATACGTTTCCATAGCTAAGAAGACGCTAATGGGAGGTTTCGAATGCATCACCTGTTACTCTGGCAAAGACTATTTTATTACCATGGATTGCATTTTAATCAATTAATATTACTTAATGCTGTAACTGAAACTATGTATAGTGGGAGTCACCTTGAATATGTTGCAGTGAATAAAAATTTGTTGGAGCCATTTAAAAATTTTACAGTTTAGTATCTGATGTGTTTTTTGCATGGTCGTAAGTATGCAGCAAAATTAACAACGTTCGTCAGATATACTATCCGCTTTCTTTACACCTGAATGTGAGATCTACTGACTCTAGGTAGTGTGACGTTCCAGAAGGCGTTGGAAATCTGTTCCGGTACACCAATCATTATCATGAGACTGACTCGTACTGCATCAAACCTTCTATGCAACGCCTACTTAAAGGTAGTAACCAACAAGAAAACATACTAAGTGGTTAAGCCCTAATAGGGCAGGTACACGATCGACACACCTCGGGCTGTTCACAACCTGCCAGAAGCTCGTCACGTCAAACACGCTACTCTTAATACATTTTATTTTGAATACATTTCTTCAGTTATATCCATCATTATTGGTTTGAATTTTTCCGTATTTCATTCTTTGAAGTGCTGTTGCTATTCAGTTGTTTCCCGTAATGTCATGGAAAGTATGTGGTGAACGGTTTTTAAGTATTTTACTTTTTATGGTAATGAAATGTGTAATGACAATACTTATGCAAACGCTTATCTCAATTAACTTGAAGTAGACAGAAGAATAAACTTTTCCAAGAAGGGTTGTTACATAAAGTAAACGACAGTGGATAGAGAAGTATATGTGACTGTAATGCATTGTATTATTATTTTTTATTTGCACAATGTTTATTAAAGTAATCTGCCACAGTGTATATTACATTGAAATATGCACTCCGTCATCAAATACAAGCAATCTATGTTTCTGTTTATTACTGTTTCTAAGGTTTATTACTGTTAGCAATTGCATATAAAAACTAAAGCCCATGGCACAACAGCCCATGGATTGCCGCCCAGTCGCTACGTCCCCCACCTCTACCCACTACAGGCGTCATAGGTGGGGTACAGTACTGAAGGGTAGGACGTGGTCAGCGACCCGAGCCTTCCCGGTCAGTTCATTTTGCATATACCTAAGTGAATTTCAGATTTCAAGAATGTAACTCAATAATTACATTCTACATTCATTACATTACATTTTAGGTGATGTGAATCATGACTTTATAAAATATTTATCCGTGTCTGTAAGTACATAGGTCATAAGTCTCAGGAGGAATCTATACTGTTGCGACTTACATGGATATATTGTAGGTAACAACCCCCAGAAGGAAGGGATGAGTTGAAGGAACCAAAGAAGGTAGAGACTGTAGTCAGACAGGATACAAAGACGTGCAGAAGACCCAGGAGATCTTCCCTACTGCTAGAGCTGTCTAGAGATAGACGAACGATCCGTTGACAAAGCAACCTCTGTGTTCCCAGGGATTATAATTTCCTTTGGACAAGCATTTGCAGCATCTGATTCTCACCACCACACGCCACAAAATCTAAAACTACAATAAAATTAACATAAAATAAACATTTGTATATGTAGCCTGGCACCTAATTTTTTAATCTAGGGTCAATATACCAGACTTAACATCTTCCAAACAATTACTTCACAACATTTATAATTTACGAAACTAGGTTAAATTATTTTCTTATTTAGCGACGCTGTCAATTGCCAGGATTATTATCTGCCTCGCCAGTGCGACCAAATTTAGTCCAACAGGATTGTTTTAAATGCCAGTAGATCTACTGACATGGAACTGTCGTTTTTAAGCAAAACCATCGGTCTCTGCCGGGTTTGAACCCGCCACCTTGGGATCAGTAGCCCAACGTCTAACCAACTGAGCCACCCAGACCGAAGTTTATAATTTACGCATTATATACTAATACACAAAGTAAAATAAAAATAAAATAAAAACATGCAATATATAAATACTTTAAACGAAAGCACAAGTAATTCAATTCCACTACAATAACAGAACTTAATACAAAACATATAGGCATTATTTAATATTTACATAAAATTTATAATTTGCAAATTATAAAATAAACGTAAAGATATAAAAGAATATACAGCAATATATAAATATTTTAAACAAACCCAAACAATTAAATTTCCACATATTATTTCACATACAATATCAACAGACAACATAAAATATATTATAATTATTATTAATTAGTTATTTAGTATTTACCAATATCTACTAATTAATAACTAGTTTCAAATTACTCACTAATTCTCCAGTTACTTACAATTACTTATTTGCCACCGGCGGCAACCTACACATATGCACTGGTATCTAGCACAAATTTACAATTTCCTCTGTACAATATAAATATAAAGAAACATTAATTTTACTATTAAATTCACTTGGAAGCATACCTGAAAGAAGCCGGTGTATATGGTTTAGAGGGTTAGGCACTGGACTGCTGATCGCAAAATCGCGGTTCAAATCCAGTCCATAACGATGGTTTTCAATTGTGCTAAAAACCCACAGCACCGTATCAGTAGACTTACTGTTAGGAAAGGAACTCTGAGGAACGACATTGCGGCAATTGCTGATATGATCCTGGCAATGAATAACGACGTTAAGCAGCATAGTTTTACACCTGAAAAATGAGAAGGAAATGAATGATAGAAAGGGGATGATGGCAGATGAGAGAGCACCCTAGTATTCGCCTACTGATTAAGGAAAATCGTGTAGAAAACGAAGGTGAGAGTGTGCAGTTGGCGGAATCGAATCCAAGACCTCTCAAATGTGAGTCTCCGTATTGCCATCTTGTTTCGTGTCACGAAAAATTATAGGACACATCTACGGAATTACTCATACACAGTCGAACGATCTTACACTCTTTGTCAAAGCTGCAATGTAACCAAAGGATCAAATGTTGCCGTTGAAAGCACACAGGAAACAAATTACAAAATTTCGTCACTCAGTTGAATCATGTGATTAATCATGTTGGAAGTAAGATTACAGAAATGGTACAAAAGATCCTTCCTGGATTACATTACTTCTGTTGTAACTGTAAATCTTATTAAGTTGTTGGGATCAGAAGTGCAGGCACTATGTCGAAGTAACACATAAGGATAATAGTCGAGTTTGGAGTAGAAGAAACGCGTTCTATACATTGAGATGTGATCATGGACTCCATTATATTCTGATTATTCACCTATAAGCAGTCATGGAACTGTACACTTCTATCTTGTGCATCGTAAAGAGCAAGCAGTTCACGCGTTAACTTCTATTGGATATCCTTTTTTATACTTCTTGTCTTTTATTTGCTCTTTCTCTGTCTACGAGCCCTTCTTCAAGAAAGTAATTTGTCATGAAGTGGCTATGCTCTTCTCCATAATCATGGTCAAAGTGGTTTTTCAGTATGCTCGCTAGCCAGCTGGAGCCAATGTTGTGCCATATTCAAATTGGGGTATGTTTTTTGGCAGCACTTAAGTACATAATATCGTACTTTATAGGTTAGTACTACAATGGTGTGATTAACTTTCAATTCCCGCTCAAAAACTGTGATGATGCCAATTTAAAAGTAGACACGTAGACACAAGGAGCTTTGAATTTGGGAGATCCTGAATTCAATTCAAGTCAACTGTTCACTCTGACTTTGGCTTTCCGTAGTTTTCCTTGGTTGGTAATCAAATGCTGTGATGGTTGCTCATTTATCAGGATTTCCCCTTCATTCCGCTTCCTTCTCAACTTTCAGGTGTACCCTTAGGTTTCATGGTGTGTGGCGGTACTGAATAGGTCGCTTGGATGCGTGTCCAAAGTAAAGAGCACTTCCGTGAACCTAGAACGCTACTGGGTATAGTTGCGGTGGTTTAGCTTGTCTCTAGGAGCATAAAAGTGGAAGATCACTTCCACCACGCAAATTAGGCCAGGTGCGGAAAATATGTTTCGGGAAAGAAATGCCGGAAGTTCATTGGTACTTGCCTCTTCAGTCCAGAACTGATTGTGTAGAAGCAGTCGAACGTCTTCCACCTTCCCCGTAACAACAGAGAAGGGGGCTGAATGCCTGCGTCTGCATCACTTTCTCTTGCTTAAGGCATCAGACAAGTTAAACCAAATACTCTATACATCGGACTCTATACGTTCTCTGTATACAGTTGGTTCTAAGTTTTCAGAGCTATATTAAAAATATTTGAACATCCCCCACGAGAAAGCAAATTATCGTTCTAACGATTTCATGTTTTTGGAAGTTGTATTAAAAGCTGTTTAAAAACTTTTGGTCCAAAATGTTAGGATAAATAGGAAAGGACGAAAGCGTTCAGTAAACATGGGTCCGAAAATTAGCGGCTTACGAGATTATGCCGCTTTGTTGCTTTTTGGGGTCCTTTAAGCACTAATAATACAAAACAGTGACCACAGTGATAACGGAATTATTGATTGGCAGAGTCCTTAATTTTATAAAGAAATTATGTGTTGATAGAGAAGTAATGTAAACCCCGCGCGACAGCCCACGAAGGGCCAAGGCCTACCGCCCAGCCGCTGCGTCCCCCACCTCTGCTCACTACAGGCGTCATTGGTGAGGTGCAGTACTGGAGGGTGGGACGTGGTCAGCGCCCCGAGCCCTCCCGGCCAGTTATGCGGTCTTCTCGACCTGGGGCCGCTACTTCTCCATCAAGTAGCTCCTCAATTGGTCCCCCCGGGACCTAACGAGGCTGAGTGCACCCCGTGCCAGACCTCCCAGAGGGGATAAAATCCCCATGCTGGTACCGGGGATCGAACCCGGGTCCTCCGCGCGCTGCCAGCTGCGCTACGGAGGCGGCCTGATAGAGAAGTAATTGTAGTAAATAATTTCCATGTTAAGTCATCCAGAATATAAGTAGCAGCAGTTATTTTTCAGTGAAAGAGAACAGATTACCAGATATGTGTTGAGAAACAAACAATTATGAGTTTTCCAACCAAATCAGTCAACAAGAAATCCATGCCGGCTCTCATAACCATGGTCACTAGAGCGTGTGCTTGGCGCTCTGCTGCGCAGAAGTTCGAGGGTTCGAGTACCACCACATGGGTGTTCGTGTTTGTGTGTGTGTGTGTGTGTGTGTGTATGTGTCGAAGTATAAGTGCGAGAGTAAATTAGTGTGATTGTGGGGGGTGAAATAATAATTTGGATAGGTCAATGGATATAAAAATGTAAAAAATAAATAAAAATAAAATAAAACATCTCAAGTATTAGATACTTAGAACACCGTATGTCCAGTAATCATAGAGAATTGCAAATGCATGTAATAAAGTTCTAATCTTACAAAGTGGGGCGAATTCATAGAGTTAAAATACTACCTATAGCTATCGGATGCGAATAAGAAACTTGCTTCAAACAGGTCATTGATTAGCCTCTATTAAATTTATCAGCCAACTTAACTGGTGCTGTCTAAACACACACACACACACACACACACACACACACACACACACACACACACACACACACACACACACACACACACACACCACGCACAAATACACACACAAATACATTTATACACACATAGACACGCATCACACACACCACTCACATGCATGCACACACACACACACACACACACACACACACACACACACACACACCACGCACAAATACACACACAAATACATTTATACACACATAGACACGCATCACACACACCACTCACATACACACACACACTAGGACCGGGACTAGAATATTATTCTAGTAACCAATTTATATTGTGAACAATACTAGTAATCGTAATCCTTTTATCATAACGCAAGATTTAGTTTTACCTTGTTAAGTTATAAACAAAGTCTAAATTCATGAAATATTCTATACTAAGCCTTATTATAATTATATTTTACAAAGTTAATCCCTTTTAATCCCTTCTGAAAGTGTTTTAAGTAGGCCTCAAAACATTTTGGGTAGAACGCAATTCTTTCCATACCTACTATCTATAGATAGTGAAAGTAAAAATGAAACATATTTTAAGTGAATCGGCACTTTTTACGTAGGCACAGCCACAAGTGACCTCGACACCAGCTGTTGCTCCTAATATCTCAAGGCAGCTAGCTAACTTCACCAATTTCTTCCACGCATCATTAGCTGTCCGAAAAACGTTTGAAGCCATATTTGTTTTCTTGGTGCAGCATACATTATGGCTGCCCTGTTGTCTAAGGAAACAAGATAGCCGTCATTACGGATATGGACTACCGCTTCATAAACGAACAAGAGGGGAGGGATAGAAGGAGAAGGATGAGCTGAGGGGGCAGGAGGGAACAAAATCATCCTTCAAATAAACTCCCCTACTTCTTCTGTGGAAGACGTATGGAAAAGGATGGGAAGGATATTATTTGTCACAATTAGTTCCACGATTCCAATCGAATACAAAGCCAATTTGTAACCAATTTCCTTGCTCCGTCTTGCAGCGAGCTCTGTCATTTATAACAATCCTCTTGTCTCTGTCCAACGCCCTCTCCTACTCTTCCTTAAAAACAAAAGCAAACAATGAGAAATAGAGCGTAAACAGACAGCCTTATTATATAGCGATATAAGCTTAACAGTAGTGCACAGAAAAAGTGATGGTTTGTGCGTTATGTAAGCCATTGTAATACTGCCTTAGCTAGAACAATAGAAGAGGAGCAGGAGAACAAAATTAGTTATAGCTTTCGGGTTCTGACAGCGTAATATTTTTCTCTGAAAACCTTTTAATTTGGTAAATAAAATTTACGCCATGCCTTTCGTTTCTCTTCAGAGCTGGTTTGTTTTATTAACTAACAAGCAAGTTCTCAGAAAGGCCCTAATGACCCAGTTGTCGACGGTCACTTAAGCCATATACACTCATTCAGTTCTTGGAAAATGGGGAAAATAAAAATTAATTCTTCAGTTATTAAAGCTTCTCCTATAAAACAAATATATTTAGAAAAAGAATACTTAAGAAAGTAACGCACTCCGTTAAGAAATTTCTAACTGAAATTTCACAGGAATTGCATGGATTGAGACACCCAGAATCCAGAATAAAGCGTGAATTACAAATGAATTTTTATTTTCATCATCATCAACAACAGCAATAACCTTCAAGATATGCCAGATAGGTCCACTTCGGCTCAGAAGGGATCTTCCCAGTGTCTCCGTGGTCTTCCAACTTCTCTACTACCAACTGATTTGTACTGAAAAACCTGTTTGTAAACCTTTCTTCTGACAATCGGGAGATATGATCTTGCCATTCCCTTTTAGACTCCCTAATTTTGTCGTTGAAATTAAATGTTTTTAGTTGCTCTCTTATATGATCTTTAACACTACTGCCAGCTACGTGCCTCAAAAATTTCATTTCAGCCGTTACGTTGTTGTTGTTGTGTTTAACGCCCGCTTTTACTACTACGGCACCTTAGGCGGTGACACTGATGATACATGGAATGAAGACGGAGCACCGGTGGAATGAGATGGCGGGGGAAACCGGAGCACCCGGAGAAAACCCGCCCTGACGCCGCTTCATCCACCACGAATACCACATGCGGGTCCCTGGGATCGAACCCCGGCCGCCTAGGTGATAGGCGAGCGCGCTAACCGCTCGGCCACGGCACCGCCGTCAGCCGTTACAATTATTCTTTTGTCATTTATATTCAAGGTTTAGGTCTCGAATCTGTAAGATACAATGGGCACTGCTATAGTTTTATAACATTTTAATATGATCTCTCTTCTTTTTGTTTTCCAATGTTTGTTCTATAGTGCCACGTATGCTTTGAAATCTACGTTTTTTTGTTGTTGTAAATCTCTATCACATTCATAAGAAATATCTAGCCCTAAGTAGCTAAAATATTTCACTTGTTCTAGCACTTCGTTTTTGAAGTTTAGTTTTTTACAGGTTGGATGTTTAGCAATGAAGGCCAAACTTTCGTTTTCTGTACTGAAATAATCAAATTGTACTTTGACATTGTTTTGTCGAATTGGTACAAAGCTACTTGTAGTCTGTCTTCAGTATCTGCTAGAATGACCTGATCATCTACAAACAGGACTGTGTGATATTTAGGGTCGTTCGACCTAACGCAAAATCTACCTTCAACTTGGCAACTGCTGCCTCATTATGAATATTAAAAAGTGTGACATTGGGCAGCCCTGTCTTACACGTAGTTTTATAGATGCATTTTTATTTTGAACTGAATAAAACAACTTGATTACGATGTGGAGACTGTATAGCATGAAAAATGTTTAATGCTCATGTCATTTACCTTATTATTTCACAATTTTGTAAACTTCTTATACGCATACATACCACTTATGTTAGGCAGGATTAGAGTTGTTAAACTACCGTAGGCTACCGTAGAGTATCATCAGTAAATGTGGAATTTGGTAATTTTCCTAGTAGAAATGGTCAGTTAAGAACATACCCACACAATCCATATGTTAGGTGTGTTCCTAGTTCACATTTTTTTATCATGTTTTATTAGATTCACCTAGAAACCAGAAGTGTTGAACTTTGAACCTTCTCAAAACTGAGAGAGGCATATAAAGGGTCATATAAAGGTCACTTAACCTACGGAACATAGGTCTTTAAAAACATTTGGAAGCTCCCTTAAGTATACAATACTTCAGATCGAAGATGAGTAATGTTATTTTCAACCGACAAGTACAATTTTGATTTTGATTATAGTGACAAAACTAGTGATCTCGTTTTTAGTGATCATTATGTTTGAATTGCTCATCACATTTCTTAATCCGTTGTATTATGTATTGTGTTTCTTTCTCTACCAATTTTAGTATTGCTACCGATAATTCAACCATTTACTACGTCATTTATGTGCTGTACCAAAATTATCCAAACATAGCTTTGGTAGAACACAGATACTAATGGAACCATTACAAATGAAAACATTAATACATCATGCAATGTTCACATTTCCCCTAGGGTAGTTCTTTATATGTGTATCTGGGAGAATTCTGACATACTTACAGAGGCGCAGGTAGCATACAAACAAATACCATATGCAGGAACAAGATGAAGCCATTTTCATAAAGCTTATGTGAGGAAAACCAGTACAGAACTTATTAGCTACACGATGCATTAAAGGATTAAGAAAAGGTCCGTGCATGTGTGTGCGCTTGCGCTTGTGTTGCGTGATACCGAATGTACACGTGAATGTTAAGTTCCAGTTTTCTCAAAACATTTTTTTCAGAGTATAACTGCTTTACATACCCCACTTTTCGGCCAACTGCCCTGAAATGTGTAACATAGCTTCCAAAACGGTCTACTAAAACATGTGGTATCATTACTGCTTTTAGTAAAGCTGGCATACCTACAAATTCGTTTTTATCATAGAACATTACAATTTTAGTTTTACTTATATTAGGGCAGTACAAGAAATATTGATTACTTTCCATCATTTGGTCTTGTTGGAGAGTTTTATTTATGGGCATTATGGCTTTGAGCCATTGTGAACAAATCTGGCATACAAACACTAAAAGAGTGACTTGACTTCGTTATATTGAAACAGTTATCGAATGCTAGTCAGGGAATTTTAGTTTCTCAGATGGAGGATATTTAATTAAAGCTGAAACTTTTAGTAAATAATTACCTCGAAGTTAATGCTAAATTTACAGTAAACTATAGCATCAGTTATCGATTAACTAAACTTTTTCGAGAACACAATAAACATTCTAGAAGAAACAGTCACCTATGGACAGTTTAGGTATCAGTTTTTGGATAATTTGTGAAGAGGTATCCGTGAATATGTAATTCAGATTTTAATTAATTGTCTTCAAAAGGGCCATACCACATAATACATAATAACGCAGTAGGACATGTTGATTCCATTTATTTGGCGTCTTTAACATTTAGGTCATATATGGCTTTGCCTCTGGAACAGTCACTTATAGCAGGAGTCGGCAAATTAGTCATCGCGAATGCAACATTGGTGACGTCACGGAACGTAACCCAGCATCCACAGTTTAATGCACACTTCGAACAATGGGATTTTGGAAGCCACATTGGTGGAGTTAGAACTTCTTTAACCGTCTAACGCACGTTTGATTTTATATAGATATGTTTAATTCATAGACTGATAAGACTTTAGCATTCATTTGCCACCTTATTCCTCACTTTATCTATATCTTTACAGTTTCGCATATATTTAATGTTAATTCACAAGTACATACAGACATCAACAGAGCATGTTGGGTTTTATCTGTCAATCGAGATCTGGTTTTAAATTTTATGAACTTTATTTTTGACAAAAAAATGCTAATATGTTGGGCTAAACATAACACTAATACGCGTAGCATATTACTGAAGACGGAAATGTTGCCACATTCAGTTGTCTAAATAAATCTTAACCAGCTTTATTTCATAATTGTGGTTTTAAAACTTTTTTTATAAATTCACAACCTCAATTCGTAATTGTGGTTTCATATCCACGTTGAAAATCTTGGTTCATTGCTTTGAGACCATAAAATATTTTGTGTTAGAACTCCTTTTTAGCTTTGATAATATATCTATATAAATATGAAAGAAGCTGGCTTTGCAGTTTCGTGCTTCCGAAACAGCCATGTTGAATAGATGTGGTATATACCACTGCTCATGTACCTTTGAGCTCCTGCTATTAGAAGGGGATAGGGTGAATTAGGGCAAAGTGTTCATTTGCTCCTTACTATGGTCTTACATCATATGATCAGCCAGTGCAGGTTCGCCGACCTCTGGCTTATGGCAATGATGCGTAGTCGTTTACTGTGGTGTTAATTTTTGCACACACTCATTCATATTTGCAGACTCTATGGAGGGTGAGAATATCCTAGTTAAAGAAAAAAAATCCCACTTTCCAGCCAGGAAAGGAACCCTGGACCTCTTAGTTCGTAAGTTAGCTTGCTAATATCACCAGACCACAGAGGCTATCTTAAACATGTTTAATCAATTAGATGCATTACTTCTTTAGATGCAATTGTTACGAGCTCAACAAAACTAAAATGTATATCTAATTTTCACCTATTGAATAAATAAAATTAAACGATTGATACAAAATGTAGACCCAAATTTGTTGTAATTAACTTATAGGTAGTTGTTAATGGCTTCATTGCCAGATGCAAGGCACTAGAAAACAACTTATAGGTAGTTACTGTTTAATTACTCGGTTACAAACTATGCTTCTTCAAAGCTAACATACAAGAAACTCCAACCGCACCCTATAGAGAGAATACCTTTGCCATAAAAAGCTTCACTCTTTTTATTCCCAATCACAAATGACATCCCTTTGATTCCCGCTTGTAATAACCTTAATGGAGCGACATGAAGTCTAATCGATTAGCTGCAATAAGCAGCACGCCAGAACAAGTTTACGTATGCACATATCTAATTGTAACTAATGCCAGTGCTTAGCATTTTAAATGTGTGGGCATTGTGACGTTAAACAGCTGCTTGTTAAAAGTTATAAAGAGATACATTTATCATCGACCTCTTCGGAATTAATGCTCGCTATGATCATGATAACTTGACTAGAATGTTCCAAGACATCAATAAACAACAAAAAGTGTTCAATGTTTTGTCGTGAAACGTAACCTTAGTGCTCAACTGAATGGTTTGGTGTAGTTGAAACGATTACATAGTAATCGAAATGAGTACGAAATATTTCAAGAAAAGCAAGTGCAGATTCTTATGAAACAATAAAGAATGAAACCATTAAGAACAATAAATCTAACAATATTCTAGCTAGGACAAACTTTAAAACGTATTTTGTACACAATAAATGGACTTTTGTTTCACAAACATATTTTTAAAATTTTTGATTCTAGCGTCAAATTTTAGATGTGATCAAGCGGATACTGTTATAAAGCTAAAAGAGAATTAACATCATGTAGAGCTTTCAAAGAATGCTCATACTCCATTTATTAAACAAATGACAATATGCATTCTAATGTTACAAGGAGACAAGATGTATGCATGTAGAAAACCACTTAATCTTTCTTGATGGTTCTTTCATTGTAAACTCCGTTCTTTCTGACAGATATGAGTTATAAAGCACCATATAATTCTAACTAAAACTACTTAAAGAGAGTAAAATAATCTGCGAAACCTCTTTTCTACAGTATGAAAGTGTTGGAGTTATAAAAAGATACACTTAGAATCTTATTCATAGACTAGAAAATAGTTGTTTGCAAATTACACACACACACACACACACACACACACACACACACACACACACACACACACACACACACACACACACACAAACACACACACACTATTCCAGATCTACCCAGAAACAATTTAAAACAACCAGCTAATCAATCCAACAAAACTTAAACTTTCTACCTAAAAAAATCAGAGTGGAAACTGTATTTCGGCTGGGTGAATGGACACTCACGGACATATGGGAGTGAAGTAGGGGACAGCAAAGAATGCTGCTGTGGAAGATAATAGCATAGTGTATGATAGAATATCAAAAGAAGTTCTGACAGCTAAAGAGAAACAAACTGGACTACAAGCATGGCAATAGCAATGGAGAGAATCAAAGACAGGAGCAATAACTGAAGAGTTCTTTCCATCCTTGAGGAGGTTGAGACAACTATCCATGGGTGCCAAGAGCAATTCATGGGGCATGGAACGCTGGGATCATACCACCACAGCTTAGCTTTACTAGACAGCTTTACTAATATGTGAATTTCAAGGAGAGGACCAAACAGTAGATCATATAACATTCTCATGCAAAACTGTAAACCAACAAAGAAATAACATGATTAGAAAAACACAAAGTAGAGGAAGCGCGTGGCCCGTAAACAAAGAGTAAGTTATGAACACCCATTTCCAGTGTTTACTTTGTCAAGTTCATGAAATCCATAAACTTCACAGCTGAGTAAATTATAATATTGTAAATCTTCTAATACAACATTCCCACTCTGAACATGCATTGTAAAATTAACTGTGAAGTGTTTATTATGTAATAAGACTGTAATGGGACAGCAATTGGAAGAAAGAAAAGAAAAAAATACATATACATAGATGAACATTGATTCTCATGATTTAGCAACTAGGATAACAAAATACAAAGCAAAAATCGAATTTGCTTGTAATTGCGTCATACATGCAATATAATTAACATAATACTAATATAACTCTGTCCGCTGATCGTCTACCATTGCGCGGACATTCTCATAATCCAATAGGAAGATGGGATGTAGGATGGCCAATAAAGAGATGGAAACAGCAGTTCATGCAACCCTTTTCATTCGAAATGGGAACAAATGCAACTCTTCTATAGGAAGAAGAAGAAGAAAAATAAGTAAAACCTTTTGTTGTAATTAATTTTGTTAGTAGAATATGCTACATAAAGATAGATTCTGTCCAGCTAACATTACAATCTGCTATTTTGCACATCGGTTATTTTATAAATAACAACTGAAAATATTATTTTTCTCCGTGGTTGCACAACATATAAATATGTTTTTCAAGGCGGTTAACTTGGTACCCTGGGAATGGGAAATCCTCACATTCACCAGTTTCACTCTATTTGTATTGTGTGAAAACATGCAGGCAAGGGGAACTTAAAACCTATTTAGCATTTCCAGAACTTGTGAGACTGTCAGAGGAGGTTAAGGATGTCGATACTTCACATTTTTTACTTGATTACTAGAAAACTTTTCATCCCTTGTTGGGAATAGCCGGAGCTGTACGAAATTGCAATTATGAGAAATAAAAGGGAAGATTCAGCATAAAATAGTTTGGCATCTAGATCCTCGTACAGGACACTGCAATTTAAAAGCCTACCCGTAGAACTCGTGTGCACTCGCACAGGCACACACGCACACACACACGTGCGCGCACTCATTTTCTAAATTGTGCTTCCGTGTCTCAAATTCAATGAACAATTTTGCGTTCGAGATTAATTTTATCTCAAGCTACTTTACACAGCTTTTCAGAGTTCGATTGTTTCCTTGTACTTTCAAAGTTTTTATTTGCTCTAAAATATTTGAAGCTAGTTTTATCAATTACTTCTTTCCATATTTTGCATTAAAATCACTGCTGCTTGCATTTTCCGCTATTTGGTTAATACCCTCTCCTCTTGTATAAGCTATTCTTACGAAATCTTCTATTACTAACCCACATAGCCTTCATTACACATTTTCGTGCGTTATAGGTATAAGAAGTGCAGTAGGTTAAAGCGATAGTCAAATGTTTCTAAGGCCGGCCGCTCTGTGATGGCTTTGAAATTCCGCTCTCTTTGCAGAAAAAGAAAAAACGAAGTGCAGAAAGAAAGAAAAAACACAAAAAAGAATAAACAAACTAAAAGAAAAACATCTAACAACGATTTCCAACTTAGAACTGCGTAAAATATTTGAAATGTCAAACCTATAACATAAAATTTTATTTGACATTAAATATTTAAATTTTTTTTTCTGCAGTAAGACTATCTTTTACGAATTACCAGTACTAAAAAAGCAGTCCAGATTAATAGTATTTCACATATTATTAGCAGAAAATTTGAAATATAAATTTTATTTGTAGTGTAAATGTCATAAACATAACTTAATGAAAACTTTAGAGTTACAAGAGCTAGTGCTACAGGATACTAAATTTAAATACAAACTTTGGTATTTATATGAGTTTTCTTTTTTTGATGTTCATAGAGAAAATAATGTTTACACCTTTTTCTAATATAAATTGGTTTTCTTGAATTCGAGAAGTCCCAAAAGGCTCATCTCCCGTAATATTTCGATATCGAATTTTGGGGTGGAAGTCTATGCTGATTCTACTTACTATAAGTAAGGTATTACCTCTTCAAGTAATATATTTGAAAATTTCCAGAACATCGCTGCCTATAGCATTGCAGAAAAACACGGATAATTTGTAGCCATCTGGTTTAGGATAAGAAAAGGGGTTTTCACGAAGAAGAGAGGCATAGGAAATTTTTGTTTTTTTACACTGTCAATGACCAGGACATATCGGCGCCACCGATGTGCCGGAATTTCGTCCGATATGAGTTCCTTTACATGACCGTAATTCTGCTGACACAGAACTGTCGCAAACATAGGAGTGAAGAAAGCTGCCAAGTCTGCAATAGTTCAATACCCAACTTTATTTTTACTTTCTCTTCTGCTTGTCCATACAATAAGTAGAGAAAGTATGGCAATCCATCCAAAAATTCCCTATTAATACTTTTTCTGAAAATTCAAATTTTGGGACTCCTGGTTACATCAAAATTATTTTGGAAAAATGTCCGTGTAGAGGGGTGAGAGGTTGGTTAAATGTAAACCCGGGATGTACGTTCAGTGTCCTCCAAGCATACATGAAGATTCTTTAGAAAATGGTGTACCTAAATACCCTTTTTAGAAAATATTGGTTTTCTCAAAGATTGAACTAAGGATTTTGACTAAAATGCGACGTGTTTAAGATGTTTTCACGAAAAGCTCAATGTATATTTTAAAATATCTAGGAATATACTGTGAAATTCTCTTAATTCTGGATTACTTTTAAATAACTGATAAACCATGAGAGACAGGCGCAATCTCACTTCACAAAACGTACATCTCTTAAAGCTTAGGAATGACAAACATTTCTTTAGATGGATATACCTTGTATTGGTGTAGATCTTCAAATAGTTTTCAAATACTTCAAATAGGTAGTCGTTATTCCTTGGTAAGCTAAGAACGAGACATTTCAAAATTATCGCATGCTCTTGTCCCTTGATATATCGCATTCTACAGCGAAATGTGCGTATAATGTGAATTGAAAACATACTTAGATTCATAAGAATTACATAGAAAAACTTATTTTAGGCAATGTTGTTGAAGGGTGAGTAGAGAAAGTTGTGCGAGTGAACATATCAAATATTATATTGACATTTCTAACAACCTAATTTTAAGTTATCCTAAAACTGAATGGTTTATTTACTGCAGTGAATTTCCAGACCCCGTGTAAAAGGATTAGGCTTTCATCTCTGGTATCAATGGAATGCAATTTTAAAGCCAGATGTTCAGTCTGAAATAATACATTAGAAGACCTGAATCTTAATCCCCTTTTAATGAGCTACCTGTGGGGCTTAAAATGCCAGGAGGTTAACTCTAAACGCATGTTCTAAACGATTAAGCATTATTCATCATCCTTACTATTATCTTAATCTCCTCCTTCTCCTCTTCTTCTTTGTTTCTCATCATCTAGTACCTCCGAAATTTAGTGTACTGGGTAACGCTCTACAGTGCATTGCCTATACTTTAATATTAAAACCACTCTTTGTTACAATTGTATTCATTGTACTTCACAACGCATTTGTTTTCAAGGAATGAAAAAACGAAAATATTTATTGAGTATGTATTTCGAATAAGTGTATTTCAATACTGCTCAAATAGTACACAGGTGAAAGGCAAATATCGAATGAATACATTTTTTGCTTCGTTTGAAAACAAACAAACAAACACACACACACACACACACACACACACACACACACACACACACACACACACACACACACACACACACACACACACACACACACAAACACACACACACTATTCCAGATCTACCCAGAAACAATTTAAAACAACCAGCTAATCAATCCAACAAAACTTAAACTTTCTACCTAAAAAAATCAGAGTGGAAACTGTATTTCGGCTGGGTGAATGGACACTCACGGACATATGGGAGTGAAGTAGGGGACAGCAAAGAATGCTGCTGTGGAAGATAATAGCATAGTGTATGATAGAATATCAAAAGAAGTTCTGACAGCTAAAGAGAAACAAACTGGACTACAAGCATGGCAATAGCAATGGAGAGAATCAAAGACAGGAGCAATAACTGAAGAGTTCTTTCCATCCTTGAGGAGGTTGAGACAACTATCCATGGGTGCCAAGAGCAATTCATGGGGCATGGAACGCTGGGATCATACCACCACAGCTTAGCTTTACTAGACAGCTTTACTAATATGTGAATTTCAAGGAGAGGACCAAACAGTAGATCATATAACATTCTCATGCAAAACTGTAAACCAACAAAGAAATAACATGATTAGAAAAACACAAAGTAGAGGAAGCGCGTGGCCCGTAAACAAAGAGTAAGTTATGAACACCCATTTCCAGTGTTTACTTTGTCAAGTTCATGAAATCCATAAACTTCACAGCTGAGTAAATTATAATATTGTAAATCTTCTAATACAACATTCCCACTCTGAACATGCATTGTAAAATTAACTGTGAAGTGTTTATTATGTAATAAGACTGTAATGGGACAGCAATTGGAAGAAAGAAAAGAAAAAAATACATATACATAGATGAACATTGATTCTCATGATTTAGCAACTAGGATAACAAAATACAAAGCAAAAATCGAATTTGCTTGTAATTGCGTCATACATGCAATATAATTAACATAATACTAATATAACTCTGTCCGCTGATCGTCTACCATTGCGCGGACATTCTCATAATCCAATAGGAAGATGGGATGTAGGATGGCCAATAAAGAGATGGAAACAGCAGTTCATGCAACCCTTTTCATTCGAAATGGGAACAAATGCAACTCTTCTATAGGAAGAAGAAGAAGAAAAATAAGTAAAACCTTTTGTTGTAATTAATTTTGTTAGTAGAATATGCTACATAAAGATAGATTCTGTCCAGCTAACATTACAATCTGCTATTTTGCACATCGGTTATTTTATAAATAACAACTGAAAATATTATTTTTCTCCGTGGTTGCACAACATATAAATATGTTTTTCAAGGCGGTTAACTTGGTACCCTGGGAATGGGAAATCCTCACATTCACCAGTTTCACTCTATTTGTATTGTGTGAAAACATGCAGGCAAGGGGAACTTAAAACCTATTTAGCATTTCCAGAACTTGTGAGACTGTCAGAGGAGGTTAAGGATGTCGATACTTCACATTTTTTACTTGATTACTAGAAAACTTTTCATCCCTTGTTGGGAATAGCCGGAGCTGTACGAAATTGCAATTATGAGAAATAAAAGGGAAGATTCAGCATAAAATAGTTTGGCATCTAGATCCTCGTACAGGACACTGCAATTTAAAAGCCTACCCGTAGAACTCGTGTGCACTCGCACAGGCACACACGCACACACACACGTGCGCGCACTCATTTTCTAAATTGTGCTTCCGTGTCTCAAATTCAATGAACAATTTTGCGTTCGAGATTAATTTTATCTCAAGCTACTTTACACAGCTTTTCAGAGTTCGATTGTTTCCTTGTACTTTCAAAGTTTTTATTTGCTCTAAAATATTTGAAGCTAGTTTTATCAATTACTTCTTTCCATATTTTGCATTAAAATCACTGCTGCTTGCATTTTCCGCTATTTGGTTAATACCCTCTCCTCTTGTATAAGCTATTCTTACGAAATCTTCTATTACTAACCCACATAGCCTTCATTACACATTTTCGTGCGTTATAGGTATAAGAAGTGCAGTAGGTTAAAGCGATAGTCAAATGTTTCTAAGGCCGGCCGCTCTGTGATGGCTTTGAAATTCCGCTCTCTTTGCAGAAAAAGAAAAAACGAAGTGCAGAAAGAAAGAAAAAACACAAAAAAGAATAAACAAACTAAAAGAAAAACATCTAACAACGATTTCCAACTTAGAACTGCGTAAAATATTTGAAATGTCAAACCTATAACATAAAATTTTATTTGACATTAAATATTTAAATTTTTTTTTCTGCAGTAAGACTATCTTTTACGAATTACCAGTACTAAAAAAGCAGTCCAGATTAATAGTATTTCACATATTATTAGCAGAAAATTTGAAATATAAATTTTATTTGTAGTGTAAATGTCATAAACATAACTTAATGAAAACTTTAGAGTTACAAGAGCTAGTGCTACAGGATACTAAATTTAAATACAAACTTTGGTATTTATATGAGTTTTCTTTTTTTGATGTTCATAGAGAAAATAATGTTTACACCTTTTTCTAATATAAATTGGTTTTCTTGAATTCGAGAAGTCCCAAAAGGCTCATCTCCCGTAATATTTCGATATCGAATTTTGGGGTGGAAGTCTATGCTGATTCTACTTACTATAAGTAAGGTATTACCTCTTCAAGTAATATATTTGAAAATTTCCAGAACATCGCTGCCTATAGCATTGCAGAAAAACACGGATAATTTGTAGCCATCTGGTTTAGGATAAGAAAAGGGGTTTTCACGAAGAAGAGAGGCATAGGAAATTTTTGTTTTTTTACACTGTCAATGACCAGGACATATCGGCGCCACCGATGTGCCGGAATTTCGTCCGATATGAGTTCCTTTACATGACCGTAATTCTGCTGACACAGAACTGTCGCAAACATAGGAGTGAAGAAAGCTGCCAAGTCTGCAATAGTTCAATACCCAACTTTATTTTTACTTTCTCTTCTGCTTGTCCATACAATAAGTAGAGAAAGTATGGCAATCCATCCAAAAATTCCCTATTAATACTTTTTCTGAAAATTCAAATTTTGGGACTCCTGGTTACATCAAAATTATTTTGGAAAAATGTCCGTGTAGAGGGGTGAGAGGTTGGTTAAATGTAAACCCGGGATGTACGTTCAGTGTCCTCCAAGCATACATGAAGATTCTTTAGAAAATGGTGTACCTAAATACCCTTTTTAGAAAATATTGGTTTTCTCAAAGATTGAACTAAGGATTTTGACTAAAATGCGACGTGTTTAAGATGTTTTCACGAAAAGCTCAATGTATATTTTAAAATATCTAGGAATATACTGTGAAATTCTCTTAATTCTGGATTACTTTTAAATAACTGATAAACCATGAGAGACAGGCGCAATCTCACTTCACAAAACGTACATCTCTTAAAGCTTAGGAATGACAAACATTTCTTTAGATGGATATACCTTGTATTGGTGTAGATCTTCAAATAGTTTTCAAATACTTCAAATAGGTAGTCGTTATTCCTTGGTAAGCTAAGAACGAGACATTTCAAAATTATCGCATGCTCTTGTCCCTTGATATATCGCATTCTACAGCGAAATGTGCGTATAATGTGAATTGAAAACATACTTAGATTCATAAGAATTACATAGAAAAACTTATTTTAGGCAATGTTGTTGAAGGGTGAGTAGAGAAAGTTGTGCGAGTGAACATATCAAATATTATATTGACATTTCTAACAACCTAATTTTAAGTTATCCTAAAACTGAATGGTTTATTTACTGCAGTGAATTTCCAGACCCCGTGTAAAAGGATTAGGCTTTCATCTCTGGTATCAATGGAATGCAATTTTAAAGCCAGATGTTCAGTCTGAAATAATACATTAGAAGACCTGAATCTTAATCCCCTTTTAATGAGCTACCTGTGGGGCTTAAAATGCCAGGAGGTTAACTCTAAACGCATGTTCTAAACGATTAAGCATTATTCATCATCCTTACTATTATCTTAATCTCCTCCTTCTCCTCTTCTTCTTTGTTTCTCATCATCTAGTACCTCCGAAATTTAGTGTACTGGGTAACGCTCTACAGTGCATTGCCTATACTTTAATATTAAAACCACTCTTTGTTACAATTGTATTCATTGTACTTCACAACGCATTTGTTTTCAAGGAATGAAAAAACGAAAATATTTATTGAGTATGTATTTCGAATAAGTGTATTTCAATACTGCTCAAATAGTACACAGGTGAAAGGCAAATATCGAATGAATACATTTTTTGCTTCGTTTGAAAACAAACAAACAAACACACACACACACACACACACACACACACACACACACACACACACACACACACACACACACACACACACACACACACACACACACAAACACACACACACTATTCCAGATCTACCCAGAAACAATTTAAAACAACCAGCTAATCAATCCAACAAAACTTAAACTTTCTACCTAAAAAAATCAGAGTGGAAACTGTATTTCGGCTGGGTGAATGGACACTCACGGACATATGGGAGTGAAGTAGGGGACAGCAAAGAATGCTGCTGTGGAAGATAATAGCATAGTGTATGATAGAATATCAAAAGAAGTTCTGACAGCTAAAGAGAAACAAACTGGACTACAAGCATGGCAATAGCAATGGAGAGAATCAAAGACAGGAGCAATAACTGAAGAGTTCTTTCCATCCTTGAGGAGGTTGAGACAACTATCCATGGGTGCCAAGAGCAATTCATGGGGCATGGAACGCTGGGATCATACCACCACAGCTTAGCTTTACTAGACAGCTTTACTAATATGTGAATTTCAAGGAGAGGACCAAACAGTAGATCATATAACATTCTCATGCAAAACTGTAAACCAACAAAGAAATAACATGATTAGAAAAACACAAAGTAGAGGAAGCGCGTGGCCCGTAAACAAAGAGTAAGTTATGAACACCCATTTCCAGTGTTTACTTTGTCAAGTTCATGAAATCCATAAACTTCACAGCTGAGTAAATTATAATATTGTAAATCTTCTAATACAACATTCCCACTCTGAACATGCATTGTAAAATTAACTGTGAAGTGTTTATTATGTAATAAGACTGTAATGGGACAGCAATTGGAAGAAAGAAAAGAAAAAAATACATATACATAGATGAACATTGATTCTCATGATTTAGCAACTAGGATAACAAAATACAAAGCAAAAATCGAATTTGCTTGTAATTGCGTCATACATGCAATATAATTAACATAATACTAATATAACTCTGTCCGCTGATCGTCTACCATTGCGCGGACATTCTCATAATCCAATAGGAAGATGGGATGTAGGATGGCCAATAAAGAGATGGAAACAGCAGTTCATGCAACCCTTTTCATTCGAAATGGGAACAAATGCAACTCTTCTATAGGAAGAAGAAGAAGAAAAATAAGTAAAACCTTTTGTTGTAATTAATTTTGTTAGTAGAATATGCTACATAAAGATAGATTCTGTCCAGCTAACATTACAATCTGCTATTTTGCACATCGGTTATTTTATAAATAACAACTGAAAATATTATTTTTCTCCGTGGTTGCACAACATATAAATATGTTTTTCAAGGCGGTTAACTTGGTACCCTGGGAATGGGAAATCCTCACATTCACCAGTTTCACTCTATTTGTATTGTGTGAAAACATGCAGGCAAGGGGAACTTAAAACCTATTTAGCATTTCCAGAACTTGTGAGACTGTCAGAGGAGGTTAAGGATGTCGATACTTCACATTTTTTACTTGATTACTAGAAAACTTTTCATCCCTTGTTGGGAATAGCCGGAGCTGTACGAAATTGCAATTATGAGAAATAAAAGGGAAGATTCAGCATAAAATAGTTTGGCATCTAGATCCTCGTACAGGACACTGCAATTTAAAAGCCTACCCGTAGAACTCGTGTGCACTCGCACAGGCACACACGCACACACACACGTGCGCGCACTCATTTTCTAAATTGTGCTTCCGTGTCTCAAATTCAATGAACAATTTTGCGTTCGAGATTAATTTTATCTCAAGCTACTTTACACAGCTTTTCAGAGTTCGATTGTTTCCTTGTACTTTCAAAGTTTTTATTTGCTCTAAAATATTTGAAGCTAGTTTTATCAATTACTTCTTTCCATATTTTGCATTAAAATCACTGCTGCTTGCATTTTCCGCTATTTGGTTAATACCCTCTCCTCTTGTATAAGCTATTCTTACGAAATCTTCTATTACTAACCCACATAGCCTTCATTACACATTTTCGTGCGTTATAGGTATAAGAAGTGCAGTAGGTTAAAGCGATAGTCAAATGTTTCTAAGGCCGGCCGCTCTGTGATGGCTTTGAAATTCCGCTCTCTTTGCAGAAAAAGAAAAAACGAAGTGCAGAAAGAAAGAAAAAACACAAAAAAGAATAAACAAACTAAAAGAAAAACATCTAACAACGATTTCCAACTTAGAACTGCGTAAAATATTTGAAATGTCAAACCTATAACATAAAATTTTATTTGACATTAAATATTTAAATTTTTTTTTCTGCAGTAAGACTATCTTTTACGAATTACCAGTACTAAAAAAGCAGTCCAGATTAATAGTATTTCACATATTATTAGCAGAAAATTTGAAATATAAATTTTATTTGTAGTGTAAATGTCATAAACATAACTTAATGAAAACTTTAGAGTTACAAGAGCTAGTGCTACAGGATACTAAATTTAAATACAAACTTTGGTATTTATATGAGTTTTCTTTTTTTGATGTTCATAGAGAAAATAATGTTTACACCTTTTTCTAATATAAATTGGTTTTCTTGAATTCGAGAAGTCCCAAAAGGCTCATCTCCCGTAATATTTCGATATCGAATTTTGGGGTGGAAGTCTATGCTGATTCTACTTACTATAAGTAAGGTATTACCTCTTCAAGTAATATATTTGAAAATTTCCAGAACATCGCTGCCTATAGCATTGCAGAAAAACACGGATAATTTGTAGCCATCTGGTTTAGGATAAGAAAAGGGGTTTTCACGAAGAAGAGAGGCATAGGAAATTTTTGTTTTTTTACACTGTCAATGACCAGGACATATCGGCGCCACCGATGTGCCGGAATTTCGTCCGATATGAGTTCCTTTACATGACCGTAATTCTGCTGACACAGAACTGTCGCAAACATAGGAGTGAAGAAAGCTGCCAAGTCTGCAATAGTTCAATACCCAACTTTATTTTTACTTTCTCTTCTGCTTGTCCATACAATAAGTAGAGAAAGTATGGCAATCCATCCAAAAATTCCCTATTAATACTTTTTCTGAAAATTCAAATTTTGGGACTCCTGGTTACATCAAAATTATTTTGGAAAAATGTCCGTGTAGAGGGGTGAGAGGTTGGTTAAATGTAAACCCGGGATGTACGTTCAGTGTCCTCCAAGCATACATGAAGATTCTTTAGAAAATGGTGTACCTAAATACCCTTTTTAGAAAATATTGGTTTTCTCAAAGATTGAACTAAGGATTTTGACTAAAATGCGACGTGTTTAAGATGTTTTCACGAAAAGCTCAATGTATATTTTAAAATATCTAGGAATATACTGTGAAATTCTCTTAATTCTGGATTACTTTTAAATAACTGATAAACCATGAGAGACAGGCGCAATCTCACTTCACAAAACGTACATCTCTTAAAGCTTAGGAATGACAAACATTTCTTTAGATGGATATACCTTGTATTGGTGTAGATCTTCAAATAGTTTTCAAATACTTCAAATAGGTAGTCGTTATTCCTTGGTAAGCTAAGAACGAGACATTTCAAAATTATCGCATGCTCTTGTCCCTTGATATATCGCATTCTACAGCGAAATGTGCGTATAATGTGAATTGAAAACATACTTAGATTCATAAGAATTACATAGAAAAACTTATTTTAGGCAATGTTGTTGAAGGGTGAGTAGAGAAAGTTGTGCGAGTGAACATATCAAATATTATATTGACATTTCTAACAACCTAATTTTAAGTTATCCTAAAACTGAATGGTTTATTTACTGCAGTGAATTTCCAGACCCCGTGTAAAAGGATTAGGCTTTCATCTCTGGTATCAATGGAATGCAATTTTAAAGCCAGATGTTCAGTCTGAAATAATACATTAGAAGACCTGAATCTTAATCCCCTTTTAATGAGCTACCTGTGGGGCTTAAAATGCCAGGAGGTTAACTCTAAACGCATGTTCTAAACGATTAAGCATTATTCATCATCCTTACTATTATCTTAATCTCCTCCTTCTCCTCTTCTTCTTTGTTTCTCATCATCTAGTACCTCCGAAATTTAGTGTACTGGGTAACGCTCTACAGTGCATTGCCTATACTTTAATATTAAAACCACTCTTTGTTACAATTGTATTCATTGTACTTCACAACGCATTTGTTTTCAAGGAATGAAAAAACGAAAATATTTATTGAGTATGTATTTCGAATAAGTGTATTTCAATACTGCTCAAATAGTACACAGGTGAAAGGCAAATATCGAATGAATACATTTTTTGCTTCGTTTGAAAACAAACAAACAAACACACACACACACACACACACACACACACACACACACACACACACACACACACACACACACACACACACACACACACACACACACACACACACACACACACACACACACACACACACACACACACACACACACACACACACACACACACACACACACACACACACACACACACACACACACACACACACACACACACACACACACACACACACACACACACACACACACACACACACACACACACACACACACACACACACACACACACACACACACACACACACACACACACACACACACACACACACACACACACACACACACACACACACACACACACACACACACACACACACACACACACACACACACACACACACACACACACACACACACACACACACACACACACACACACACACACACACACACACACACACACACACACACACACACACACACACACACACACACACACACACACACACACACACACACACACACACACACACACACACACACACACACACACACACACACACACACACACACACACACACACACACACACACACACACACACACACACACACACACACACACACACACACACACACACACACACACAGAGAGAGAGAGAGAGAGAGAGAGAGAGAGAGAGAGAGAGAGAGAGAGAGAGAGAGAGAGAGAGAGAGAGAGAGAGAGAGAGAGAGAGAGAGAGAGAGAGAGAGAGACCGTGAAAGAATAAATTTTGCCATAATATATTTTAATAATTGGATTATTTTACACTGTCCTTGGAAAAACAATTATCTGTGGAACAAGCGGAGTAGCTGCAGTTCGAAGCAGTTTGTAATTCAGAGAAAAAAAATAATGTTCATGTAAAACAATTAAACATGATAGAATGGAAGTCATTACTCTCCTTCTAATATGTGTTTCATAGAATCATTACAAACAAAAACGTCTAATGATATTTTGTTCTTTGATCAGCCGATTTCGAAAAAATAAATGTTTTTTGTTCCTAATTGGATGCGTAATTGCACAAGAATGTACAAAGATAACTTGTAAGATACATAGAGATACTTATTTCTGACATAGCTTCAGTGTAATTACGGGACATCACACAGAGTTTCCAAATAATTAAAACTTAAAATTAAATAAAATAATTGAAACTTAAAACACGTGAAGGAAAACTCCGAGTGGCTCTTTCAGACGTGAAGTAACTCGACAACGTTGCGTTGAGGTTGATCAGGACATTGATCTCGCTTCTGGATATAAAACAGGTGGGTCGCTTGCAGGTTGGAGTAATGTTTTGGCAGATAACGCTTGTGATTGGCCTACACTCGCACAGTAAACATGGAAGGAGACGTTCACGAGACGCGTGGTAGCAGTAGTGATGCGTGTATATTTATGTACTGAACTAGTGAAAGTGACATCCCGACAATCTACTGTATCGTCAGCTTGTTTTCGACAAAACTATTTCCATAGCAAATGGACCGACAAAAACGTAAGATACAAAATGTGAATGTGTTCCAAATACCGAGATGTACCACTGGTTTAAATTAATGTGATGACTTCCCCTCAACCTGGTATGAATCCTCTAGACTTTTTCTTCTGAGGAGATAGGAAAAGCAGGATCTATAAAACAGCAGTTACTGACCTCGAATCTTTGAGAGAGTGCATTTATCGGGCTGGGAGGGAAATACACAACAATGAGGGTTTTTGCTAGAGTGTGACGTAATTGGTTAAGAAGGTGTGAAGGTTACCGGTGCACAAATGGCCAGCATTTTGAACAATGCCTCTAAAGTAGGTGAACCATTTGGTTTCGAAAATGTTAATACTCTCAAAACTCGGAGCTCTAACGATTTTGATTAAAATACCATATATTTAAAATATTTTCGTGACAAGTGAAATTTATATATTTTATGATAATAACCTCGGAGGTTCTCTTCGTTCTGCATAACTTCTGTCTAGTTGGTAAGAGATAAAATATGTTACTGCAAAATTGTAGATCTCACTATAAGTAGGTATACGATTGTGTCAAATGCATTTTTTGTGGAGTTAGTCGTAGTCATTATTATTCTTTTTAATGAGAATTCGTTATGCTTTTTTTGTGATCATGCAAAGAGCACAGGATTTTAAATTCCTCACATAGCGACACACTCTTTAAAACCATGACGTCGTTTTGATATTGTATTGTATAATAAAATGTATGTAGATGATTTCAAATTCTGTTTAGGTTAACAAGAAGTAACTGGAATAATACGCTTTGTTAAATAGTAAGAAGGTCATGTAAATGTAATGCTTTGATTTGTATTTATTTTAAATGTGAGACATAACGTAAATTTATAAAGAAAACATTTCGAAGACCGAAGAAGCTAAATGCCAAAATACAATAAACACGCGAATCTCTCAGCGGATTTTTGTGGATAGACGCCTTCTTTGTTGCTCTCTCTCTCTCTCTCTCTCTCTCTCTCTCTCTCTCTCTCTCTTCTAATTTTCCTCAGATACGCGGATAAACGCTGGCCCATAATTTTTGGAACAACGGTTTTACATATTGACAAACACCTGTTGCACCTCCCTTGTGTGACAAAGCACCGCACTTAAAAAGGCAGGGCATCTCTATGGCATCTTCATGCAAATCGCCATCTGTTCTGATTCCATTACAAAGTGCAGATCTGCTCTTTTTATTTCTGCTGTTACAAGGAATTTTATTTGATCATCGAGGATGGACATAATTCAGTGCTCCAGGGATGTTAGATTTGTCAACAACGATACAAGATCTAAGCTTATGCACACAAGTTCTGTCTTTCTCTGCGAGCCTCCAATCACAGTGCACATCGTGACTATGATAATGGATCAATTAGCCTAATACACGGCCTGAGGCAAGTCTTAAAGTATGCAATAATGGCTGTCGATCGGATTGATAACCTCTCCAGATCGTGAACGAAAAAGTCTCCCAACCTATAATTTCGTATATCATCGATACACTATAACCCCCTCTCGTCCCAGCTCCATTCCTTCCATTGCTACCTCTCATAATTATCATCCCCTTCTAAAAACAACAGATATATTAGCATTAACTCATCGTGCAGATGCATTGTTAACAAATTTAGGCATTTAAAGTTATGTAAATTTTATGAGAGGGGAGATGAACTTCACGGAAATGCCCTCGGGCACAGGAAGCAAGAGCACGCTTAGCATCTCACAAGAACCATAATGTCTACATAGAAATATACACAGCATCAAATCAGCGCTTGTAATTTGTCATATTTTAAAAGCCTTGTACAGGCTTATTCATAAAGAAGGAAGAGAATTCAAAGTTTTGTATCAAAATATGGAAGACAGAAATACATATTGCATGCCACTGGATAGAAGAATTATGTAATTAAGCGAGGGGAAAAAAAAAAACCTTTTTGCATGCATGAAACAAAACACTGATTTTTTTACCATAAAATTGATTCATTAATTGAATCATAGTTATCAAACATTCTATTCCATGTGCAGATTTGCTTCTAATGAGGCCGTCTATGTAGAGAAATCTACAGAAGTAATTTGTGACACCTGATCACAGGAATCTGCAATACACAGGATTGTTTCTTCTGCTCATTAGTATATTTTTTAAATCAAACGTTTGGATCGCAGAAATCTGCAATACACAGAGTTATGTTTCCTCTGATTATCAGTTTTTAAAAATCGAATGGTGGATTCACAGCAATCTGCAATAACCTAAATTATACTTATTCTGCTCATTAGTCTGTTTTGTTCTTTCTTCTTCTTTTTCTTCATGATCATCTTCTTTCGTTTCAATCAGCAATGCATTGCTAATAATATTTGTGTAGAATTTAACACAAAATAACATTTATAATTGAAAGTGAAAGAATTAGAATTATTCTACGTATTTCACATTGCCGGATTGTAAATGGACATTTAGTACATGTGTTTAATTGAATATTCACATATTTTGAAACGTATCTATTTTATTTTATTAGCCACAATAAATGCGGCTTATGTATCATGCATGTACCCTGAAGTTTCTGGAGTGAATGTACCAAATTAATGTTCATTATAGCTGTCGTAAAGTTAATCGTGTTCCATGACGTGGCTTGTGCTTTCTATAAATAAATACCGGAATATCAAGAATTTGTATAATTGTATCCGAGTTTCGTAATTATGGAATTACAACTCATGGGAGGAACACGTAGTGTAACAAAAGACGGCTTTTATAGCAAGAAAGAGAACGTTTGATTGTAACGCATTAATTTGATACAATTTCATCTTGAGTCTGAATATACATAAACGTAGCCTAATATGAGACAAAATAAAAAATGATCATCGTATTTATAAAATATGGCATCAGTGAAAGGCTAAAACTATAAAAAAATTATTAAATGATTGATATCAAATAAAAAAATATAAGTGAAAAGAAAATTAGAAACAAAAATAAGCTTTAAGATATTAAAATTAATATCTATGAAGTAATCTGGGGATTTATAAGTAAGAAAAGAAATCCTCTTAAATACATAAGCGTCATATTTGACAAGAGAATTAGAGGTGGGTAAGGAGAACGAACAGTTGGAACAAAAGTATCTTCAAATAAAGGAAAACAAAATTAAATGAATGGCAATAAAACAAAAGAACAGACTCTCCAAGTTACTTTAACAATAAAACAAAAGAACTGTTAGCAAACGATCTGGAAGAGTAAGGACACGACAAGAAAAACAACAGCCGAAATAATTGAAACAAAGACTCAGGAAAGAGAACGAAAGGCAAATAAAGAAACTCTCTGTTGATTTTAGATGTTAAATGAACTAATGTCAGTATCAATTACGCTTGGAGCACGTGAGGAAGTTTGCTTGGCCCTCCGGTGTAGCTTCTCGTCACGATATCACCCAAGTCTGACTCTGCCACATGTTCTCTGTGAATAACAGATCCTTATAATAAGAGGCCTTTCTTTTTTTTTCTTTTTTGTCAGTATACAATGTAAAACATCATTCGATATAATTTTAGAAAATATAATTTCTTGTGCTTTCTTTACGGCTTTCCTATAGTAAGAAGAGAAATATTGTATTGAAACCATAAATTCGATATCGAGACGTTAGAGGAAATACACATTTAGGTGCTGTGTATCCATAAAATGACCCTAGCATTTTTATTAAAATATCTATTGATTGAGATATTGCATGACAAAATGTATTAAGGCTAGTTTTCTGCAAATAGTCTGTAAAATAGTCTTCATTCTCAAAGACCCCGGCATATCTGGTAAACCAACAGAAAGACAACTTCGGAAAAAATGTAGATATCAAATAATTTTGTTGAGTTAACCATTGCCAAGACATTGCCATGGTTATTGGTTTGAATTTTGAAATAAACTTTTTAGAACCTGTTAAGGTGATATTTTTCTACTTTTCCCCTTGTGTCATACAAACAACATGCAAAGTTAGAACTATCACATATGGATGTGTTTTTTAAAGATTTCACTCTCGCTTTAGTTCACGTATCTCTCTTATACATATAAGGAAAATCTACCTTCTGTATTTGCCCTCATCATATGGAAGATACCAGGCCTGGGGTCAGAGGCCTGCAGAGGAGCTGGAACTCTGGTTCAGAGAGAAAAGTAGAATGGGTGACCAGATGTTTCCCTCCCAATCAGAAATGGGACGCTAAGAATCTTGGCGGTTAAACAGAGTCTGTAATAAAATATAAAATGCACAAAAAGGTATATTTTATATGCATGGTGTGATTTGATGAAATCAACATTTTTATGTAGTAGGATTTTATCTATTCCTTTCTGTTTAGTAGGTATGCAAGTCAACAAGAATGAAAAGGATCCTAGAGGCTATTAAACTCTATTGTGATCTAGAACAAGAAAAAGGGTAGTACTAGCAAAAGCACTGCTGAACAATCCCAATAATCACAGGAAGATAAACAAGTACAGAAGGCTGCATTTCAACGTCTATCATATAGAAAATTGTATGACTTCTTTATGAAAGAGGGAGTAGAGAAAGAAGTTTGATTTTGTTTCATAATAGGAAAGTGTGTAGGGAAAATTGTGTGAGTGTAATATGTTGCATTTCTATTTCAATCACAGAAAATTGTATGAATTGTATGTTGAAGGGCGAGAAGAGGAAGAAATGTGATCGTATTTTGTAAAAGAAAAGTGATTAGAGAAAATAGTGTGAATCAAATATGTGGCATTTCTATATCCGTCATAGAAAATTGAATACATTGTACATTGAAGGGCGATTAGGGAAGGATATGTGAATTTATTACGGAAAAGAGAACTATGAGTAGAGAAAATTATGTGAATGTTACTTGTATAGTAAAATGGAAGACATACAAAATTTTACGTGAAAAAATAGATGAATGTGGCGAATTTCACGGAGATCGGTAAGCTGTTTAGGAGCGCATATAGAAAAACATATAAACATTCATTTCTGTAATATATGGAGATTGTTTGCTTGTGGAAAGGCTAATTTTTGGAGCCCTATTGTGCATTAAGGAAGTAGGTTTAAAATGGTGCAGACGCCAGGCACTATTATACGATGGATGCAGGGCGTGACGTGACGACTTTTGTAACCCTCCAACCGGAAGCTGAGGCCCAGAACCATTAGTCCACAGTCAGGTTTCGATGATTGCGCTCTGTTGAAGTTATTACCTATTCAACTTTGAAAATAGCGCGAAAAGGGCGCGCCTACACTTATGGGAAACGACTAATTCCATTTGAATACTAAACATGTTTTCGCTGAAATTGTTTTTTGTTTGTGTATTGCCTCATGGGATACTATTACGGTCAGCTTTTACTTTTTCTCCACCAATTTCATCTGTTTGAGTGCGCGTGTTTTTTTTTTTTTTCCTTTAAAACAAAAAAAAAAAAAAAATATGAAATCACTAGAAGGCACGGTGTCATGGGGTCCGCCTCTATGGATTAGAAATGTGTGGGGGAGGTTTTTGTTACTTGATTGCACATTTTTGCAATAAGTTTAAAAAATGAATCAAAGGCGATGTGGAATTTCTGCAATTAAATGTCTGAATGGTCTGTGCTTGGACCAACGGCGAATAGTGAATCTGAAATGAAGCTCTGGCAAATGAGATTTGATTCCTGTGAATTTCGTTTATATCTTTTACATATTCATGGTAAATATAAATTACACGTGGGTGGAATTTATATTTCAGGAAAAGAAACCAAATTTGGATACTTTTAATGGAAATTATAAAAGTGTTATTTATCGTGTCCTACTTAAGCAGATTAAAGTATTTTAATATATTTCAAAAATATTTGGATCTAAATGATCTAAAAATCCCAAATATGGAACTAATTTATTTATAAACAGGTTTACAATGCCAAAAACATGTTCCTGTATCCAAAGTTCAAGTTTTTATCCTCTTTCTATACCTTCTCTTTCCGCCCAACCAAATTCCTCCAGATCTATTTCCCTAATTACTCTTTTAATATTTTCAATCCATTTAAGTCCAGGTCGACCACGTCTTCCTCTTGCAGGTGGTTCCATTCTAAAACTTGTTTTGGTAATCTTATCTCAAACATTCTGCGGACACGCCCGTACCATTCATTCTAGCTGTATATGTGTTATAAAATCTAAAACTGAATTTTGAACTTTCATGGTTTGTCTTATCACTTTGTTAGAGTTCTTTTTTTAATTTAGTGCCTAGTGGTTCTCCTGAAACAGTCCATTTCGGTAGGAAATAATTATAAATATGAATACCTATGCAGTGTCCAAGTTTCTGTTCCATAAGTTAACGTACTTTTAATTATTGATTTACGTATCTGTAATTTGGTTTCTGAAGTTATATTCTTGTCCCATAAAACTCTATTGACCATGGATATTGCATCTCTGACGTTTTGAATTCTATATTTAATGTCCTCTTCTTGACTACACTTTGAATTTATCTTCACATGTTCTCTTCACTTGTTTTGATGCATCCCAAGCCGTCTTTTAAAACTGGATCTTTTTCACCTCCACATTACAAATAGTTTTCTTTAAATTAATTTTAATCCCCATCTACTATACCTTATTATAATCGAATACATAGGTTTGACTGCACTGATGCAATAACATTTTAACATGAATAATGAATTAGAAGACGAATAAAACAAATGTTTGCCTTAGAAAAAAAAAAGATATATATGTAGCTGGTTATTTGTTTGTGTGGGTGAATAATACTTTCCGAGTGCCTTTTAATGATTTATTCTCTGCTTAAAATGTTAATGAGCTAAAGTTTGTAAATGTAAAGGTTAACATTTTTGAGCCTCAATATGAATAATAAGTTAGCAACTTTTATTTGATCAACACAGCTTCTTAATCGGAAATTAATTTAAATTGTATCATTAACAGTGATATACCTCTACTTTGGTTTGAATTAATAAACAAAGGATATCGAATAATCTTACTATCAGGTCGAAACGTGTTACCCATTGTCACTGCAGAAGTTGATATCTTTTTGGATGCAATAGCTTGCTCCAGGGTTTTGGCTCCCTCCCATTTTACAATGTGTGTAGCAAAGTTATCTTCACCAGAAAATAGTGAAGTCATTGTTCACTTTTATCTGGAGAGGAAATGGCACTGCAGCTGTTAGAGAACATGCTCGACCTTGGTTCCTAGCGACCAGAGGAAGTTGTTACAGATTCAGCATATGCTCTTATGAATACAGACCCTAGTTGTTCTTTTGTTAAATGGGATAGGGCTTAATCGCAAATTAGAATCAGTCAGTAGAATTCGTTATGTTCTTTTTGATTCATTTCAGCAATAATGCTTCATGAATATTGAATTAGAAGATAAAGTTTATCTGACCAACAAAAATTCAATATAGTACAAGCGAGCATTTGATGAAGTGGAAAAAAGAATTTTATTCCTGTTACTCTACATTGTGCTGCAAAAAAGGGTCTAGGGTACGATCCTATCGGTCTCACTGCATAAAATAAATAAATAAAAGTCATTGATTGACTTTGGAGAATTTCCTTTGCTATAAACCAAACAGCTCCACTTTTTTACCCCAAAACAAAAATGTGTGCAATCACTTTGGATTAATTAACTTGAAAGCTGTGTTTAAATATTAATACTCACACTTGTACTTCATATTTCTACTTACTTTCGTTACTGTATAAACAGCTGACTGTAACTTATTTTCTGACTGTAGCTTTGGCTCTGTTCACTGAACTGCAGAATCAAGTTTTACTGCCAAAGAGGTGTTAAAATGTTTGAGTTAGACATAAAGCATTCTTCCCATGCAGTAATAGGTTTGCGGGTTGCAGACACACTATCAGTATGGTACTCTGAAGAGAATCTCTGATACTCAAACGAGGACTCCCAGGCGACCGCATGCGGGATTTGTGGTGGACGAAGCGGTACTAGGGCTGGTTTCCTCCGGGTTCTCTCTCATTCCACCGGTGCACCATCTTCATTCCATGTATCATGTGTCTCCGCCTGCGGTGCCGTATGTGGTAAAAGCGGGTGTTAAACACTACAAAACAACAACAAATGGGCACTGAACTACCATCATGCTGGTTAAACGTTCAAGCCGATCTTATACTAGTCCATATCAATAAACAATTGATGCTGTCCCTAATTGCATTTCTTTGTTCTAGAATTCATTTTCAACAGCTCTTTTACTTTCTCTACCACATAAAGTACCAGGGGAAGTATTGTATTCCACTCAAAAATTCGATGCAGGGATTTCACCACTGAGGTCCACTGAATCCAAGAAAAGCATTTTTAGAAAAAGGCCTGTGTGTGTGTGTGTGTGTGTGTGTGTGTGTGTGTGTGTGTGTGTGTGTGTGTGTGTGTGTGTGTGTGTGTGTGTGTGTGTGTGTGTGTGTGTGTGTGTGTGTGTGTGTGTGTGTGTGTGTGTGTGTGTGTGTGTGTGTGTGTGTGTGTGTGTGTGTGTGTGTGTGTGTGTGTGTGTGTGTGTGTGTGTGTGTGTGTGTGTGTGTGTGTGTGTGTGTGTGTGTGTGTGTGTGTGTGTGTGTGTGTGTGTGTGTGTGTGTGTGTGTGTGTGTGTGTGTGTGTGTGTGTGTGTGTGTGTGTGTGTGTGTGTGTGTGTGTGTGTGTGTGTGTGTGTGTGTGTGTGTGTGTGTGTGTGTGTGTGTGTGTGTGTGTGTGTGTGTGTGTGTGTGTGTGTGTGTGTGTGTGTGTGTGTGTGTGTGTGTGTGTGTGTGTGTGTGTGTGTGTGTGTGTGTGTGTGTGTGTGTGTGTGTGTGTGTGTGTGTGTGTGTGTGTGTGTGTGTGTGTGTGTGTGTGTGTGTGTGTGTGTGTGTGTGTGTGTGTGTGTGTGTGTGTGTGTGTGTGTGTGTGTGTGTGTGTGTGTGTGTGTGTGTGTGTGTGTGTGTGTGTGTGTGTGTGTGTGTGTGTGTGTGTGTGTGTGTGTGTGTGTGTGTGTGTGTGTGTGTGTGTGTGTGTGTGTGTGTGTGTGTGTGTGTGTGTGTGTGTGTGTGTGTGTGTGTGTGTGTGTGTGTGTGTGTGTGTGTGTGTGTGTGTGTGTGTGTGTGTGTGTGTGTGTGTGTGTGTGTGTGTGTGTGTGTGTGTGTGTGTGTGTGTGTGTGTGTGTGTGTGTGTGTGTGTGTGTGTGTGTGTGTGTGTGTGTGTGTGTGTGTGTGTGTGTGTGTGTGTGTGTGTGTGTGTGTGTGTGTGTGTGTGTGTGTGTGTGTGTGTGTGTGTGTGTGTGTGTGTGTGTGTGTGTGTGTGTGTGTGTGTGTGTGTGTGTGTGTGTGTGTGTGTGTGTGTGTGTGTGTGTGTGTCTGTCTGTGTGTCTGTGTGTGTGTCTGTGTGTGTGTCTGTGTGTGTGTCTGTGTGTGTGTCTGTGTGTGTGTCTGTGTGTGTGTCTGTGTGTGTGTCTGTGTGTGTGTCTGTGTGTGTGTCTGTGTGTGTGTGTGTGTGTGTGTGTGTGTGTGTGTGTGTGTGTGTGTGCGCGCGCGCGCCTGTGGACAGGATAACTCAAACACGAAAAGTCGATCAAAAACCAAAGTTGGTATTTAAGGAAGATTTTGAAGAAAATTCCTGCATCGTAAACTACCCTTTACATGGAAAAGGTTTAAGAAATTTTGATTCGCTATAACGATTTTAAATAAAATTCCATATGTTCAATATATTTTTCTGCTAAACGACATATATATTTTGAATTTTCTGGCAAAAGCCCATGTAGCTCTGTTTATGTTAATGACTTTTGTATAGCTGGTAAACCGTAAGAAATAGACCAAGAACGTAGATTTCGTTAAAACACACCATTTATGTTAAATTATCTTTTCTGTGAAGTGAACCATTTCGGAGATACTCTTTGTTATTTGTCCGAATTTTTATGTATATACCTGTAGACGCTCTCAAATGGGACGTCATTAATTTTTTTATCTCTTGTTCATTCAAAGAGAACGGAATTTTCAAAGCCATCATATGACGACCGCTCTTAAAATACTTGACTATTGCTTAAAGCCTACTGTATGCCCCTGGCACCTACCAGAAAGTTAGCGATAAGATAATTTCTATATATGTCGATTAATATGAAATAAGACCACCTCCGTAGCGCAGTTGATAGCGTGATTGCCTTTGGCACGGAGGACAAGGGTTCGATCCCCGGTACCAGCATGGGAATTTTATCCCCTCTGGGAGGTCTGGCACGGGGTGCACTCAGCCTCGTTAAGTCCCGGGGGGACCAATTGAGGAGCCACTTGATGGAGAAGTACCGGCCCCAGGTCGAGAAGGCCGTATAACTGGCCGGGAGGGCTCGGGGCACTGGCCACGTTCCACCCTGCAGTACTGCACCCCACCAATGACGCCTGTAGTGGGCAGAGGTGGGGGACGCAGTGGCTGGGCGGCAGGACTTGGACCTTCATGGGCTGTTGCGCTAAGGGTTTAGTTTAACATGAAATAGTTAGGGGAATTGTGCAACAGTAGGGGAAGTCATGTGAGTGCAACACATCAAATTGTCACTCATAATTCGATACTTGACTAATGTAGCACTGCAACACACAGCTTAACACTCGTTAAATATAAAACACAATTTTCAACCACTGTGGCAAGGGCTTAATTCTAATTCTGTTAGGAGGTGAGTGTTTACAATTTTAGACTCTAATTCATAAGCAGAAAAAAATTGTCGCGCTTTTCGTATTGTTATAATCCACAAATGAAACGTCCAAGACAAGTCGTATTGATATCGATATATTAAAGTGAACACTCGTCCGAGCACGGTCGCCTGGTTCTACAAAATTTTCAAACAGATGGCAATGCGGCAGATAATGGATGCAGCAAACGAACGCCAGCAAAGTTCTGGTAGAAGACGGTTTACCACAGCATTCGCATATCGACTCGGAAAAATCACCAAAAAAAACCTCAAAGGTGAGAGGTTTAAATTGCTGGGAATTGAAACCGCGGGACCTCCCGAATGCGCACACGATACTACGGTGTTACCTCCCTGGGAGAGTGATCCAGGAGTTTTCACTAAGCTGTTGTAGTATTTTCCTCAACGCTAAAAGCTTTAAGTAAATATTTATGCACAAAGCGCTATGAAGCAAAACTGTTTCGATTCTTTTGATGAATGCGCATTTTCACGCACCTACTGTCATGTTTCATATCATATTTACCAGTCTCTTATTAAAGATATCTTAAAATCTCTGATAAAGCTAATTATTGGCCTGTTAATATGTCTATGTGGACTTCTTAAAATAAAAAACACCTTCATACAATGAGTATCGTTAACGAAAACGCAGGTTATATGTTGAGGAAGAGTACAGTATAATATTCGACTGATAAGCGCTAGCTAGGCAAAGCTATGACCACTTGGGAATAACTGGCTCAACATTCTACACTCAGTTGTTAAATATATTGCTCTACTAAAAAAGAAACAATAAATATGAGGAATAGTGAGGTTGGAGTATAAGGGCATCACTTCATCATTACGTTAATCTAGTCTAATTTAATTAGATTTGTGTCCAACCCGTGCTGGGGAAACTTCCCAATCAACTGCAGTATTCTCGTAACTCTGACACCTCTGTAGTTACACCTTATCCTACTTTAAAATAAGCTTTCAACCAGTTCAATTTAAAATAGCACAAATCACAGCTGCTGTTTCGCACACGTGGCTTAAGATATCAGTGTAGTGGATTACTTTTTTCTGGAGGTATCCAAGATGTATAACTTTCGCTGTGAAAATAAAATAAGGAACTTCAAAAGAAATTGAAAAATTGTGACCATCCTGTATTTGTTGTTTATCATGGGCTTCCCCAACGTTATTTAATAGCTGAATGAACGTTTCTAAGAAGTGGTTATTTGTGCTAGAGATTGCCAAAAGCGTAAAACCAACACTTACGCTGATGGGAAGGCTGCGGTAACAATAGGCACCATTATAGTCTCCTGAGCGTTATGTTAACTCATGCCTTCCATATGCTGTCAAGTGGTGGATCTGTCTGCAGAAGAAGCCTTGCTATTCAGAAATGAGAAGCTATCTCAGGGACAACGTCTCTAACTTCGCAGATCCAGGTGGCTGCCAATCTCCTGGAAGGTGTGGAGGAACAAAGGATAGTCGGTGTGCAGACAAGCCATACAATATGCTTCCCACCTCACTCACAGTCAATCATCATCTTTGTTCGACTTACTCCCTCGCTAAGGCCTTTGAATACGCCTTATTCATAACGCCACTTGCCCTGTGTGGAGATTATTGCACAACTGACGACCCAGTTTAATAACGCAAACCGTATAGTACTGCGTTAATATTCTAACTTTCACTGCAAACCTCAACAGTTTGCTAGTGCTAGAATCGCATGCTCTAGCAAATGTAACTCGGAAATACTTACTTATACGGTGAAACATTTTATGTCCAAGTAATATGATCCATACTACTTTTGTTAGGATGCGTTATTGCTGTCCCACTCTGAGGCTAATTGCATCCTTCCATCCTCTTGGTCGACTCAGGACACGCTTCTCAACGGGTTGATAAAAATATTTCATCCTTGGTAGTCCGCCATTCTTTCTACATGATCCTAACAGTTCTTTTGTTAGTCCTTGATTTCATTTGACATATTATTTATATTTAGTTCTTCCTTATTTCGCTGCTTTTGTTTTTGTCGCTTATTGTTGCCTTTTCAACTGATCTGTGGAACACCATTTATGCCGCTCCTATCCTTCTCCGATCCTGAACTCTCATGATCCATGTTTCAGTGCAGGTTTTGAAAGAATATATGACATCTGATTTGTAAATGCTTTGTCGTATTTATTCCAAAATTTTTCCTTATAATTCCATTGTCCTGTTATATTTCAGTATGTTTTCCTCTAAATCGAAATTCATACTGCATTCTAAGTATCTGAAAATTTTCAACCGTTCTACATTTTGCCCCTCTAGCACTATTTTTCTCTCATCATTGTTTTACCCTCCATTGTCATTACTTTTGTTTTGTTACAAGATAGTTCCATGTTATAATCTATTCATATCCTTGTCGATTTGGTTACATTGTACTTTACTACCTGACCATTCGCAAATAAAACAGTTTCGTAACTTTTGTTAAACTCCATTCTCAATATCTAGACAGCAAGCAAAAGTTGCGAGCTGTAACATTTAACCACGTGGACTCTGTGTATATCAATGGTTTTGTTCGCGACTCTGGTGCTGAGTGTGGTTCAATTTCAAGGCTCTGAGGAGGCAATTTTAAGTCAGCACTGCCCAGTTGTGCCTTCTGACTAGCCCATATGAAGTATCTCCAAGCCCCAACGTGATAAAAGTCATTCTAGCGCCATCCTCACCATCGCCCTACAGTTGAAGTTAACGGATTCTACCTCCTGGGTGCCTCCATCTCAGTAATGGATCTATTCAAATCTTGGTGGAATGTAACCCCCAAGATAATAGATCAATGGAGAACATTAAAGACGACGACCACATTTTAACATACTCTTTTACGCAATAAAATAAACTGCTACTTCATTACTTCACTTGGTAATTCAGTAATTCTGATAAATAATTAGGTTTGGCATTATTGCCTTGGAAATTAAAAGCAACAAACACTTTCACACAAGGAATATCAACCGCGTAGACTACAGTCAGCGCAAAACCCTTCATTCCATGAGAAGTCACCATGAGCGATACATGCTACTCCTCACTGTTGCATGTGGAAAAGATATGCACAAGGAGCAAAGAGAGAGCCATCTGCGAGTCACAGGTGCAGCGTCTGCCATAATAGCATCAGTAAACACTATAATACTTTTTTTCCCTTTATTTTGAAATCTTAAAATGTGAGCTATGCTTTATTACAACAATTCTGATTGATTTTTACTTTCTCTCTCATGCACCTATTATCGATAGAGAAAGTATTCTATTTCATCCAATATTCCGTACTGAAATGAAAATACATGCTTGGAGATCCCCTAAATTCAAAATTACCATCTTTACAAAGTAGGTGAGAGAGAGAGAGAGAGAGAGAGAGAGAGAGAGAGACAGAGAGAGAGAGAGACAGAGAGATACAGAGAGGAATAGAGAGAGCGGGCAGAATTAGAGACCACCATAGGTACATAAAAACTGAAATGTCGGTCAAATACCAAACATGATTTCTAAATCAACAATTTACAACGACGACATGGGATTTTTAAACAGAATTCCTTATCCTAATTACTCTTTATCTACATGTAGAGTTTTATTATTAGTTTTCTCACAATGGTTGTAAATGTTGATTAAAATAATGTGATTGTTCTTCACACTAGCAATGTGTAGACACTATGCTGAAAGTTGAATGAGATATAAAGTTGAACTAGGGATCTCCAGCTGCGGCATTAAAAGAACACATGTTTGACATATTACTCAGAGGAATTAAAATGCATATCTAGAACTTTTTGTGAAGAGCATTTTAAGTCCACTTTATTCTTATACCATTTATAGAAAATCATAAGAGATGATAAAACTTGGGTCAGAAAATAATTGGGTCTAGAAGACGTCTGGTATCAAACTCGGTGCACTCCTAGCCGGAAACCGGAGCTCCACACTCTAAGCCCATAGCGCCATGGCGTAGGAGAACACTAACATTAAGTGAGATGTTTCCTAGCCTTGTTCATTTCTGAAGAATCTATTGCTCTACGAATAAACTTATAAATTTCTACAAACTTTTAAATACAAAGTTGTGAAAACTATTAGGTTTAAGTATATTATGACGGTAGATAATAATTTACTCATTATAAATTCTGAATTGAATAATATCAAAAACCTTGTGCGCAGCCTATCGGGTACTAATTACTGTGAATATATTCCTGCAATAACAATATTACTTTAGTATTATTCTTAACAAAAGATCAGTTTTCGAACCTTGGCATCAAACATCTCTAGAAGAAAGTGCACACAATGGAGAAAATATTTAATTCCCATATCTAGTCCTGTTTTCAAGAGTATTGTGGTAACTGACTTAAAATGATCATATATAATCTAGCTTTGGCAAGTTATTTCTTGAAGAAAAACTGGTTCTGTCCAGGTACAAGATGAAACTTTGGCTCTACTTTTCACATAGGTGCTCATCTAATCATCATTGTATATGTGTTTTGTTACACTAAAGCTTCAATATCTGGGAGATACGGCCTCTAGCATATAAACCCAAAACTTCGCTTTCAATTTAATAATTTGCACACACATATGCGAGTTCATTTTAATTTTTTTTTCTCCCTATTGCGCTGACGGTTTAAAGCCTGCTTCAAATGCAACTTGTCGTTTCTTTCCCAATACAATAAATTTTGCACGAAAAAGCACCACTATATTACCGCATAAAACAAAGCAATTATGATCATACTTTAAATAATCTCGCTAATAAGTTATGTTTATTGGAGATTCAAGAAGCCACATGATGTAATACTGTAGCAGCATTGGCACGGTCCAACTGCATTGTAGACAATAATTTTGAGCTGTTAATGTTACTGTGTATCAAAACTTTTTTGAAACAATTGTAAAATCATCGCTGATTACTTTTTGTTACTGACAGTAGTTTTTGAAACTCCATCACTGTTTTTCCATGATCGACTTTGGGAGAGCGCTTTCGAAGGCTTTGATGCCTTCATCTTCATTTGGTGGACTGTTACTGTGTTTAGGAATCGAAACCGGGACCTCTGGAGCTGGAAGCTAGCATGTTAATCACCAGACCACAGAGGCAGTTTTATTTTATTTCAGTGTTGCTACTCACAAGTAGCTTATATATTGATATTTGTCGCAACTAACTTGAAGTTTATAGGAAGTTACAACTGCTAAAGAAATTCGCATGACTTGCCGTTACAGTTACCTTTCCTAAACACAGTAAAATGTTGACAGTAATCCTTCTTGGCACCTGTTGGAGGTAGGTAGGGCTCATCAGGACTTCCCACCACGCTTCCTTGCCCATATCCTTGTAGTAAAGGAATAGCTCCTGAAGACGTGAGGTTGGCTCAAGCCCTACAAACACGAGATAAAGTGGTATCATTGTCTGAAATCACACCTTCATTGTTGACTCGTTTAGGAAATCCACAGGGGGGTTATCATGAAGAAAGCTGCCCTTGTGTGTTCATATTATGTGTTTGTGGAAGCAGCTTTGTTCCACTGTTTTATTGTGGGAGGAAAATCCCATTCACAGACCAGAAAGGAACAGAAGATAAAGAAACGAGGAAAAAATAATCTTCTGGCAGGGAGTATCAGCAGTTTTCACCCCCTTCTGAGATGTGGGTGTCCAAAGTATGTTCCTCAACCTGAAAATGTAGGTCCCAGGTTTCTTATCCGTCCCCCTTCTAAATCTATTAAGTTTTGGACCAAATCCCTTTACATATAATCGAAACCTTTAATGCGTTAACTTCAATATAAGATGCTGCTCTTCACAAGAGCTCTTCATGGTTATTTTTGTGGTCGTTAATCAACATTAAATCATCAGCTCCAACCTCGGAATTTTCTAGAGTTCACCGGAAATACATGTTTTGAGGTCTCGCGAATTCAGAAATGCGTCGTACAAAATTTCCTTTTCCATCTCGTACATGTGTGCATATTTATGATACAAAGAAAGAGAAAACGGGGAAAAAGAAAGAAGCAGAGAAAGAAAGGAATAGAGAAACAGAGAGAGAAAGAAACGAAAAGTATTATTTTTATCTCAGAATGTCTTAGTGATTATAATGATTATAACAATTCTGTTTATCTCATTTTACTTTCTCTGCTACTTACAGAATTCACAGGTGTATTATATTTCACCCAAAAATATGACAACCAGATTTCACCGAAAATGTGCATTTATTTATGTTATCCACTATTTTTCTTCCTGAAAAAGGATTCTCTGATTTTGATTGTAACGACACGTTTTATTGATGCAACTAAAAAAAGCAGAATATACATTTTCTATGAAACTCCTCTTCATTGTGGAAGAATTTAACATAACTGGTAAACAATAGAAGGGAAAACAAAATCTTAGTAACACAAGTTTGGTGCTAAATTGAATTTGCGATTTGTGTCAAAATACTTTTGCGTAGCTTTAAGTCTTATGCAGTATAATTTCTCGTTAAATACTGAAATTTTTTTCAGCTTGAACTGTATACCGCATATGTAAAGTGACAAACCTTAGAAAATATGCGATTCCTGTTTTCTCCTATATGGATACAAATAAGCATTTTGGTCTCTAATAAATATTAAATCGGTTTATCATTGAAACTTTGCAGCATTGTTGAAGACTGCACTCCAGTATATCCGATTGTGAGTAAAAAGGAAGTGAAGATAAGAATAAAAATGAAATATTGTAAGGTAAAATAATGTCTTACTTGATTAATTCGCAGGGAAACTATTAAACTAATATTTGTAACTATGTTAGGTCCTAGGCAATATGTTTATAAAGCTGATCAATAGACTGTGCCACCATGATATTAAGCATTATTTACAAGAGTTCGTGAGAAACCAAAGGCTGACGGTTCTATATTTCATAGCGCATTGCTCAAAATTAGAAAATTTCAAATATTTCATGAATCTCTAATCACGAAAACAAATAATGAGAGCGAAAGAAAATAAGTCTGTTTTATGTAGTGTATGTGTGTGTGTGTGTGTGTGTGTGTGTGTGTGTGTGTGTGCGTGTAACTATTGTAATTATTCTTCCCAGCATTTGCTTAGCTACCCGGGGGTATTCCCGAAAGCAATATACGGGTCAGGAAGTTCGGCCACGGAAATGAAATCCACGACCTCCTGAATATCTGCTTCACAAAACGATTAGGATATTAAAAAAACTTGGAATAAGAGAGAATAAAATGTGGAGAGAGTAAAATAAAAGAATAAAAACTGGAACGTAACCATAAACTAACTTTGCATGATAAATGAGTTTAGATTTGTATTCACAAAAAAGAAACCCTTGTTATTATTTTTTTTTTTTTTCGTGTATTATATATTTCTCCACCGAATTTATTCTAATCTAATCTAATACGAGATATAGGGTCTGAACAGCACTAGAAATATCCACTAAAATGCATAGAATTCATTTTGCTTTAAGGTCACCAACAAAATTCCATTTATAAGTTGACATTTTGGTTATCCCTGATACAGTATCTCTGTCCTCATAAACCAGGCGTCGCAGCCCTGTTTGAATCTGAATAGTTAAGCTCATGGCTACGAGATCGGCACTTTAGATATACACACACGCCTTGTGGTGGCTGAATTGACATTTTCTCTTCGGTGGTTACATTTTAATTTGGAGGTTTGTATAGCAAGCGAGGGCTAGTGCCGCCAAGAAAGCCAGGAGGTGGTTTGAGTGAATACAGCTGTCAGTCAAAACGTCAACTGTTGGGATTCAGCTGTTCTCTCCCTGGTACACTTCACCAAGCACATGAAACTGGAAAAACAAAATGTTGACTTCTTTTGTCGTGGCCCCATGTTGATACTAGTTACATCTGGACATGGGGCTCTGCACATGTGCTCCTACTATTTCCCCTGGTACCTTCTGGTCAAAGTATTTTTCATCATGAATGGAATGCATTCAGGGATCTCATATCTCTTCAATCTTTGCTTGTGAGGATTAATATAGTTTGACTGTGAACCATTTATTAAGTTATTTATAACCTTTTTGTAAACAAAGTTGATTTATAATTAAACGTGGTTTTGCACGTTAACATCTGTAAGATACTCTCAAAAACCACTCAATTAATTTTGATAACTCCAGAATCAGTTATTTCAGAAAGTGGAGCTCATATACAACTGTGACTGGAGATACTCATAAACACATATTTGTGCAGTTTAAAATGGTATGAAATGTGTTAGTTTTTTTTTTTTTTTTTTTTTCCAGTTTTTAGTCGAATGATGGAGAATTCCTAGTTTGTAATAGAATTTTCTAACGTACTTTGAACCACAGGAACTTCAAAGTTATGTAGAAGTCCACTTTCTGCAATACAAGCATGTAAAATGTGTCAAAGGTAATCTTTTGATCATATGTAGGATTTGAAGCTTTCACGGCGAACGTTAGTGATAAGAGCTTCACGGGTGATCAGCCGTGTTAGACTTATGAATGTCGAGCTTTCGGCCATTATACTCTCCATGGCCATCTTCAGGACTAAAATGATGGAAAATTCCAGAGGCTCCAGAGGCAGTTCGAGTCGAGCGGGTGCAATTTTACTTGCCCCGTTCGAGTGTCATGTCCGCAGTACCTAGCCGTTATACGGCTTAACCTGCGCGATGGTTTCGATGGTATCACTACAGGGAAGTGTGTTCCACTGGGGAATGATTAATGGAATCAAGGGGTTTATATAGGGGCAGGAGGGGTGGTTGGAAGGGATTGGTCCGCGAGCGGGCTCTGCGCGGTTTCTGATTGGTCGTTTCCGGCCAGTCAGGTGACGCGCTAATCCCCTCCAGGGTTCTGGCCGTCAGTCACTCACTGAGAGGTGAACTGAAACAGGTGTTTTCTCTGTTTTGAATACAGATTGTACTTTCGCCTTTCCCATCTTCAGAGTTAAACCGCCGGACTTAGTATGTCCTTTGGTAGTCTCTTTGATGGTAGTCGGCGTGGCTCTCTCTGGTCATATTGACCCAGAGTATTCACCAGAGGGTTAGGGTGGTTCTGGAGTTTGTTGTACATTGTGCGAGCGCGGGTTTTAATCACGTCGACAATGTACGGGATACCGGAGTGTTCATGAAGGATATGGGCAGGAAATCTCCAGCCGGTATCATAGATCATCCTTAATGCCCGGTTCTGCAGCGTCTGGAGTCTGATGAAGGTGGACTTTGCCACCACTCCCCAGATCTCGCATCCGTACAGGACCAGAGGCGGGATGATCGCTCGATACAGCTGGAGCTTCAGGCGTAAGGGCATGGTTTGGGATCTGAATATGGGGTATAGCTGCCGGAGAGCAGCATGGCCTTGCAGTACTTTGCCCCTGACGTGATGTCTATACGTCAGCCGCCGGTCCAGCGTGACTCCGAGATACTTCGCCGTAGTGACCCAGGGGATCCGACGGCGCCGAAGCCCGAGGTCTCGCGGGAGCCGGTTGGCTTTCGTATTCGCCAGGAGAATCGCAGAGCTTTTCTCCGGGTTTATCGACATACGCCAGTTCTCGCACCATCTACTGATGGCGCGGAGGTGGGCTTGCACCTGTTGGTAGCTGTAGCGGGGATTCTTGTTAGTAGCGAAGATCATAAGATCGTCCGCATACTGACAGATGAGTGTGTTTGGGTGCGTGGGGAGATCGGCCATGTAAGCTGCAAAGAGCGCCGGTGACAGTACACTGCCCTCGGGGACTCCTGCGCCAATGGGCCTCTCTCTAGAGAATGATCCCTCCACCTTCACCCGGAAGCTACGTTCCTGTAGGAAACTAGCCACCAAGTAAATGTATGGAGGGGGGATTTCGTGCTGTATGAGCTTGTAGACAAGCCCCTCATGCCAGGTGGTAGAAAAAGCCTTTTCCACGTCAAGCAACACTGCCACCGTTTTAGCCCTATCCTGGTAAGCCAGGGAAGCTTTCTCGGCTACACGCAGTAGTTGCTCGGTCGTGGAGTGGCCAGAACGAAAACCAAACTGATGTTCAGGAAGGAGACCTTTTTCCTCCAATAGGGGACCAAGGCGGGACAGGAACAGTTTCTCGAATACTTTCGAGATAACTGGTAGGAGGCTGATGGAGCGGTAACTAGATGGGAAGACCGGATTTTTGCCCGGCTTTAACACGCATACCACACGCGCCTGTTTCCAGACAGCTGGAAAATGACGCATGCTGAGGCATGCGTTGTAAATCCGGGTCAAGTGCATCACGGCTCTAGGGGGAAGGTGCTGGAGCATTTCCGCTGTTACACGGTCCTGTCCAGGGGATTTTCGGGCTCTTAGGGATTTTATGGTGTTAGTTACCTCGCGAGGGGTAACTATCGGGATGTGGAACACCTCGTGGCCCGCGGGTCCGACTTCTAGGAAGTCTTCTACCGCCTGTTCCACGAGGTCAGTATGGTCGTCGTTCTGTGGATCTTCCCTGGGCTGGAATTGAGTTTCCAGATAGTCTGCAAGTGCCTCTGCTTTTTCCCTCGGTTCGAACACAAGTCTTCCCCGAGGGCTATGCACAGGATGCTGGTGTATAGTTTTGTCTTTCCGCAAGCCTCGGACGATGCGCCACGGTTTCCTCTCCTGGAGGTTTACGTGACGCAACGTGTTTTCCCAAGCTGCTTGCCTATGTTTTCTTAGGAGTCGTCTCACCAGGGATTTGAACCTCTGGTGTATTACTCCTATCCTAGGATGTCGGAATCTCTGCCATAGCCGTCTGACAGCATTCTTTGCTTGTATGAGGCGTTTCAGTGGTACAGGGATAGATGTCGGGTTTGGTGCTTCGGTAGGAATGCGGTGTGTGTGAGCACGCACCGCATTTAGGACTGAGGTTGCAAACCCCGCGGCTGCCTCCTCGAGAGCCTCAAGTGAGTCTATTCGAGGATTTGCCTCCACGGAGTTTTGAAGGGCAAGGACGGCCGCGTCCCAGTCGACTTCTTCCACCCAGTCCGGCACTCCCAGCGCAGTGAGATTAACGTCTGAGTCGATCACAACAGGGTTGTGATCGGAATCCAGAGCGTTAATCACAGAGAGGTCCAAGTGAAATGGAATGTTTTTGGTGATTACGAAATCGATGATGTCGGCAGTGCCGCGTGCCGGGTAGTGAGTTGGACCTCTCGGCCCGTGCGCGTGGAGGGCGGGGTTCCCGCTAATGAGACGGTACAATCCCCGGCCCTTCACGTTCTGGGTGCGGCTGTGCCAGCTTGGATGTTTTGCGTTGAAGTCGCCTGCAATGCAAACCCTATGGTGTAGGTTCAGGAGAGCCGTAATGTCCGCTTCATGGAAACGGCGATCCGGCGGGTCATATACCGCCACAAGCACCAGGTCGTTCCCGCCCAAGGATAACCTTATGGCGGTTGCTTCCAGGTGTTGTAGCGGAGGAATGGTAACGGGAGTATGGGTAAGATGGTTCTTTATGAATATGGCAGTACCACCGCCCTGTCGGCCGACCCGATCAGACCGATGAGCGGCGTAACTTGGCAGGGTAAACTGTACACCAGTGTGCAAGTGCGTTTCACAGACCATCAGGATATCAATCCCGTGACTGTCTACGAACTCTAGCAGGCCAGGTCTCTGGTCTCTAACTCCATTTGCGTTCCAGAACGCAGCTCGAAATGAACGCACAGTTCTATGCGCCATTACGAGCTCGTGGAGTTAGAATAGAGGTCCTGAGCCGTTTGAAGCACCGTAAGATGCTTCTGCACAGCGGAAATCCCGGGGTTATTGATGGTGTCCCTGCAGCGTCGTAGGACTGGGAGGGAACGCTGAACCAAGTCTGCGAACCAGGTCGCCAACTGTATGAACTCGGCCATGTCCTCAGATGCAAATGCGTCACCTACGGAAAGTTGCGAGTTGTGTGGCACTGGTGCCTCAGAAGTGGCTGGGCCAGCACTGGCGGGCTCAGCTGGTCGCTGGTTGGCTGTCACAGCTGGAGCTTTTGGTGCTGGTGGAGGGGGGAGTTTCTCAACTTTTTTGTTGAGATTCTGCCCCTCAGCAGGTTTTTGTGTGGTTTTACCCACTGACTTCTTCTTCTTCCCCTTCTTTTGGGGACGTTGCTCCTTGGGAGCACTGCTGGTTGTTGGAGCAGTCTCGCTACTCGCAACCGTAGGTGTGGCGCTATCTGGGACCGGCTCAGCTACTGTGGCGGCGACCCGGCTTGTAGGGGTCGCTTCCGCGGTCTCGGCCTGTGCGAGAGCACTTTCGTGTCTCGCCAGCGCCGCGGCGAAAGAGACCCCCCGCCTGACCTCAGCGTCAGCCTTGCCCTGTTTTCCTTGCATTATAGCAAGTCGCTTAGGGCACCCGCGATAGATGCCTATGTGGCAACCATCGCAGTTAGCGCACCTCTTATTATCCATTGGTACTGGGCACTCCTTTACCAAGTGCTCGCCCGCACAACGGAGACACTTTAGAGCCCTCTCACAGGCAAAGCTGGAGTGGTGAAAGCCCAGGCACTTGTAGCACTGGGCCGGCCCCTCCCTGCCGTGATAAGGCTCAATCGTGACTCGCGTATGGTATAGGCAAGTCACCTGGTCAATCTTAGGGGTTCCCTCCCCTTGTTTTAAGATGGCCACTAGGAATAGTGGTAGGGGCACCTTGGTAGGTTTCCCCTCCTTCACCTTAGTTGTGGTGAGTTGCACCACGGACCGCGGTTCGATTCCGTGTTCGTCCATCAGGCCGGCACGGATATCCTGGGGGTCTGTCTCGGAATCAAGACCCCTGATGACCCTGCGAACCACGTGGGGTCGCTGGAGCGAGTACGTGTGGAATTTAATTCCACACGCCTTTAGCACCTCCTTTGTGGCCGCATGGTCCCCAGAGGTGGTGGTTCTAATAACAACGCGCCCTGGATGCCGCGTTGCCTGAAATTCCGCCCTTAGCTTTCCCCTTAGGTCCTTCATCACTTTGACGTGATTCGGGAAGGGGTCAGACACAATAGGCGGGATTTTCTCCGCCTTTTGTGTGGCTTGGTGCTGGGTGGACGCTGCAGGTTCCTGTGAAGGAGCGGGTCCGTCTGGATTTGAACCAGAGGACCTTTTCCTGCGACTCTGTACTACTACAAAGCCATCATCGTCCGGCTGTTCAGGAGTAGGGGTGACGGGAGCTGGTGGTGTGATTGGGACTGCCGTCCCTTGATTAACAAGGCCTGCGGCCTTCTTAACCTTCGGCCTAGTCTTGGCCCTAGTGAGTGCCTTGGCTTTCGCCTTGGCGATACTCACTCGGGGACCGGGTGAGGGGTTCGAGTTTGAGGATGTCGAGGGAGATGAAACCATGTCAGGTCTTACCTGTTTGCTGGTACTGGGGTCAGTCTTTGTCGGTGCAGGTGCCATTCGGCTCCCCACAGAGGGCCAGACGCCTTTCGGCGCGCCTATTGGGGTTCCAACGAACCCCGGGTCCAGACCTGAGTCCGGACCCTTGGCTACAACCTTGTGGGGCTGCGGTAGCGTCAGTCTGTTACAGTTAGTCAAGTCTCCTCCGGCCTGGCTGGTAGATGGAAGGGCTCTACGAGCTTCTTCCAGGAGACTGGCGAGTAGAGGGCCAACGCCCACTGCCTGTCCCGGGTTGGGGCAGCTCCGGGAAAGCTGCCTCGGTGGTGTCTTTTTCTCCTTCAGCTTGGAGTGCCCTAAAATCTGCTTGCCAGATCTCTTATAGGACACTCCCGACGACTGTAGGCGCCCGCCTGGCAAGTGCTCTTTTGTGAGTAGGCGCGGTGCAACAAGGCTGCTCCCTGGTGAGAGGTCACGCAGATGGCTCTTCCGTTCTCCCAGTGGTCCAGTCGAGTAGAGTCGAGGTGACGACGATGCGAGCTCATTCGTTGCCGAATGATGATGATGAATGGCGATGCCTGATGGCGATGAGGAAAATTCTCCTCAGTTTCCAAATATATACTATGGTTAGGTTGTGTTGTCCGAACCAATGCGCGGGTGATGGTTTCTGATTGGGCCTGCTGTAGGCTCGGCTGCAGTGTTTTCCCGCGGGTACGAAATTTGTGCAGTGTTTCTGATGGCTATAGTCCACGCGGAACTTAGTTTGAGTCCGCCCTCTCTGTTGAAATTGTGGGGGTGTAATTTGATGTGGATGGCCTCCTTGATGAGTCTGTCCCAGTAATTTTCTGCGTGTTCTAGTATTTTTGTGTCTTGGAAATTTATTTTGTGGACCTGTTCTATGCAGTGTTGGGCTACTGCTGATTTTTCGGGCTGGAGAAGTCTGATGAAGTATTATGGCCGAAAGCTCGACATTCATAAGTTTAACACGGCTGATCACCCGTGAAGCTCTTATCACTTTTGATCATATTTTATACATTCTAACTATATTTGTTTCTAATTTACATTTCTTTATTTTTGTAGAGAACGCTTGCATAATATTCCTTTAAAATATATTCCCAGAAAATTCAAAATGTACGTTTCATTTGTCTTGAAACTATCTTATGCATATGCTAATTTAAACAAAATCCTTTGTGTCACTTTTTTAACGGAAACACGTGTTTTAAGACTCCAGAATTTTAAAAAAGAAATTTTAGAAAACGGTCCGTGTATGTGTGTGAGTGTGTGAACATCAAAAATGAAAAGCTTAGTATCCTCCAAGGAGGTGACCTGAAGATTTTCGGGAATATCGCTCCATATGAAGCTGCCCTTCATAAAGAAAACAAATTCCTTATTTAACATATTTGCATGACAAAATATATCTTGAATGTTCTGGAAATGGCCAGAGAAATGCATTTCATTATGAATGAGTTTTATATAATTAATAACCGTAAAAAAAAAAAAAAAAATTGTACTACTAAACAAATACACAAATCCCAAAAATGCAATTTGCAGAATCATTAAATATTTTTTTTTATTTATTTATTTTTGGAAATTGCCATTCCCTAAACTTTCCTTGTTATTTATTGGCTTGAATTTTCTCAACTGGTAATTCACTATTATTTACTCTCACTCTCTCTCTGTCTGTCTCTCTCTCTCTCTCTCCTGGGCACGCAAAGAGCATGGAAATTTAAAGACAGCATATAACAACTAGGACATAAAAATCATACTATCTCTTTGCCTACCACATCAACGTTCAAATGTGTATTGTAAGTTTATCCAAATTAAAAAGAAGACAGATCAATAAGATTTTGTACAAGTGAGTAAAGAAGGTAATATAAATGCAATATAAAATATTTGTTATTTAAATTTCTGTTAAAGTTTTAAACGCACTATGTTCATTGCGTGAGCATCTATGTAGGGACAGTTGATAGATGTAATAACCAAGCATTTTAAATTTGATAAAATAATTTGCAAATAATTACTGAAGATTTTGAATGCTCAATTTGCTATAAAATTATCTGGAAGAAAATAAGTGGGATTTGTTCATGTAATCTTGTTCTGTTTGCTTGGTAAAGCAACCAATTAACTTTGCCATGGTTTATTCACAAAAGCTGTTGAAAGTGTAGTCCTACTTGTGAATCTTGCAGCATTGTTTATAAGTCCATAAAAGTAACAAAGTAACAAATAACACATGTGACTACTTTTAATGTTACCTTATTTCTTCTAACACTGCTAGCACAAAACATAGTTCTCTATTTTATCGTTATATAATTTACAATTCTTCGAGTTCCGATAACTCACAGATGTTCTATTCCATCGTAATCTTAACATAATAGTGCTTACTGCACACAACAAAAAACTCCGACGATTAACTGTCTAAACTGGCTCTGACGATATACTTATTAAAACTCTCCCAACACTTCTGGCTCAGTCTCACTTAAAAACTGGCTCCTTCTTCCCTTATTTAGCCGAGCATTAGGTGCTATCGACTTCTCTAGAAAATACACGTTTTCTCGAAGTCTCTTGAACTCTCTTGAATCGGGCCTTTGTTCCTACGACTCGTTGTTACCAGCCACGTTGCCTAGCAAAGTAGCGGTGAAGGTGAGCGTACTCCGAGGCTTATGGCCATCACGATACATTGCGATAAGAGTGTGACCACAGAATCGAGGAATACCGGTCTAGAAGTTCAAAAGAGCAGACCAAATCTTTTCTGTGTCTACGAATTTGTTATCCATTTCTCACACACATACATTATGCTTTATTATTTCAAATTAATTATTAAAAAATCAGAAAACAAATTCTGATGAACCTGCAATGGTCGTCACGGATTTCCAGTAACCAATGCTGCCACAGCTACAACTAATGCAGTGGCTTGACTCTATGACTCTGACAACTTGAGAAAGAGGATTTAACGAATTATGACCTTTTGCCTATGCCTCTGACGGGGCCCTCCCTTCCAGAAGGATGGATGAGGCGAATGTGTCTTCAGGGCGGCCGGAACGCTGCCACGAAATTGCAGGTGGCAGGGTCCATACATTTTCCCAGTTAGAAGCACTCCGGAGGCTGACTCGGCACGGTTCTTCTCCCACCCGTTCTGGTGCGCACTCCTTATGGTATGTGGGACTTCGAAACCGGCTTCTCTCCTCTCCCTGAAGTTGGTACCATCTCGTGGGGAGCCCGGAAACCTTGCCGTCCAATCCGGGAGACGAGATTTCCAGAGCGCATTAGTCCCCCCTGCCGTGCTGCTGCCGCGAAGCTCGCCGACACATCCAACCTTGAAAGAAACCTAACGGAATGAATGGTGAAATGAAATGATTGATGTAAAGAAATGAAGTGACAGAAAATACGGAGGATATGGAAATCTCGAAAAACCTATGGGGACGGGAAAGTTAGCCAAGGAGATTGAACCTGTAACCTTCCGAATGCAGACCACAGACGTGACCACTTAAGCCACCGGCAATGCAATGGCTTAGAATGGGTCTATAATTTAGGAAGCCTTGAATCAAATAATTATGTGATTGATGGCATGACTGAAAGTGGGCTGATTGAAAATAATAATAATGTATATTAAGTTATAAAGTGAGTGAGTGATTAGGGTTTAAGGACCCGTCAACAGCTAGGTCATTAGAGTCCCTGTTAAGTTATAAATAGAGATTCGTTATTTCAAAACGTATTTGAAGTAAAGATCTGGATTGGGAACACCAGATATTGAAGAGGCATGAAAAATTGGCTATCCGTCATTTCTTGGCTAGAAGAATCTAGAATAAGGTATAAATACAACAAATGTGATGTGTTGCCCTCACATGACTTTCTCTGCTCTTGTACTAACAATTCTTACAACCTCTTACATCTTCTTCGTGTTAGTTGAGATAAACATTTGCAGAAATTACCTTATTGCTTATTTCCTTGTAGGTGCAAGGGGAATATGGGAATTCAGTAGGCTTTGAGCGATAGTCTATATTTTAAAGCTTTGAGATGTCGTCCCCTATGCACGGCTAAGAAATAAACAATGAATAACGATCTTCCATTTGAGAAAGTTTAAATATACCAAGGAATAACTCCTTGGTTTACTCTACAAAAAATTTATTTGGACATAAATTGTGTATTTTATCAAGATATACATTTTTGTACAATAAGAATTGGTCTATCTGTTAAGGTTTACCAGTTATGCAAAACTAATCAAGAGTAAACAGACTATATAGGTTATAAAGTTAAAATTCAAAATATACATTTCATTTGTCATAAAAATATGTCAAACATATAGCATTTTAATCAAAATCGTTAGAGCCATTTTCGAGAAAATCAAAATTTTCGAACAATTTTCCATGGAAGAGGTAGCTTAGGGTGGAGAAATTTTCTTCAAAATCTTCATGTCATATCCTTAAAACATATTAAACTTAAATACCAACTTTGGTTTTTACCCAATTTTTTGGTTTTTGAGTTATGCTGTCCACAGACTGGCAGACACATACAGGCACACGCGGACCTTTTTCTAAAAATGTTTTTTTGAATTCAGAGGGACTCAAAGCATATATTTCCGGTGAAATCTCGACATCAAATTTTTCTGTGGAATGCAATACTTTGACGCTAAAATGTTGCCTCACGTTGGGAAGCCAATTTGACGCTACGTTGTCTAGCCGCTGATGGGATGAGGGTTGTTGATTTTTCAACTATCCCGCATTGAATGTATCCATTGGATGCTGTAAGATGTTACTGAATACCAGCACCACATTAATAAAGACGCCAGTTATAAAGAAAATGCGGTGCCCCTCCTTGCGTCATTACCTCGACTTAGCTCGGTAAAAGCATGGATTTGAAGTTCTCAGGGTTCTTTGTGGGTATTAAAGAAACAACCCAAACTTCGTTTTTAGAGGTTTATTCGATGCATTCCTTCTTTTCAGCATCGAGAGGAGCCGATCACGATAATCTTCCAACAAACCTTCTCAGCGCTTTACATTGTATTCTAGCAACGGCCTCTCCTAGCGTACTGACTCCATCCTGAGCGTGCTTCCGGGATTTTAAACATTTGACTGTTGATCACGTGAAACTAGCATGTAAACCTCGCGGTCAACACGTAATTCTTGTCCACGTATACTGAATTTCTGTTTCAACTTCCCCTACGTACTATACGTAGTAGAGAAAGAAAAATTGTGTTTGTTAACGACACTTTCAATTGCCAGTCACACCAGACAGAATTTCCATTTACATGGGAGAACATCTACGAGTCTGTATGTACCGACATGCAGCTGAAGTTCTAAGCAAACTTAAAATCTATTGGTCTGAACTGGCTTGAACCCTCGACCTCGGAAGTACTGGACCAGCGCCCAGCCAACTGGAACACCCGGACCGACAGAAAAGGTCATATGAAATGTTCATTCGCCTTTAATTATAGTTATCTATCTCAAGTATTATTGAAAATTAAGTTAGTGTGTTCGAAATATATCATTTAATAAGTGTTGTCGTTATTTTCTCCTTTTAAATTCTGCTTTCTAATAGCAATAAGTACAGTTAAACTCAAAATCCGTGGTCACACTGTGTAAACCAATCATATATTCTGTAGTAATGCCAAACTTTCTTCCATCACTTCTAGTAATAAATGAATTTTATGTGTATGTTTATTTTAACGATCACTTTGGTTCACTAAAGTAACTGCTTTTTGTTGTTTTAAGAACTGTAATAAAAATTAATTGCGAAACGTTTTTTAACCAGCTGAATCAGATATTAATGTGATAGATATTACTTGTTTAGTATTAGTGTCCTGCATTCTGTGCCGATTCAAACGGAACATTGGAAGTATCCGTTGTGCTTTACGAACCTCATTTCAATGTTTTGAAGTTCCTGGAATTATTTTATAAGATGCTTCATCATCTCTCTCAGAGCTGCAGCTTCTTCTCAAATAGTTTACTTATGTTCTGTTTCTAAGTTGTAATTAAAATAATATTCTCAAAAGAGAGAAATATCACTGCTTCAGCGTGGGACTGTCGCGTGCGCATATTCTATTCTGGTATTGCCAAAAGAGAGTAAGAATTCGAAACTGTTACATTATGAGTTCTGGAAGGGAGGAAAATAGCTACAACTTTAATTAGATGGCTTAAAGCAAAAGCAGAGGAGGAAAGGAACTGATAAGAAGAAGAACTCAAAAAGGCATAAAGAATCTAATTTCAAAGAGAAGCTTAGACTGCTAATTAGAAGCGGTTCACCAAAAGGGAACTCTTCTTTGTCTCAAGTTAGTGTTAACAAAAGTTTAATATTGCAACAACAAAAAGAACATATTAGAGGTTTAACCCTTTCAGACCCGAATTATTTTGCTACTTATGCCGTTCTTCCTCGAATTCGAAACTGGTTTAGATTAGGTGGTCTGGGACACCTTCAGCTTGCTGGCTTGGATAGCCATGATCGTTAAGGCAACACGTAGTGCACTGGTCATGCACTCAAAGCCTGAGGTCGTGAGTTCAAGTCTCGGCAACTGCAGTCAAATGTGCCTGTGGTAAAGGACGGGGAGGGCCCACGTAAAATAATCGGTGTGATGGCACGCGTGGATGATGATGGGGTATCATTTTACTGCGGTTGCATGGATTTTGCTTCTTTTCTTTAAAAAAAAACAAAAAACACTACAATGTAAATTGTAAAAAATAAATAATTTTGTACAATTCAGAACATGTTTTTACATAGGTTTAATTGGTGACGAACAGTATAACAAGAATATAGCAGAAAAACCGTTAAAAGTATTACAAGTAGGCAAAAAATGCCGATGTCCATTATAATGGACACCGGGACTGAAAGGGAAAAAATCGGATGTGTTGCACTCATGTGACTTTCTGTGCTCTTGTACTAACTTTTCTTACAAATAAGAATAGTTAGTTGCAGAGATGATCTAATTTTTTTAAATGCAAGGGGAATATGAGAATGCAGTAGGTTTTGAGTGATAGTCAAATCTTTTAAAGCGGGTGGCTATATGAAGGCTCTAAAATTTCATTCTTTTCACGGCCAAGATATATTTCATCTGAGAAAAGCATCAGTATTGCAAAGCTCACACAAAAAATAAGGAATATCGTCGAAATGGTTTACTCCACAGCACAATTTACCTGGACATAAATTTCGTATTTGAACATCTACATTTTTTGTATAGTATTACTTGATCTATCCCTTACGGTTTGCCAGATATGCAAAACTCAAGAGCAAACAGGGCTACATGGGCTGTAGTCAGAAATTCAAAATATATATCCCATTTTCCCTAAAGGTAACTTAAACATTGCGTTTGAATCAAAGTCGTTAGAGTAATTTTCGAGAAAATAAAAATTTTCGTAAAATTTTCCCTGTAAGGCTTACTTTAGGTTGAAGGAATTTCTTTAAAATCTTCTTTCTTCTTTCTTACATGTGTTTCTGGTACAAACCAATCTTTCCAATCTATTTTTGAAGGTCTTTGTGATAGTGAAACATTGACATAAGATATTTCCCTTTCTGATTCATCATATCAAGGCTCTCAATGATGAATTGACGACGACCACTAACTACACAGCCACGAGGGTTTGCGTATACAAGACTACATCACATGTGACATATAGGCGAAGGCGAAAGTTGACATCACATTAGGGCAAGCTCAGGTATCTAGCTCTGGTCGCACATAGACGATGTATTACAAAATCCCAAGTCACTTTTGGACGTATTAACCTAATCTCGACGATTCCATTGTATATTTCCTTGCTTTATTTTTATGTATTCCTATGATTGCACCGCAACTTTGTAAAATCGTTCTTTTTACGCGTGATCTACTTCTTGATATGTTTTTATCCTAGATCAGGGGTGTCAAACAGCACTCACCAGGCGTGAAAAATGTTCCCCTATTTTCGCTCCCTCCGTGATGATCAAATCCGAAAACGGGAAAAACAAAGCGAAAACCGGTTCTACTAGCGCGTGCTACTGCAGTTAAGGAGGGGTAGACCCCTCTCTTCACACCCTCGGAGCGATGTTTGACATGCCTGTCCTAGATACAACAGATATTTATTATTATTTATCATTATTATCACTATCAACTCTTCATGGTTTAGGAGAGTTCTCCTGTTGTCATCATCATCATCATCATCATCATCATCACCACCACCATCACCATCACCATCATCATCATCACCATCATCACCATCATTATTGTTATCATTATTATTAGTACTATTAGTACTATTATTATTATTATTATTATTATTATTATTATTATTATTATTACTATTACTATTACTATTATTACTATTACATAAATACCTCTAAACACTTCTACTGAAATACGTAGAACTACGTGGGGAAAAAAGAGAATACAAGAATGAATTGAAAGGGTGAAAACGAATAAAGTCGTTAATACACGAACTAATTTAAACAGAAAACTCATTCCACTCTACCAGAGAAAAACGAAAAGAAAAACAACACACACACACAAGGACTTCAGGCGGTCAGAGATGAGTAGAAAAAAGGTTATTGAAGAACTGACTTTTTACACAAAACTTAGCTCCGGAAGATACGTGTATATCCCAAAATAATAAAAACGTTCATGCATATGCAAAGTAATATAAACATCTGTTGCTTAAGGCTGAGTTATATGTTTTGTTTATGATACTTTTCAATCGACAGCAATATACCCTAGAGGTTGCTTCAGTTGGTTTGTTGTCCAGACTTCTTGGAACATGTTAATGAAACCCAAAGAACACTCTGCCTGTAATTTTATTCTGCAAACTGTTTTTAAACTTCCTTTTACATTGCTGCAAAACATTTTTATTATTTCTGGTATCGCTTACATATTGCAGCCACTCTCATGATATTACTTTTAAAAGTAATTTTAACTTTCATTCCTTCTGTATTTTCATCATTGAATGAAAAATCAAATAACTTTATTTTATGTTAATTTTTAATAATAATGATTTTATCTGTGTCTGGACTTCAGAATTGAGATACTCAAAGTGAGAAAGAAAAAGGACACTTATATTTTACTAATGTATACATACATGCAGATGTGGATGGTATGAGAAATATACAAGTATTTTTCTTTGTTTTTGTTTTTTTTTTTTTTTCTTTTTTTAAGTATTCTGTGTAGAAATTCCGTTCTCGATGCTCAACATCTCGTTGCTCCGCTAGCCATCGATGTTTCTAGTGGGTCCTTATCTTATACTAGTGTATCTCAGGTCATGTAGATGCAGAGTAATTAATAGCTGAACACTTAAATGGCAATGCAATACGTAAAGTTTTACTGTTGAAAGATGTATCTTCTTGAATTTCTGCGTTGTACAATTGATTATATCCAAATACCTCCTTTACTATTTCACAAGTCAAACAGCTGCAACAACACTGTGTAGGGAAAGAAAGCTCATTAAATTCTTATTTAAACCCGGTTCTTCCAATGAATCAAAATGTTTCGTCTACTCCGGAAAATTCTTAGCTTGCTTGAACCTTAACTAATGTCATGAAGTGAAGTGATAAGCAATATGCCTTTATACGTAGTTTTTGAGCTGGGAATTATGTACAAAATGTATATATGCTTATAATCTCGTAGACAGCCGTTTTTACCCTAAACAAATCTAATGTGTCTATAACACTGAATTTTAAGCAAAAAGAATGAAAGTTAATCACACACATACATATTTATTTATTTTTATCATTGTTACTGGTATGTTCATCGTTGTTGGTGAATGTGTCAGAGCTTCTTACTGGCAAAAATCGATTGTGACGTATACAGTTGTCTTCTTATAACTTGCACATAAGCACTGCATGTTGCCTAATTTGAAACCATTTTAAGTAAACATTTATGATTTATGTAATGTGGAACACACATGAAAGAACACTTTTGTACAAGCGGTGTAATGATTTAATATATTCTTTTCGAAACATTGACGTAAAGCAAAGAGATAGATAGAGAATAGAGGATATTGAGCCTATAACGCCATTATAGAGGGAAATACTGGCATAAATTAAGTAGGTGATTGTGGCCTATGACTGGTATACACGTTTTCATTTACTACAATATAATCTCAGAAATACACTACCTTCCATTTGAAACTAATAATAGCCTTGTTTGCAGTAAAGAACTTGCACATTCACTTCATATAACAAAGGCCTAAATCAGAGCCCTAAATAGGTGCAAGCTCTTCACTGGCCTGATTACGGAAACAAAGGAATGCCGTATGAAGGTTTTGTATTGTGCTCTATTGCAGATGGAACAGATCTTTCTTTTTTTACACAGTAGTTGGCTTTATTTGTAAGAGTGACAATTGCTGCAGAGAGCATTCTGTAACATCAGCGCCTCTATGAGATATGAATGTGGATGAAGTAAACCGTAATCAGGGTTTAACAAAAGAGCGGCAACGGCGAGCAGAGAAAGGTTAAAACAATAACACAATTCTAATCTGGCTTCGCTGCCGACAGCTTTGTGGATGAATTCTTTGAGGTCTTTTTTTTTTTGTCTAAAGTTGATCTTGGCTTTGTATGGGCAGATGGATTAACTACAGAATGCGTTATGTAATTTCAGTGAAAGCTGCAACAATACCATAAAAAGTGAATATCATTAAATGAAAGGATGTGGAAATGCTGTGCTTTTAAAATTAAAATAGAAAAACAAAAAGTATCCACAGTTGCATGCTAGCGATAGTACTATTTACATAAGTAGCAAAATGCATATATTATTATTTTCTCTGATACGTATAGTAAGGGGAAATACCGCATTCACCCACAATTTTGATGTGAAGTTTTCACCAGAAATATATGCTTTGAGGCCCCCTAAATGAAAAAGAGGCATTTTAAGAAAAATTGCCGTGTGTGTGTGTGTGTTTTGTGTGTGTGTCTGTAGGTAGTTGTTTGTGAGTCTGTGAACAACATAACTCAAAAAAGAAAAGTCGGTTAAAAACCAAAGTTGGTATTTAAGTTTAAATATCCTCCAAGGATGCGACTCGAAAATTTTGATTAAAATACTATGTGCTTAACGTATTTTTATGACAAATGAGTTTATATTTTGAAGTTTCTGGCTGGAGCCCATGTAGTCCTGTGTGTTCTTGACTTTTGCATAACTGGCAAACCGTAAGATTGGACCAAATCTTACTATCCAAAAAATGTAGATCTCGTTAAAACACAAGTTATATCCAAAGCATGTAAAATAGCCTTTCCCACAGTCTTTTCCTCAGCAATTTTTACTACCTAAAACACTTCTTGTGCCTAAGTTTTTAGTTTAAGTTAAGATGTCTAGTGAAACTTCAAGAACGTTCACTAAAACATTGATAAGGTCTTTAGAAGACACTTAATTTCTTGTTATTAAAGTTTTATATTCAAAACGTCTGAAACAAATTGTCAGAATAATTTTTAAAATTTTTAACGCGGTGCTATCTACAATAGTTTATCAAAGCCAAAAGAACACTTTTGAATAAGGTCTCTCCAAATCATTTGTCAAGTATAGAGTTCTGATTAACATAAATATTAATCGAACCAAAAACAAACAAATGAGAGCATTTCTCAGACAATAAATCTCAAGCTCTGGACAATGGAATTGTGTGCTTATATTAAACCATCATACGTCATCAAATATTAGAGTTGTAAAAATTAGAACTGTTTATATTAAGATATTATGCCTCAAGCAATAATAAAACGTTTATATACAAAATAAAATTTCCACCAGTCCTTCGCATCCTCCTGAAATACTTGCAGGGATTTTAACTACGATCTACACGTGGCTATTGAGTGAAATAATTAATTAAATTCATTGGCCTAATAGTTGATTAAACTATAAAGCCTGGAGGTTAGGTATTTACAATGTGGTAAGTCGCTATTAGGGTATGTTACGAATGAGATCTTCTTGTTCGGTTTGCCGGAAAAAATGCGAGTTGGAGAATTTAATGTTCTGTAGGTTGGCCATGGTAGCTCAGAGGTTAGAGCAGCCGGACGGAGACCGGAAGACCCGTAGTTCCTATTCTACCCTTTCCAACCTTGTCCTATATATGGCTATTGCGTGGATGAACAAATAATTTCAGGTGTATTATTGATTGATGACATCACAACTATACATGTTAAAAAAAATTCATCTCATCACTTTTAATCTATTTATAAGAAGGTGCATGAAACTTCATTCATGCGCAGCGAAATTAATTTCATGGATGTGTCGAAAAATAAAAACCTAAGGATAGAACATTTTACAATTAAAACGCTTACATAAAAATGTTTCTGAAGGCATTTCTACATGTACAGGTCCTTCCTCTGCTCATATGCAGCTAATTTAGTGGTCTCTCTTGAATATTTTTACACTTCAATCAGACAAAACTTAAAGTTTTATTGCAATTCCATAGGAAGCTGAGCTTACAGGTAGACATTTAAATCACTGTATCGTTAAAAGCATGTTCTACACTTTAAAAGTACTTAAAAAAGGTTTGTTTAATGGCTCTAAAATCTGTATTTATGAACTTCTGGCAATTTGGCCTTTTTATCACAGATCCATAAGCAAGAAAATGAATTCAGCACCATCATATAGTACCTTGTTGATTGTATTCATTGGGTAATATTCCTCCTAATCAAAGGAGCCACATTCACTCACCACATCAATGCATCGCGATTATCAGTATTTTCAGAGAGATGCTGCAGAGAACAGACGCATTGATACCATTGTTCTGTTTTGCTTCCAAATGATGGCATGAATAATTGTTATTGAGTTTCAAATTCATGCCATAACTTTGGTTGTCGAACAGACTGGCATAACATTTACTGCTGCTTCCAGTAATTGGTTTATGTGCTGTCATGTTGTCTAAGTAGATTATCTAAATGCGTTCAATTTACGAAATAGTCGGTACCTGAGGCACAGTAAAGTTCAGAGACTGCTGCAGCCCAGCATGTTATACAGATGTAAGATACCCACGTGAAATACTGAAAGGGTCGTAAACTGCAAGAGGTTTGGATTTTCATTAACAAATTACGATAAAAGCATAACTTCTTTGTCAATTTCTAGAATTGTATGTCTCCGTTTATTCATTGTTGTCCACTACGGTATTACATTTACCAACTTCGTCCCTAGTTCTCATTGCCACGGCTTCAAACCTGTGATGAATCATTTCTCTCCCTTTTTTTTTTCTCTCTCTGTTGCAAAATTCTCTAAGTACAATAAAAACCGTTGCTCCTGTGTTATTTGCTTACGTTGCTTACGTAAGAATCCAACCCTGAGAAAAAGGTCCCTGAGCAAATTCAGTGGGCATTTAAAGGACCCTAGGATTGAAACTTGAATATTCAACATTTTTATAGGTATAAAATCAATACTTTGCACACTTAAGGGTGTTCATGTTACAAATTACTACTAAGGTCCAGAAAAATCTGTTTTATAGTTTTGAGGGGATTATTCATAATGCGGAAAATCAAAATGTCACAACAGTTTTATTATTTCATAAGCTCTAATTGCCCAACAATCTCAGCTAGGAAGAAAATTAATAACTTTTAAAGTCATTAGTTTCTTTGCTTTGATGGACATTGAAAATACTTTAACTGCTTTTTTGTGGATATAATTTTCTTAAACCTAAACAAATTTTAAGATTGCGAAATTGAAGTCACATAAATGGAGCACATATTGGAAAAGCTCTAGAAGCATTGCACAAAATGCAATGCATGTTATGCAGCAGATAATGTATTAAAATGCAAAGTCGAGAAAAAGCAATTTTTCTACACACATGCATCTTGATCATGAGTCAGTTTATCTGTTTGTCACATTTTCCCTCATCTGTCTAGTATTCTCTCTCCTCAGATCCACATCTTTCCGCTGAATTTGGGTCTTTGAGGCCTTTTTGTCCATTTTGGTTCAGATATTGCCAAACATTTAAGCCGAAAAGGGGTTTTTAAATGTAGCACATATGGCATTTAACAAGTGCCTACTTCTTCCTAATTATATCCAATGGACCTTACGTTAAGTTCTCATGACTGCAACACCGATGGTAAATATACGCACTATTAGAATGTTATCTTACTTCAGAGAAACCTCAAGACATATCTCCTTATGGTCTCAGCCGGGGCGATAAGTTATCGTCGTCGTCGTCATCATCATCATCATCATCATCATCATCACCACCACTAGCACCTCTACTTTTTAATTTATGTTGATCGTATAACCACTTGATGACGAATCCCCTGTGTACGACACATTTGATGCCGTCTCCATTATCTTCGTCCTTGATGGATTTGCTGTCAGCTGCTATAGTGGTAAACTGGAATATTTTTCCAAATAATGCGAAACTTGTATGATAGCAGATAACACCAATTAAGTTGGCTAAGAAATTTAATGGAGGCCAATAAATGAGCTATCTGAACTGAGTTGGCCCCTATCTGAGGATGTACAATTAAACTATTTCTTAATCTTAGCACTAAAAACTGTAATTAACTAATTATCTGCTAATTTGTAAACTATCAATAACTTTACGGCTTAAAGAAACTTCTTCTACAATAACGGTGAGAAGTATAAGTTGTATGAGTCGGTGAAATGTTAATCATAAAGTTCCCTTGCGACCGCGAAGTATGTTTGACCCGAGCGCCATCTTTTGGCGCTAAAGACAGCTGATAATCGATCACAGTAAAACACATTTGTAAGACTGTAAGACACAAAAGACATGAAAGAAAATATATGGATAGAATTACACGCTCTTTCATCAACATAAGCCCTGCCTACTTCATAGTTATCCTACATCATGTTAATGTAATGTAAACCGCGCGTGACAGCCCACGAAGGGTCAAGGCCTACCGCCCAGCCGCTGCGTCCCCCACCTCTGCCCACTACAGGCGTCATTGGTGAGGTGCAGTACTGGAGGGTGGGACGTGGTCAGCGCCCCGAGCCCTCCCGGCCAGTTATGCGGTCTTCTCGACCTGGGGCCGCTACTTCTCCATCAAGTAGCTCCTCAATTGGTCCCCCCGGGACCTAACGAGGCTGAGTGCACCCCGTGCCAGAGGGGATAAAATCCCCATGCTGGTACCGGGGATCGAACCCGGGTCCTCCGCGCCACAGGCAAGCGCGCTGCCAGCTGCGCTACGGAGGCGGCCTATCCTACATCATACGTTGTCAAAATCTGACATCTTATTCGACCTAAAATACAATTTTAGTATATGAATTGCTAAATTCTAGGGATTCCTTCCCCTTTCTAATTTTCAGAAGCTTGTAAACGCCTGTTTTCCCAAGAAATTCTGACTTATAATGCACTGAATTCCAGATACTAGAGCAAATGTCTGAGTTAACTGGAACGTCAAATTGCCTTAGCTACACTGACTTACACCAATTTCTTTTCCTTAACACATAACTTGCTTGCTAATGACTTCCCTCTCCATGATAAAATTGTAACTTATGTTTGCTGTTTACATTAGGTGTACATTGATATTAAACATTCAGGTTGCGTGAACGTGGTATTCTATCTTACCCAGATACCAATTAATCGCAATTCAGTAACAATATCATTCGAAAACAGCATGAAAAGCTAAAATTGGGACTTGTAGCACAAGTCACTCATTGAAGGTTACAACACTCATTGGAATAAAATATATATTTATAACACTTCATTGTTACCATTGTTGTTTTTGCGATGCAAATGATGCAAAGTTCAAACCGTAACAGATTCGAGATCACCATTACGCATGTCGGGATATATAGTGATATTTCCACACAAATTTCAGCGAAATACGACATGATTTAATACATTTTAAAAACAAACCTCCACTTTTAACAGTCCTATCAAATATAACCGTTTTCGCCTTTTTACTTTACTTTTTTCCTTGCCATCACTCCTTTCAGTTATGTAAAAGTTATGTTCTTTCAGTCAAATAATTTTTCTCTTCTTAAACGTATCTGTATCCACACCCTAGGAACATTATTTTTAAAAGATTAGTTTGTCCTGAAAACGTCTCTCTTGGTTGCAGAAAATATTTTTTCTGCTACTTCTGCTAAGATCACTGCGTAAATGAAGAATTGACGCATTTTACAAATAGCAGGCTGAACATGAATAGTAGATTTTCTATATTAACTTCATTTTTAGAACTACTTGTACCCTTTATTTACAATATAATGAACATGATTCATATCATCAACCTGGAATTTATTCTAATAATCTTTAGCAAAAATAAGTGTTATCGGCTTATGTGTTCCTGATTACGCCTGCAACTGTGCGACTTATTAATAATTTTTTGAAAATATAAAGTCATATTGTATTCTTACAGCGGAAAGTTGTGTTTTAGGAGAAAATATTCTATTTTCTATATTTCTGAAGAATTGCCAAGAAATATCACTTTTCATTCATGCTAAATAAAATGCTCATTTGAAAAATGCAGCGCATTTTCAAGAATGCTTCCATAAATATATAACGTTTCAAAGTATTGGTAATTTTAGATTCCACTCCAAAGTATTTGTGAAGATTAATAAATAGCTGGGGAAAGAATGACATCTTTGGAATGCAAATTAAAGGGAGAATATTTTAAAGCCAAAGTTTTTTTCAAAATAACCATTTCTGAACAGTAAAAAAAATGACTTACAGCACCATGCTTGGTAAGAGTGAATGCTGGTGTATTAAAAGTCCACATACATCTGTTGAAAGCACTGAATTAGAAGACGATAAAATTAAATTTGTGTCGTCATGCTCACGATGTTTATCTTGTGCATATCATAAAAAATTGAATAATTTCAGAAATAACATATACACTTATGAAACAGCTGAATAACATGACACTATTAAAAATTGAACGCTCCTCCTACTGACCTTAAAGAAAAATGTCCTTCAAAGCTTTCAGGATCACTGTTAAAGAGAACCTTTGTTCCAAGTAATTTTATTGCGTGGAAGATTATTAGAATAACAAAGAATTATCCATATAACAAAAAGCATAGTGCTGTAATAGGTATGTTAGTCTTTCAATGACATATGCCTACTTTAGAATTAACGTGGCTCTTATTTTTATTACTATATGTGCATACTTATGCATCGCAGATATTGCAAATTAAATCCACAATGTTATGGATTGTAAATAATTTATAAAATGATAAGACTCATAGCTATGAATGCCCAGTAATAATTTAAAGCAAAGCTAATTATTACATATACCAGTAGAACAAAAAACTTACGAACCAGCTGCGCGGTGTTTCGCCTGTCCGCATCCTCAGTGCTCGCCGTCTGTTGCTGTAAAATGGAAAGGCGGGAATGAAGCCCTACAACATTTTTAAAATTGCTTTTAAAGGTTTTACTTATATGTGTATAAAATGTCTATTTTTATCTAAGCTGCAAGAAAATAGTTGTATATTTTATTGTTTCTTTAATTGTACATAATATTGCAATGTTTTCTTTCACTTTTTTCCCTTGATTTATTTGTTCTAATTATTATCTTCTGTAGCCATATTTAATATTATTTATATACGTAACAAAATTTATGGCTCCCAGTGAACTTAAAGAACATAGTTCAACCTAAATCATATTGCTCGTTTGTGAAATACCTATGTTTCGAAATGCATTATTCTCTCCCTAAACGAATTCAATATTTGCCACTTCCCAGGAATTCACAATTTTTTGTGTTAAAACCTAGTCATGTATAACACTCTTTTTTCACCATTACTTTAATTGCAAACTATGCGATAAACATTTTAAGTGATTGCAGAGAAATACGCAATATGAATAGAAATGCGAAAAATAAAAATATTTAGTCCACGTTCCTGTCGCAGACCTGAAGCAGTTTTCCAGCAAAGTTGGGAAGGTTTACGATAGAACTCTGAACCTGTGTTATATATATATATATATATATATATATATATATATATATATATATATATATATATATATGTAGATTTAGCAAGTTGTTTGCCAGAGATATCCTCTGTTGGTACAGAAAAGTGAACAAGTGACATTTCCTGGCTCACGCCATTGTTTCACCATAACATCCGGTCTAGGATAAAGTCCACTTCAGACCGTGCAGCAGAAATGTTACCGTTTTAAGCTTTGAAAGAAACGTATCAACACAACAAAAACACTTTTAACGTCAGGAACTAAAACGAGTCGTTAGAAAAAGAAAAGCCGACAAATCCTTTTCCCTCACATTTCCTTTCCCAATTGGTATAGGGCAGTTTGGTAAACAAAGATTATATCGAAATACAGTTAACCTGAGGAAGTCTAGAGGTTAATGGAGTGTGGCCCCCTTGCCCTTCGGATGGACGCCAAAGGCTGTATGTGGTCAGAAAACTGTTTCGTACATGACTGATCCATTCGAGGTAGTGGTACTTATGACTGAATGGCCTTTGGAAGGGCTTTCAGGGTAAATAAAACACATGTGCGCACAGGTATAAAAAGGAAAGGAAAAAAGGTTTCTGAAAGGTTCACATAAACAATACTAGCGGTACATGAGATTTCATTTCGCAGACACCATTTTATGAGAGAGAAAGAAGAGGTAACAGTCGTTTCCTTTCTTCTTTGTACTGACCTTGGAAAAGTGGGAAATTTATCCAAAGACCAGTTGACGTGATGACATCTTCGTATTCGTTTAATATTGATGATTATAATGCTGCTGCTGCTGCTGCTGCTGCTGATGATGATGATGATGATGGCGTTTGCAAACAGCACGCACCATGTTGCATTGACATTTGTCGCTGCTTTTTGTATTCTTCGTAATGATGTCTGTATCGCTTGAACGTAGAAGCGAAGTCTTTAAGTATCCCTATATTTGTTGTTAATATTGTTTCATTGCACAAATATTCGCTGTTAATCATTTTATTTTTGCCACATATTAGGTAGTACGCAATGAAACATTAAGTGGTTGTTGGTTTATTTCTCACTCATGATGTTTTTACCTTACCGATTGCAGACGAAAACAGATGCACACGAGTCGTTAGGATATATGCCTAGAGAAAACCACAAAATGGATTCTTTATGTTTATTGTGCCACAACTTTCTTAGTATTTACTCCTCTGTAAAGTGCAATGTTAGACCGATTTTACATCTTCAATTGACAGGCTATGTTATTCTACTTTACTTTCTCTATTACAGTAAGTAGGAAAAATGTATTTCATGCAAAAGCTCCATGCCGAGATTTCACCGGAAACACATTTTGAGGTCACTGAAGTTCCCCTCACCCAAAAAGAAAAAGCATTTTCAGAAAAAGGGCCAAGAGGAGGGAGAGAGAGAGTAAGAGAGTGTGTGTCTGTTGGTCCGCATGTTTGTGAACAATATAACTCGAAAACCCTAAGTCGGTTAAATACTAAACTTGGTATTATAGTTCAAGATACGAACTAAGGACTTTTATAAAAATACCACTCATCCCTTCACATGGAAAATCGTTTAGAAAGTTTTTATTTTTTCAAAAAGGCTCCATTGAATTTGAATTATTAGCATTGAGATATGTTCATGACAAATGAAATACAGGTTTATCTTGAATTTTCTAAAAATAGCTTCTGAAGCCTCCATTCTGAGTGATATTTATATAGTTGGTAAACGGTAAGAGATAGATTGTGTCTTTGTAGACCCTGTTACAGCGCACAATTTATTTTACACATATATTTTTATGGAGTCAGCCATTTTCGAGATATGAGATAATTATCGGTTAACCTTTTAAAATACTTATACAGTAAACTCAGAGTATCCGTCTCGGATTATTCGGTTTGCGGATTATTCGGGCATCCTGGTACATAACGAAAAAGCAAGTTAATTATTTTTCATCCACTTGAATCGCCGCGTGACAATAGAACACCATTTCCGTTTGCCTGTTCCGTGAAAATCGAAAATAAGCTCAGTTGTCTTGTGTTAATAGCGTGTAAGTGTAAATGAAGCACGTTAAAGGAAGTTTGTAATGGAGATGGTGGTGTAACAAAAAAAAAAAAAAAAAAAAAAAAAAAAAAAAAAAAAAAAAAAAAAAAAAAAAAAAAAAAATGAGCTGACATTAAAACAAAAGTTACAATTAATTGTGATGTTTGAGAAGAGGGAAACAATGCTAACCTAAGTGCTGATTACATTTTAAAATTCGGGACATTAAAACAAACAGAAAATAGAGGATTTTGTCAGGATGTGCAATTCTATTTCGAAGAGCTAGTGTCAATTTCTCTTAGAAGCAAACACACATCACAGACCACATTTAATAAATAGATAGGCCTGCATTAATACGTTAATGTGATTTAACTTAGCAGTGCAAAATTTGGATAGACCGTAGAAGAAAAAAGACATGCCTGAAAATAAGTCTCTTTTTCTAATAATTTTGTTTTTATGTACTATACATGTATAGAGGCTGCGATTTTTTTCATCTCTTCGAGCACCTTATTCCTTCATTACCCTGAATAATTGAGAGTTTATTGCGGTTCTCTCAAATGGGCAGTCGTTTCCCCCTTCTCTTGGCCGTGTAGGGAGATTGCAATTTCAAACCCATCACAAAGCTTTTAGCCCTTGAAAGATTTAACTGTCGCTTAAAGCTAAAACGTTGCGTCTAAAAGAAAACATGCAATAAGACTATTTTTGAAAATGTTTGTCTCCAATAACATGAAGTTGAAGAATAAATATTGTAAGAGTGAATAGAGATAGTCAGCTGAGTATGATACATCAAGTTCTGTTAATTATCGACTTGGCATCTTGAGGAAATAAGCTGTATCTTACTGCTTTTCTGACATAGTAATACCCATCCCTTAATGCCCACATTCCAGAGGTTGTAAACCTCCCACTTCCTTCTTGCGCTGCTAATGACATGAACACAATAGAGGATCTTAGTGAAAGGATCTGTGGTTGTCGCTTAGGTACAACTGTCTATTCAGAGTGCCTAAAAGGCAGTGGGATGAGGAAGGATTGCTTAAATTTTAATATGAAAGTATTGATACATATTTATATTCCCTTGAAGTTGATTATTATTAACTTAATTTTACGTCAGCACCTTGGCGGAGCGGTTAGAGCGTTCATCTACCACCTAGGCGGCCTGGTTTCGATCCCAAGGGCCCGCATATGGTGTTCGTGATGGACGAAGCGGCGTCAGGGTGGGTTTTCTCCGGGTTCTCGGGTTCCCCCGCCACTCATTCCACCAATTGCTTCATTATCACCTTCCCAATAATTGATTTCGCTATCATACCTGGTGCTTGGCTGTCACCCGCTTCCAGGTCTTCAGTATATCTGGCCCATAGGTTCCTGTGCTCCCAGACAGGCGTCTGGCCCTAGGCACTGGCTTGTAAGTCCTAGGGCGTGTAAGTTCTACATAAGGGGAGGGTAATAAGGCAAAAAACATGTTTGTTGTAAAGTTACATTTTGTCTTCTTAGCAGCCCTCAATCGAGGAAATTACATTAAATAATGCACATGATAAGAAGTGTCGTATTAAATAATTAATAGGTTACAGTCTAGAGAAAATAGCTTTCTGTTCTTTGCATAAACACTGACCAGGATTTTACTTTGTGGATTTACAGCCTAACCAACTTGTGGTGTGTAAATGAGAGAATAAGCAAAACAGGTACACCTACCCTAAAGTTATGTTGCCGAGCCGTGATCTCGCACCTGACATGGACGTCGTTAATGTCAGAGGACGCCCCTTGTGAGTTGCGTCACAGCTGTGATGTGTAACATGTGGGAACTGCAGCCAGACCGCGCCACCTCTGCCCTCCCTCAATAGGAAAAAAAAAGTGTTAAAGCTAAAATTTGTAGTCCTCGCAGTGCTTGTGTTTCATTACTGAGCGCGTTGGGTATTCCATAAGGGTCTTTAAAAACCATTTAGACTGGAAAATAGGTCAATTAATGGATCAGTCATCTGCAGTTATTGAAACATTTTAAAACAGTCAATACGAGAAATACTCCCACCCAGTGCAGAAAATGAAATAGACTTCAAAATGTGTAGCTAAACCCTGTAAGTAAATCACTCTTTTCTTTTACTTTCTTTGTGTATTTAGTAGACACAGAAGATATTACATTCCTCCCAAGCATTCTACTACGAGATTTCACCAGAAAAACACATATTGTATTTTCTGAATCCAACAAACCGAAATATTTTAGAAAAAGGTCAGAATAACTAAATATATTTATGCAGTAACTAAAGTTGAAAAATGAAGTAAGGTGCGTGTGTGTGTGTGTGTGTGTGTGTGTGTGTGTGTGTGTGTGTGTGTGTGTGTGTGTGTGTGCGCGCGCGCGCCTGTTACTGTGGCTGTGCCTCTGCCTGCGAACAGCATAATTCAAAAAATTTAAATAGGGAACTTCGTATACCTAACGACCCCTGTACCTAATGATCCTTTATATGGAAATGTAGTTAATTTATTTTTTGTGAACCAATAAATAAAGAAATCCATATTTGAATCTTAGATAACACTTTGACATATGTATGCAAATTTACATACAAATAAGAACAAAACTGAAGTATAAGATTTTTAATTTCATACAAAATGCTAAACTGAGAAAAAAATGTATTTAGTTATTTACTTATGTATCTATAATGTGAACATGACAGGTTTCCCGTGGTTAACGAAAAGACAGACTGCGGCGCGAATTGGAGTTACGTAGTCATAGTAGTCTGATGCATGACTAACATTATGAAACTATATCGTTTGTGTGAACTCAACGAGCAATTATTGCTTTTTGGTTGTTTAGAATATGGATATATCAGGGATTGTGGTTTTACTTCATAGGGCCATGATGAGACTAGGAGAATTACGTCACTCCAGTTTGCGCCGCAGCCTGTCGTTTACGTTAGCCACGAGGTTTCCCCAATTTCAATGTTCACTTACAATTTTATCAAGTGGGGAAAAATAAATAGATAACTAGAACATCGCGTTACCAGTGTGTGCAAACCAGTATGGTTCATATGAAGCGCACGAATAACTTGAACATGTTGCTGGACTTTTAAAAAATGGTGGGTCGGTGAAAATCTTTAGCCAAAATGATTCACAAGTGTCTACAGAATATTTATGATTTAATTCGTTTTCACCTAACAATTTAGTTCTAAGGTTGCTATGGGACTCAGGTAACAACACCGAACGACGTGATAGCATGTTATCATTTGTGTTATGCCAATTTTCTGGAAGTCCTTATTGTTCCCCTGAGGTAACAATGAATTTTCATATATAGTTCCTTGTTACAGTACGATTTTGTCAAATAAACTTATTGTGAACGAGGCTGTGAGCTTCAAAGAAAACTCCCAGCCTAACTTTGCCTGTATTGGTGTTCTTAGGAAGGTTTCGTTACCAATGTTTTGGATCTCCACATACACATGACCATCGATTAAGCCACCGATTATATACCTCGAGTAAGAATAGGGCACTGCAATTTTTCGCATAGTTACCTATTTAAAAGGGACCTTGTCCCTCTATGTCCGCTGTGTAACAACCTTTTGTCTGTCCGTCACGTGCTGCTAGTGTTCCTCTCTAGCGCACTTTTGAGATTCTCTGCAGCTGCCTGCCAGATTTGCAGAGGTCTTAGCGGACGACAAAACAGCGGTTGATAGAGTTTTTAAGTTTTTAGCGGTTTGTAATATCAATTTCAGGATTTAAAATTTGAGATATTTGTATATGCTTTTTGACATATTTATTACCTTGTTTTATATCTGGCTATTGCCATGACGTTTTTAAGGGCGCTGATGACCCAGAAGTTGAGCGCCTTCAACCCCCCCCCCCACCAAAAAAAAAATTACATAGCACAAAGTTGCATCTCATATGTTACTCAAAGATATTATTTTGTTACTCACACTGATTAGATTCCCAGAAATAACCACTCTTCATTCCAATTTTTAGGGGACAACATTTTTCGAATACCATTTGAAATAGTAATTGTTTATATATTTGATGGGGAAGTTCTCTAACTACATACATTAACTAAGAGTAATAGTTGTTTTTAGGCATTTCATCCACATACCGTCTTAAATTACAGCAAAGTGCAGTAGCTATTATGGTACATATTAATACACTACATTGCAATACTTGAAATTCATTTTGATACCTCACTAAACAATAGGTATAACTCTCTTCTCCATGGGTTTTATGTTTATTTCATCTAGACGTAGAAGTGCATTTTGTGTTATTTTAAATGTCGAACTCCACTGAGATGTCTAAATTAAGTAGAAAAACTCACATTCTAACTTTAAAATGAGTTTCGATATGATGAAAGAAGGTTTTAAATACAATTACCTTATATTATACCATTAAGAATATTTGTTATATCTTGTGCACTCTGGATTCAAGCCTCTTCATTAATTGGCACACCTCTAGGTAAACTCCCGTCAGGTTGTGTTAGATTCACTTTAGCCTAATAGCTTCAATTGCAGCAGTAATTTCGATAATAGGATGTTAGTCCTCACTTAGGACGATGTCACGCACTGCGGTCAGCTGCTCTAATTGTCAGCTAACTTAAATCCTGGTCAAGATAGTTCAAACCACCACAAGGCCATTTACATGGGAGTTTCAACTTATAGGGAAACACATAATAAAATAATTAAAATGTTATACATAAGTTATTTATAACAAATTTAAATTAGAGAATATGCTTTTTCGCAAAGCCATGACCTAAAATTACCGCCTGGTAAAATTAATGATTTTATAAAAAATAATAAGAAGATAGAGAAATAGTTGCATCAAAAACACCAGCAGAGCTTGTTGGCATAAATAGGTTACTTAAACCCTGGACATAAAGTACTTACAACTGTAAGTCGCCCTTGGGGTATTTATCTCTGATGTAAGATTCCCTTGTGGTTAACCGGGAAAACGTACGAATCAGCTGGGGAATTTAATGTCGTACTGGCAAGTTGGCCATGGTAGCTTAGTGGTTAGAGCAGTCACTCGATAAGCGGAAGACCCGTGATTCAAATCCCGGCTATGGCATGGATTTTTCAGTTTCTGATTCAACCTCTTATTTACTGTAATTTTTTTCTGCATATCTCCCTATCATTTCTTTAAAGGAATTATTAATTCCGCTCTCCACAATTTCAGTATCACGCATAAGGCTTGCAGAGATGTTTCGGGGTTTTTCCTGCACGGTAAACGAACACTAGAGTCGTAGAGTCGTAGAGTAGGCTTGAAATCCTTCCCACCCTTTCACTTTTATTCCATTTCGTTCTCATCTTTTAGGCGTTCTAAGTTTTGTGCCGTATGGTGGTGCCGGACATTTGGTGTGTATATTTGCTCAAAGAAAAGAGTTGCCACCCTCTACTATGCACTAGATTCAATGACAGGATATTCATCACCCGCTCTGAGCATTTCCAGCAGATATACTAAACGAACTGTTAAGGACTTCCGCGCAAATCTGTGGCTTGTCGGCCTGCGATCTTTAGTTTCCTGTGATTCCTTCATTTCATCCCTTCCCCTTGGGGGTGACAGCAGCAATAGATCTTATACCAGGTGGCCCACTGGAGCCGGCCCCACCATAAGTAGATAAACCTTCGTGGGTTAAAACATTTGCAGAACTCCACGGGGCAAGAGAGGTCAGTGGCGTGCGGTGTAGGGCAGTTGAGCTAGCCTGTGTAGTCCATGATAATAAACAACAGCAGTACAAACAACCGAAAAGGGCTCACTTTACTTACAGGATCTTCATTTTCCAGGGAATAAGCTCACTGCTATGTATGGTGCTATTGTCTAACATTTGAATTGTGAATTCTAAAGTGCAAGCATGAAGGCCTGTAATGTTTCATTGGCATTTCTTCGTTTCTTATGCTATTGTATTTTTATTATTATTAGTTATTGTTATTATTACTATTGTTAGTATCACATTGTTATTACTTTTATTATTTTACTCCTGTTGGTTTATTACTGTAAATTATTATTATTAAAATGATTGGCTCCAGTGGGCCACCTGGTATATCATATTCTGAAAACGGCCTGTGGATGCATTTCAAATGTGGTGCAATCAATCAAAATTAATAGTAGTTTATATGGAGACTTTCCTAAAATTTTAGATACACAGAGAAAACACTGCTCTAGAAATTTAGAGTTTTAAAAGTCTGTATATACTCATTTAAAATCAGATTGAAATCCCTTCGTGGTGAGCTAAAACCTTGCAGGCAAAAGCGTTGAAGATATGTGTCAAAAGATCTGAGACTATTAAAATCGGTAGCTGACATTAACAGCGGTTTTGAAATATTAGGCTGTAAACACTAATTTGCGTTAACAATCAACTTTCGCATTCTATGAAGAATTTTGAGATATAATATATTAATTATATTTCAATTGTATTCATGGTCATTTTAAGCAATCAGAGTGCGCGAATTCCACAGCACGTCGTTTCAAGTTATCTAACAAATCCATGCCTTACAGTTGCTTGTGGAGGTTTTAAGTGGTAATGGTAAAGGAAAGAAATAGCTAATTCTAGAGCCCTTTTTATAAACAAGAAAGTGTAACGTACTTGGTGTGTCAGGTGATAGCATTCGCACATACTGATTGGCTGACCTTCTTCAACTATAAGAAGCGTACAACGTGATCCTGGAGAATTAGTATGCAAATGTATACTCTTGTCAGTGTAGCATTTTAAATTTATTTTCATACACAGTTCACTTAGTTTGAAAATGATTTAGTATTTAGGATGGCCTAAATGGGGAACTTCAAAAAGTGTATCTTTTGGGACTATTTCCATAAATATTCAGGCCCTAATGACCCAGTTGTCGACGGGCACTTGAACACAACTCACTCACTCACTCACTCCATAAATATTCACACTATTCACATTTCTTATTTTGAACTCCCATCTTTCTTACTTTTTTCATTTTCTCTACTTGCTGTTATGATATTTGTCATTCGTTTCTCTTTATTTCGTTTCTTTGTTCCCGTTGTTTCTCCCTTTTCCTTACCTTCTAATTTGTTTTTTTAGCCCTTGTTTAACCTCTCGTTTCTTTCTGTGGCTGTAAAAGTACTACTTAAATGTTGGCAAGTTAGAGGTTTCTTGCTTCCACAATTATGACAAAAGCACACATTCCAGAAAATGAGCTTTATTTAACAAACGAGTCTAGCCGTATTTAACTCAAGGTTGCGGTATAAATCTTGTCGCTTTGTTTGTCCCAGCGTACTGCACATTTATGTACATTTTCATAGCAGACGTTAGAGTAAGAATTAAATCATAAAGTTAGCTAACACAGCAGACATCAAGCTGCACCACTGTCCTACAAAAAATAAAAGCTTACACAAGGGTGCATTAAGAACAAAAGCGATTACTTAAGAGCTCCGTAATAAAGATATGTAAGGAACTTAAAATTTTCTCGCATAAAGGGGTTAGAAAAAGAGTTTACAGTAGATGTATGTTTCCTTTTTTGGATAATGGCCCAAACCACGATGTCTTCTTTCTTGTTTGTCTGTGATACTGGTCTAGTAATGCAATGCAGGTCTTGCTTGTGTACTTATGCTTTGAATTACGTCTGTGCACTCATTAAACTGGATGTGGGTCCGTAACTTTCGAATGTAACGCACTGTAAACTTCTATACTGCCTCTGCAATGTTTCATACTTGTTTACGGCGTGGGGCAGGTCTGTTAGTTACGTATTCTGTCCACCCTTCTGATGAAGGTTAGACTAACATATATATATGAAAGAGGAAAGCTCTCTGCATAATAATGTTATAGTGTCACAAACAACGCTGTAGAAAGCAAAAGTTGCTCCAGTTTTATCTACAAATCCATAATAACACTACATATGTTTGTTTTCTTGCAACTAATTTTTATTAATGTTTCACACCCGTTTTTAATGTCTACCACACCAATGGTGATACACCAAATGGAATGATAATTGGAAAAGGAAGTTTGGGAAGATGGCGTTGCGGGCTTAAATTCAGACTACCTTCCCGAAATTTCCAAGGTATGAGAACTGAGGAAATCCTTGACAAACTCTTAGGGCCAGGAACGTGCATTTCAGTTGTTCCCCAACTTTTCAACATTGCTCTTTCGCAAAGTATTCTAGTGTCATATAAAACCCTTAAAATATATTCTTAGTTTTCTTTATATGAGTAATCGATGAAAATATTTTAATTTATAATTCTATGGATCCATTAAGGTCATTAACTTATATTTATTTCTAAAAATCTGTTTTTATAGTTGACCCTATTTAGTATTAGTTTTCATTTCCTTGTACTCAGAAATTTTCCCTTTTCAGTTTTCTGTTCATTCTTCTTTTAAAGATTAGAAGGCAGTTTGTTCTTACAAGGATATAATAAACTTCAGCACGACAGGCCTTGCGGGCCGAGGCCTACCGCACGTCCACTGTATCCCCCACCTCTGCCCACTACAGGCGTGTGGGGTGCAGAATTGGAGGGTGGGACGTGTTCAGCGCCCTGGTGCCTCCCGGCTGGCTATGTGGTCATCGCGACCTGGGACCGGTACTTCTTTATTCAAGTAGCCCCCCTAGTGTCCCCCCAGGGACCTAAGGAGGCTCAGTGTATCTCGCACCAGACCTCCCAGAAGGGGAAAATTCCCACGCCGGTACCAGGGATCGAACACGGCTACTCTGCACCCGAGGCAGGTGCACTACCACCTGCGCTAGGAGGCACAGAGTATATAAAATAATATATTACTTTCTTCAACTTTTCTCTCCTGAACCATTGTAACTTGGTATATATGGCAGGAATACACTGTTGACATTTCTATTATTCCTTACGATGTACAAAATCTTTCGAGTTATCACGAGCCATGTTGAGTGCTAAGAACTTCCTGCACAATGTTAGTATGTTAGCTGAAGTGAGCCAAAGAACTAGGGTTGAAGTTGGCTTTATCATGGAGATAGCTACGCAAAGTAGATCGTCATAAGACAACAGAATTCAAACAGCTAAAAATCCTAATTAGTAATGAATAAGAATGTACCGTATACGGAGTAATATTTTAGGCTATAAAACGGTTGTTTTAAGAAATGCTCTAAAATTACGTGTAGATATAGTTCCATTTCAGGTTATTCAGCCCAAATAATTACTTATTTAAATAGAACGTGAATTCAGGAATGAAAAGGACGAAGGAAATTTAATAAAGCTTAATTGTATTTTCAGCTTCAATATTTCATCACCTACGACTCTCTGATATTTAGTGGAGTGTTCATCGCTTTCACTAATTCTTACATCTCCTTCTATTGTTTGGCAGGCTAAAACCATTTAAATTTGAGCAAAGAATGGTAATTCAGTTGAAAGAACACCTGGTTTATTCTTAGAAATTTCCTGAATGTAATTAAGTAAATTTACTAAATTAAGTTTTCAATTATGTTCTATTGTCTACCGCACAATAATGTTTTATATAAGTCCTCTTCATTCTGAATGACTTGTATAACTAGCAAACTGTACAAGAGATAAGAAAAGCTTCATCATCATTAAGGATCGAACTTTGATACACGGAACAAAAGGTTGTGGAATATAGACTATAGGAAATGGAAGGGTCAGTCTGTCGCATGATCACAACATACAGGAAGCCAGATACAATCGACGCGACAGGTTTATGCATAACTCATATTCAATATTGTCAGCATTTGCAGTAAAATATTCACTCCCAAATTCTTGCACAAGTTCACCAATACGTGAATATTTCGTTGTTGTGCTTGAGGCATTTTAATTTGTGAACACGTTCGAAAGGCACTATGCAATGTAGGCAGTGAGCCCAATTGTGTTTTATAATGTCACTGTATCGCGCAATGACGTCACGCTCTGCCATTCATACCCCTATAGCTGTACAAACGTTCGAACCCTAGTAATCATCATCGTCGTCTTCATGGTTTAGTTCTATTTGGCATGTTTCGCTCTGAAATATTGTGAATTAATCTTTCAATCTCTTCGTTGATCATCCTCCATATTTTCTCTTATTGACCTATAATTTAATAGCTGTTTTGGAATCTAGTGGTCTTTCAATCTTTGTACATGCTGAAGGTGTTTATCTGATGTTCCTTTAGCATTTCATTCAAGCTGTACCTATTTAGTTATGTTATAACGTCTTAATTTTATTTATATCAAAATAAAATAGCTTGCCTTCATTCCTTAGAAATCGTATCTCTAAAACTTCTATGTTTTGGCTTCTCTTCCTGATAGCGATCAACATTTACATCTGTAAAAAATAAATTAATACTTTAGCGCCCTTCCTTGTTTTTTTAAGTGTTCTTCAATTATGCGTGTATAAACATTAAATTGTATGCTAATTATTATTTATTTATGCCAACAAGCTTACTGCTGGTAAAAGCTTGCCGGGAAAAGTACGAATCAGCTGGGGAATTTAATGTGGTACTGGCAAGTTGGCCATGGTAGGTTATTGGTTAAAGCAGCCGCTCGATAAGCGGAAGACCCGTGGTTCAAATCTGGACTATGGCATTGAATGTTTCAGTCCTGATTCCGCCCCTTAAGCATTAAATTGCATCTTCTTTTTAATCTCATTCTGTTTGAAATTGCCAAAGTTTCAGCCTAAATAGTTAAAATGTTTTATTTGATCGATTATGTTTATTGTCGTCTTTGTTCTCAGAGTTTCCCTTTAAAGGCTTATATGTTCGCTTTAGGAATAGATATATTTAAGTTGTATATGCAAGGACTACCTTGTTTAGTTGCTATAAAAATATTGTGGAGGATTCTATGATGCAATTAATACAGCTTGGTCGCCTGTGAGCAGCAGCGTCATTAAATTATAAGTTTCATAGGAACAAATTTGCGCCTGCCATAGTGTTATAACATGGCCAACATATCTATTAAAAGTACAACAGATAAAGAACATACTTGTCTCATTCATTGATATGTTAAGACTTCATTTGTGCTAATTTTATATCTACCGTTCTAAAATCTGTATCTGTATTTATACTTTGTATAGACATAATTAATAAACCTACGAAAGCTATAAACCAGGGTTGACTATACTCTTTGGGTTTCTCTATCAATTGGATCATAGTGAAAATACAGTCTATAGTTCATAGCCTTTTTCTAAAGTCACTCGGATGTTCTTGTAGTAATACTTCAGGTATTTCCTTAGTTCTACTAACATAGGATTTTTGGGAAGGTGACACATCCGGTTTTTAAGGTAAGTTTTGCAAATACTCTAGGTGCTCACAACAATACTCGCTTCACTAGCTTCCCACGCACTGCTGCATCATAAAGCACACAATTACACACTTGTTCTACAAACCTTTTGTTCTAATACAAGTTCGGAAGGAGTCTCATTAGATTTCTTGATAGTTTAATATCTGGAAGGAACAATTCAGCGTTGTTGCCACAGTAACAGATGAGCGACGGGAGTAAACCACTCAGATCTTTAAAGGGGAACAAAACACAAATGTAGGTTTCTTACTAAATGAAGGCTATACATTTTAAAATGCAATAGTAAGATTGTTTTTATTGCGCAATACCGTTATTGCTGTGTAAGTGAAATAATAAGCACCTCGTAAGTCATCAACTCCATCCGCGCGCTACAGGTACGTGGAGCTTCAAAAGTTGGTTACTGCACCTTGTACCCAAATACGTTTTGATAAATGTTTCTTGTTGGTGTTTAAATTCAAGTGTAGCGTACTTTATGGCGGTGTATTGGTGGTAGTATTAATGAGTCAGTTTAGTAGCATACAAACAATGTATTATTGTGAAAAATGAAATACTTTATTGTTGTGCATACGGCTGTAATGTGAGAAGCGAAACGGAACCTCATTTTCACTCGTTTCCAAACAGAGACAAATATCCAAAAAGATATAGGATATGGGTAGAATTTTGCAAAAGAAAATATTTTTTGTCTGTTCCCAGTACCTGCTTATGTTCCTTCCAGTTTAAGGACGCAGATTACGAACAGACACAGTTATTAAACACGCAGCCTATAATTAATGAAAATTTCAGACGGCCTTTATTAAAACCTGGAACTATTCCTACCGTAAGGAGAAATGAAGATACTTTCAAGATATAAAGTTCTAGTAAAACAATTAAACCTTCGCCATCTTCATCCAAGATCAAACGACAAAGAACAAAACGATATGAGGCTAGGAATTGTAAACGCAATATTTTTTAGCTATGTGATAGTGTTACTTGAAATAAGACACAGCGAAGGAGATGATAAAAGTAGTGAGAGAATTAAAAATGGAAGGTGGTGGAAAAAATTCAGAAGTAAAATGTGAATTAGGTACTGGAATCATAAAGAGATGCATATTATTGGAACCTGAAAATATATGCGAAACAAGCAATGACAAGGAGGATCATAATAAGCTGAGTGAAATTTTCTACCAACCCGATACTGAAGATTTTGAAGATGTGGCAACGGGGAACGAAGAAGAATATGATGGTGGTGGTGGTGGCGGTGGCAGCGGCGGCGGCGGCGGCGGCGGCGGTGGTGGTGGTCATGATTTTACCGTACTTGGGAATGAAGCTACAACGGAATATTTCACTGTTGCTTGTACATCTTTACTTTTATTTTTCAAGATATGTATTTTATGTAGAAATGAAGTCAAAACAATTTCTCATTACATGAAACGGACAATGCTGTGTGTTAAAACTTTGTGTTATTGCGATAATTAATTGACCTTGAACTCACAAAATTTATCAAGAAAGAAACTGGAAGGAAATACATTAATAGCAAGTTTGTTATTACCTGGTATATTCATTCAATTTAAGTCTTGCAAATCATTGTTTTTGGCAATGTTTTCAAGGCCTACATTCGATTAAACCATTCGAAGCATGGCAGCACCAGTTATTAAAATCCGAACAACACCCGCTTTCCTCATTGGTACACATTCCTTACAGTTACAATGGATGGGACCAGCATGGTTTTCGGTGTTCACATTAGCTGTCTCGTATCGCTATCACAACGGTTTAAATCCTCAAAATCGCACATTTTTGGTTCAGAGAGATAATGATGGATACCACATTCACTCATTTTCAAAGCAGGGTAGGTATTAACCTGTTAGTAATTTAAAACACCACATCCTGTCTGAGTTCAGTTGACATAAGAACTACTCACCTTGATCTGTATTGCTGATATCTATATCGATGACAAATCAACTAATGTGTCGGATTAAATATTCATTTTTGTTTCGTTCTCCTTTAAGTAAACCACGCATAAGCTTGCGAGTACTTTCTTTAGCATTTGTTGAATTTGATGAAACTGGGGAAATGCTGAAAGTGAAATCTACGCCTCCAATGTCTTTGGGAAAGCGTTGTCAAATTACACATGAGAGCGATTCTGTTGGTTTTAATTGTTTCTTTTGTCGTACAAACTACAAACGATATGTCAGCTCTAGTGCAAATGTATAAGAGTATAGAACTATTGAAAGTGAGAAATCATATGGTAAATATTAAAGATACTTCGAAGTCCCGTTTGCATCCAATGTTGCACACAGAAGAAAAGTACTATTCCACATAGAGTTATGGTCAAGAAAACCAATAGTGGCAAGGTATGATTATCGAGACTGCTGCTTGTGGTATACTCTTCGACTGATGACGGTAATGTTGCGTTGTGTATCATCAATGAAAGCTGAACTCCTCCAAAAGCCGTGGGAGACATGTTTACCGATAAAAATTTGACCTTCTCAAATCTTGTCTTCAGGTTATGTTGGCGCATGAATGTGCCCATCGTTTTGCATGTCAGTGTTTAAGCTTTTTAATTTATGAACTGCTGCCGGCCTTCGAAACTACGAGATAACTCAAGTACCCCTTTTAGATGTCGTATCATTTGTACCTGCTCAGCCAAGGGCTTCAGATAACTTGCCATGTGGCTCAACTAGGCATTGTATATCATGACCATTTGAAACTGAGTTCAAAATTTGGAGAAAGAAAGAAAGAAAAAGAAAGGGAGATAGAGAGAGAAAGGACGGGAGGAATAGAGAGAGAGAAAGAAAGATAGAAAGATGGAAAAAGAAAGAAAATGAAAGAGAATGAAAGAAAGAGAAAGAATAAAAGAAGAGAGATAAGGAATATCATTTCCGAAATCGTTCACTCCTTAAAAAAAGTATATTTATTTGATATAAATTGTTTTAACAAGATCTACATTTTTTGTCCATTATGATTTTGTCTATCTTTTTCGCTTATTCAACAGTCATCGAGAATCAAAAGGATTTCTGAAGATATTCCCAGAAAATTTAAGATATATATTTCATTTGTTATGGCAATATCTTAAACATATGGTATGTTAATCAAAATTGTTTGAGCCATTTTCGATAACATAAAAATTTAGAAAAATGGTCCATGTAAACTTTGTTTGCGATGTATCCTTGTTCTTTTTTTCTTTTTCTTTCTTCCTCTTTTTTGTGAAAAGCTTCTTGTCGAATTCTTGGAAGTTTGGTATTTCACCAACTTTCTATTTCTTTGTTTGCTGTTCACACTCAAGCACAAACACGTGGACGTTTTTCTAAAAAGAATTTTGTTGAACACAGGGGAACTCAAAACGCGTGCTTCTAATGAATTCTCGGTGTGGAATTTGGGTGCTGAATGCAATACCGCTTCTATCTATTAGTTTTACGTTAGAGAGAGAGACAGAGAGAGAGAGAGAGAGAGAGAGAGAGAGAGAGAGAGAGAGAGAGAGAGAGAGAGAGAGAGGGAGCAAAAATTGCAGGAAATAGAAGTTGTAAAACTAGCAGACAGCGGCTCTGATTAGTCCAAAATGTTTCCATCTATACTGATCAATTCATATTTGAATGAAATACTCTTTATGAGCTATCTAGGGACGTATCGATTTCACTATTTAAATCACGAATAAATTTGTTTCAATTAACATTTAATTAGATTGTTTAAGGAATAATGTACATCAAAGTGGTATTTTCAAATGAATTATCTATAGAAATGACTGTTGGACAAAAGGGATGGATAACGATAAAGATAAACTTTATTGTTTTAAATGCAGCGGTTCCTTAGACTTTATATATACACATAATATTAATGCAGAGATAATAATGCACTATTGATCAATCGACCCGAGTTCGATCCCAGGCAACCGCATGTGGGATTCGTGGTGGACAAACCGGCGCTGGGCGGGTTTGCTCCGGGTTCTCCGGTTTCCCCCGCCATCTCACTCCACCGGTGCTCCATCTTCATTCCATCTATCATCAGTGTCACCGTCTGTGGTGCCGTAGTAGTAAACGTGGGCGTTAAACACTACAAAAAAGGAATTGATCAATGTCGTCTGTTTTTAAGCACAAAAAATAGCATTGGAACCAGATAATATTTTCCTAATAATTATATGTGGATAGGATTGTCACAAAACACTAAAATGTAAACTGACCTCTGCAGTTAAAGCTACATCTGAAACTGGATAGTCCTTCCAACTGCTGTTACATTACGTGCAACCAGAAGCATAAGTCTAGCTTCAGGTATAGCTGTGCGCCTTACAATTATTATTTACTGATGTAGTGAATTGTTACTTCCTGCCAGGGACCATGAGCTGGTGAACAAACTCTACCTATGAACATGTACATCCAAATGAAGAATACAGCGTAATGACTGTGATGGTGTGTTGCTGCAATTTTCGAATCAAACAAAATACACGTTGCAGAAAAAACAGCACTTGCTTGATTCAAAACGTATTTTCCTTACAATATAGATTGCTTTATGACGTAAAGTAATAATATCAATAATAATGATAATGATAATGATAATGATAATGTTACTGATAATAATAATAATAATAATAATAATAATAATAATAATAATAATAATAATAATAATAATAATAATAATAATAATAATAATAATAATGATAATGATAATGATAATGATAATGATAATGATAATGATAATGATAATGATGATAATAATAACAGCAACAACAGCAATAGAAATAGCAACAGCAATAGGAACAGGAGGAGGAGGAGGAAGAAGAACTATAACTACTATTATGACTACTATCACTGGTATCACTATTAACTAAAGAGTTTACTTTCTCTACTATATAAAGTAGAGGAAGTATTGTATTCTACCCAAAAATTCGATGTCGAGATTTCACCGGAAATGTATGTTTTGAGACACCCTAAATCCCTCCCCCCCCCCCCCCCCCACAAAAATATGTTTACAAAAAGCTCCGTGTTTGCCTGTGTGTTTGTCAGTCTGGACAACATAACTCAAAAACCAAAAGTCGATTAAAAACCTCTAAGTTTAATGTCTTTCAAGGATCGAAGAAGAAAGTTGCTCCACCCTAAACTACCTTTTACATGGAAGAGTTTTCGAAAATTTTGATTTTCTTGAAAATGGCTCGAACGATTTTGATTAAAATGTTTCAGATATTTTTATGACAAATGAAATGTATCTCTTGTATTTTCTGGTTATAGTCCCTGTAGTTTTAATTACTCCTGATGACATTTGCATAACTGGTAAACCGTAAGAGATAGGCCAAATCTTACTGTACAAAAAATGTAGACCTTACTAAAATACACAGTTTATGTTCCAATAATTTTTTAGCACAGTGAATTATTTCGAAGATCTGCCTTGTTATTTGTGCGAGTTTTTGAGAACTTATACTTTTGTCAAATGGAACATCGTTATTGAATTTTTATACGTTAACCGTGCAAAGAGAACGGAATTTGAAAGCTTTAAAAGATTTGATTATCTCCCAAAGTCTACTATATTCCCATATTTCCTCTGTACCTACAAAGAAATAAGCAATAACATAATTTGTGCAAATGTTTATCTGAAGTAACACAAAGAAGATGTAGGAATAAGAGTTCGTGAGAGTAGTAAGAGAGTAGAGAAAGTCATGTGAGTGCAACAGATACGATTTTTTATTATATACATATTATAATCAAAATTATCATTTCACTTCCTTAAACTTTGACAAAATAAAATACGCATGCATGACGTTTGCTCACCTTAATTTGAAAGAAAATTTTGCCTTTTTACTCATTCTTTTGAGGTAATGCGTCTATGAAAGTTGACCAAAAGTTGTTAATAATTAAAAAATAAGAGTTTTAATAATACAAATTCTACTTGTGCACATAAGAGTAACCGAAGCCGACAGACGCGTCGTTATTTATAGACGCGCCCAACATCAAACCTTGTTTTGTAGTAAAAATGTATTCAATATTTCTCCATACTAAGAATTCTTCACATGCTGCAAGAATTTATTTCAAAACTGTTTACCGCTCTCAAAAATATGTTGAAGGTCATAATCATATACTTTTGAAGTTGATAAATAATTTACTAGCCTTTAAAGCTTGAAGAGTTTTATAGAGTGCAAGAAGTAGGTAATCACTTTTCAACAATAATTACGGTTTAATATGAAAGATATGTTGTAAATTAATTTACTGAAGTCTTCTTTTTTATGAAATAGTTTGAAAAACAGATCATGCGGAGTATTTGTATTAGAACAACGAATTTCTTTAAAAATGAATATTTAAGCAACTATTCAAGCTAGAAGTTTGAAAACCGAAAAAATTACTTTAATTTCGTAATAAGAAATTTATGCCAGTTCACGTAAGTATCTTGAGTACTATGTATTTTTCTAATTTCAAAGATGATTTACTTTAATATCAAGTGTAAAGGAAAGTAACGCTCACCCATAAAATATTTACAAATGTTTAAAAGAGCCAAAGTAAGTACATAACATTTTGGGTGCGCATTTATGCGACACAAAATGCAACACAAATCAGCCCACCTAGAATTCACTGGTATGCTATATATGCAGTTTAACTTTGACCACTCCTGAGATAGAATTCTCAGTACATAAAATTTATGACACACCTGCATCACCTATGACGGGAAGTCATATATACTCCTGACAGAAAGAACTCTTCTCATGGGGGTTCCCGGAAGACCACCACAGTACCATGAGAATTTTGCCCCCACAAGGTTTCTGAAGACGATTTGTAAAACAAGTGATATATGCAACACTAAGACTGAATGTAGAATCAGTTTATGGTTTGACCTACAGAAAAAATATGTACATATCGGAGTGAAAATCAGGAAAAGGACAAAGACCCAAAATCTGCTTTACGTACAAAAGCAGCAGTGACAACTTTGTAAGAGAAACTCACATCCCTATGTTATACATGCATCCAACAAGAGTATGTGACTGGGATGCAGATATCACGTTGCTAAGCCCTACGGAAGCAACGAACCACTCTGTGAGGGTCTGGATGCAGTCGGAATGCGTCCCAGCGGTGCTTTCTGGAACGGCTTCCTTGGGTGGTATGCAACGCACACAAACATCCTTGTGCTTGTTGACTGGGTGAGGAAGGGAAAAGAAAGGCACTCCGGAATCGATAGGCTGCTTATCGATTCAAGTCTTCTTTGTGGATATCGAGAAGGGACGCGGCATCCAATACTGCAGTTACTGGTGTGCAGTCATGGATTAATATTAGGTGCAAGGGTATGGGGAATGTGAGTCACGAATTAGATATCATCAGACAATTCAAGTGAAAAACGAAGATAAAATGTTGCGAATGATGTTTATTAAATAACTTCTCGTTGAATAATGCATTACAAGAAGAGTGTCACTTTCACTACGTGTATTGCTCATCACTTCTCTAGACACCCTTCTTCTTTGACATCTAACGCTGAACTGCCTGTACAAACAAGATCATTACTATGTGTTTTGGGTATAAATGAGGATTTTAATCTTTAATGGAGTGAAAAATTCCGGTATATTTAATACTATTTAAAGCTGCTTTTCCATAATTTATTATATTAGTATACATAAACGCTAGGGGAAATTAATTGCTGAGGTGTTCCTTGGAGCTGGGTGTTTTCTGAGGATGACATAAAATATGAAGAGAAAAGAATCTTATCCAGGTGCCTCATACTTACAGAGTTACAGACTCGAGTTCTCCTCTATGCTTTCAAGGTACAGAATCCTACCTCTGAAGAATATTCCTAAGGGAGTTTTAACTTTTCAACGGAGTTTAGCTTTGATGATGACCATCTCAGACGCTATCAAAAGCTGGGACTATTGATCTCTTTTATGTTTATGTACAAAGGTGTATGATAAATCCACGTTAAGTGCATTGTTATTCCTTTCTCAATAGAAAAACCTGCATCTAGCCTTACTTTTACATAGAACAACATGATAACAGTCATTTTTGTGCTACGACTTACAGCTGTAAAACTTTGTTTTAGTAAATATATTTCTCTTCACGAGAGTCTGTTCCTCGAGTACACGCGTGTACGCAGCAGAGTTGCGCGGAGCTCGGCTGTAAAGGGAGGGCAACAAAGGTCATAGCAACCTCACTCATTCCGCATCGCAGGTCTCCACCAGTACCCACCGGGCCATGACGGCAGCTTAACCCACAGCACAGCTGTGCGGCGTGTTGCTGGTTTACTCACGCAAGGCGGCGAGTGCGCCGTTACACACTGGTGAGCAACTCAGGTGGAACACATTAACTTACATCCCCTCGGAATTACAACCCAGTGCCTAGAGTCCGACGCCTATCGGGGAGCACCGGAACCTATGGACCGGACAGAGTGAATACCTGGAAGCGGATGATCGACCAAGCACCAGGTATGATAGTGAGGAGGGAGATGATATGAAATGCAGGCGAAATGAATGGATGGAAAGGTGCTGATGGAACAATTGGTGGAATTAATGACGGGAGAAACCGGAGAACCCGCAGAATACCCACCCAGACGCCACTTCGTCTACCATGATTACCACACACCGCCAATTTCAGACGTTCAAACAAACAAAATATAACTTCTCTCAACTTCCTAGCCCTAATAATAATGAATTGTTCACAAAAACAAAACTGACAACGCTGATTCTTCAAGGATGAATTTTGTCTTCCTTTGTTAGTGTGTTGCTTAATAACCTGAGGTCACATTTCAATTAAATTTGTCGTCTTTGCATGATTTTCTTGTTTAGAAACAAAACATTTGGAATAATACCGAAACATACCATTAGACTATGATATTTGATTAGAGTTATAATGTAGATCTTCAACATAGGCCCTGACTCTGGTACTGATTGTTAGGGGTTCACCTAGTCCAGTAACATAAGAGTAGCTCTCAAAGCTTGTATCACGTAACACACTCAGAAGTTCTCGTATTTCATTTACAAACTTCGATCTTGTAAAACGAATAGCAAACATGTTATCAGCAGGTATATTCTGCAAAATTTGCTGAACTAGAAGAGATTTGGCGATTTAGTTAGTTGAGATAAGCGTTTGCAGAAATTATCTTATGGGCTATTTTCCTGTAGGTGCAACGGAAATAAGGAAATATAGTAGGCCTTGAACAATGGTCTAATTTTTTGAAGGTTTCAAATTCCGTTCTCTTTGCACGGCTAACATATAAAAAATGAATACCAATGTTCCATTAGACGAAAGTTTTGCAAAATTCACGCCAGTAACGAGGAATATCTCCAAAATGGTTCGCAATACCAAAAAAAAAGAAAAAAGCAAGATCTAAATTTTTTGTATAGTAAGATTTTGTGTACCTCACGATTTACCAGCTATGCAAAATTGATCCAGAGCAAACAGGAGTACATAGGCCATAGCCAGAAAATTCAAAATATACATTTCATTTGTCATAAAGAATACCTTAAACATATGGTATTTTAATAAAAATCGTTAGAGCCATTTTCGAGAAGATAAGTTTCGAAAGATTTTCCATGCAAAGGGTAATTTAAGGTGGAGGAATTTTCTTCAAAACCTTGCTGCTGCATCCTTGCATCGAATTTTTGGGTGGAATACAATACTTCCGCTCCTCACTATATGTGGTAGAGAAAGCAAAAAATCAGTTAATTATAAACCACGAGGAAAAGGAAACGTAGGTCATCCAAAATTAAAATGAAGTGAACAGTTTTAATGTAGACGTAATGGCCCGTAGGCTCAAACGGCGTGGATGATGATCGTTTAAATCAGTCATCCATGACTATAGTTTTATAGTGCGTTATGCAAAGTGAGCATAATGATATTAATTAAGATGCGGGTATATTTTATGAAAACTGCGTACGCCCGTTGCATAATATTCATACAAGGATTTTAAGTTTCATTATACTGCAATTTATTACGACTCTACTTTAAAACATTTATAAAACGTTTTTAATATTCTTGCTCCATGTTAACGTCAGTGTTGTAAGTTTTTCCGAACTCAAACATATAAAAAAGCAATCAAAACTGATGTTAAATAAAAAGTAAATAAATTTAAGTCAGAATCAAGAAAAATTGTACATGTTAACATACTTATATATAAAATCTTCAATATTTCTTAAACATTACAGCAAAACCTCCTCTACCATACTCAACATTAAATCCCGAAATTCATGTACGTATTTGTTATTCGATTGTGCATATGAGAGTCGATAGCTGCACCTTCAGTCTTTATTAAATTGGCCTTGGCACAATGATACAGAGAGAATATATGTGAAACCGAAATTATAATTTGAATATATGTAATTGATAATAGAAAGAAACAAAAGGAGATTCTAATCGATAGTTATGGGGAAGACGTAATAAAGCTGAATAGATTAAAGTCTCAAGAATGGAAGCCTAGGCAGATTTAAATGAGTGATAAGGTTACAATTGTTGTATGTATGAAGCCCGAGCGATTCCCCGGGCTGATTCGTATCTTACCATGACGTGCTCTAAAGTTGGCCAATGGAAATCGCTTCCTTCGTGCCGCCCACGCAAAACAAATGCAACGAAAGACACACTCGTCTTGAATAGAGCTGAGAGTACACGTGCAATTTGTGATTTGTACGTAAGCTGGCGCGTATACATTTTTCGGTGGTTGCTAGAGGGCGGCAAAGCTCAAATATTATAACGTTGCAGTTGAAGTTACAAAGTTACATTCTATTTAAATATCGTCGGCAGTTCTCTACAAATCTGGAAATTTGCAAATAAAGTTAAATGTTAATTCTTCGTTTGGTACCATTCCTACCACAACTCACGCACACCCTGCAGATTAGGACCTCCTGCTAGAGCTAGTCCGGGCACCAAACACAGGATAGATGTCCTGGCGACGAGATCTTATAGATCTTAAAGGCGACGTCTTCGACTAAGAGGAACGTTTGCGTTATATGTTATAACTATAGGCCGGAGAGATGTGCGCTCACATGCAATACAGGTTAGCTGGATGCAGAGTATGAATGACGTCAGAAGTACAGCATGGCCATCAAATGTGCAAGCAACTGCCACTAGAAGTAAGGGTCGAAAACATCGTAACGTAGTACTCTGGAAACTAGTGAAGCATTGCCTTGCAAGTGTATGCAGACTGTTTTGCTTCTTCTCGCAGTGAGCTGCAGACGTGGAGTGATGGTGTTCTTTTGTGTTCATATTGTAGGTTGTCTGTAGTAGTGAGGCGGTTATCATGGCCAGGCTGTATCTACCTGCAGTTGTTTGTATGCGTGAGCGATAACATTAAAGAACATATGCAGTATACCTATGAAAAAACGCACGCGCCTCCGGTCTTTAGTTATAATCTGTACAAAAGTAGACTTTTATATACTAGAAGAGAAATTGAATTTATTAGAATGTTATTTACAATATTAACACTGATTATTAAACAAACAATTTAGCTCTATGTTATACGGGGATCGACAGCTTCGCTTTCAGCTACGTGGGAATCTGTGAGACGGCGGTGTATTTGCTACACGTGGATTTTTTGATTGGTGGTTAGCAATGGCGCTATCAACAGGTGCATCTTTATTTCTTGAGTTAGCAGTGTTATGAACTGGTACCCTTGATTGGTGGATTAGCAGTGCCCTATGAATTGGTACACCATTGATTGATGGAGAGCTGTGTGGGTATAAACTAAATCTCTACCACAACAGCCCAGGCGTCATTGGTGGGGTGCAGTACTGGAGGGTAGAACGTGGTCAGCGCCCCAAGCCCTTCCGGCCAGTTATACGGCCTTCCCGACCTGGGGCCGCTACTTCTCCATCAAGTAGCTCCTCAATTGGTCCCCCCGGGACCTAACGAGACTGAGTGGACCCCATGCCAGACATCCCAGAAGGGATAAAATCCCCATGCTGGTACCGGGGATCAAATCCGGGGGTGGTAGTGTGGTTATGAAGAAGTGGATATAATGATATAATGAGGTCCTTGGCGTATAAGCACTGCATTATGGCATAGTCGAATATAAACAGTCACAAAAAGCCTTCATTTCTTTGGATCCACCTCATTTAATCACCGACTTTGCTTTAGGCAAAGTTTTACGTAATTTGCGTACACATTACTTAACGTATCTCCTCCTGCACATACAAGAGTCTTAAACATACACAATACCTTATATACCCTGTTGTATTGTTAAGAAAAAATGTTATCCACATAAACGAAGAATGTGGGTAACGCCGTTAATGAAGAGAATATGGTCTCCATTATATCTATCAAATCACCGTAAAGTGCCCTTATTTAAAGTTCAGTAAAATTAATCTGTAGGAGTTAGTCTTCCCCTCTCTTTCCTTTCTCGCTTTACATTTTCTTCCATTTCGAAGTCCTAACAAAAGCTACTTTAATTAGCAGGTACCTCTTTCTACAGGAAGGAGAGGAAACTAAATTAATTCAAGACTGTTGACTGAATAAAACAGTGATAGAAACTTTCCGGGAAAACGTTGCTCTAAGGCCAAACCCTATTGATCTGGCACACAGTACTGGAAAGATCTCTGAAAACTATAATAGATATTTTAGAAATTGTTGTTGTCATGTTCTTTCTAATGTATTGTACGTATATATGACTCTCTTCGTTTAATCATATTCATGTTGCTTTTCTTTCTTCTTAATAATTTAACTTGCTCCATCATGTTCTGATGACTGAAGGGACATCAATTTCCATAAAAATGATCTCATGATAAATAAGTGTTACAGTACACGAAGTAAATATGTAATTGGATCTTCATTTTAAAAGGCCAATACTTGAGTTGGATCTTTATTTTAAAAAGCCAATACTTGAGTTAGTTGCCTAAAATTTGTGAATATAAAGAATTATTTCCACTACTTGTATAAAAATGAGTTTCACTACAGCGTCATTTACACACCAATCACCGCTTGATTTACGTGCGCCCACCCGATTCTTTTCCATATACTAAGAATTAACTCAATGAGGCAACACCTTCACTATGCAGCGATAAGCATGACACAAAAGGTTGGTACGAGCTTTTGGATCCGTAAATTACAACTGGAAATCTTCCGAGCGTATGAAATGTTTCAAACTGAATGACATAACTAATAATATAGAAAATGCTAAGTCATTTAAATGCTTCAAACAAATATGACATGAAAAGTGCAATATGAAGCAAACATCAAGTCAGTATACATGAGCATTTAAAATGGCGCAAGATGAATGAAATCTCTAATTGGAATCACGTGTTGAGAATCTGGCAATCCATGGAGAAAGAAATTCAGGATTGTTTCTCTTTATACATTATAGTCTCTGCCGCGCTGCAGTGGGTTGGAGCGTGGCAATTCCGGTTCCCGGCCACGGTATATTTCCGAGTTCGATGGTGCCTATAGGCGTGTGTGGGAAGGTTCCTCGGCTATGGCTCGAAGGGATGTTGCCTTCTGTGCTAGGAGACCTGAGAAAGGTAGAGTATGAACGGAAGGGATTCCACACTGAGCTAATTGTTGCGGTTTCCTCCCGGTCAGACCCCAGGAGGAAGGGATGAAATGAGAGCGCTCTACGGGCGTATTGGAACCTGTGCAATTGGCGCAAGCCAGCATGAGGGTCTCTAACAAGCGCTGGAGATTCACTAAGCAGCTACCATTCAGGCGAGTACAGTGCTACCCATCTGCCGTAAGCAGCAGTTACAGTTCGCAAAGTCCCCATACAGCAGCGCCAAACTCGGCCATCGCCAACACTTCCGACCCTAAAAGAGTGGATTGAATTGAGGCTGAAATGAAGTGCAGGAACAATAAATTCAGAGGGATGTAATTATCCTTCCCATCATGTATCTGTTTACCCGGAAAACCCCTCAATAAAACCCATAGATCAAGAAGATCGGTTGCAGATACAGTCCGGGATTTTAGGGACTAACAAAAGAGCTACGTGATGAAGTAGCGGCTCCGGACTCGCAAACAACGTTCAGAGGCCGAGAAGGCAGCATGCTGATCACACGTCATCCCTATTGCTCGGTCCGTAATGCTTTGTGAATATATTATTGGCCATGCTGTTGACCTTGACCTATTAGAGCTATTTCGTCACGGATTTAGTTGTGTTTAGAAACATGTCCAGAAGAGGGCTATTAATATTCTTCATTTGATTATGAAATTTATATTGGTGATGCAGATAAACAGTTTGTATACAATGTAATCCGAGGATGAGCTGTGTGATGTAAGATTGTTGTTGTTGAATCTTAGACTCCCTGAACTATACATTTATACCTCTTTGTTATACAAGTTTCAGGAGAACAAGTAATTTTGGAAGGGAAAATTGTAATTGAGTGTTATTTAGGAACGTTCTTTGACTGCTGTGGTTCTCAATGTCCCATTCTCCATCGTGTGCCTGTTTATTTCGATAGTGTGTATACAATGAATATAGCTCTGCATATGCTTGCGAACAAAATTTTTCCAAAGTCTGTATAGCAATATGTTATGCGACGATCACTTGGTAGATCTTCTATATCAAAGTTTGTTAGACTTCTTAAACGTAAGCAGCACCAAAGAAATAATGAACAGAAGTTTATGGCATAAGATTTGAAAGTGCTTTCGTAAATCAAAGGCAAGCAGTGTCACTGCGACACAAGGCCCGGCGAGGGGTTAAAAAGAGGCAAAAGCCGCATATATTGGAAAGAGATAAACCCCAACTCCCCTCTTTCGCAAAGGTTGGACATCGCTGAGCTTTTTATCTAAACAGATACCAGACTGTATCAAAAGGAGTAGGAAGATCAGCAGCTTCACGGATATGTCTTAGCGGTGGTATATCAGATTCTGTAAGATTAGACAGAACTTGCCACCTCGTGTAGCCAAAGGAAGGAGAAAAAGGGAAGGTGTGCTGCATCAACTGCTTTATTCTCTTTTATACCTGCTAGATTTTGTGTGATTAAAGGCAGAAAGTACTAATGGGTGTGATGAACCTCCAACGACATCTCCCCTAGGAAAACTTGCCTAGTGTGGATGTTCCCATTGGCGTTGAACTCTCTCATTTGGATACGTTAGGTACTCCACCTGAGTCTAAACCTGCTGTCCGGATCTGCTCACCCGCTATGCTCTTCAGTTTTCCGTTTTCTCCCAGAGACTCAGTAGGTACAGTATGTTTACCAGCTCATGGTCTTAGAGGAATAAAGGGGAGAGGAGACACATTCCACGCAGTGTATGTAGCCCGAATTTGTAAACTTCCGCACAAACTGTGTTCTGCTGGTTACCTTGCCAACTTACCTGCAATGTTATTTCCGTTATATATTCTCGCCGATTTCTCTGAATTTCGTTGTAAAGTGGTACGAGCCACTAGTCTTATGTCGGAAATAATGAAAAAAGTAGTGTAGAAGTAGATAAACCACCACCTAGGAATGCTATGAAATTTACTATGATGTTGTGGTTGCAGAAGAAAGGGGCTCAATGACAGTTCTATGTGTAAAACAGATCTTTATAGGTTGATTGAGACAATCAAACCTAAAGTAATTTTTAAAGCGGACGCACTTTCGTCGGCCGCACCGTCCTTTGCTTTCCCACATACATGTTTGATCTCAATCCCATAAAATAGCTTGGGCCAAAGTGACATAAAAAATATAAATATTGTCAATTGCCAGGATCACATCAGCGTCGCCGGTGTGCCGGAATTTCATCCCGCAGGAGTTCTTTTACATGCCAGTAAATCTACTGATATGGAATTGTCGTTAAGCCACTTAAAAACTAAAGATCTGGGCCGGATTTGAACCCGTGACCCTGGTAACAGCAAGCCAGAGTATAACCAACTGAAGGTGACTTATCCTTACAGATTTTGTACGAGCATATATCACTAGAGACCGAACTGACTGACAAGGTTTTTCAAAAAATGTAGTAAAGGCAGAAAATGATCAGTGAGAGAAGGACAGAGTAGTTAAAAACAACGTTTACATTTTATAAGCTAAATATACTACACGAACTGAAATTATTTAAGTGACTTTTTAGTTTTAATCTAGTGCGAACACACATTCCAAGGTTGGCACTACTATCGTAAGCGCGACCAGAAGCACGAATCCAGCTTCAGATATTGCTGTGTACCTGAAATTGTTTACTGACGTACTGGCTCGCTGCGTTACTGCCAAAAACCACGACCCACGGACAGGGAAAAAAAAATCGTGTCCTGCACGAAACAGCGCCTTGTTTATACCATTCGCGGTATAGTTGTGTAGCGGCATCCGCAAGTTGTAACAAGTTCCAAATCATAGAACAGACGAATTTGGCGTCCAGACATGACTCTATCTCTCTCCTTTTTTTTTTTCTGTTTTTCTTTTTTTTTTCTTTTTTTTTTTTTTTTCTTTTTTGCGTACCGAAATCCTTCGCACCTAATCTGCTCTATGTTACATCGGAAGTAAACCTGCATTTTTAACGCTATGGGAACAGCTTGAAAAGGAATAGCCTCTGAGGATGTTATTGTCAACAAAACAGATGTTCCTAGCCATAACATTGTTTAATTACTGATGCCGCAGGTTGTAAGCGAACAAACGTGTTCACGAACCAATTCACGACAACGGAGGCACGAGCTCTGTTTCCCTTATTTAGTAACTTCTGGATAAATGTTATAGGAAATGTATTCTCTGTAAACACGCACGAGTGACTCCAGTTCATGTGGGATTCCGTTGATAATTATGTGTAGTGCCATTGTGCAACCGCAGTCTGAACGGCACTAAATACAAAAGTGATGTATTCGAGCCAGAGGCGAGACTCGAAAGCGCGATCTCAATCCGATAGACGATGACCCAACTGGGAGCGGATATTCAGGACAAATTGCCTCCCACATTTTAGGGAAACCACTTCCTTGTGACAAATAGCTACTGTTGCCTGCAGTGCACGTAATAATCGCATTATTTTGTTGAGTTTGTTGGAGAAGAATATGCAGTGGAATATTCTAAAGAGAAATCAGGAGCGGCATGTTGTGTATTGAGGGAATTCCGTGACAGGATACGTCATGCTATACGTGACCTGTGTGTGCACGCTGCAGCATTTGAATTAAGGGATTTCAAGGAAAGGAGAAGAAAGTAAACCCCACATTACTTTCTCTACTATTTACCTCTCGTAAGGAAAGGAAGTATTGCATTCCATTCTAAATTCAATACAGAGATTTGATCGGAAATACATATTCGCTGGATCCAAATAGGTCTGTCTGCATGTGTGTGTTTGTGTGGATGTTTGCCTTCTCAGCTGCAAGTTACTATTCCTGTCTATTTATGTCGTTTACTTTCTCTACTAGTTATAAGTATGGAAAGTACTGTAGATATTCGACCCAAAATTTCGGTGTCGAGATTTCACCGGAAATATGTTTTCAGGCCGCCTGAGTTAAAAAAGAAGCAATTTTAGAAAAATATCGCTGTGTGTATGTGTGTGTGAGTGTGTGTGCTGGTGTGCGTCCTGTGAACAGTGAAACGAAAAGTCGGTTAAATACCAAAGTTGGTATACAAGTTTAATATCTTTGAAGTATGCCACACGAAAATTTCTCCACCCTAAATTACCCCTTACATGGAAAATTTTTCGAAAACTTCGATTTTCTCAAAAATGGCTCAAACGATTTTGATTACAATGCCACATGTTAAGATACTTTTAGGGAAAATGGAATGTACATTTTGCAGTCTCTGCCTCTGTCCCATGTTGTCCTGTTTACTCTTGATGACTTCCATAACTGCTAAAATGTGAAACATAGACAAAATCTTACTAGACAAAAAATGTAGATTATGTTGAAACAGCAATTTATGCCCAGATTCATTATTTTGTGGAGCGAAGCATTTTGGAGATATTCCTTGTTACTTGTGTGAGTTTTGCAATGCATATACTTTTCTTAAATAGTTTCCTTAATACAAAAGGAATGGCATTTCAAAGCCTTCATGTATAGACAAGCTTTAAAACATTTGACTAGAGAAAGTCATGTGAGTGCAACACATCAGATTTTTTAATGTTAGCGTCGCATCTTTGGAAGACGCTGCACTTAAATACGAGTACCAAATTTGGTATTTAATACACTTTTCATGTTTGAGTTATATTCACAGGCAGACTCACGTGGGCATACATAGATACACACACGCAGACCCTTTTCTTAAAAAGAAGCTTCTTTTAGTATATAGACACCTTCAAAACATATTTTTTTCCAGTGCAATCTCTGCAGTAGATCTTTGGGTACCTTATCTCTCATAAGTTCGCAGTAGAGAGAGTAAAAAGCTTACAAATCACAACGTTTTGAGTATGTTAAATCTTTATTCAGATGACAAAGAACTACACACTAAGAACAGAAAGCATTCGTAATCTCTAACAATTCACGTCTACTTCGTCTGCTATTTTCAAACTTTCTCTTGTTCTCTAACGATGAACCTTCCCACACACTTGTAACACAATATACCTACCGTTTACGCCAAGCTTTTGCAATATTTCAAAATTCCATCCAGCAATTATAACCTTTGAAGTTATATTTCGCTTTGTATTTTGTTTAGAAACCAACACAGGGTAACAATGTTTTTCGCTGTTTACACAGTGTTCAGAAGGGTGAAGTAATCGTAAACAATTGAATAAGCGAGTTTTAGTAACAGCTGTTGGATACATTAATCTTTGACATGCGATACATACCTAGCAACCATTGTAGGGAATTTTCAAACAACAAACATCTGCTTTTATAAGAGTCGGTATTTATATCCATAAATCACCACAATAACAACTTTTATATTGTTTTTCCCTCTTTCACTGAAACCAAATTGAGTGGAACTAAAATTGTGTACATGTATATTTATAGATATAACATGACAAGCCAGTGTAGCTTTTTGTACGGAAGGTAGGGTTGTATTTCACAGTTTCAGTACATCTTCAGTGGTATAACTCTGTGCGTCCCTCTCTTGTACCGCAAACGTTTGTTTTCCAAGGCTAATTCAATGGCTTCTATTTTTCTATACAAAATTTTCTCACCAAACGTTCATTTGAATTTGTAGACCTTTTAATGGACGAAACAAAACTAAAGTATAAGGAATAAAATATGAGAAAAAATTTGAGAGGTAGAACTTTGCTCACACACGGCTTGTGTGTTTAAAAACACTAACAGTAAGTTTGTTGGCATAAATAAATAATAATGAGAAAAAATATTATATGTAGCATTCTCTTCGCATTCTCTGACAAGCTTATGCAAGTAATCGTTCTTCCACACAACAGGCGTGTGTAGGACAGGTTTGGAAAGGGTACAATGACAGACACTTTTTTTTAAACAAATTATATATCCATTAAATTCCAGTCTTTATAATGTACACTGGACTCTTTGGACTTCTTTATTTTCAATACATCAGCATTATAATTTATAACAATTAAAGGAGTATATAACAATTTGTTTAACAAAATTAATTTTAACAGAATTAACTTTAACAAAATTAATAATATATAATTTGTAATAATAAAATATTACACTAGAATGAGAGTGAAAGATTCAATGTCTTAGCCAGGATTTGAACCATGGATCTACCGATTGTCGTCTGGCTGCTCTAACCACTAAGCTACCATGGCCAACTTGTCCGCACCAGATTAAAGTTGGCATTTTGGGGCATTAAGCACTACTTGTGTATTTACCAGAAAAAATGCGAGTGGGTTGGAGAATTTAATGTATCGGCACGTAATCGGCGGATATCTGGTTCAAATACCGGCTATGGCATTTAATTCTTCAGTCTCATCCTACCCTTTGAAAGCTATTTTTAGCTTATATACTCGTTACTAATCAAGATAAACATGGTGTTACTACGTGCTAGTTGACTTATCCGACGTTGCATGGCCGGCCTTTTGAACCCAATATCCAGTTAATTGATTGCATTAATCGCCTCCGTTCTTTATGTTAAATCATTTTAGAACGTTACAGAGGATTTTTATGAAATATTGTCCCTTTAACTGTAATTTTGTACAGCCTAATATTGAACAAAAAATCCCTTGATATTCACGTAAAAGGTTGTGAAACATCTCCCAGGATAGTCCTCCAACTTCTAAAAATACTGGCGGTAGAAGACAATCGGAATGTTTTGTAATTTTTTAGATAATTATTGTGAGTTAAACTTTAAACCTTTGAATGTAGTTTTCAGGCTCTTGTTCTATAGCTATATAATGCAGAAGCTCTTAACGTGTAGAATGATAAAAGATACTGTATTCCCAGGACACCAAGTTAACTTCTTTGGTAAATATACATAGTTTTACGTTCACCAACGTACTTGCCAATGTCAAAAATGTACTTCTGAGATAACATAAAGTATCAGTTCACTGATTTCTAATGTTAGCAGTTTTCTCTATGTTTACAATTATTTAATATAATCGCTTAGGAACTTGTGTACAACATAAGTAAGAAGGAAATAAAGCAAAACTTTTTATATGAGGCTTATTAGAAATATTTATTCCCAAAAACTTCATTGAATACATTTATAGGAGTAGAATAAAGTTTACTCAGAGGTTTTGAGACAGTTTCATAGCATACACTTGCAGTAACTCACAATTACCAATTAAAAAAACAAATATAGGACCGATATTCTCTTTTTTATACTCTGTCTTCAGTTTGCTGTAGTGTTACTTAATGATCAGTTATGTATATTCCTTGCAATAAAATGTAACCGGTTTTTGTTTTTATACTCTGCAGAGTGAAGTAACTATGTTCTATGGATTAACAACTATTTTCTAATGCACTCTCAACAAGGCTTACTTTGCAGGCATGTTCCTTTACTTATAACATCAATGTGTTAGTGTTCAAGCTAAGGGCTTTGTGAATTATTTTTGATCCTTCAGTAGTTAAAAATTAAATTGGAAAACCCATGTCTGTCAGAACGGATTGGGCTTTATAGTGTTGTAAGAATTCTCAAATTGGGTTGAATAGCTTTAGTGATTACTCTACACAGCAAACACACATAGACACAATTTTGTCTCTTTATAATATTAATTATATTTTCTTGTGAATAAGAAAGTGATGGCAGTATTATTTAAGAACGTGCCGCTAAGTAATGGCTTTGAAACTCCGTTTTCTGTGCATAGCTAAGGGGGTAAGAGACAATAGTGATTTTATCTTGAGAAAGGTGATTATTTGAAAATTCAAACCTATAATAAAGAATATCTCGGAAATTATTAACATTAAAACAGTTTTGGTATAAATAACCATATCTACTCCTTCGTATAATAACCTTTTGTCTTTCTCTTACGATGTACAAATTATAACAAATCATTCAGAATGAAGATGACTTCTCAGCAATTCACAGAAAAACTCAGGATGTATACACTTTATAATGAAAATACCTTAAACATGTATTTTAATCAAAATCGTTGCAGTCATTGATTCGACCAAAAATTATAAATCTTAATCATAAATATAACGCAAGAGATAAGGTTATTACTATTACTTTTAGAAAATAAGACATAACGAAAAAAGATCACGTAGAGATAGTTTGTAGGACGTTGATCTCAATGCCAACTTTGTGCTTCGAACGCGGTCCAAGGAAGGTATCCAAGGAAGGTGAGGGTGCGCCCCACAGGTTGTGCCTCACTGTGAATGGATTTGCTTCCTTAGCCACGTTAGACATCACTATCTAATACTTCAGCAAATAGAATTGTATAGAAATAGAATGCAATACGTATACCAAAACAGGGACGGTGTTCTTCGAAAAAGTAGTAGGCACCATAAACTGGCCATGTGTTTTTGAGTGGACTCTAACTGAGCTGTCCATAGTATCATAAACAAGGGCAGGTAGGACATCAGACTCGTGTGTAATCGGTAATCCTTCCGCTGCGTCTCATTCCCCGGCCACTTTCTTTGCTGTGGAGAACAGCATTTTGTGCAAGAATGTAGTTACATGAACAAATCTGATGTGTTCCACTCACATGTCCTTCTCTACTCTCTCTTATACAAATTAGCTTCCTAAACGCTTATTCTTCTACCTACTTTATGTTATTCTAAAAACCGGTGTGGGGACCTGGACCGCGGTGCACTCAGCCTCATTAGATCACACAGAGACTAATTGAGAGACTGCATGATGGAGAAGTAGCGAGCCTTGGTTATGAAGACCGCATCTATCAGCTGGGAGGGTTGGGGTGCTGACCACGTCACACCCTCCAGTACTGCCACCACATGACGCCTGTGATCGGAAGGGATAGGGGACGCAGCGGCCGGGCGGTAGGTATTGACCCGGAAAATGCTGTTGCGTTGTGGGGTTTGTGAGTTAAAACAGTTTGAAGTAAGGTAATGTTCTTGAAAAAGCTTCATTTGGAATCTTTGGAAGATGCTGAAGGTACCTATTATTTCGTTTCTAAGTCATACTGTTCACAGACAGAAATACACAAGGATATTTTCTAAAGATGCTTTGCTGGATTAATAAGGCTTCAAAACATATATTTCTAGTGAAACATCAGTATCGAATTTTTGGGCAGAATGCAGTACTCCCTCTACCTACTGGATATGTGGTGGAGGAAGTAAATATTACAAAGAATAACGTATATTCCCTTTAGAATGTGCACTTCCTCTTCAGGAATATGAGTTTTGAAACCCTTCTTATCTCCATATTCATCTTCTACCTGGACTTTCAAACGCTTGTGCGGACTTCCACATCTGCGACTTCCTCTGTTTGGTTCATATTACAAGATGAGCTGGAAGATGTTCTCGTCTGTAACATTCACTTGAGGTGAGAGAAGCACTTCTATTTGAGAGAACTCATCAGCAAAATGTTTCATAGGAAACGGTGAAAACCCACGACAATTTTGTATTGTTCTATTATCTTTTTGTCTCTCTGGGTTTAAAAGCGCAGTTAATAATGTAAAGCGATTATTCTGATAGAGATTTACTAAGCACTTAGGGTTTTAGGGTAAGTGTACATTTGAAAGCTCTTCCGATGAAATATTTGCATCAAATTTTTTGGGTGAAATAAAAATCCCCTTCTACCTTTATACTATGTATACTTTGCACATAAAAGGTTGCCAGTTCCCTTGGATCGTAACCCGTATCCGTAATGTTTTCACCTTCAGGAACTAATATTTGACTCCATCCAGACGGCATCAGCCCAGACGGCTGGGCTAAAAATCATTTCAAAGGCACAAAAACAAACCAATGAACCGTCTTATAATCGATGAAAACTGAAGGGGTGGTTCGAACATCGCCTCTATGAAGTAGTTTCTTTACGATTGCTACACAAGAAAAGGGTAACCACTTGGAACGAAATTTGGTCATTCTAGAGAAAATGTCGAAGAACTATTTCCATGTATTGGGGTGCACTGACTTCATGCAATGCAGTGAACTTCATTCTTAATTCTATTTTCCATGTACTTAAGATAATAGGCTGAAAATCATATTTGCTTATGTTTTTGAGTGACCTATTTAATTTGAGACCCTTCCCTTCTTTCATGCCTAATAAAGTTCTTTTGCAGTTCCTATTTCCTTTTCAGAGACTTTTTCGGTAGATCTTTTAGATGGCTCTACCCTTTATGACTATGGAAAGTATATTTAAACATCTGCCCTACAAGTGTCCTGATGTTTGTTACATAACCAAACACACGCAAACACAATTATATATACCTGACTCTGAATATATCGAGGAAACTTCTTTCTGAAACTAAAATTTCTGGATTCCAGTCGGAAATAAAATTCCTGAGCCTTGAACGTGTCAGCTTCTAGTTTCCAAGGTCACGGGTGAGGCTGATGGACATTTTGGGCATACAATCCTTCACTTGGCTTCATTCGGAAGGGAAGTAAACCCAGTGGTGATGTACCATATATTTACGGCACGTAAAAGAACATCAAGGCTGATTAATAGGGCTCAGTGCAAAATTAATCGCTCTTCCACGCCCATAGAATGGGGCGCTGAGTAGTTAAAGAGCGTCATAACACCCTCTTCCTCCCTTTCTCTCCGTCCTCTCTCTTCCTGCGACAGGAGATAGCAGGCAAGTACTTTACCAACTGATCAACAAGGTCAATCATTCAATCTTTACTTCTAATATTTTAAGCCAACTGACTTGCAGCTTTAGAAAATAGCACGTATTTTCAAGAGCACATACATCTTAAATACCAGTGTCCCAATCGAATATTCTTTCTGAGATACTTGGAATCAGATTCTGTTTAGTGAACCGTAACTCTCGGAACGATTCCGTAAGATAAACAATTTTTCCCACCTAAACAGGAAGAGGAAGCCAGAGAAATATTTTTGCAAGCAGAAGGAAGCTCTGGTGGCGCCATACAGGAAGTGCGGCACACCTTGCTCCATATCGTCTATCACCTGTTGGGCGCCCAAGATTAAGAAGATGCGGAGCAGTGGATTGCGGTTCCGGCGCTTCCACCTGACGCGAATCTCAAATTGATGCCTGCCCGCTCGCGCGAACTACCCGCGGTTGTTTCAATTTAGTAAGTGTGGGCCTCCCGGGGGGAACCATTTTACACTTGACTGGAGTACAGTGGTTCAACTTGTCATGCCGTCACTCACGGTTAAAAACACACTCAACATTTCACCTTCTAACTCTAACCCGTTTCACAGCACCTCCCCTTCTCTCGCTTGCGGGACAAGGACAGACGACACCTGGGGATGTATAATTCCATATGTAAACAAGGGGAATGAAGTCGTTTTGATGTCAAGATGCAATATATTCCTAGAAGAGCTATTATCAACAATACTGGAACCCAGCGTTGCCCACTAATCAGTGATGCAACAGAAGCTGCTGAAAATACGCTTTCAATGTTGGCCACATATAGGTTGTTTAATTCAAGTTTTCCTGCACCTGATTCAAACATGTTTAAACGAATTTTCAGGATATGGAAAGGTAAAATTTCATCAATGTATTCAACAATAGCGTATTATGCAACGAGAGCTTATTTCCCAATAGTCATACGACTGTTCATGTTCCACCAGTAGTCTTAAGTTTAAAGCATTCACAAAATGCTTTTAATATTCCAAGCTGCAGTTATTTTAACCGGTTATTATTTATTTATGCCAACAAATTTACTGTTTGTGTTTTTAAACACAAGCTCTGTGTGAGCAATGTTTGAGAGGTAGAACTGGAACTGAAAAATTCAATGCCATAACTGGGATCTGAATCACAGAACCTCCACTTACCAGGATGGTGCTCTAACCATTAAGCTACTGTGACAACCTGCCAGAATGACATTGATTTCTCAAACCAGTTCGTATTTCTCCCGGTAAACCACAAAGGAAGTCTCACATCAGAGACAATAATTACCCCAATGGTGACTTACTATTGCAAGTACTTTATGTCCTAGGATTAATTAACCTTCAGTTGGTAATTATTATTTATTTATGCCAACAAATATACTGTTGGTGTTTTTAAACATACAAGCCGTGTGTGGGCAATGTTTGAAAGGTAGAACTGGAACTGAAAAGTTCAATGCTTGTTCAATGAACCATAGATTCTCCACTTACCAGGCAGGTGAGTTTAAAAACAATGTTGCCCACACACGTGTACATTGCACATTTTTTTGTACAGTAAGATTTGGTCTATCTCTTACGGTTTACTAGTTATTCAAGTCATCAGGAGTAAACAGGACTACATAGGCTACAGCCAGAAAGTTTAAAATATAGATTTCATTTGCCCAAAAATATCTCAAACGTATGGCATTTTAATCAAATTCATTACAGCCATTTTCGAGAAAATCAAAGTGTTCCAACAATTTTTCTCGTAAGGGGTAGTTTAGGACATTAAACTTAAATACTAACTTTGGTTTTAACCCAACTTTTCGTTCTTTGAGTTATGCTGTTCACCCCCCCCCCCACACACACACCCTTTCTCCTCTCTCTCTCTCTCTCTCTCTCTCTCTCTCTCTCTCTCTCTCACACACACACACACATACAAACGTATGACATTTTAATCAAATTCATTACAGCCATTTTCGAGAAAATCAAAGTGTTCCAACAATTTTTCTCGTAAGGGGTAGTTTAAGACATTAAACTTAAATACTAACTTTGGTTTTAACCCAACTTTTCGTTCTTTGAGTTATGCTGTTCACCCCCCGCCCCCCCCCCACACACACCCTTTCTTTCTCGCTCTCTCTCTCTCTCTCACACACACACACACACACACACACACACACATACAGCCACGCGGGCGCGGACTTTTCTCTAAAAATGCTTTCTTTTTGTATTCAGGAGGCCTCAAAACATATATTTCCGGTGAAATCTCGACATTGAATTTTTGGATGAAATATAATACTTCCCCTACTTACTATACGTAGTAGAGAAAGTAAAAATCCAAATAAATTTTATATATAAAATCTAACAAAATATGACAAAATCCGTTCGTGTTACTTTGTCACTTTAGTATCCTCTAAAAGTTTAATACAAATACAGTTTTCTTCTCGTGTTTAACACAATCCACAGTTTTTGGACTATCACAACTCACAGTTGTTCAACCCAAAACCTTACTCGATACTTCCAGTGTGTTTCTTTCTTTCACTGTCTCTCGTTACACTTACTGCGACGTTACAATCTCTCGCGACGACATATCTTTCGGGATGACACACACGCACAGCAGACTCACTCACTGTCTTATTCCCGTAGCTAAAACTGAGCCAACTAGCTCACCAACTGACTCTGCTACTGTCTCTTGTCCTTTTATACTGGGAATGACGTCATATGACCTTTTGAGAAGCTCTCCACATGCATGCACCGGGAATGACCGAGCTAGAAGCCTCGCGAACGTTCTCGACCCCTTTTGTTTCTGCCGCCTCATTGTTAAAGCTATGGACACACAGTAGAGGCGCGAGGCAGCTCAACTTTTAACGTCTCTACCTGCTCGCCGGCCCAACATGTGATGTGAAATACCTTAGCCCCGTCCGTCCATTGTTGTACGCCGAACCTCACCTCACAATATATATTTAACACTCCTATGCAAACTTCGCTAATTCTCCTTCCCAGCATTCGGGAAAAGGCTCGAAAAAACCCATGGGTCAGGGAGGTCAGTTGTGGGAATGGAACCCACAACCTCCCGAATGAGATTGTGGATTGGGGAGGCTACCGTCTGAACCAACCCGCTCGTCCAATGTGTCAGTAAATGGAAGCTGTCCTACGCCTCAACCTGGGGTTGTATGTATGTCTTTGTTACACCGTTATTCTCATAAGCATAATGTACTGTATGGCAGTAGGATATCCTTTTCAAATTCATGTGTAAATTCGAGAGAAAATGTATGATTTGAGGCTCGTCGTGTACTGACTCGGCGGCAGTTCCTTTCCCTCCTGCAGAGACAATTTCGTGGGAGCGATATGTTCTCCTGAGATGAAGAACGGCATATGTTAAGTTTAGTCTCTATTATATTGCCTTGATTAGGTTAACGCTGCTCCAAGGCGCCTTGTGAATGTGGTGAACCAATGGGACAACTATAATAGGTTAGGTAAGTAAATGTGGTTATTAATGGTACTTAGCAGTGAATAATGCAATTTAATCTTTATCATAAATATCTTCTTGTAGTTTTATAGAACATCCAGAAACTATTCAAACAAAAGATTTATTATTGGTACGTTGTCTAACGTGTGAATACACTTAGAGAAAGTATTGCAGTACGTCTACAATTCCATAACAAGTGTTCCCGGTAATACACATTTGAGTTTCAGGAATCTTTAAAAAGGTACTTAAAAAGAAGGAGGAAGAAGAAGAACAAGAAGGAGCAAGAAGAGAAAGAAGGAAGAGGCAGGGAAGAAAGAAAGGCAAGAGCAAAGGAGGGAAGGTGGGATGGGGGAAGCGGGGAAGGAAGAAGAGAAGGAAGGGATGGAGTAAGGAAGGGATGGAAGAAGGAAGGACGGAAGGACGGACGGACGTAAGGAAGGAAACGTGGTACCTGATGAATGCGAGTACGCTTTAACAGCAGCTAACTCAAAAGCGAGAATTAGATTAATACCTATTTTACACCAAAGTTATATCCTTTAAGTAAAATTCAGCTATATTTAGAGATAACTGTTTCTCCCATCTTAAGATTCTGAATTCCTAAGAGAATATCGAAATTAATTATATATTTTCCCCCCTCAAATTTGAAAGATTTAATTAAGAATTTAATTGAATACTCTTAATTGAAGTATTTTGACCGAATTAAATGCAACAGATTTAAAATATGTAAATACGGAATAATTAATAACTAAAACAAGAAACTAATCCTGATCCATTTCGTTCTAAAATGGAATCAATGTAACATTTATAAATAATAATAATAATAATAATAATAATAATAATAATAATAATAATAATAATAATAATAATAATAATAATAATAATAATAATAATAATAATAATAATAATAATAATAATAATAATAATAATAATAATAATAATAATAATAATAATAATAATAATAATAATAATAATAATAATAATAATGTTATTCTTATTATCGTTATTATTATTGTTATTGTTATTATTATTATTATAATGTTATTCTTATTATCGTTATTATTATTGTTATTGTTATTGTTGTTATTATTATTATTATTATTATTATTATTATTATTATTATTATTATTATTATTATTATTCATTCCAATCCAGTATAACAATGAGGAAGGATTTAATCTAACAGTCTCTCATTCAATTAAATATATTCAACAAATTATAAAACACTAAACTATTAGACTTCTTATTAATGCAAGCCATTTTCAGGAAATGTCTTCTCTTCCCCAAGATTATTTTCATATGAAGACTGCTCATTTCTTCTCGATTTTCTGGAAAATAGCTCAGACAATTTTGATAAAAATGTAATACATTTAAAGTATTAACATGACAAAGTCCTTATACCGTAACTTTTGTGATAATTACATAAGAATCTATTACTTCCTGCACTTAGCATGTTATTTTCGTCACTAATAACACTATTTATATTTTTAACCCTGCAATGCTGTATAGTAGGATTTGTGTTTGCATAATTGATGCATTAATCAATACCAGTAGTATTTGAATACGCGTGACTCTCCCGCCAGTTTGTAAGTTCATAGGTTAGTGATTTGTTGTTGATAAGCAACGGACGTTTACAAAATGTAAGTACATTATTTTAGTTAACCATATAAATTCATAGCAATAAGATCATTAGATTACTTACAGCAGGCTTGAAACAATAAAGTTTGCTCCTTTTAAAATGAGAAACTCTTAATATTCTTCCATGAAATATTTAAAGAATTTCCAGAGGTCTACAAGTGAATTTTGATTCAATCAAAAGACAATTACTATGATGGATTCTTTTAAACAAGAAATATGACTAAAAGATAGACAATTAGAAGCGAATCGTAAAGTCAGAAGTGACAGAAATGCTTTTCCTTTTCCAAGAAATGCAAGGGAAATCCACGACCGTTTATAAAAAAGTCGTCAAAAAGGCATACAAAATGATGAAGTAACGATTTCTACTCGTATATTTCAGAATAGATTCGAAAAAATTAATTTCAGATGTTGCCGGCCTCTCAATCAACCCAAATGGCAGTGTATGAATTGAAAAATGACTGCAAATGACAACAGAATAAAAGAAGCGTCAAATTTGTATTATATAACAACCTTTCCAATCTTGTCCTACACACGACTATTGTGTAGAACAATTAATGTACATGACTGACTTTATGGTTGGTTAAACTATGAAGCCCGGACTTGAGTACTGGAAGACTGGAAGATCGTTGGTTCCAATCCCGGCTAATGCATTGAAATTTTCATTCTCACTTTACCCTTTTCCAGCCTTGTCCTACTCACGACTATTGTGAAACAACAATTAATTTCCATTTCTTTGCTGAATTTTATATGTAAAAGGTCACTAAGCAAGGGATGCGTGAGTTCCCATTTAAAGTTTTATAAAGGAGTTTACTAAATTCGAGACAGTTCATTTATGTATAATAATTTAAAGCAGTAAATTTATCTCGGTTCCTTGAGCAGAATATTTGCTTTATATTTCAATTACAGTAGCTGGATTAACAGCAAAGTGAATATTACTAGAAACCCAAAAATCCGTAAGGAAATGTCAGCAAATTTAGAGAACACTAAGTGAAGTTTGAAATTCTTTAGTGTGAAGTTGAGTATTCTTCTTAAATAGTTAATAGAAAGACAAATAAAAAAAGGGCAAAATGAGGCTAATATTTACCTGAACATAGAGTACTATAGAGTTACACATTTTCACTCGCAAGGTGTTCTAAAGATCAGTTCGTATTTGAGATTGCTATTCATTATTCACTAAATTACTTATCAAGTATTACTAAATTATGTAAGCCAGTAAATGAAGAACCATTGAAAGAGAGAAAGAGAGAGAGAGAGAGAGAAAGAGAGAGAAGGAAAGGCACAGAGAGAAATTGATTGCATAATTTATAAACAAATATATTTTATGGTTTGCAGTTAACACAGGAAAATAGATTTTGCATGGTTTCTATTTCTTTTTTTGTTCAACGACGCTGTCGATTTCCAGGATCATATCAACGTCGCCTCTGTGCCGAAATTTCGTCCAGCAGGAGTTCTTTTACATGCCAGTAAATCTACCGACTTGAAGCTGTCGCTTGCATACTTAAAAGCAACAGTCTGGGCCAGATTTGAACCCGCGGCCTTTGGATCATAGGCTAGATCATAGAACCAACTGAGTCACATAGAGCGACGTATGGTTCCTACTTACAATACTTAGTTATACCCCTTTAATCGATCCAGGTCTGGAACTTCTTTAAACAATAATAATTTGTTTTCTCTGGGTAAGAGTTCACAACGCTAGAAAAAAAAACATTGATAGTGTGATACCATAAAGTGGTATTTTAAATAAAATACAATCAAATAATAAAAAGTAGGTAACAAACTATTGTTAATAGATAATTCAGTATTTACTAAATGCAAGATAAAATTAGTTCCTTCAGTAAGTGATGCAAGTAACTGTTACAAGATACTATAAAATAAATATAAATATTAATGTATAACGTAAACAATAACATTCCAGATAGTATGTTAATTAGTACCATTGTAACCGAGCGGGATGATTTAGATAGTAACATCTGTGGACCACATTCGGGAGGTGGCGGGTTCGATTCCTATAGCCGACCTTCCAAAGTATGGGTTTCCTTCTGAGATTTCCCCGCGTCGCCAGGCGAATGCGTGATATTAATAATTTTATTTCACCCTTCATCCCGTTAGAAGGTTGGAAGCTTCGGCGAGTGTCGCGGCAGCGTGCCGGGGGGACAAATGTGCTCTGGAAATCTCGTCCCCCGGGTTGGAAGGCGAGCCACTGGTTTCCGAGTCTCCCGCCCCCCTTGGGAGTACGAACCCGAACGGGTAGAAGAGGAACCGCCTAAGCCAGCCTACGTCGGTGTGCTTATAACTGGGAAAATATACCGACCCTGCCCTCTGCTTTGTCAGAGATCCCTTCGGATACACTCGCTTCATGTATCCTCCTGGGGGTGTCCCGTTAGGGGCATAGGCACAAAAGTCGCCTTTCAGTCGAGGTATTAAGAACCCTCCGCAAGTTGTCATTGAGTCATTAGAAACATATTTTATTTACTGACTGACTGACTGGCTCACTGGCTGACTGACTGACTGGCTCACTGACTGACTGACTGACTGACTGGCTCACTGGCTGACTGACTGGCTCACTGGTGACTGACTTACTGACTCACTGACTGACTGACTTACTGACTCACTGACTGACTGACTCATTGACTCACTCATTTATTTATGTTTATTTTGTGTTATTAATATGTGGACACGTTTTGTAGAAAACACACCACACACATAACTTTTCTAATAATGCTTTTTTCGGAGGTTAAACAGCTACAAAAACTGTACGTTCTCTGAAATTTCGATATTAAAATGTTTTCTCTTGTATGCTAGAAATATGTGGTAGAATAAATAAAAAATGTGTAAAAAGAGTACCTGGGAATTTGGGAGCATCCGGTGATAAAGATGTTCAAGAGCCAGCAGAAATAGTTTTCTTTTGGACTATATTTTGTGTGCCATACCAGTTCTCTAATCTGGAAAACTTCCAGTCTCAAGAACCCAAAATTATGAAGGGTGAGGGTAGGTACTTCCGGAAGTTAGGAGAGAATATGTCGCTCAGAATATTTCGTTGCGAGTTGTCATCCTCCCTGCACATGTACCAGAAAATTAAATTACGTGCACGGCACAAATAACTTCAGCCTGCTGTGTGTTTGGGCAAAACACTTAGATGCTCCGAAGTGACAAACACTCGTATTCTGGAGAGGCGCACTGTTCTTCTCATTGTCTCTTTCATGTTCTCATATCGCAGAAAGGAAACAGAATTTTCCTAGATATTGCACTTCATTACATGACCATGCCGCTGTTAGCAATGTTTCAACAACGATACATCCGTTTACTCTTAACTTTATTCTTTCTATGTTCACTTCAGGATCAAATGCCTCAAAAACTCGATATCTTGATTTCATCAAAAATACATATTTTAAAATTACCCGTGTGAACATAACTCGAACACGAAAGTATGACAAATATAAACTTTGCATTCATTTAAGTTAAACATCTTCGAAGCATGAGCTATAATTTTTTCAGCACAATTTCCGCCCATATTTCACTAACATACTGTAATGTTGGACCCGGCGCACGGCAACGGACGGGCTACTTCATCACGTGACTTAGCAGTGAGCGGGAAAGATGTTCAAGGTCAGGCTGCCCCGCGTGCTAGCTGTGTGTACGTGACAGTAACAATAGGAGGTAGGAACAAATGGGACTTTTCTAGCACCTTCTCGAGAGTTCTAGTTAGTGTGTGTAGTCGAGAAAATTCGGTGTGACCACACCCCTAGAATAAAAGTATATGAGACAGCAGCAAAGTCAGTCAGTTAGTTTACGCTTTGCCTGGAGCCCATCATGTGAGCTCGAGTGCACTTTCTCGCTCCACAAAGTGTTTAATGAAAATTGCAGGAGATTTACTGTTCAGTCTCAGAAAATAAATTGTATTGCATTGCACTGCATACTATAAGAATGAAATGGACCAATAAATACACTTACAAGTATATCAATGAACATATATTTTACAACGAGTGTAATGAATGAGTGTAATGAATATTATTGCTATAAATTAATTGTAAATATGTCATACAAAATGGAGGTAATTTGATTTTGAAAATATGTGTACATATATAATATTAGGTATAAAAATTGTATATTTATTATTCATCAATTAATTATACGTATAAATTATTTCTTTAGATGAATCAAATATCCAAAAAAAAAAAAAGAGTGAAATGAAAATTAACTACTTTGTGTTTGAACGATTTCGAAACATTTCATAACAGTTTATGACTTGCCGCTCGATCACTTTGCACTTAACCTAACAAGTTGTGGTACAGTTACACCTAACCTGTTCCATCGGTGTGCAAGTTTCACTGCTTGATTAAGAATAAACTGCTATTCGATGTTAAAGAATGATAATAGTTTGAAGCTTAAGCCGTATTAACATGTGTGCAGTTTAAATCATAAGTCGAGATTTAAATATTGCTTGCTGTGTTTTAAACAGGAGCCTAGTACGGTAGGTACGGGAAATGGCACTCTCGTGTTCCTGAGCTACTTGGTGTGGGCTCCTTGGGGTGAAGGAGTAAGTCAAAACGCCCACCCAAGTGTAGACCGTGCGTGGAGACTCATATCAGAGGCTCTATCCCCTTGGTTACGTCCCACGTCCCACGTAGATCTTGGGATGACAGTTAACCGGAAGTCAACCATGCCTACGTCTAGTATCCGTACTTGTTCCTTAGACTCTTTGTCAGGCTGCACTGAACTTGTCTGATGTACATCGATGGGTCTACGGTGTTGGATGCAACTATGTTTATGGAACTGAACCACATACATTTGATTTTCTTAACATTACTTCCATTTATAATGCAGAGCTCCATTTTATATGTACACCGTCATAAATTGATGACTGCCAATTTTGAATGATTTCTTTAGTGCACTTTAAAACCATGGTGAACTGTACAACTACCATCCTATTGTGCAGTTATTCAGCATGCCCTCTGTGGTTCACACGCTTCTGGAGTGAACGTGGTGTGTGCATGGATTCCTGGTCACGTTGGTTTGTGGGGAAATGAAACGGCAGATATGGTAGGAACTCTCCGCGGAAATAAGCTTAGAGTACTGAAGGAAATCGCGATAAACTGGATAACCTCTCTTGTGTATCTCGTTGCGAGAAGATGACCTTGGCTGGGTTGCACATTGGCCACTGCAATATTAAAGGGGAACCCTGTTCCTCTTTATCCGCTGTGTGACATCTTTTGTCGGTCCGTCATGTGCTGCTAGAGTGTGTTCAGAAACTCTCCAACTGCCGGCCAGTCTTTCAGAGATTCTTGCACAAATAATCAAGCGGTCGAAAGAGTTTTGAAATTTTTATCATTGGTAAACATCAACCTAACAGTTTAAAATTATAAATATTGAGATTTGTACTTTTTAAAGCTATTTGCAAATTTGTTTTAATTCTGGCTTTGGCCTCATTAATTTGGTATGTTTATATGTATACTTAATAGCTTTATGTTATATTAATATTTTTTTCTCTGACTTTTGCTATGACCCACTTTATAAAGGTTCTGCTGACCAAGCAGCTGAGTGTCTTATGAATACATCAGCAGTTTTACTATTTAAGAATTTATGGGTCTTGATATTATGCAATATGGTCTATTTTGGGTTTCTCAATTTGATTTTTACTTCGCATTAGTTCTTTGCGAACAAAATGGATATGTGACTTAAGCAATTGAATTGTTTGCATATTTAGGAGCTGCTTTTGTCCCCAGGTTGTGTGGATCAACTACCTGAAGTTCACACAAAAATAAGATGGAAAAACATTTCCTACCCTCAGAAATGTCCAACTTTGGAAATGGAACACTTCTGGGTGGGTGATGAGTAACTCAGGTTGTTGGGATAATTATTTTTCAATGTATTTATATACATATAAATATGATTTTTACAATGAAGGTGTAATAGTTTGTTTTAAACTATACTTATATAGTCAGTATACCTAGGAGAGTAGGGCTCTTATGTTAAGCTAATTACCGAGAAAATGAAAATAAACAAAACGTTCCTACTGTATAATTTTTTATGAGCAATTTAGTTGCAATGGACAGAGTATTAAACTATTAAGGAAAGGTTCTTTCATAATTTAGTCATTGATACAGTAATGTGTAAGATTAAAGTAGGATTGAAGATTTCATCATGAATTAAAGAATACCCTATAATCTCGAATAATATAGTATCCATGGATAAAAGAAAAGAAATAATCGGAGATCTGAATTTTGGATGAGAAAATCAAACTAAACCCTTTGTTTATTATTCTTCAAAACTATAGTTGAGGATAATTATTAAGCGGCAGATCCGTGGTTCAAATCCCGGCTATGGCATTGAATTTTTCAGTCCTGATTCCACCTCTCTCTTATGGTTGAGGATTTGATACAGCATAGTTCTTCGTGTAGGTATAAAATAACATTAGTACTTGAAAGTACGAGTGATTTGGTTTGCCTGAAACCATAACGACTTTTTAAGCAGAATTCCGTCAGCATTAAGTGTTTTCTCTTATATTAAACAGGAAAAAGAAATAGAACAGAGGATTGCTTATCAGTTGCAACACCATCTCCTGGAGGCTAAGCGAATCAGTAACTATCCACCACTTATGTAACAAACAGAAAAAGTTGCATTTTCCATGCAAGTAATCACGTGGTTGACTCATTGCTTTTACTTTTGTTTGTTTCCGATGTTGCTTATTGCTAAAGAAGTTTAAACCTTGCTATGAAGCACAATCTTTTTTAAGGATCGTTGAAACTTTGAATATTCTTTTACATACAAGTCAGTGAATATCTTCTTGTATTTCTTAATTTATAAGACGTTTGAATCAGGCTGTGTTATTTTAGTTATCTGAATCTCTGCCACAATTTTTCTCCATGGGAATTTTTATTCTCTCCTGTTTAAACAGCAGGTAACATGAGGTGTCGCCTACTTGGTTTCGTTTTAGGATCCCAAGTTGTCACATTTAAAAATCCTGACATTGCTGGTTAGCGTTTTAGTGCCTGAAAAATAGCAATAAAATGCTTAGAACATAATGCAGTAAAACATCGGGTTTATGTCATTAGAACAAACGTCGTGATCACTAACACCTCGCCGTAACAAATCTGATTTAATAACATTCCGTGCATTTATTGCACCCTAGTTGTGGAAGTTTTGACTCGACTTGTAAACGAATCCTTATATGGTTTTAGATGATCTGATCTGATCTGGTATCTCGTCGATATTGCTTGCATCAGAGATTGTAGAAGTCACAAATGAAAGTGACTTTTACGAGTATCGGAGTAATGTGAATAACACATAAATTTATCAGAAGTCTTTATATTCCAGCGACCCTTGATGTGTTGAAAAATATATAAAACACAACCTATCCCTGCTCAGAGTCTCTACATAACTGAGTATATTTACCCAGTGAAACCGAAGGTACAGACATTGAAAATTTTGGAGCAGTATCTCACTTTCCTGATATGCTTTGATACTCGTAAATAATCAATAAATGAATAGTGATACTTAATCCTATTATAAAAAATCTGATGTACTGCATTCACATGACGTACAAACTCTTATTGCTCTGCAAAGATTATTTTATTGTTAGCTTTCTTGTAGGTGCAAAGGGAATATAGGAATACTGCTCTCTGTTACAGCTGGTCGCTATATGAAGACCTAGAAATTCCGTTCTCTTTGCACGGAGATAAAAAAAGTGAATAACGATCTTCCATTTGAAAAAAGTATAGGCATGGCAAAAGTCACACCAATAACAAGGAATGACTCCGAAATGATTCACTCAAAAACAAAAAAAAACAAAAAACAAAAAACAAAACAAAAAAAAACGCATTCGGATGTAACTTGCTTGTTTTAACCAGATCTACATTTGTTGCATAAGGTTTGGTCTTTCCCTTACGGTTTACCAGTTATTCAAAAGCCATCAAAAATAAACAGAGCTACAGAGGCTATAGCCAGAAAATTCAAATTATACATTTTATTTGCCATGCAAATGTCTTAAGCATATGGCATTTTAACCAAAGTCGTTACAGTCGTTTTTCGCAAAATCAAAATTTATGAAAAATGTTTCATGTAAAGTTAGTTTAGGGTAGAGGAGCGATCTTCAAAACCGTCGTGTTGCACCGTTGAAAGATGTTAAACTTCATACCAACTTTGGTTTTTAACTGACTTTTCGTTTTTCAATTATGCTATTCACATCAATATACAATACACAACATACAATACTTCCCCTACTTACTATACGTAGAAGAGAAAGTAAAAACAAAAGCAAACAAAAACAATTATGAAAACAAAAAACGGTACCATTGTAGTCTGCTAGAATGGGACTAAAGTAAAGGTTAGTTTCGAACATTCCGAAAATAGTTAATGCCATCGAAATGTCGAAGTATGCATAAAAACTGTCTGGTTTAACCAGATCTGCATTGTTTGATGGAGTGGTCGTAATGAGCCCAGCAATTGGCACACCTACCCTCCAATATCTCACCATAAGATTTCTTTTTTAGGGTTAAAATAAGGTGCTAAACATAAAACTGAATTTAAGAGTCAGAGAAGCAATTTAGCTCACATTTTCTAAGTAATAAAGTTGACTATTGTCTAGAAATCCTCTAAGGCAGAAAATCAGATTTAGGACATCTTATATTACAGCAGTTTGGTTTAGGTGTGTTTAGACTCCACAAAATTTAAATATTTTGGTTCAGAACATTTTAAATATAAATGGGTAAATATACATTTTTGAAATAAAATATATGACTAAGGATAGACTTTAATCTCAACTCCAGGACTTACTATGTGTGCAAACGTGTTCAGACATTACACAAGGTTTTAGCAGACATAATAGCTAAAGAAATAAAGAATCTTCTAGAAGTCTGTAAAGGTCCTTATAATTACTTTAATCCTCCTAGTCGGTCTGGGTGGTTCAGTTTGTTAGATGCTGGCCTACTGATCTCAAGGTAACGGGTTCAAATCCGGAGTGTGCTTAAAAACGACTACATGTCAGTAGATTTACTGGCATGTAAAGGAACTGCGGGACGAAATTCCGGTACACCGGCGACGCTGATGCTTCCCTTACAATTGATAGTGTCGTTAAACAATAAAGTATTTTTTTAATTATCCTACCTGTTAAGATTGCGATTCTGAATTTTAAGCGACATTGCTACACAAATAAATGACAAAATATGCTGCCATAAATGTTAAACTAAAAAGTTAATGTCGTATCATTCGTGATGACTGGAAGCCCGAAAGAACTACGAGACTACAAGAAATAAATTGCATTGCTTCTGATAAAGGAGGAATTAAGGGAAGGGGGGCACATTAATGTGAAATAAATTTTCATCACAGTTTTCTCCTCTGTAAGACAAATTTTCTACGTCGAAAAGTTTTTATTTTCACTGCTGTAGTGTTCTTGTGAACTGTGCTATAAAAGATGATTTCTTGCCGGCTCATTCGTCACCAGCTGATGAAATGTCATCTCTAAATTTCCAATTACTCTTCGTTAAGAGGATGTTTTGTTTCAAGGCAGGTGCGTGTAAATGTGGGTGTGTAGTAGTCACACCTCTGCTAACTTCCTCTGAGAATATGCAGCGAAGGCAGGGCTGTCACCATACGTTTGCTAAATTGTAGAGACAATGTGAAGATAAGACAGTACACGCCCGTCAACAAATTGGACATGTCCGACAAACTGAAACAGTTTCGAAAAACGACTCTGTTACCTACCACGAGAGTTAAATGACAGTGTTGTAGTGAAGCTATATGGAAAACAAACTAAAACTGCTTGAAATTGGGACAGCTGAATCAGATGATCATAAATTTCAATCTCCAGGCAGGCTTCCTATTTCCCAAGGTAATTCTTTTCGAGGTCCTTGTTCTTACAGGCTCTTCTCAAACTTTATATATTGGGGTACGCATTCAATTTGGTAGTCTCTGCCTTGTGCAGAGGGATAAGGGGTAAGGTCCAATTCCACATCAAAAAGGTAACAACTTCATGTACTTAATCTGTATACCAGTACCTTTTTCCCTAAAAGATGGACTTATATTTAATTGTACAAGTATTCTTGCAGATAGGACAGGATAGGATTTCGCGGAGGAAATTCAGCACGTCGACCTTGAAGATCTTTAGCACCTATGCCCCTTGCGGGGCACCACCGGGAGGAAGGATGCTGCAAACGACAGCAGGCGGCTCACTCAGAGACACACGACAGAGCAGAGCGCAGTGTTCCGAGCATTTTACAGACTGAAAGAATGCAACCGGGGTTCCGCTCACCCGCGGTCTTAGACATCCCGCAGAGGGGATCGGAGTCCAAAGGATGAAGGTTTATCAATAGCATATTCCTTGCCATGCAACTCCAAGACCCCACCGACACTTACTACACTGAAAATACCATCCTACCTGACTACCTGGGGAAACCGCGAAAAACACCTGGGTTAGATAGGCCACTACTGGGATCGAGCATGTGACATACCGAATGCGGGCCATAGACGAAACCGTCATTCTGTTCAGTTTTCTTGTAGACATATACTCACACAAGTTTCTGAAGGTTGTCTTCAGTTAATTCATAGCATGCTATTTCGACCTTCGTAAATCTCACAGTGCCTTTGTGTATTATGTAGTTGAACTGCTTTTATAGTTTCTACACATAGATAACAATAATTCCTCGGATGAACTTGGTAGCATCGTCAAGTACTAAATAGCAAAATCAGGCAGGATGGCTCAGATGGTAGCGTATGTGGCCCACATTCTGGAGGTTCCGGGGTCGGTGTGCGTTGGATTGCAGCTGGGCGGTAGCTTTCCCTCTGTAAGACGTTGAAAAAAATCTTGTGTTGCACTCACATGACTTTCCCTACTAACTATTCTTAAAAACTCTTATTCCTCTATGTTCTTCATGTTAGTCGAGACAAATATTTTCAGAAATTATCATATTGCTAATTTTCTTGTAGGTGCAAGGGGAATATGGGAATGTAGGCTTTGAGCGATAGTCAAATTTTTTAAACCTGGCCACTATATGAAGACTAAGACTATGAAATTCCACTCTCTTTGCACGGCCAATCGATAAAATAGTGAATAACGTCCTTCCATTTGAGAAAAGTGTAAGTATTGCAAAACTCACACAAATAATAACGAATATCTCCGAAACGCTTCACTATAAGAATGCATTTGGACACACAATAAGATCTACCAGATCTACACATTTTTTGTGTAGTAAGACTGGGCCATTAAGATTTTACCAGTTATAAAAAAGTCATCAAGAGTAAACAGGACTACATGCGCTATAGCCAGAAAATTCAAAATATACATTTCATTTGTCATAAAAATATCTTAAACATTTGCCATTTAAATACTCCTTAGAGCCATTTTTGAGAAAATCAAAATTTTTTCATGCAAATTGTAGTTTGAAGGTTGAAAAATGTTCTTCAAAATCTTGATGTCGCATCTTTGTAAAGCATTAAACTTAAATACCCACTTTGGCTTTTAACCAAATTTTGAGTGATATACACACAAACAATGTTTTTCTTTTTTATTCAGGGGGCTTTAAAATATGCATTTTTTGTGTAATCTCGGCATAGAATTTTTGGGTCGAATACAATACTTCCCTTACTATGCGTAGTAGAGGAAGTAAAAATGAAAGAGGTTATAGTATATGTGTTTAAGATGCACATAGAGAACTAAAGACTAGTAAATGTGCATGTTAGAAGCGACAGACAATCGCGATGCGATATTAATAGTATTTTTTACGTAAGATAAATACGCTATAGTTTGCACGTGGGCAGTGCAAGCAGAACCTTTGCTTTCGCCTCTCCTTTGATTGTTTGCACTACTATCTTAAGACATGGGTGTAGAAAATTAAGAACTGGATTTCTTATTTAGCTCAAGACATTAAATTCCACATTGACAAACTTTCAGCCAAAAACTGTCTTCTCAAAAAAATTCTGTAACAGAATACATCCTTGCCAGTTATAGCACTTCAAAAGAGCTCCGTATTGGTGCATTCAGAAGACGGTTTAGCTTCACGTTTGATCTGTAAGTCTCCCAGAACATGAATATGTAAACCAATTTAGATCAGATGACTTAACTAAGGATGACTTTCCTCGAAATTTACAAGTAAAAACCGCTGAAGCGGATATAAATATTTCCATACTCTATATTCAACAATCTAAAACAACTTATTTCCCAGCGTGTTTACAAGATGGAACTTTGAGATTATATTTAAATTACTGTTTTGATGATAAGCTAGATAAAATATGGCATAACATGCAGAGTAGGAAATCAAGGAGAACAAACTGTTGAGGTCAATGAGTGCGCATCCGGAATACTTGAATATTTATAGCGGAACCTGGAAGGCTAAATCGACAAAGATCATAATCAACATTTCCTAACATGAGCCTTCTGATGCAACGTTGGTGGCTGAGCTTTATGTCATTTCTTTTCCTAGAGGTTTTGCCGATTATCTGTAGGTTTATAGTCTTAGATATTTGAAAATGAGTTTCAAATTGACGAAATTTGGCAATAAACAGGTTATAATCTGTTTCTCTGTATTGATAATTCACAAATATGTCAGAATGAAATATAAATGCATCAAACATAGTAAGGAACAGAATAAAGAACCACTTTAACTAAGTTTTTAAGCAAGCCTTCTGATGCAACGTTGGTGGCTGAACTTTGTCATTTCTTTTCCTAGAGGTTTTGCCGATTATCTGTAGGCTTATAGTCTTAGATATTTGAAAATGAGTTTCAAATTGACGAAATTTGGCAATAAACAGGTTATAATCTGTTTCTCTGTATTGATAATTCACAAATATGTCAGAATGAAATATAAATGCATCAAACAGAGTAAAGAACAGAATAAAGAACCACTTTAACTAAGTTTTTAAGCAAGTAATGCTTTCTTTAAAAAATTGACTCCTTTAGAATAAATTTAATTTCGGCTAATTCTTTCTGTTAAACCACTATTAGCAGCCTGGACGCATTTTTTACATAGTTTGAAATAATTACTTCTCCTTAAGTAGCTTCCAAGATGCATATCATTCACGTTTAATGATTAAAATATTAAATTATCTTAGGTAATTATGTACGACATAATTCTTTTTAGGGCTTTTTACTAATCAGAAATGATTATAAATGCCACATGATTTGAACCACGTATCTTCCGCTTATCGAGCGTCTGCTTTAACCACTAAGCTACCATGGTCAACTTGCCAGTACGACATTAAATTCCCCAGCTGATTCGTACTTTTTCCCGGTTAGACCTCAAGGGAATCTCACATCAAAGATAAGTACCCCAAGGTCGACGGAAGATCCGTGGTTCAAATTCCGGCTATGACATTGAATTTTTCAGTCCTGATTCCACCTCTTAAATATAAGAGTTGTAATTAAACCTATGTATTTACGTGAAAGGAACCAATGGCCGAAAAGTTTGCCTAACTACTATCTAGCACTTCTCTAAACTTAACCGTTCTATAGTACAGTGAAATGGCAACCGTAGTGCGCTTGCCTCTGACGTGGAGGACCCGGGTTCGATTTCGTGTACCGCCGTGGGGTCTGGTTCGGGGTGCACTCAGCCTCGTGAGGCCAACTGGGATTCCATATGAAGACAATATACCTAGATCCCATGAAAATATTGGTGAGTCTCACAAGCAGATCAAGGATCACTGATGGAATCTACCTGGGGAGCGTAGGCAGGCATAACGCTTAGGTGAAAAACAGTGGACCCACCCCACCGACAGGGTAAAAAGAATAACAACAAATGACCATTCAAATAGCAGAACTGAAACGTTTCCCAATGTCTGAAAAAGTACTACAGAATTAGTGAATTTTTTTATTATTTATTGGTACTGTTAAACAATCGCATTCACACAGAAAAATATATATGGATTTTTGTCAAAATTGTTTGCACCATTCCCAAATATTGGCATTGTGGCTATAATTTCATGAACATATTAGTAGAGTTACACTGTGTTTTATTGTCACTTGATTTTAGGAGCTTAAACTACTTCTCTACATATGTTTTAGTATTATCGAATTCTTTATAACAATCGCTCCTGAGAGCACGATTCTCCTTGTAATTAAACTCATAACGTAGCTCTTTGAAGTATACAATAAATGTATGTTACTTCCTTCAAGTCAAAGTGAAAGTCTTGGAATCTTTTGATGTTGATTCAGTTTGGAAGCAATTTAGAACATCTACTCCACAGCTTTAACGGCACTGAATTGTTAACACATCGGAATTTTTGTCTCTTAGAAACTGTGTTGATAGATGATAGGAAGTTCTCTTTAGGTTATCCGACAGCGCTTATCTCCTACAATTATGGCACACCTAAAAAAGCTAGGGCGATTTCCTCCACAGTTGCTACATACACTGCACTTGTAATATGAATTTTTCCCAGGACGCAGGTACTTTATTTAAATCGTGTTTGAGATTTATATTAGACAGCGGAAATTATTACAGCAATCCAATGCAATGCAATTGCCAGATTTGCAGGCCATGGTGGATCGGATGAACCAGCCGCTTCTCATATTCCGTCATACGTTGGGCATCATCAGGGGCATGCATAACTAGTTGACATTTTCCTGCAACAAATAATTTGTTAGTAGAAAGTGATATATTGTACTGGATTCTCGCTAGGCATTGAAATCAGGAGCTGGAGAAAAGCGCAGACGTAGCGGAGAAACGATATCTGTTCCTTCGAAACATTTCGGTGGTGGTGGCGGTGGCGGTGGCGGCGGCGGTGGGGGCGGCGGCGGTGCCGGTGATGATTTATCTTTAGGGCGCATAGCACTTATGTCATTATCGGCCTTACAGATCTTGACATAGAAAGTCTGGACTTGTCCTAAGTACTAAAACGCACAATAAAACATTTCTTAAAATAGAAACTGCAAAATACATGGCTTAACCACCAACAAGGCATCTCACGGTTAAGTATACACTTCTTCTTCCTCTTCGTCTTCTTCTTTATCTGGTTACCCTCTCCGTAAGGACGACTTACATCCCCTAGGACTTATAAGCCTGTGCCTAGGATCAGATACCTTCGTAGAACAGACGAACCTATGGACCGCACAGAGTGAAGACCTAGAAGCGTGTGGTCAGCAGGTATGATAGTGAGGGAGAGCTTTATATGAAATGCAGGTGAAATGGATGATTGGAAGGTGGTGATGTAGAAGATGGTGGAATGCATGGTGGGAGAAACTGGAGAACCCGGAGAACCCCCCCCAGACGCGGTTCGTCCAAAACAAATACCACCTGTGGGTCTCTGGGATCGAACTCGGGCTGCCTTGGTGATAGGCAAACGGTCTAATCGCTGGGCCACGGCAGTGCCGTCACTTAGGTGTGCACAAAAATTGGAAATCACTTATAATAAACGAATAGCGTTTAGGGTGGTGTATTCCAGGCTAGGGTACTTGGTCATGTATTGTTGAAAACTCATGTGAAAACGAACATTTTATTTAAGAAAGCGAAGAATGCAAACGAAGGTAGAGGCCAAATGGGAGAAGTGAACGAGGAATATATCAAGTTTAGACCGTAATATTGAAAGCTATGATTATTATGTTACAAAGTAACATAGAAAACCGTAAACATGATTTGTACGCTAAATAGAACGAAAAGGAAAATAAAGTGTGCAAAATTTAAGTTGTTAGTGGCAGTGATAGGATACATAATTCTGGATTAGAAAAAAAAATGATATTTTATAAATGAACTCTACACAGTGGGGAAGGGAAATCCATAAATACTCAATTTTTGACTAAGAGAAATATCCTGTGAGACACAGTAAGGTAAGATACAAATTACATAGTGCAATACCATTCAACCACGAAATAATATGTCACTCCCTTTCGTCAAACCATCACGTGCTTGCAATCTCTTCTTTCCTCCCTCCTCCTAATTGACTGCGGGGCAACTGTCATTTACCACCTTCGTTCTTGACGAAATATTCTAAGCAGCATGGAATAAGATGGCAGTATTTAAGGAAAGCAAATATGCAGGTGGCAATGGTGTCAGCGGTGGCTTTCGTAGGTGCATATTTTGGCGTTTGGTTAAGGTTTTACAAATCTGTAACACGGTGAAATTTAGGATAAAATCATTTCTTCCACAGCATTCTACAAATTCAGGCCACAGCCACTCTTCGTCGAAACCTTACTTAAGGCAACATACTGGATCATTTTGCAACTCTTCATACTTGGTATTCTTTCCCATTTTGAACTGTTTAACCGAGAGGTTAGAAATTAATACAAAATGAAATGAAATGCACACTTGTACCAGTATAAATTCCGTCAACTATATAGTACTGGATTCGAATTGGTCCTGTAGAACTTCGTAAGGGTTTGTACTACGTTTACTGATATAACAAATCTTATAATGGTGCCTGGAGCTCGTTAAATATATCCCTTATCTCCCACTTTAGAATTTAAAGGAATAAAGTAGGAAGAATTGCCTTTCTTTTCCGTATTTGCGTCGGAAAGCGGCGAAGTCATTGGACTGAGGAAAAGTCCCGTTTAAGTCACGATTCATTCCGGTATTGATCCTTTTAGCACACGATTGAACAGCCGCGGGCTTTATGATAAAGGAGATTCAGTTTCCATTACTTGTGGCGGGGGAAGCAGTAGAGCTCTCTCCAAAGTGGGTTATTGTGAGTTCTATGACCGCTCTCCTTTGTGTCCAACAACTACATATGTCTCCATTAAGGGATTTGCGTTAAAACTCCGGAAAGCGTTCTTCGAATAACACACTCTTTTTCTTCTGGGAATTGAATCAGTGCTATTTGCTGACTACATGGCTTTATGGTCATGGCTTTTTATGTTCAAGGAGGTATATGGCGATAGCAGACTCCCTGAACATAATGATAACGACATCTTTCATTTATGACATATGTGGCATTTCTATCATGGCTTTACGTGCAAACGTTTTAGATACCTGGGATCTCATCCAATTTAGTAACTTTAAATATTAGTGGTGGTGACGGTGAGGGTGATGACGGTGGTAGGTTGGTTTATTGAAGGCTAAGCAAGGCAAGATAAAGCTTTGCAGGACGACTAAATAAATGAGATAATCTAAAACGGGTAAACCTATATCCAGGTGTTAACCTTTAAAGCCATTGGGCACCTTTGTTGGGTATTGGCATGTTATGTGGAAGATCTTAATTGAATACTAATCATTTTGTATTTATTCATGCAGGTATTTACTAATATTTTCCGAATAGCTCGGTCGGTGGAGCGTGATATCTCAAGGTCATCGATTCAGGCTCCATGTTGGGCGCCATTGTGGGGCAGGTTTGTTGAGGCTATCGTGTGGGAGATTTTAATTTAGTACTAATTTTTAGTTAGTACTTATTGTTGTTACTAAGTACCTTGCCCGGCTACCTGACTCGTATGTAGAGATTTTAATTTAATACCACCTTTGTGTAATTAATAATTGTTCTTGTTACTAAATATCCTGTCTTGATCTACTTGCAGTGTATGATACCTCCTGTTCTCGTCTCAGGCATGGTCACGAAGATACAATATTTGTACAGAGTTCAAAATAATTCAAGCGAATCAAATTTCAACTTGTTGTCTTTTTGGCACTTGACGGTATGTACCTTTTAATTAACAGATGAGTAAGGAGATCTTCTGCAATTGTAAATTGTGTTCCTTAAACTTTTCTCTCTTCTATACTTCACAAGGTCTGTTGATTCTCCATATCAACACATTAATTGTTCACCTTACAACATCAAGCACAACAAAATGGTATGAGCATCGCACTCTTTTAATTCACTATTCAATACATTCCGTGCTGCTGACTTGTTAGTTTAATTAACCATATTAATTTAATTATCATGTGATTATATGTAACAATATCTAACAGTAAATACAGTTAAACTCTTATTTAAACGTCCGTTTTGGCACATTCACATTTATAATCGCGACTCTCTAAATTAATCATTCTAAGTGTCTAACTTTTCTAAGCCATTTTTCTCTATAACTATGAAATTTCAGTCAAAATCAGAAAATTCAAAATTTTCGGTATTAACATGAGATATTACAAGATGCGTTGCAGCAAGGAAAGGCGTTAATCACGTGACTATCTGGAGAATGTTGCATTAAAATCTTCTTTACCCGCACAACTTTCAGGGGATGCAGGGATTAAATATGGCGTAATTTAAGGCAAGGCTTTTTGCCATCGTATGTAACAGACTGTGCTATGTTCATGAATTTCTTAGAATGCACTTTATTCACTGATGAGGCTGGGTTTACATGCGGCAGTATTTTCAATTTTCATAATACTCATAACTGGGCTATAAAAACCCTCGTAAACTACTACAAGACAAACATTAACAGAGGTTCACACAAAACGTTTACGATGGAGTCTTTCTCGATCACCTAATTGTCCGTTATTTCTGTCCTCCACAGAGACGTATCTACAGCTTCTCAGAAATTAGTTGCATCAGCATAATTTAATTTATGAATTGCCAATAGATGCTATCCAACGAATACTTTTACATCATGGTGCACCATCTCATTTCAATCGCATAGTTAGTAATTTCCTGAATGATAAATTTCCGCATAGACAGATTCGTCGAGGGAGATTCGTTGCATGGCCTACTCCATCTCCTGATTTGTATCCAGTGGATTTCTTCGTTGGTTTATGCGACTCCTGTAAGGGATATTGATATTCTAAAACGGTGTATACACATTGAATTTGACCAAATACAAAACATTTGATGAATTTGGAATATAATATAGTATAGCAAGGAACACAAGGTATGCATCGAAGCAAAAGGAAGCCACTTCGTCCAATCTTAGCGATAAATTATTTTCAGACCCATAATTACTTTTTTATTGTTTTATATTGTGAAAGAGTCCCTAAAATATTTGACACCAATAAAGATACACTTGTATCTTTCTCGATGAATAATAACTTCTATACAACAACTTCTATACAAAATGCCTTGAGAGTTGCCATCATACGGGATGTCTACAAACTATTGGACGATTTCATAATGTTGTATTTTTACGAACATAACATAAATAAACCAACATACCACGATTTGAAAGGAGGAAGTTTGAAGTTTTGTATTTGCCTTAGATGTGTGCACCACGTACAATACGGCAGACGTCCAGCCTGTGACCCCATTCTATCACATACTCTAAGGGTGTCTTGTGATATTCTCGATGTCTGAGGTAACATGCCTTCTCAGCGTTGATGAAAGCGGAGGGATGTAAGCATTATGCTTTATGTAACCTCACAGGAAGATATCGTGAACTGTAAGATAAGATCAACGGGGTGGCCATGTACCAAATATGCTGAAATAAAATTCTCACATACTCTGGATCATCAGGTGCAGTTTTTGTACTAGCTGCAATTTGCATTGTTATAATTTTTAATAAAAATAATATTTGTAAATTTAATTTATTTTATATTGAATTAGATTTATTTGATTTATGTTGGTAAATTGATTGATTTTTGGTATACTAATTAGAAGCTTTGTTGATTGTTTTGTTCTGACGAATTAGGAATAAGTTTAATAAATTAATTAATCTTAATAAATGAACTTATTTATGCACTAGGTTAAGAATATTGGAAATTTAGTTAGATGATTTTGGAATTTTAATTTGAGTTTCTTTTTATTTTGATTGTTGAATGATGAATATTTTATTAAATTAAATTAACATTTTTATATACGTACATATTAATTTAATTATTCATATTGTGATTGTTTTAGGTATTAGAGAAAATGAAGGTATAGATATTAGATGTGATGAATTATAATTTTGAGTATGTTTAATTTGTGTATGTTATTCAGAATTTTCTTTTAATTTTGTTGTGTATTATATTTTTGTTTTGTAATACTTAGATTTTTACGTCTTGTAGAAAACCATTGTAAATATTTTTGAAACTTAAATAAATGAAAGGTTTATTGTAGGTTTTTATTTATTTATTTATTTATTTGTCTGTCTGTCTGTCTGTCGGTCTCTGTCGGTCTCTGTCGGTCTCTGTCGGTCTCTGTCTCCCCGCCTGCCTGCCTGTCTGTCTGTTGGTCTGTCTGTCTGTCAGTCTGTCTGTCTGTCGGTCTGTCTGTCGGTCTGTCTGTCTGTCGGTCGGTCGGTCTGTCTGTCTGTCGGTCGGTCTGTCGGTCGGTCGGTCGGTCTGTCTGTCTGTCTGTCTGTCTGTCTGTCTGTCGATCTATCGATGGCTCACTATCTCGCTCGCTGATTTATTCTTTCATATTTATTTATTCATTAATTTGTTTATTTATTTATAACTTCACTCTTTTCCGTGCAATCTTACACACTGTTGGTGATATCTGCAACTGTTGGCTGGGTCTCCGTTCTGATTTTTAGGGCTGCATTGAAACTTTGACGGATTCTGTCAATCATTTCTTCATTTACAGTTAGCGTTCTCACGCGTCCTTTCCCTTGATGACAGATACAACCTCTATCGTGAATTTCCCTCCAAATTCCCGGCGAACCGCTACAACAATGTCAATTCGTACAAATTCCAGCAACCTCAGCTACAATCTCAACCTCAGCTACAAAAACAGTGTGCATTTTCCGCACCAGATGACAATTGAAATTCAGATGTACAGTACAGAACCTCCCTCCTTCAAATGATGGTATGACAATTTGTATTCAGTATTTGTGAAAATATAGCTTTATGAAATCGTGCAATAATTTGTAGACTCCCCGTATATTTTCGATCGGTTTTATTAAGTTTGTAAAGTTTTTATCTAGATTCCAATTCCTTACAGAAATAGGGAGGGGGGAGAGAAAGAGAGGGGAATACATATACACACACACACTCTCTCTCTCCCTCTCTATCTCGCCCTCTCATTCTCACTCGTATTACGGTGGCATAGGAAGTTCCTATGTAACTTGAGCCCAAACGACTTACTAGCTTCGAAGGTCTCTTAAACTCCACTCACTCACTTACTCACTCACTCGCTCACTCACTCACACACTCACTCACTCCTGTGCAACTTGCCCTCAACCATCTTTGCATGTGCTCCCTACTCTAATAAGTAACCTGTGATAAAGGAATCGTATGTTGTCACGAAAACCAATTCCGCAGTACCCAATTAAAAGCCGTTAAAGCAAATAGTTTAATGCGATTTATGTGAAGTAAATAAACTAACAAAGTAATGAGGAACTAAACATGTGAATACTTGTAAACTGCTACAGCCATGGAAAAAATGACTGAGCACATCAGGGGAGCAGAATATTTTTAGGCGTCTCTTGCAGTGCGGTTTATGCAAGTCGATATTTCCAACACTAACATAATCTATTGATAATCTCTGTTCCATATGTTATCGTGTGTTGGACACACAAATAGGCTGTGTCTTAAATCACCACTGGTATCTGTATACACACTCGCAAGTACAAATGCGAGTGGTGATTGTGTGTCCGATAGACAATAACATATGGAACAGAGACTATCAATAAACTCAGCTGCATGTTGGAAATATTGACTTGTGTAAACTCCGCTACAACACGGCTTAGAAATATTCTGCTCTCCTAATGCACTGAATCATTTTTTCCATGGCTGTACAACTAGACAAAATATTTGATGATTAAACTTGACATTTTTATCGATAACTTATTATTATATTAAATAGTATAATGACACACCAATCTTCACAATACTACAAACCTGAGAAACAAGGCTAATTTTACCAATGTGAAACGTTAATACGGCTTTATGAAATGTGAATGATATTTCAGCAGGAGAAATCTGGATTTTTCACTCATAGATTGCTGAAAATTGGAATAATCGTGGTTTTGTAGTTTTGCCTGGCTTACGAAGACTTGGATTCATCCTGTAATGTATTAAATAATACATAAAAGCGAAAGCACTGTGAGTTATTGCTCTCAAACCAAGTGCACGTCTCCCTAAAAGACAAAGAACGATAAGAGTATAAATCAGAGGTGTTCCCGATACGGAACATAAAATATAGGAAGGCTAAACACGATACCGATTCGATGCATATCTCTGGTTTATTAGATCGTGTTCATTCCTCGACCGATCTGAGCAATCTGATCTGATCTAGATGGAAACGGCGATGTGGATGTTATTACCCAACTAAATAGAAAAAACGGCTCTCCATTAAAAGGAACTGACGTTGAAGGCCTTCGGGGGGTCAAACTCCAAACAGATGCCCAAACAAAAACCTGTTTCCACTAAAGTTCCAGCCTTTCCTTGAATAAATATTGGTCAACCTCAACACCAGGCAATGAATTTTCATTTTATAGGTGATAGGCATTGCTGGTGTCTTGACTTGAACACGTGGAACGCTAACGGCTACGGAGGAAAGTGTAACATTGGGACATCGAGATAATAAAGTATTTGAATTGTGTTCAAATGTATATGGGTACAAATAGTTTAAATATATAATATTTACCGTGAAACTTAATTTTTTGTAACAATAAAACGGTCAAAGGGTTATTTATGCAGTCGGTATCCTAACCACTAGTACAGAATCTAATATCATCCCAAATTTAAATGGGATAAACTTCACTCTTTATTATTTCTGTAAAAATTATCCTTCGGATATACTCTATGCTCTCCCTCTCTTTCTCCCCCCTCTCTATTTCTACCTACATATATAATGCTCCCTGTTACACCCTTGCAAAAGGTAGCTGGATGTCGCGGGTTCAAAGCCCGAAAACTGGCTAATCTGATTGAGCCTTTTTCATGGCCTATGGCCAGGAAATCCGGATTCGATAGTCAATACCACGACCAAAGTTCTACTTGGAGAACAAAAATAGATAGAACTAACTTAGATGTGCAGCAAGACAAGCTATATGCTCTGTTTGCTTCCCCGGTCGCTACGGTTGCCGTGGGAGATTGCAACGCCAAGCACTCGAACTGGATCTCCTCCATCACCAACCATCGGGGCCGCAAATTTCAGAACTTCATTGCCCAGTTTCCAGATCAGCCTACCATGCAATATGGAGACAGACGACCAGCAGATGGGCTGGACCTTACGCTGATTCGCGATGAGCGGGCGCACCTCACACTGTCTACAGTACCAGCCCTCTCATCAGACCACTACCCCATAATTCTCTCCTTTCCGAGCAGGTCAACCAGCTAGCTCAAACTGAGGAGAATTTTCAAAACTGATGGAGGAAATGCAACCTCCCCTGCAACAATGCAATGACCCAGACAACATTCACAACCTAATGGATGTCATTACCAAACACATAACAGCTGCAGCTTTAACATGGACCCATTACGGCAGACCATCCAAGACATAATACAACAGACGAACAGAGCTAGACGGCGGTTCGTGCATACTCCTTGCCCAGCTGATCGGCGCGAAGTTTACCGTCTCCAGGAATTGCTGAAACTGGTACTCAGGGACTATAGAAATAAATGCTGGGAAGAACATGTCAACACTCTGAGGCTTGAGGATAGCTGGTTATGGCAAATGACCAAGACGCTGCTCAACCTACGACGCAAAGATCCACCCTTGCGCCAAGGACAGGCACTTTCTCAATCTGCTAAGGGAAAAGCAGAACTTCACGACTCTTACCTGGAGACGACGTTCACAACTGTTGATACTCATGACATTGACCACATTCACTCAGTAGTACTGGAGGTGCAGACTTATCTCAATCAGCCGAAGGATGAATCGCTAATAGTGCCCACTTCCACAGCAGAAGAGCAAGGACTCCTAAGCTCTCTCCGACCTTACAAGTCTCCCAGATGTGACAACCTAGCAAATACAGCTCTTAAGCTATTGCCGGCTTCTTGGGTACAGTCCTTCACAAATATTTTCAACGCCATCCTTCACCACGACGACTTCCCTAAGGCTTAGAAGCATGCCAAGGTAATCACCGTTTGCAAACCAAGAAAAGATGGTACCACACCTGAGAACTACAGGCTGATCAGCTTGCGCTCAGAGCAATTTGGTTTTTCGGCAGAGCACTTCACACATCTGCTACTTCAACTAGTTGATGAAGTATACACGAGTTTCAACACGAAGCATTCCTCCTGGACATCACTAGAGACATCGACAGCGTGTGGCATGAACGCTTAATCTCCAGGTTAATGCAATACCAATCCCCTTCGTACTTGATCCATCTGATATACTCCTACTTATGTAACAGAATCTTGTGCTACATATGGGGAGTAGCAGCCAAGAAGCACATCGTTTGGTTTGATAAACTGCATTAAGGAAACACTTTTGTTGGCATACCCAATGACTTTCGTTCGCTTAATATTCCTTCCAGCGACTAACAAAGGAATCAAATTACCTACGACATATTCTAAACAGTTTGACTGCAAAGTAATACCTCTTTCTTCTAATCATAAACATAGGTAATTTATACTGATTTTAAGTAACTTGAAACATTCTATACATTTAGGCATTTCTCTACTACTTAAGTATTTTTTGCCCTTCACCCGTTATTTGGTTTTTAAATTAAAGCCTGCTAAATCTCGAACTTTTTGTATTCGCTTGAACGGAGCGTCGTCAATATGAATATTCACAATCAAAATTTAAAATAAGCACGACCGATATTTTCTCATTTAGTTGATAATATCTTCCAAATGAATTCTAAGTAACTAGTAGAGTCAATTGGAGATATTTTGAAAAATGCTATAACTTGAATAATGCAGTCATTCTGACCTAAGTTTGGGGCTTTAAGGATATATAAGACTGAAACTTCGTAAAAATCGAGGAAAAAAAAACAACTTTTGTTTTAATACCATAAAATAATTGACACATTTTTTTAATATGAAAAACGGACACTATTTTAAAATAACCTTACTTCGTGTTAAAATTCATGGATTTTAATCTGAATGATAAAACATTCAAAAGTTTTCTCACTGTTTTCTCACTATTTGTATTTTCAACATTTTTCTTCCTGTAAAATGCTCCTTGTGGAGCAGTTTTTGCATTCCACTAATTAAACTTATTGCGCAGAGGCAAAAAATAAAGGATTTCGTATGTTTTATCGTCAGATGTGTCTAAGCATACGTTTTTAACTTTCAATCTCAACAATTACAATTTTTAGCGGCAAAAAGATATTCGTAAATTTAAACGGTTTTGTTTTGCAACCTAAACTTAGAGTCCCAGAAAAATCTAAGACAATTTTAAAAAGTAGATGTGTTTTGAACCTAGAGTCAAAATATAATACCAAAATTTAACATTTTTTGTCCCAACATAACGAAAAGTAAATACATTTAATCATAATGTTTCTCAAATTGATGAAATTTGGACTGTAGCATGTTGGGTTACATTTCAACTAAGGTATACATTTTAAAAGGCTAGCATTATTAGTTCAGCAAAGTTTCAGTCATACATTTCCTTAAAGTCTATACCCGGCGTCCTTCGCCCAGAAAATTCCACCAGTATTTGATGAACGCTGCATTCAGAATATTTTTCGCGTTCAGAAGGAATAAAACGAAGTGCTGAACCTTATTCTGGTGACCTAGAACCAAATATGAGTTCATCTAAAACGCAATCTTGGACGCTGGAAGGTTATTCCTTGGTTTTACATTCAGGTCGCGCCTTAGAAGGGAGTTTCTTGGAAGAACCTGATGGAGAATGATGAGTCGTAGCAAATGATGGACGATAGCCATATCCGTTTACATGAACAGCGCAGCTACCGGGATCCGACCAATCACGGTGGTCTCTTTTCGCAGGTGCTGCGTGGGGTACAAGAGACTGATTGCCGGTCATTTCCAGGGGCATACGTCCCACTGCACGATGGTATCGAGCTGTCTTTGTTGTTCTCGTAAAAGGGATACCAACCATGATATCTGGTAAAACCTAAGTGTCAAATTGCCCAGAGTCATGGCACGCAGATCTGGTTAAATATTAATTACTGCACTTTTGGTGGTATGCTACAAAAGTGCCAGTTGAGATAAATAGAACAAGGAGCATGAAATAGGGTTTCAGGTGATAGAGTACTGAGATTAATCAACTGTTTCCCTCGAGGGATTAAAAGAGAACATTGTAGGTTTAACGTAATCATTACATCACAGATAATATGTGAACCTAAATAGGTTTGAGACTTACAAGTGAAACGTCTGAAATTTCTGCTGTGGTTTATATTACTTGAAGGTTTTGCACTAGCAGGGTTATTGAAATACAAAGATTTTCAGAACTTTGTGTCGAAATTCGGGGTCTCAAATTCTGACAACAGGTAGGCTTGAACTTCAACTTTTAGATTTGTGCGTCTCACTAAACCACTTTTTCATATTCCAACCACCAGGTCGTCGTTATTAACTTTTTCTCTCTTGGCCGTGCAAAGAGAACGTAATTTAAAGCTTTAAAAGGTTTGACTATTGCTCAAAGCCTACTGTATTCCCATATTCCCCTTGCACCTACAAGAACATCAGTAATAAGGTAATTTCTGCAAATGCTTATCTCGACTAACATGAAGAAGATATACTAATACCTAAGTGTTTGTCAGAATAGTTTGTACATGAGCAGAGAAAGTCATGTGAGCTCAACACATCAGATTTTTACATTACTAATATTTAATGAATATCTGCCTTATATCTGTCCATTTTTTTCATATTTTCAATTATATTCCAAGACCGCTTAGTAAAACTACATGAGTGGAAAAGGGTCATTGTGTTTTGAAAAAATAAAGTAAGAGCTTAAAAGCCATTAGAAAGAAAAATAATATAACATATTTGTTTGCGACAAATTTCAGAAGAAATTGCTAAAAACTGCATCTTATGGAAAATTTGAGAACGTGAATGTGCTGAAAAGTTTTCCAGAAACCTCATATTTTGAATGGAAAGCATTTTGATTCTGACTGTTAACTTACAGTATATGAATAAAACTATTTATAGTATAAAAAGTCAAAATACAATTTGAATTGATAGGCCCCAAGAATTTTTAAAGTCATGAAATACAAATGTTAAAATTTTTGCGAGGTTTATAACAAATTGCAGTGTAACGTCCCCTTAAAACGCTTAAGATGGAGACAGTTCTACTACATCAGTTCAACAACATAATCAAATTTCATTGAACATTGCGTTATCGTTTTCACTGCACATTGAGGGTTATCGGTCTTCGTATATGAAAGCTATGCTAATGCTGATTCGCAACGATCCAGCAACGGTAACCAGAGCGACAACGGCAACGGAAAGTCAATATTTTGGTTCACGAAAATGGCAGCTTATCGGTAGAAAGTGGAGTCGATATTGGGCATTTAGAATGCATTTGTTTCTAACTTACCAATGATATTGTTTTCTAGCTTGCAATTAGAGAGTGCTCTAGCACTGTTTCATGGTATGGGCGCCTTTAATAATTCCTACAGTGAAAACGCATAATATTAACCTAGCATGCCTTGTCCAGGGATGGAAAATATATCAAAACTTGGCCAAAATCTCCTTTCCCGTTCCCGGGGCCCGTGAAAGCTTCTCGTTGGTTGTTACGTGAATTTTGGGTTTCTCGTTCTGGTTATTGTTACCGTTACCAGGGTTGCGAACCGGCCTTTAATTTCTATTTTGCCCTGTTAGTGCAGCAGTGAACGACAAAGTCAGCCATGCAAACACACAACGAATACGAGAGTAAAACTTGTTGGTAACAATAATGTGGATGAAAAACGCTGCAACGCCAAATCTTTACTTCTTGCAACTGTAAGGTTTACATATACTGCCACAGCTGTGATTGATGGAACTGCATGTAGAACGGGAAGCCTTCCTTATAATTCAATAACTCCTTTAACCTATCGGTGCTGAAAACCACTGCAGGGGCATTTTTGTCTACTACCCTCTCTAGATATTCCACTTCGTGTTGTATTACTAAAATAATGTTATGATATCAATTCACTGAAATATAACTTAATCGAATTTGCTGCAGACTTGCGGTTCCAGTAGAAATACACACAATACTAAACGCAACAAGCTCCTAGACCATCATCAGAGAACAAACTCAAACTCATTAGCTTCGGCAACAGGATGCTGCTTCTTCTCGATACTTGATAGCTCATTTTTCAACAACGTAAAAGTTGTAAAAGTCCAAAGGCAATTACTGGTTTAGTGAATTATCATAACATGATTAGCTTTTAGTCTATGACCATTCACAAGTTTTGTACTACATCAAATTATGCTTTACACAGTCCAGTGGGCAGCAATTTTCCCCCATTTTAATACAACTACAAATTACTATACGTTCCATTGTCAAAGTTGACAGCGCCGTGGCCGTAACCGTGGCCAAGGTTCAATCTCAGGGGACCACGTGTGGGGTTTGTAGTACACGTCTGGGCAAATGTTTTTCCTGGTGCTACAGTTTTCTCCACCGTTCATTCCACCAATTGTTCCATCATCCTTTTATCAATTTTGCTTTCATTTCGTAGAATGTACGAAATAGGAGCTGCTCCCGATGGACACATTCACCAGCCGGGATGGAATCGTGGCTCCAACCAGGTTCCACCGTTCTCAAATGCATCCCCACTCATGACGGTTATTGTGGGCAGAGTTGGAGACTCGGCGGTTGGACAGTACGCCTTGGTCTTTAATGCCGCGGAGTTTTATAGGGTACATATCCAAAATTAATAAATAAGTAATAACACTAATAAATATTATTGTTATTATAATACCTTTGGTCCTATATAACTAATGTTATCAGACATCCGGAAATTCTCGGACACGCCGTACATTTTAACCATTTGTCCGGCGTCCAGGAGGAATTTTTCAAAAGTCTAATGTCCTACACTTTCACAAACACTGTTCGTTAGAAAATGAACTGGCAACTGCGAAGGTAACTCGCTATGGCAACATGGCTATACCGGCTATGTAGAGTATACTCATGCACAGTAACTTGAACGAGAGGTTGGTAACGCAGCATTTGAATTCCAAGGCAAAAGGTTGGTATGCTATGGAGGCAAAGCAGCACAATGCTGATTTTGAAAAAGTACTTTCACTAGTAGGGCACAGTAGACAGATGAAAGGAACAGATTATTGATTCAGTAATAGGTAATGCTTCATTGAAGTACAATTCTGAAAATATCAGTTATGTAGAATTTCTTGATTCAAACAAGCTAGATGTTTTACACGAGATTACTTCTTCAGAGAAGTATAATTGACTATTCATGACCATATTTAACACTGTGTGTGTCAGCATTATAAGTTTATATGCCTGTGGATGTATATACATAGCATTTAAATTATAAGTTTACATTATATTTGCATTGACCGACAGAGTCCCACATTTTTGTCCTACTTTTTTTTACCATGATGTACTACATTTTTGTCAAATGTGCTGTATTTTTTACCATTGTGTCCTACATTTCCATAAAATAATCTGGTAACCCGACTTATATATAACCATCTTCTTGAATGAACCTTCACCTTTCAGGGTTGTACTTGAGTATGACGAGAAAGCCAACAGATAGACTATTGACTTGTTCCTTGTTATATGTTGGTACAGTTTTTAACTGCGGAGGGAAGCTCATATATTGCTTTTAAATTTCTCTACTATGTACTTTTAGAACTAATAATTAAAAGTATTATTAATAAAACAAATATTAAAACTAAAAAAATATGTAAATCGATTCAATGTAAGTAGAGGAAGTACCTATTGTGTCCCATACAAAAATTCAATGTCTAAACTCACCGGATAAACACTCGTTTTGAGAATAAAAAAAAGAAAGAAAATGCATCTTTAGCCAAATGGTCTGTGTATATGTGTATGTTGCTTGTGTGTCCGTCAACAGTATAATTAGAAAACTAAATTTCGCTTAAAAACCAAACTTGATAATTTAATTTCAGCGTTTTCGAAGGATGTGACACGAAGGTTTTTAACGGACCCCTTCCTAAATGACAGAAAATTTTCCCAAAATTTTAAAATTAAACAGAAATAGTTCTAATGATTTTGATTACCTTAACAAGGAAAACATATTTCAGCAACATGTAATGAGATTAGGCGAGCAGGTCCTGGTCAATCTATGCGACACGAACTATTGATTAGTCATTCTTACATGGGTGTCGCTCCAGCAAACAATCGAGTAAAGTGTAATATTTGATGGCCTAGACTGATAATAATTGTATAGGTTTGTTCCTTCGAAAAGTACAACGTTTACATAAACCTAGGGAACTTTCAGGCCCTTAGCGACCAAAAAGAGAATTAAATAAAGCTATGGAAAAGCCCTTCAAATTAAGGACAGGTTTAGCAATACTCTCAAGATATAAACATTATTAATGTGTAAATGATTTAAAGCATTTGGTGCTTAAGGTTTTTCTTGGAGTCAATATTGAAAAAATAATAGATTATTACTTTTTTTTATGTAAAGGGTACTTTTGAGGCTAGATGGAGGATTTACTTGACATTGTTCCTTTCACTTTCTGAAAGATGCTGAACTTAATTACGGAATTTAATACTTACCCAACTTTTTCGTTTTTGAATTATGGTGTTTACAGGCACCTTATTTTAGGGTGCATTGAGGTGAATTAAGGGGTCTTAAAGAGGACTGCATGTTTGAGTGTAATGTAATACTTCCACTTTCTTCTATTATTGCGTACTATAGTAAGAAAAAGTGGCCTTAATAGCGGAAATAGTATTTAGGAATACAAAATCACCTGTTCTAACTTGTATGAATTGTACACCGCTCAGAAATCGGTTTCCTTTCTTTTGTTTATTTTACGCATTCCAACAGCCCTCCCACTTCATTTGTGTAATATCTGCAATATCACGATGAATCAGCTCCCTTGCTTCTTTACATACAGTACTTACGTTGGCGGCCACGCACACAGGTCTGATAAAGACCACTCAAGGGCTTTCTGTGCTTAGTTTCCCGGGAATTCCGTGTAGTATTTGTTTAGCAAGTCTTTTGTCTTGGTAAGCGATGACTGAATCTCCAGTGCAAATAACAAATAGCGCCTTACTTGCTCATCAAATTGTTTTCCTAGGGCTTGTCTTTTCAGGAGGTTCTTGACTGCGGTTTTAAGGAAGCACATATGCTATAACGAGGAGCAGAGGAAACCGTTGAATTTTTTTAAAATAAACGTCCTGTGTCCAGATTCTACTAAATTAACAGCAACTTCATATCAAGACCAGCTATTCTTACGGTAGAGTTGAAAGTTTTATTAGCAATTCTCGTTTTATTAAATGATCATCTTATAAATACTAAAGTAAATCTAGAAAAGCATTAAGTGCTGTTTTTAACACCCTAAAGTTTCATTTACCTTGAATCATTTATGAGAAAACTGATTATTTATATCAGAAAATTTCATTCACAAAACATGTTGTTACAATTAAAAACGGAATAAACATTTATATGTGATAAAAAGGATTAAACATGCCTTTGAAACACTGAAGGCACCATATGTGAAGCTAATTCATAGAGTAGAAATTTCCCTAAAATATGAGCCAAAATTTATGCTTACACCTAGTCCAAGAAGCATAGAAATTGTGATCTCTCCTGTGAACTGATTTAGAATTCAGAGTGCAAAATGGGAGAAACAAAAACATTTTAAAAATATATTTAAATTAAAGTATTGTGTCTTCAGTGATGAAATGTATACCAAACTGCAAACAAAAAAATCCTGTTTATATGATTGCACAAAAACACTAAAAATATTATTTTTGGCTCTATTGACCTCTTTATCTGCCCAAAAATTAATATGTGAGTACATTTCTGACTTAGTTGGCACTGTTGTTAGTATTTTACTGGTCGTTAAATGATAATGGTGTGGGAACAAATGCCTAATATAAATAGAAATAAATCAATTACGCTGTTGTTTTTAGAAAGTATTTTAGTTAAGTTTACTATAAGTCTAAGGTACAGATACGCCAATATGTTTGTTGATATATAGTATCCAGGAGCGCACAAAAATTAAACAGAGTGTACAGGTTACGAAGTAATGTACAAAGCAGGAAGGAACAGTATTTGATATATGTAAATGTGTAAATAAAATTGAATTCTGGTCATCCTAAAATGAAAATTCAATTTCTCCAAAAGGTTACGCTTACAATTAAAACCTCTGACAGGTCATTGAACAGATTAAATGTTCCTTTTTTCAGGAATATAGCTCATTGAAGAATTTTCGGCTGTGAAAGATATGAAAAATAGAATTAGAATAGGCATAAGCCATAATTACAGCAATTACTCTCCAGAGAAGGAAGGTTTTCATGTTCTTTACTGTGTTCTTGACTACCCCACGTAGTTCCATTCTTCCTTGACATCTACTGCTTCCTGCCAAAATCCTGCCTTGTCTATTAGGACCATTTGCCATACGTGTTTAACTTAACTGGTCTTTGAAGTTACATCAAACACGTGTACTTTCTACTTCCGTTCAAGATAACTAGCGGTTACGCCTTCGTGCCGGATATTCCTCTTGCTTGTCTTCCAGGATAACCCTCTTACCTTTTCCGCTGACACACATTTTCTGTGGCACTCTGCACCAGTGACCATGACAACTTCATGCACCAAAGCACAGGAAGGGTACAATTTGTTGGCCTTTTGCATCTTTATGCTCTAGAACTTGTGCATTAATATTGATCTGCAACTTTTCCACACACGCTTCAAAGTTTTGCTAAGGAATAGCTCTTAATATATTGTATTTTATTTTCTCTTTGAAAAATATAATAGAATTTTGCTTTTTCGATAACGAACTTCCTCTATTAACCGAAAGAGCGAAACAAAGTGTACACAACTGAATTTTAAACGCACGTGATACCACTACTGAGAAAACTACTGTAGTATATTTAGTGTTAAAATATGCATTACATGATGACTGTTTCTTAAACTCAGTAATTCTTTTCTGAACTTCGTTCTTGGAACGTTTGCGAGCAGCTATATGACACATTAGATTTGATTAGTATTACATTGTTGGGTTTGCTCCACAAAACGCAAGGAAACATTAGTATATGATGCAAACAGAGCATAATGCGTCTGTTTTATGAAACGAACAGTGGCGAGTTTCATAACATTCATACGAGCGTTTTAATTAACAGCTTCATGCGGCTGTTTGTGTTCAACCAAATATTTATAAAATATTTTAATATTCTATGATATTGATTTTCAAAATTTCCTGAATATGCCTCGACAACATTCTGATTCTGTAGGTTCTGACCTTTAAGCTAATAGTTTTCTGGTCGACTGCATTCGCTAAAACCTTAATTACCTGAGCTAAGGAACTCGCTAATACCTCGTGACTAAATTTACATTGCCTATCAAATGACTGCATGATACATTATGCAATATAAAATTATTTATCTATCTTCCTATCATTTCTATATCAAATCAGAAATCTGACTCGCTAATAATGTCGGTATCAGCGTGTCCAAGTAAACCTTGGATATAGCATAATTATTCAGGATTGGATGATCAACCTGGTATGGCGGTGAAGAAGGAGAAAATTCAATACAGCGATAAAATGGAAGATAGAAAAGTTCACGGATCAAATTATCCACCCCAGTGACCAGCGTAAACAGCGGAAAATACCTTCGGACACTCAAGGGTTTAAACCCGGGACCTCCCAATTGCGGCACTACCTCGCTCGGTCCTGATATAATCTATAACATTTGGTTTAGTACTACAACTGGTGGTTAAGCCCTACGAGCGTAGATATTGAAAACATGCTCAGCAACAATTAGTAGGAGCCATGGCTCAAACTATGTAAACAAGACTATCCTGCAAAGAATGAGCATTGTTCGTGAGAAGCAGGTGTAAGTTTTGTATCTTATAAGGGAAGGTCCATAAGGCACCTCGTGAGGTCTCACTTTACACAGTAGCATGTTCAGGTGATGGGGCGATTATGCACAACAACTGCCACATTAATAATTTGCTGCCGACCACCAGGAGAGGAATGTCTTGCTTATTAATGTTGCTATATCTCCTTGTGGGGAAGAAGCCGGACATGGGACAATTTGTCTGCGGGCTCCACATGATCGCTCGCGTCTTATCTCTCTCAGGTTTCACGCCATTTCTACCCCTTCATCTCTTCGCTGCAACTGTATTGTCAACCCTGCGTGTGAAATCTGAACCAGTTCTATATAAATCATGTTGAAGTCATGCTGAAAAAACAGCATCTGTGGACATGAGCATTTTTGTGGTACTTTGAAGGCACCACTGCACATTTTATAAGCAGTATCCAATGAATGCTCGTGTTATTTTATTAAATGATGAGCATAAAAAGAACCAGTTCTCACGGAAGTTATTACTTTTATCGAAGCTCTTGCCTTTATCCTACGCGTATAGGAAAACTGTGATCGAAAACTGCTTAGTAATTTTTGGCTGTGGATAGATACATAAATAAGAGGTGGAATCAGAAATTGAAAAATCCAATGCCATAGCCGGGATATGAACCACGGATCTTCCGCTTATCGAGCGGTTGCTTTAGCCATTAAGCTACCATGGCCAACTTGCCAGTACGACATTAAATTCCCCAGCTGATTCGTACTTTTTCCCGATTAGACCACAAGGGAATCTCACATGAGAGATAAATACCCCAAGGGTGACTTACAATTATAAGTACTTTATGTCCGGGTTTAAGTAACCTTTAGATGGTAATTATTATTTATTTATGCCAACACTATGTATCTTTAGCTTACCATTACGACTCCCATATATCTGAGATGCAAAGATTAAGATTCTTCTGATAGCGGAACCACTCTGTGATGGACAAACCGTGTCTTCGGCGATAAGAATGAGCATTAATTTCAGCATTTTGTTTCTTTTAGATTTAATACAACACAGTAGTTATGCCATTAAGGAGCTATGTGTAGTTTGTTTATTTTGTATTTTCGTTGTATGTTCTTTCATAGCGTAATAGTTTAGTATATTTGCGTGTGGTAAAGTGCTTCTTTTTTCCCCTCTTTGTTTCTAAGTCAGGATCTAGTTCCTCGCTTTTTGCTGCTTGTTGTTCCCAGATCTAACTCAGTCGATATTTGCATGAAAACTTATCTGCAGGCGTTGGTGATGGAAAAGCTACTATTATCATAATTATATAAAGACAAGACTTAATCTTTATATGCCATCGACCATTTTTATTACTTTCTCTAGTACGATAGTAAGTAGAGGAGTATTGTATTCAAGCTAGAATTTCGATGCCAAGATTTCACCAGAAGTATGTTTTGAGGCCCCCTAAATAAAGAAAAAGAAAAGAGTTTCAGGGAAAGGTTTGGGCGCACGTGTGTGCGTGTGTGTTTGTGTGTGTGTGTGTGTGTGTGTGTGTGTGTGTGTGTGTGTGTGTGTGTGTGTGTGTGTGTGTGTGTGTGTGTGTGTGTGTGTGTGTGTGTGTGTGTGTGTGTGTGTGTGTGTGTGTGTGTGTGTGTGTGTGTGTGTGTGTGTGTGTGTGTGTGTGTGTGTGTGTGTGTGTGTGTGTGTGTGTGTGTGTGTGTGTGTGTGTGTGTGTGTGTGTGTGTGTGTGTGTGTGTGTGTGTGTGTGTGTGTGTGTGTGTGTGTGTGTGTGTGTGTGTGTGTGTGTGTGTGTGTGTGTGTGTGTGTGTGTGTGTGTGTGTGTGTGTGTGTGTGTGTGTGTGTGTGTGTGTGTGTGTGTGTGTGTGTGTGTGTGTGTGTGTGTGTGTGTGTGTGTGTGTGTGTGTGTGTGTGTGTGTGTGTGTGTGTGTGTGTGTGTGTGTGTGTGTGTGTGTGTGTGTGTGTGTGTGTGTGTGTGTGTGTGTGTGTGTGTGTGTGTGTGTGTGTGTGTGTGTGTGTGTGTGTGTGTGTGTGTGTGTGTGTGTGTGTGTGTGTGTGTGTGTGTGTGTGTGTGTGTGTGTGTGTGTGTGTGTGTGTGTGTGTGTGTGTGTGTGTGTGTGTGTGTGTGTGTGTGTGTGTGTGTGTGTGTGTGTGTGTGTGTGTGTGTGTGTGTGTGTGTGTGTGTGTGTGTGTGTGTGTGTGTGTGTGTGTGTGTGTGTGTGTGTGTGTGTGTGTGTGTGTGTGTGTGTGTGTGTGTGTGTGTGTGTGTGTGTGTGTGTGTGTGTGTGTGTGTGTGTGTGTGTGTGTGTGTGTGTGTGTGTGTGTGTGTGTGTGTGTGTGTGTGTGTGTGTGTGTGTGTGTGTGTGTGTGTGTGTGTGTGTGTGTGTGTGTGTGTGTGTGTGTGTGTGTGTGTGTGTGTGTGTGTGTGTGTGTGTGTGTGTGTGTGTGTGTGTGTGTGTGTGTGTGTGTGTGTGTGTGTGTGTGTGTGTGTGTGTGTGTGTGTGTGTGTGTGTGTGTGTGTGTGTGTGTGTGTGTGTGTGTGTGTGTGTGTGTGTGTGTGTGTGTGTGTGTGTGTGTGTGTGTGTGTGTGTGTGTGTGTGTGTGTGTGTGTGTGTGTGTGTGTGTGTGTGTGTGTGTGTGTGTGTGTGTGTGTGTGTGTGTGTGTGTGTGTGTGTGTGTGTGTGTGTGTGTGTGTGTGTGTGTGTGTGTGTGTGTGTGTGTGTGTGTGTGTGTGTGTGTGTGTGTGTGTGTGTGTGTGTGTGTGTGTGTGTGTGTGTGTGTGTGTGTGTGTGTGTGTGTGTGTGTGTGTGTGTGTGTGTGTGTGTGTGTGTGTGTGTGTGTGTGTGTGTGTGTGTGTGTGTGTGTGTGTGTGTGTGTGTGTGTGTGTGTGTGTGTGTGTGTGTGTGTGTGTGTGTGTGTGTGTGTGTGTGTGTGTGTGTGTGTGTGTGTGTGTGTGTGTGTGTGTGTGTGTGTGTGTGTGTGTGTGTGTGTGTGTGTGTGTGTGTGTGTGTGTGTGTGTGTGTGTGTGTGTGTGTGTGTGTGTGTGTGTGTGTGTGTGTGTGTGTGTGTGTGTGTGTGTGTGTGTAAAATATGTGACCGTGAACAGCATAACTCAAACACGTAAAGTTGGTTACAAGCCAAAATTGACATTTAAGCTTAATATCTTTAAAGGATGCGTCACCAAGATTTTGAAGAGAATTCCTTTGACCTAAACTACTACTTATGTGGAAAGTTTTTCGAAAATTTTTATTTGTTAAAAAATGGCTCTAACAATTTTGATTAAAATGCCATATGTTTAACATATTTTTATGACAAATGAAATTTATATTTTGAATTATCTAGCTATAGCCCATGTAGCTGTGTTTACTCTGGATAACTTCTGCATATATAGTAAACCATGAGAGCTAGACCAAATCTTACTGTACAAAAATGTAGAGCTCATTAAAACACACGTTATATACAAAATCATTTTTGGTGAGGTGAACCATTTCGGAGGTATTCCTTGTAATTTATGCGAATTTTTCAGTACTTGGACATTTTGAAACCGAATTATTCAATTTTTTATCTACTGTCTTCTGTATTCTAAAATTTCGTTTTACCTAAAAGAAAATCACTCCTAATATAATAATTTTTGCTGATGTTTATCCCCAGAACATGAAGAAGATAGAGGAATAAGAATTTAAGAATAGTTGCTACAAGAGCAAAGAAAGTCATACATTTTTAGCTATGGTACTAGCCAGTTGATAAGATATAAGAATGTTGAAAATCTATAAAATGAGTGGCTGCGTGGAACATTATTTTACTTTAAACGTGTTTGTTAAAATGATGTCTCTGTGTTTATCCCTCGGTGCTGTTCCATTGGTTTAATATTGCCATACATTTTCGAGCTTAATTTTAGAGGGTTAATAGAGCGGTAATGAGCAACGTTTTTGTGAGTGAGGTTCCATGTCTGTTGTCATGTATTCGTCATTTTGTCAGTGTTGGCAGCATCCGGTCACGTCTGTACGTGTTTCTGCAATAAATTACAGAGGATCATTATAGACAGAGGATGTGTTAATTCCAGGTACAGCCCGGTCCTATTAACCTATCTAGTAGCTTTTCGGGCATTTTTTGCCAGCTCTTTGTTCGTTGGAAACATCCTGCAACCATGTGCTTGTTAATTGTCTGGTAAGATCGTTAAGTAGTTGTACGTGGTGGACTTTATTGTTAACTCATCTTAATTATCTGTCTACTGATGGCTATCTATAGAAATACGACAGATGAGGATGTGAAAATACATGCACGTAGCAGAAAGATAATTATTACAGTGACGTGATGGTATCATTGCGAATATGAAGGAAAAAGCTCTCGTCATTGCTGTGTAATATTGAGAAACATTGCATTTATTGTGATTGGTTTTGACGTCTGCTCATCTCTGTGTCGTATACGTGCAAACAAATCTCTCCTATAGAGAAAAAGCCTGCTGCTAGAAGTGTTTCCTTTTACATTTCTACGCATTATAATTCCACATATATTTATCTGAAAGAATCTTACAAAGGTTTCCCCTTGCTTTTAACGGTAAGTATAAATATGTGAAGTGAGTTTTAAGTATGACTTGCATATATTTTGTTTCGAGTGGATTTAAAAACACATATGAAGTTTTTTCAAACGTTTCATGTATACATTGTTATTTTTAAACGAATGTAATATTTTGAAATTTTATGACAGTGAATAGCATTTCTGATGTTGAGTAAAGTTTTTACACTTATTTGCTGTTCATTATTACGTACTTAGAGTAAATTTCATTTCTTTTCAACTGTCTAAGCTTTAAAACTTTAAAACCTATTAATTTAATTATTGTTATAGGATGGAAACGGGAGGTCGCCGGTTCGACCCCCGTGGTCGCGCACTCAGCAATGGGTTTTTCCGTGGTTTCCGCATGTCATTTATACGAATGCTGGGGTACTTTTAATCTCTTCTCCATAGGTTACTTTCCCTTCATTTTTCATTTCCGTCCCTTGTCATCTTTCAAGTTTGGTTGGTAGCACGGCACCTTCCGGCGAATGCTAACAGGTGGCACAGTTGCCTGCGCTGGAACGCCTTCCCTGGCCCTCCCTGGAAGTTGCTGCCCGGACCTCAAGGGTACCCTCATCGCCCTCTCCCTGGGTAGGGCAAACACTTCGGTTGTGCGCCAAGCGTCAATCTCTGTGACTGTTAGGGACTTGCATTTTCCTACTGGAGAATAGATTCTGGTACAAAATTAAAATATGCATTGTTATATACAAGTGCTGCATTTAACGGCACTAAACTGAATTAACGTCTTCTACAGCTTATAATAGTAGTTAAAATGACTTTGCAGTGAGTTTCAGTGGGAACATGAAATTATTGGAGGAAGGAAAATCAGCAGTTTAGGTTATTTCAGGTGTTAACCCCTAATTTAGGAATTTTTATGTGCAATGAAATTCACATATTCTGCGTATTTACTGAACCCAGCATTAAAAAAAATTTTAACCCTAAATGAAAATAAAAATAATTTTTTTTCCCTCTTAATTTAAGTAAAAGCACGAAATTAAAATCTCCTCATAAAGTATAGAAAAACATCGGCAATATGCCAAGGTGCTTTCACCAATTGTTATAATATTATTGTTAGATTTAATATCAATATTATTTATAAGTTTTGTTACATAGCTTGAAACGAACATGCCTTGAAAATTGTTAATTCAGTGGCGAGGGAAAAGTACGTTAAAACCTAAAATTTGAATAGTTATGAATTAGCTGTCTTGGTTTTTATTTCTGTTTATTTTTAGGATTTTCTTGAAAATTCTAAGTGGTGCACATAAATATGGGTAGCCTTAGACAGGGTTTCGGATTTTGTGGTAGCCAAAGCGTAAATGTAGACTTGGATAAAGATATACTTCTGTATAACAGCTGTTAATGTTAATCAATACTTAAGCTGATTTAAAATTGGAACCTTAGGTCAGATGAATACACTTCCTATCCTAATTAGGAAAACTTAAATGTTTGTACACACAAAGTGCGCATGCACGCGTGCGCACTCTCTCTTCTCTCTCTCTCTCTCTCTCTCTCTCTCGAATTCTTTGTACCCTTAGTTCATGTCTGTCAAGTTAATAAATGCTTCACAAATTGCAATTTAAGTATTAAATCGCAACCAGACATGCAATATAAATCAATTATCTGGCTTTAAAACCTTATTTGCATAATAGCACTCCTATTCCTTCTTTGCAGAAGATTAAAATGACTGGTGTTATCAATTAAATTGGCATGATGAATAGATATATATGGATTATGCAAACAACATGATTTGTAGTATCGAGCAAGCCATAAGAGTATATAAAAGCTTGCAATAAACGCTCATAATACCTTATTCACTTTTTCCTTGGTTGCAGAACGATTAAGATTATGCCTTTCTCAAGGTAATAAATACCTGTAACGCTCAATCAGGAGATGGGGGCTTACAAGTGAAGGCCGGAAAAGTAAATGTATCGAAGGGGAGAAAAAAAAAAAAAAACGTATTTAACAATATAGTTACATGTTCTGTTCTACCCACACTCTTATATTCAGAATATGCAATTAATGGCCTGTCGTGTACTTGCTTGAAATTCCTCATAAAACTAATAAATGGCCTTTTATACACCAGATATGCTTTGATTCTTATTACCCCTATTGATAAATATTCACAAAAAATTAATGCAAAAAGGGAATCTGGAGTATGTGGTGATAGTATGTATTGCTTGGAATCCTAAGGTTTGTAAAAGTATTAACTGAATTATACACTTTGACTGTATTGAGCATATAGGTGATTGTGAGAGCAATGTTGCCAGCAAGGCAACTCGGCCGCGCCGCAGCCGAGCGGTTAGACCATTCGCTTCTTACCAAAGCGGCCCGGGTTCAATCCAGGCAACCACATGTTTGATTTGAGGTGGACGAAGCGGCGCTGGAGTGGGTTTCTTCCGGGTTCTCCGGTTTCCTTTCCCCCGCCATCTCATTTCACCGGTGCTCCATCTTAATTCTGTGTATCACCAGTGCGTAGTAGTAAAAGCGGGTGTTATGCACTACTAAAATTAAGGGAAAAAAAAAAAAAAAAAAAAAAAAAAGCAGAAGGAAAGAAGGAAAAAAAACGAAAGATGAAAAAATCAAGCAAGGCAACTACCATCCGTTACTGACTCGGTGCATGCTTTCATTTCTTTATTTGTGGTGAATTTATGTATTTATGATCGTTAAGAGCGCATGTGAAGTATTTTAATGCTTCGATCACATTTGTGACTTCATATACTATGTAATATGTGAAATTACAACGTTAGATAAATTTATGAAGAACTAAATTATACTACTTTACTCAAAGATGTTAAAACCATTTTGGAAAAAAAAAATATATATATATTCTCGGAAGCGATTTTATTTAAAGGATACTTTGGAGTTCGAGGATTTTCTTGAAAATCTTGCTGTCCCATCTTTGAAAGATGCTGAACTTCAATACCAAGTTTTACGTTTAACCTAATTTTTGGTTCTGAGTTGTTCTGTTCAAAAATACACGGACACACCACTCTCTCTCTCTCTGTCTCTCTCTCTCTCTCTCTCTCTCTCTCTCTCTGTCTCTATCACGGACTGACAGACATTTTTCTAAGATGTCCTATTATTCCGGGACCTCAAAACGTGAATTTCGTGATAACTCCGTATAGAATTTTGGGAAGCAAAGTCTATTCCTCTACTATAAATAATCAGGAGGGAAAATACAAATTCTGATAGCATTCGGAAAATTGTATATTCGTTTTGAATGTTTGTGGTTTCCTTAGTGAAATCAAGCATGAGTTTTTGTTAAAACCTTTGAATTTAATTAAATTGTAGAATAACTTTTGATTTTAAAGACATTTCTGGAGAGTGTTACATACATGGAAAATGTTATAAGACTCTATAGCGTAAAATGTTAAATGAGAAGCAATACTAAACATTTCTTTGAACAGATGTTATTTCCACACATGTGTAAACTTCCCATAAACATTTCAACATTTGAACAAAATGAGAGTCAAATGGGAATGTTACCCCAGTCTTCCCTAACTATGGTGGTACTAAAATAGCTGTCCAAGAAAATAATAACGTCATGGATGATGTGGGATGACTTAATTGCTGTGCAGCTGAATAAAATCGAAAAAGAAAAAATGCACAAAAAATGCCGACTCCCAAGGATGCTATTTTATAAAGACATTTTATGCCCCTACATTAAATTTGGCTTTAAAAGACATTTCCTTAATGACGGACCAAGATGATTAACAATAATGGTCCAACTTGTATACATGCAAGAAATACCGCCAGGCCTATTTCGCAAGATAATAACGATACACACATAAGCTATATGTATAAGGTATTACTATTTATTTCTAAAATATTTGTTATTTTCAAACCACACTCAGAGTAGTAACAACAAGTGAATAATGTTAATGATTATGACACGAGTAAACATTAAAGTTATCCAATCATAGGATTATGAATTGTGGGAACTGAATCATGAAATAATTCGTCTGACAAAAGTGAGAAAGCCTTCATTATTGCTTGTGACGTTAGCTTCTCTCTCAGCATTTCATTTGATATAGTCTGGCATGTTGCACCGATAAATAAGACAACCATATGCAGACGTTCCCTTCGTGAAAGTGAAGCGAGCAGGTGTTAGAGACAGTGATGTATCTCGTATCAAAACAGCATGGTATGTAATTATTGATTATTCTAACTTAATAATGTACAGAGGTATTTCCGTCTACGTTGTTCAGCTAAAAGAATATTTTGCTAGGCAAAAATGTTGATAAAATGCGTCATTATAAAAAAATAAATAAATAAATAAAAATAAAAACACAATAGTCCCTTAAGCTACACAAAGACACCCACTATTAAAATAAGTATTCACAGGCACTACAAAATTAGTATACTATATATTAGTATAGTAAAGTAAGCATGTAGAAGGTTTATGGGCCACGATTCTAAACAAAAGAACAAAGTAGGTAAATAAGTAAACGTATTTTCGTAATTATATAGGTACATTAATTTGAGACACACTGTGTTTTGAATGAGTTTTCTTCGAGATAGTAGCAGGGTTGTGTGAACGGTACTTATTTATCATCTACACTCCGCCATTTGCAAACAGGCAGATGTAACTTTTCTTTTCATATAAAATTACGAGCCTGTTCTGCTTTTCTTCTCGAGATGTTTTTCTCTTCTTTACGCTAAGCGTACAGCAGCTTTTTTACGAGAATTTGAGCGTGTGTTTTGTATTACTATTTCAACATCTGCTTTTAATATTTTCTTCTATGTTCTTAGAGAAGGCTGCGTTAACAAAAAGAAAGAGGTATTATAGTTAATAAAAAAGAATAATTAAGGCATTATATCCTTATCGTGATAATTATACGCCTCCTTTTTTTTTTTCCAAAAACAAAACATCATAAAATGGTGGAACAAGAGGAAACTAACGTTGAGTATGTGTTGAAAACATAAATTACTTGCTTTTTAGCTGTTCACTATAGATGAAGATAGGATATGTGATCAGTGAATTAAAGGGATTACATCTTTACGTGTTCCCTTGCTGCGAGTTTTTTTTCTTTTTTTCAGGAATTTTGCCAAGTAATTCAGAACAAGAATCTCTTCAAGGATATAATGACTGTCCAGTTTTTAAGTGCCCCCTCACAAAGTTGTCACTATCACTTCGTTAATATGATCTAGTTTTACTTTCACTCTAAGTTCATTTAGTGTTCACTAACACTTCTTCATGAGCAGCGGGTAATATAATACACATAACGCAGTCCGTCACTGGGAAATCGAAAAGACTTCAACAACCTCGCGAAAGCAGAACTGTTGTCACAAACTTGATCGGAGAACAGTACTTTTGGTAGATCTAGAATCGCATTCACTTGTTCACCTACTCTCTAACTCACAGAGTTACTCTTAAGAGAGTGCTCGTTTATATAGTCGCTAGCTCTAGAGGCGGAGAAAGGGAAGGATTTTCAGAATATTCTGATTATCCCACAATAGCGCTTCGGTACTTATGCTGGGCGAGAGCGCTGCTTATCTTTGTTTAAATGTTCCACTTTTCGTCGCCGACCTCCCAAATTCAGTTCAAGATTACGTAAGAACACCTGTTCCTAAATATGCACTATTTATTATGCTCATAACAATTACATCTACAGGAACACATAGGTTACTTTGTTCCGTTTTTGGAAATATGTAAATGTAACTGTAAACACAGAAAAGGGGAAGCTAATCTGCAATCGAAATCTAGTAATTTTAGACATTTAACACTATTAATACTGATGTCTTTAATGTGCTACGTTGAAAGCATTTTTAAAATGCTTATGTTTTAATCCTTTATGAAGCCTATAAGGAGATGTTGCATTTAATTTATTCTTTTTCGTATTATAAATAATTTTTAAATCCTGAAATATTATTATTAACAAATCGGGCAGAATATGCTCTATATATAATATAGATTATTGTTAAATTATCGGAAATTAAAAACTAACTCGCAAGGGCACCAAGGTCCTTTCATGACACAACCTCAAATTTAGCAAAGTAAACTTTAACACAAAAGTAAATAACCTCAGAGTTTGAGAATATACAGCTGTAAATTCTTCTGACCTGCGGTATATCTTTATGTTGGATATAGCGAAATTCATTTCCATGTTATGCTAAAATTGATGAGGTCATTGACAGAAGGAAAACGTTCTGCCATTAGAATCACACCAAGTGTCAAGCTGCAGGACGTTAAATCCAATATCATTACCAAGCCTAAAACTCCGACCCCATAAAATATGCTCATAATAACGAGGCAGCAGTAAAACTCGCCACTGTGTGTATAAGGAGCGAAGTAGCTTGACTTGATTTACGCACTGCTGTTGCCCCATTCTGATGACATTAAGAGGAACGTCCAGCCACACAGCGAACAAAAAGCCTTTTATTCTGCAACGCATTAAATCTTCACAGTTTGTCATCATGCAGCGTTAATAAAAACACTATATCTGTGAAATTTTAAATCCTGAGAGCTGACACTAATGGTTTTATTTTTATTTTTAACTTTTGGAATATCTGCATCTCATTCACTCCTATCCATTATAGCAAATGTATTAAATGGCATATATGTCTTGATTTTAATTAAACTGAAAGCCATCTTTAAAGATACTGTTTACATATGACATTAGTGTCTACACTAATAATAATAATAACAATAATAATAATAATAATAATAATAATAATAGTAATAGTAATAATAATAGTAATAATAATAATAGTAATAATAGTAATAATAGTAATAATAGTAATAATAGTAATAATAGTAATAATAGTAATAATAGTAATAATAGTAATAATAGTAATAATAATAGTAATAATAATAAAAAACGAGAATGACTATTATAATTAATATAAATATATAATAAATATAGAGAGAGAAATATTTCAGCGCTTAGCTTGTTTTTACTTTCTCTACTGGTAAGTAGAGAGAGTATTGTATTCCACCCAAAAATTCGATATCGGGATTTCACCGGATATATATGTTTTGAGACCTCTGAATCCCCCCCCCCCCAAAAAAAAAAAAAAAAAAAAAAAAGCATTTTTAGAGAAAGGTCCGCGCGCGCGCGCGCGTGTGTGTGTGTCTGCCTGCCTGCCTGATTGTCTGTCTGTCTGTCTGTCTGTCTGTCTGTCTGTCTGTCTGTCTGTCTGTCTGTTTGTGGACAGCATAACTCAAAAATGAAAAGTAGCTTAGAAACTAAAGTTGGTATTTAAGTTTAATGCCTTTCAAGGATGCGACACGAAGATCTTGAAAATAGCCCCACCCTAAACTGCCTTTTACATGGAACATTTTTCGAAAAGTTTTATTTTCTTGAGAATAGCTCTAACGATTTTGATTAAAACGCCATACTTCTGAGATATTTTGATGACAAATGAAATGTATACTTTGAATTTTCTGGTCTATGTAGTCCTGTTTACTCTGGATGACTTATGAATAGCTCGTAAAGCGTAAGAGATACACAAAATCGTACTGTACAAAAATGTAGATCTCGCTAGAACACACAATTTATGTCTGAATAATTTTTTTGTAGAGTGGACCATTTCGGAGATACTCTTTGTTATTTGTGTCAGTTTCGGAAAGCAAAACTTTATTGAAATGGAACATCGTTGCTCATTTTTTATATGTTAAGCGTACAAATAGAATGGGATCCTAAAGCTTTAAAATATTTGGCTATCGCTCAAAGCCTACTGTACTCTAATATCTCCTTGCACCTACAAGGAAATAAACAATAAGATAGTTTGTACAAATGTTTATCTCAACTAACACGAAGAAGATATAGGTATACGAATTTGTAGGAATGGTTAGTACAAGAGTAGAGAAAGTCATATGAGTGCAGCACATCAGATTTTTCTCTTAGTAGAGCAGCGTCGAAGAGCACAGACGCGCATTTTGTTTTTACATAAAATTACTTAAAAACCAACATACAGAAAGTGAGCATCTTAAAGTTTACTTGTTTCACAAACATTGTTTACTGGTTGGTTAATTATACCAGAATATATACATATATTGGCTGGCAATATCTCCAGTGAAAAGAGTAAAAACATAGATTCTTCATTAAAATCTGTTGTATTAAAATATATTTGCCATTCTTTCGTAACAACCCACGCAAACCCAGAGAGAGGATCCTTATCACTTCTGTTATCGGCAAAAGGGTAGATTCAGAGAAGCTTCTGGACATTGTTAAATGGCAGAGAGTATTGTCGATTCAAATAGCTTCACCGACAACAGTGTGATTTTGCTTCGGGGTTCACATCGACGAGAAGTAGTATTGCTTCAAACTGGTGTATCAACGAGAAGCACTAAAGACTCCTGCTTCCAAGTTGTGCACTTACCTTCTCTATCGCATTTCCGAACACACCTCTATGGATAATAAAAATTCGGGACATATTTCCGCAAATTGCAAATGTACTCTTTTCTTCATCAAATAATAATGTAACATATTAAACAATAGTTTGACAATAATTATAGTATTACATAATTTATATATTTACAAATAATTTTAATAATTTGTAGGTATTGCAAGTGGCGTTGGTATTAAAGTGGTACTGCTGTGCTTTTTAAATGGGAAGGAGTTTGTCCTTGAGCGCCTCCAGGCCGGCAACCAATCGGAGCCCTGCTGTGTTGTCATATTGCTTTCCCCTTAAGTGGGGCTTGACGCGCGCCAGGAAATATGAAAATAGTGGGGGTAATGAGCTTGCAACGCTGTGCTCGTAAATGTATCTCATTGGCTGCAGATCAGAACTCTTCCCATTTGAAAAGCACAATAAAGAACAATTTTCCGAATGAAAGCTTACAGGCGATGGTTGTTATGTTAAATGTGTATAGCAATTTTTCCAGTTTTTATCATAGCTCTAAACTTTTCAAAACTAGTGTGTCTTCTGCTTACATTAGTCTCGAAAAATAGATGAATCAGGTTTATAAGCACGAGCTAGTAAAAAGAACAAAATACAATGGAAGTTCATTGATTTGATCGACGCTTCCTGTGTACCAGAGCTACATCTTGGCATTTATTATCACAACAGCTAGTTAAATAACTTTATTAAAATAGGAAAAAGGAACGTAAATATGGTATGGTGGATACACAGTGTACCAGTAAAACTTAAGTGGAAATACAGGGAGGTGCACAGTGCAAGTAACACTGCCAGCTAGATTAGGAAGCCGATCATCATCATCATCATCATCATCATCATTGTCGTCGTCATCGTCATCATAATAATCATCATCAACTTCATGGCTTGGATCTGCTGGCCCGTTCCGTTCTCCAGTGGAAATTTATAGCAGCGTTGTTTGGGTCTTCCAATACTTGTGTGGCCTAACGGTATATAATTTAACATCATTTTTGAAAATCTATTTTCGTTCATTCTTGTTACATATTGAAGCTAATTGCATTTATCTGACTTTATTGACAGAAGCTTACTGCTTATAAAAAAGCGTGAATATATTTGCAAGTGTAATGTATTGCACTGTGGAGGAAGGCTCTGGAATGTGTAGATAAACCTATAGTAAATCCGCCCTAGGCAAACCATTCAACATCAACACCGCTAATGTATTAGTCCGCGCAGCACATGGAGAAACGTGTGTGATGTCGGACGCTGTCGCTGAGAGATATTTATCATTTGTGTTACGCGAGATTGGTTATATCTGCTGAAATAGCTTCCATTTAAAAGAATAGCTTTAATTTTCGTATCTATGTGTTTATAATCATGGTGCCCGCTAAACCTAACAATGAGTTATAAATGTTTAGAAAGTTAAACTAATGCGTGTCTATCTACATATTAGACTGGTGGTTCGTTACACACACACACACACCAAAAAAAAAAAAAAAAAAAAAAAAAAAAGGAAAAGCTTACTCACTTTAGAGTGAAGTGCACTTTACCAAATCATTTAGTTTTCCTAACACTGTTTTTACACTTATTTCTTTTTTTACACGGAGTTTTAACACAGCCAATTTCTTTGAACTCCTTGCGAACATGCACTACGCTGGTTTCTGATAAACTGGAATATTCTGAGGTCAATTTAACTAAATAATTTACAAGTACACAAGGAAGGTGCTCCATTAGCTTGTGGAATACATTTGACATAATTTATTTCTCACCGCTTTTTAACAGTTTTCTCTTAGCCTGAGTTTTCTAAATCTCAGCACAATTTCTTACGTGGTCATGTTATCGCAACTCAAAAGTTAGCCGCCATATTCCTTACTGACTGTGGCATACACTTCACAATTTAAAAACAACTCTATTCCTAGTCTATGGTGCTTTTCCTGTTGTCAAATAAAGCATCTAAGTGTAGCATGCTGCAAGGGAAACATTAATAATAATTGCGAACAGATTTTAAACAGTAATACATAACATTAAAAAGTCGTAGATCTATTTTCTTTTCTTCCTCAGTGTGCTTCGGTCAGGAACCAATCATAGTGTTATGGTGACGTAATTACAAGCACTAGAGGCGTTTGTGTATTTCAAGTATTGCTTATTTCGGCAGCACTATAGGTAAGTATTATTTGTTTGTGTTGATAGATATGGTCAGCCAGACGGAGAGGGAGTTTAATATTTTGAATTTCAGATATCAACACTATTAGGTTCGGAAACAGTGCTAATCAAGCTATTGGAAGTTTCTGCATCTTAGAAAATGAATAAAACGGTATAGGGGCTTCCGAAGACCGGTGTTCCTTGAAGTAAAACTGGGCGAAAAGTCCGGAAAGTGCGTAACGGCCAGTTTGGAGCACAATGCATAGGTGTTTTTGTTTACATGTTGAGTAAGCGTTCCCATTTCAGTGAAACGTATTTCACCCACGTTTGTGGGCCAGGAATGTAAAAATCCAAACGATATAGCGAATGTGTGCAACGCACGGGGCGGGAGTGTACCTCAAACGAGCACAGTTCATAAATCGCTCCTCTAGTTTTGCATATCTGTCATCGGGGCGGGAGTGACGTATCGACACATGGACGATTGTGCACACTAAAACAGAAGAGGCACGAAACCCTAACAAGTGAAGTGTAAAAAGTGATAATGATCTGTTACGTACATAGTTGTACATGTTCCTACCTGCACGTGAAAAAGAAAATGAGACACAGAATGGCTGTGAGATTTCATGTTTGTCTGTAGAAGTTGATCAGGGCTGTTAAATGTTCTTCTACCTCTACTTCCTTTTCTTCTTCTTTTTTTTTTTTCTTCTTCTTCTTCTTCTTCTTCTTCTTCTTCTTCTTCTTCTTCAAAAGGCACTACAACTTCCACTGGAATGTTTTGGCCTTCTCAGTAAGTTTCGTCCATTGCATTCACATGACTTTTTCCTCTAACTACTTTTACCACACAAGTTAAATTTTCATTGCGCATTTATATTTACATAATAACGAGAAAATTTGTAGAGCCACTTATCGCTTAAAACCGTATAAATGTTCAAAACATTATGACAAATAATAAATAGGAAATGGTTAATATTGTAATTTTTTCTTTTTATTTGGCATGCATGGTTTGTTTTGTATGGTAAGATTTTGTTTGATTCCTAGAGTTTAACAGTTATACGAAATTAACAGGTTATTCCCAGAAAACTCAAAATAAACATTTCATTTGGCATGCAAATATCTTAAACATAGGGTACTTTAATCAAAAGCATTAGTCATTGTTTTAGAAAATCAAAAGTAACAAACAGTTCTTTACCTTAACTTTATTTCCACATTTCAGACGATTCTCCTTCCATTTTCCTCACATCGTCACAAGTTTATAGTTTCTGCATTATACTATGCTGCACCACATATAAAGCACGTGGACGATTACTTTTTGAACCTTTTTTTATCAAGAATTGTATTTTTCTACTAAGCGCTTCGTTTGCCTTTGATATATTCTGACTGGCCTCATGACAAAGGCCATACATTACGATTAACCTCGTGAGGCATAATGATAAAAGTTCACAAGAACACTAATATGGAATGTGTAGGGAGAAATAACTTAAGATCCATACCATTAGATTTTCATAAAAGGTTACAGCGTTTTAATGCTATAACCGTTAAATAACCATTTTATTTTAATCGGCCACAAAAACTGAAATCATACGGGAAATCGTTTTTCACAACCTCGCTAAATCAGGAATTGAAACAATACCGGATCTGTAGTTAATCACATCTTGCTTACATCTATGCTGCTATTAAAACATTTCACGTCTGAAATTTCAATCACCGGATTTTATGAGTCTCTTTTCCATACATTATCAAAGGCATTTTTATTGCCAGGAATGAAAGTCATAAAAAGCACACCGAGAAATATTCGAAAAGGATGCCGATAAAAAAATTCCAAACGAGTCTGTAATAAAAATGTAATGAAAAAGGAGAAAAAAAAAAGAACATCCGATTAAAGCTTTGCAAATACGCTTACTGTTTTACCTCGACTGCTTCAGGCGATGCTGGCAATTTTAACTGCTCTGATATACATGAATAATAATTCTATCAAAGTTACACTTAACTATTATGAGACATATTCTCTCGAATATTTTTAGTTTATGACTTATTTTATGTGCTACCTACACCTAGATTCTTACTCAGGTATCAAATATTAAGCATTAATTTCGTTATTAAATACCTATAGATCTAAGGAGGCAATTCAATAACGTATTCTACACCAAGGATGCCTAATGGATACCAATCTATCACTATTATTGAACCAATAAGATCCTAACTGTTGTTTAGATGGAAAGATTGTCGATACCTTTTATTTTATCAAAACTGGGCCTAAGATTTTGATCAAAGTACCATATATTTAACCTTTTCAGGCGCAGAACTTTTTTATCAGGCTTCTGAGTACTATGCAAAGATCAAAATATTAAAATAAAATATTTCTGGTACAAATGCACTTTTTTAACTGCAGGAAGAGCATGAAAAAAGTATCTTATTTCTTTATTGTATGCTAAAAATGTGTTTCTCTACTTAGAAATCAGCTGAAAAGGTTTCAGTTCTATTGTAAATGCCATTGGCATCTCTCACGGCCTGACTTTTTTTTTCCGGCTCTCAAGTATATAAACTGCAAGTCTTGCGTTATGAGTCAAATGAACTTCTGCTGTTAAATCATAATTTCATAGCCGAAAATATGCTATAAAATGCCCGGTACTGGGAGAATGATCGTTCTATGTCACATGATGTCACTCTTGCATAAGAGGCACGGCACTAGTACTTACACCCTCAATGTCTACTTGATGGCCTTCTAGAATTTGGGCAACTTGTCTCATAATTTGGAACCCTATATTTTTTTTCAAACACGAATTTGAACTTTATTTTGAAGTTTGCATTTTAAGTCTCCGAGTGACTTGCTTTTCGTTTCTACATTAACGATTTCTTTAATACTTTTCCATCATTAGATTAGTTGTGTAGATTAGCATTTCCGAACCATTATTTGTTATTGGTTTAGATTTTTAAACATTATGTATCCTTTCTAAGAAAGAAAGCGTTACTGGTTATTTTGTATTATTATTATTATTATTATTATTATTATTATTATTATTATTATTATTATTATTATTATTATTATTATTATTATTATTATTATTATTATTATTATTGTTGTTGTTGTTGTTGTTGTTGTTGTTATTGTTATTGTTATTGTTATTGTTATTGTTATTGTTATTGTTATTGTTATTGTTATTGTTATTGTTATTGTTATTGTTATTGTTGTTATTGTTATTGTTATTGTTATTGTTATTGTTATTGTTATTGTTATTGTTATTGTTATTGTTATTATTATTATTATTATTATTATTATTATTATTATTATTATTATTATTATTATTATTATTATTATTAGTATTATTATTAGTATTATTATTAGTATTAGTATTATTATTATTATTATTATTATTATTATTATTATTATTATTATTATTATTATTATTATTTATTTGTTGGTCATGCAAAGAGAATGAAATTTTAAAGCCATTACATAGGGATCAGCTCTAAAAAGATTTGATTGCCACTTAAACCTACATGTATTCCTTTATACCCATTGTAACAGGACCATTTGCACAAATTTTTCTCTGGATCCTCTCTTTAAGGTGGGATATAACAATTAAATTGTATAAAACAATGGCAAGCCATTGCTTTTATATGAAAGTGTGGCCTGGGTTGTAACAAAATGGAAAGTAAGATACAAAGATCTGAAATAAAATTCTTGAGTAGAACTAAAGGATGTACAAAACTAGATCACATAGCTAAGCATGAGCGTCGGCAAACTTTTTTCCAGAGGGGGGGGGCACATGTTGGAAATTTGCAATCAGACATTATTAATTAATTATTTTATTGTCAAAATTTACATTTGCTGCAGATAACCGTAATGATTTATGCTAAATAACAATTGTTCTTAATTAAAATAATAGTTTAATAGTCAGTAATTGATTGCACATTAAGTTCACCAACTTCCAAGGGGGGGCCGCGGCCCCCCCTTGCTCCCCGTTCGCAACGCCCATGTAGCTAAGTAATGATGTGATAAGAACATACCTGAAAGTGAAATCTATAAATTAAGAAATAAAACAATATAAAAATTATTAGCTATTACATGTGGAGAGGATGGACTATGATAGCCTTCCGAAAATAGCTCTAAATTGTAAAGCAGCAGGTAGAAGGGATGTTGGCGGACCGCAGAGGAGAAGGAGAGACTATGAAAAACGGAACGGACTATGTGTTTAATTTGAGCGAAGATAATTTCTCTCGATTGACCTGAAGTAGATAGAAGAATATGCTTTCGTATGAATAGTTTGTTAAAGAAAGTGTGTGGAAAGTCATTTGAACGTAATACACATCGTTTGAGGACTCACTACGTGTACTTGGGCTGTAACTTTAATAGTGGCAACTATTTATTTATTACTGTTATAAAAGTGATACAGCTGTGAAACTTCTACAAATGTTCAATGTGGTACTCAACTTTGTCTACAGTTCGTCTACAGCTCCTCTTCTCTAGGTGCTTCTGATAGATTCCCATTGTACCTATAAGGAAAAGGACTGTGACGTCCGCAGACCGCCGCACATCAAGGATTCAAGGTCAAGCTACCTCACACCACTACGTGGCTTGTAAATACGTGATTCGACGTCAATGCAGCGGTCAGAATAAAGACGACTATGACTGCCGCAGAACAAATCGCGACACTTACTGTTGTCGGCTTATTTACGAAAGATTCGAAATAGGTGGATTTCGAGAAAAATTCGTGCTACGTCATTCCCGTGTATGTAAGCTAGTGTGGCAGCCAGAGCTGCTTTTGGTGATGGGGTCGTGAGTGTTGAACCAGATAATTGTATTTACGTGTGTGTGTGTGTGTGTGTGTGTGTGTGTGTGTGTGTGTGTGTGTGTGTGTGTGTGTGTGTGTGTGTGTGTGTGCAGTCGTTGAGAGAGATTCGAGACGGTGTCCCAAGAGAAATTTTGAGGCATACAATCGTCGCGTCGGATGCCCGCCTCATTAGCGTGGTAGTAGTGTGTCTATCTCACGTCCAAGAGGTCGCGAGTTCGAATCTCGCTTAGGGTGTGTTATCCAGAGAAGGTTTTTTCCGAGGTTTCCCCTTATCCTGAGAAGGCGAATGTCGGGTAATTTAAAGCTCTGTGGACCTCATTTCACCCATTTCATTCATTCACCGTTCGATATGACACTACCTTGGAGGACTTTAACAAAGAGAGAGAGAGAGAGAGAGAGAGAGAGAGAGAGAGAGAGAGAGAGAGAGAGAGAGAGAAATTCGCGTCGGAATTGTTGTGGGAAGCAATTTTAGTGAGTGTGATTGTCGAATTCAACTGTTATGCAGAAACAACTGAAAGAAAGAAAAGCGAGTGTCAACAGCAGGACAAAGCAGCTGTGAGTTGCAAGGTCACGAAGAACGATAAAACAACTGTGTTTTGTTGTTCAATTTTAGAAGACAAATAAAGTGACAAAAGAAGCAACTGGACATTGTCGTTTTGTCATAGTATGGCAATCATTTCCAAAAATTTTATTTGGGTTTACATTAGACAGGCAGACGACTAACAGCTTTAAATAGTTATTTCTTGAACAATGAGAGATATTGAAAGCAGACCTATTATCAAGCTGTTTGAAGTTCTTGTTTTTTGTAAGGTAAAATGTTCCATGAACATTAGTTGTTAGAAGAAATAAGAAAAAGGGAGTTGAGGATGCAATTGTTTCAATTAACAGAGATTAGTCATGTGAATGTGGAACACAGGATTTTTTTTTTTTACTTGAAAACGCTTGTTCGCTCGTCAAGTACAGTAATAGCAACTCTATCTTTTTGTGTTACAAAACACCGTCGACTTCAATCGCTCTAACTACGAGACTAATAATGCGATACAAACGGTTGAGGTCACAATTGATAGAGCATGTCTGTCATGAAGCTTTTGTTTTGCTCTTGACGTCATCGAGCTAGTGTAAACGCCTGCGGGTGGTTGTATATTAGCGTTGTGTAGAATTATAAATTAGTGTAGTGTAAGAACGCATTTAGCTAGAACGTTGGTTGGGAAGTCTTTGTCAAGAGCTTGAGGAGCTTTACTAGACCTAAAGTGACACAATAAAAATATGCGTAAAAATAGATATTAATTTGAAAATTGCAAACAATTTTACGGTTCATATGAATAGTAAATATGCGCGGAGTTATAGCAAAAACAAATTAGAAGAAAGCTTGCATTAAAACATAATTAAAAAACTTAAATTCCAGTGCCGAGGAAGTGCGATAGCTATGGCAGCATCGAAAGGAAATGAAAAAACTGCGCAAAGCAATAACGTAGGTGGCCCATCGGGCGTACAGCGGCTACCGACAGTCCAAGTGTCAATGGACCATGTGCAGACATTGTGCAAAACTGAAAATAGTAATAAAGTGTTGTATTATAGATTGATAATTAAAATAGGTGATAATACGAAATACTTGGTGTGATTCTATCCCGACGTTTCCACGGAAAATCTACGTTGACCACGACTGTCGGTTTTTTTTCCCTTGTTCAATATGATGCATTAATAAATAGCCAAGCTAGACTTGTTTTCAAAACGGTGTGTGATATGAACCACTGCAGTTTCTGCTTCACAAGTAAAGGCAGGATGTATTCCTGGTATAGACAGTCGATCGCGGTAAGTGTTCAGCCAATTGGTGTTGTTTAATGAAAGAAGTTTCGCTACAGTTTTCAAACTGAAGCATAAACACCGCAGAACTTGAGAGGTTTGGCGAGAAAGAGAGAGAACCTTAGTTCCTTGCCGCAGTCATAAACTTTAACGGTGTTTTCGGCACCTTAGTGCGAAGCAAAAGGTGCCGATAAAGGAGAATCTGAAACGAGCTGCTTTTCGATATGTCTCGTGAAGTTGACTACAGTGATCTTGCAACCGAGCTGCACAACGTTGCATTCAAAGTTACCCCTAACGTAAAGCTTACTTCTATAAAGAAGGCTTGAAACAAAGTGTAATGGGATGTACAAATACCTAGTAACAGTTTTAAAAGACTTTATGAGGTAGAAAGAAAATTTTTTCTAGTAGGAAACATAAAGTGGAATGTTTCTTCCAATAACTGCAAAAAATGTTGCAAATATGAGCTTCAGAACTAAGGAAAAGATTGGTTTATGTGACCTGCAGTAAAAAGGAAACAGCATAGAATTCACTTTCATTTGTTTTTATTATTTGTATTTCCAAATGCACCATAATTATGAACTACAGAGAGATCCAAATACTTGGGAACCACTGCGCGGGTCGGTCTGGGTGGCTAGGTTGGTTAGACGCTGATCTACTGATCCCAAGGTCGCGGGTTCAAACCCGGCCCAGGCCGATGGTTTTTAAGTGTGCTTAAAAACGAAGCTCCATGTCAGTAGATCTACTGGCATGTAAAAGAACTCCTGCGGGGCGAAATTCCGGCACACCGGCGACGCTGATGGGATCCTGGAAATTGACAGCGTCGTTAAACAACAAAATAATTTTTTTTAATACCACTGCGCGGTATTATCCACTGCGCACGTGGAAACACGATAACAGCAGCTGATATACACAAGGTCAGGAGCTTGACTTGTTTTTCTCTGCTCTGCTCACAGTCAGTATTGAGCTGACGCGATATCGTGCAGCTGCATTATTACCAGTATGCTTTATTATTTAGTCCTATACTTAAATCACAAAGTGTATTACGGCTCAGCATTTGTTTTCTACTGTACAGTGTGTATTTATTTATGATTCGTATGTGTCAACTCAGTCATCTCGCCAGGTGCAAATACGATTTGCAGAAATATTTCCAGACCGTACAACAATCAATAAACTTTACAATAAATTTCAGGCAACAGGATGTGTTCAGGCTCAGAAATCTAAAAGATGGCGTACGGTTCTTACCGAAGAAACATTAGACGACATCGGTCATCGATTGGAGAATTCCCCCAAAAATAGCTTAGGCGTCTTTCACAACAGGCAGGCATTTCTTATGGCTCTTTGCAAATAGCTGATAAATTACTGAAGTTAAAACCATACAAAATAACTGTGGCACATGCTCTTCAACCAGGTGATACTGTAATTAGGCGCATATTTTGTGAGTGAATGCAATGGCAAAATTGACCCACATTTAGCATTTTTCACGAACGAGCCTTGATTCAATCTTCATGGATATGTGTGTACGAAAAATGACCGTTATTGGAGCTCTGAGAAACCTATTATTGTTCAGGAAATACCCCTTCATAACGAAAAAAAATTGGTGTGTGGTGCGCCATTAGTGGAGAGAGATATAGCCCTTTTTTCGAGTCAAAAGTTGACGACCGTACATATGTGAATGTAATCATGCCCCCCTTTTTTTAGAGAATTAACCGACAGGGAGCCTGATTTTGCAGTTTTTTTTTTTTTTTTTCCTCCAACAAGACTCTGCAACAGCTCATACAGCCAATGTTTCGATGAGAACAATTGAAAGTGTGTTTCAGGACAGAATTAGTAGTAGAAATTTGTGACCCCATCGGTCCCCCGACCTAACCTCCTGCAATTTCTACCTCTGGAGCAGCTTAAAGCATAGAGTGTACAGGAGAAACCCACACACCTTGGAAGAATTAAAACGAAATATCCGTCAGGAAATTGCCAGCATTTCTCAACGTGAACTACGGCGGATAATTTCCTAAAGAGGTGCCAAAAATGTATGGACAACGACGGTGGCCAGTTTTAGCATCTGCTATGATGATATTGGTAACTAAATCCTTTAAAAATGCTGTATGGTTTTATCCGCGCTGTTCTATTACAATGGCTTACAGTTTAACCCCCATGTTAAAATATTGTATGCGCCTTTTACTAATGTAAAGCAAATGTAAATGAATTTTAATTGTCTCTTTGAAATAATCTATAAAACCCGCACTTTTATAGTATGTTTCAGCTGCCAATATGTAATAAAATAGCTATTTGATATTTACCAACCAATTAAACGTGTGTTCAGTTTTAATGAATCATGACCGTATGTCACTGTGAAACTGTAAAAACAATATTATTACATATGATACACAACTTCACATGCAGCTGATTTTCAATTGTTCATAGCCAATAAACAAACAAAAGCAAAGGAAACCCTGTTTCCGTGTGTAAAACCAGATATATAAATACATTAAACCAAATAATAATTTAAAGCTACAACGTCGTTTATGACTGCATTCAGCAGTTTTTTTTTTTTTTAACCCCAACTAATACTCGTGATTTTATCTACATAGATAATTCCCTTGTTGTCATGCCTCACTAGATAGAAACCAGTGTTGCAGTTACTACAAAATTTGGGAGAGAGGTATAACCCCCACGTTTATTATGAGTAGTGCTGTCATTGTAAGTTTATACATTTGGGTGTCTTTTCTATTTGACCGAACAAAACACGAAAAGTTTCTGAGCATAGAACATGTGATTTCTTTCCGAATATACGTAGTCAGTTGTTGCCTTCCACAGCTGAGTACGAAAATTGTTTCCGTTAGTTTGCTTAAACGATATGCTCCAATATGTTTTGCGTGTTTCACTTTGATATTAACACACAGTGACTCCAGAAAATATTCGTCTCCGCTGCTGAGCCAATTATGGGTGTCCCACTCACAGCCTGGGTCTGTATTACTCCAGCCTGCAAACACTTGGATTGGTGGCTATAGCTGCCGATAGCCGGAGCAGCGACCGGTAGAGCGCGACCGTAGCCGCCAGAGTGACGTAGGAGTCACATGGTTTCTCCCATGAGCGCCTCCGGCAGAGTCGACTAGCCACAGTGGAGAAACTGGCCGTCGGCAGATAGAATCCTTCGAGCCAGCGAGCAACTGAAGGTAAGTGAACTTTCAGGTTCCATTTTCGGCCTATTCAAAGTTGTTTCTGTGTAGTAAGTAGAACTAACTTCTTTAATCGTCGAACCTGGAAGACTCTTCTAACTGCTGGAGCTACCTAGGGAGAGCGAAGAACGACCCGCAACCAAACAGTCCTCTGATGTCCACACTAGAGTCTTTTGAACAAGCATCCGCACCACCATACGGCACCGCAATAAGCCACGAAACCTGGAAGCATAGGAATAGGAAAAGGAATATAAGAGATACGGAGGCACTGAAGCCAGGCTTATTGTACCCATGTCCCTAAAGGAGGGGCAACTCAGGGAGGGAGGTTGAGATGAGAGGAGACACCGGGCGGCGAGATCCAGGGTAACGGCATTAACATTGGCATTGACATTGACAGAGGTCCCTAAGGTTTCCCAAGTTTGACAATACCTCAAGTCTTTATGTCTTCCGGGGCCATCCCCAGGGAGAGCTCGGCATGGTGTCCCAACACCCCAGATGCAGCTTCCCTCACCCCCCCCCCCCCCCATCACCGGCCGGATCTCGCGAACAACGAGGGATGAAAAGAGTTATTGAGCGTATAGGATCCCTGCCAAGCTGCAACTAACGCCTTGGCTGACACGATTCTGAAGGAATCAACGGGATGATAGATTGTGAAATTAATGAAATAAAATAGACGGATGTAATTATCCTTCCCAGCATTCACCTAGTGACCCAGGGAAACCCTCGAAAAAACAATAGGCCCCAATGCGGGCCAGACTGTGAAGCTGGGTTGATCTTGAAACACACTTGAAATATGAGGACATGGGCTGAAGGGGAAAATATGGAAAGTAGATTGTGGTAAATGAGAAATCACCGCAGTATTCGCCTGCCGGCCATGGAAAACCAGGAATAACCCCAGGTTCGAATGGATCATAATTAGGAGTCTCACACATTACAGTCCTACTGCGCGTCTTTGCTTCAGGAATGGGGGATTGTCACGATGTTTTACACAAGCTATATTTAACATCAGAAAAAGAACACTTTCGGATTTCATGCGTAGTTCAATGAATTATTCCTTCTTTCCCTGATTACCCTCCCCTTATGTAGGACGTACACCCCCTAGGACTTACAAGCCAGTGCCTAGGGTCAGATGCCTGTCGGGGAGCAGAGGAACCTCTGGACCAGACAGAGACTTGGAAGCAGGTGGTCAGTCAAGCACCAGGTATAATAGTGAGGAAGAAGATGATATGAAATGCAAGCGAAATGGAAGATTGAAAGGGTGATAATGGAGCAATTGGCGGAATGAATGGTGGGGGAAACCGGAGAACCCGGAGAAAACTCGCCCAGACGTCCCTTCGTCCACCATGAATACCACATGCTAAGTGGTAGGCCAGTAGTGTAACCACATTATACTTCCAAACTCAGGGAAGGATGAGGAATAATCTTGACTGAAGAAAAATTCCTGCCAAGAATCGAACCCGGGACCCCTTGTACAGCAGAGAGGTGCTCTACCAACTACGCTACGGGCCATCCCCTCATGAATTGTACGGATTCCAATGTCCAAGTTTTCCATCATTATCGAGTTTTTGGTTTTTACTGAATAAAATATTTTGCACTGATTATCCAGTTGGTGGAGCATTAAGCAAGGAAACTGCATGCCGATTTTCACATTGGGAAAAACTGAGGATTAGTTTTTACTTCCTAAGATAGTTTATGGAATGAAACTTTTCGGAGATCATAATACACATAAGAGCATTGCAACAAACACAGCTGTATTCTTAGAGACAAACGCAATGAATTATATGATAGGCTAACAGCAATGAAGCAATAAAACCGAAAAAAAAAAAGCCAAACATGAAAAGAGAAGCTGCTAAAATAAATTTTGCCTGTTGTCTGTGTAGTTTTACAGCAGTAAAACCCAATTGTAATACAAAACAATTAGGTAGCTGGCAGCAAATAATACTTTGTTTCTCAAAAATGAAGATACCAAGAGCTTAACGAGGTAATTACTTAGTTCTCTGTGAATGACGGGGAACAGAACACACTCGCCATGTGTTTAATACACCAATATAATTTTTTGGAATGTCTTACCAAACATTTTTAGGGTCATGCTGAGTTTTCTATTCAGTTGCGTGACCAGAAAATCATTATAGGGCACCGTCGAGACGCCATATCTGTTTCCCACTTTAACCAATCACGCTCATTTCTATATAGTTTTATAATCCCCACTTGTATATCATAACCCCACCCTAACAGCCCACCTCCTGCGTGACAAACCAACCGGACTCCATTTTACAAGTTATTGTTGTATCTCTTTACACTGGTGGAGATTGTCACTTGTTTCTTTATTTTTTTCACCTCTATAAATTGCTAAATTTGACTTGAACACCGAGTAAACATAATTAATGTTGTTTCTCCTGTCTCTTGATTTATTTGTGTTTCTCCCTGCTGTATCGTGACGTTGTCGATCGCGTTTGCTGTTTGTTGTTGCATATATTTTCTGTGTAGTGCATTATCCATGTTTGTGCTTGGCAATTATAGTATGAGGTTGCATTCCTAAATACTCATTTCATGTCTAATTACGCAGTCGTTATCATATGTTTTATAAACACCTCGCCGAGTGAGATGACACCGCATAACGTCTAGGGCTTGCATTTGAGAGATCTCGGGTTCGATTTCTGCTGGTTACTCTGATCTGAATTTTTCCGCAGTTTTCCCTCTTTAGTAGTAGAATGCTACGTAAATCATATGCTGCCGAGATTTGTTTTACCCCCATTTCCTGGTATATCATTAATTTCCTTGAGATGTTCTAGGATCGAAAAAGTGTTTTTTTTTTCCTTTCTTTCTTTGTTTTTGGATTTTTCTTTTCTTTTTTCTTTCTTTGTTTGTTTCTTTGTTTGTTTGTTTTTCTTTCTTTCTTTCTTTCTTTCTTTCTTTCTTTCTTTCTTTCTTTCTTTCTTTCTTTCTTTCTTTCTTTCTTTCTTTCTTTCTTTCTTTCTTTCTTTCTTTCTTTCTTTCTTTCTTTCTTTCTTTCTTTCTTTCTTTCTTTCTTTCTTTCTTTCTTTCTTTCTTTCTTTCTTTCTTTCTTTCTTTCTTTCTTTCTTTCTTTCTTTCTTTCGTTCTTTCGTTCTTTCGTTCTTTCGTTCTTTCGTTCTTTCGTTCTTTCGTTCTTTCGTTCTTTCGTTCTTTCGTTCTTTCGTTCTTTCGTTCTTTCGTTCTTTCGTTCTTTCGTTCTTTCGTTCTTTCGTTCTTTCGTTCTTTCGTTCTTTCGTTCTTTCGTTCTTTCGTTCTTTCGTTCTTTCGTTCTTTCGTTCTTTCGTTCTTTCGTTCTTTCGTTCTTTCGTTCTTTCGTTCTTTCGTTTGTTTCTTTCTCTCTTTCTTACTTTCTTTCTCTCTTTCTTTCTCTCTCTCTCTTTCTTTCTCTCTCTCTCTTTCTTTCTCTCTTTCCTTATTTTTTCTTTCTTTCTTTTTTACCCCGGTTTTGGGATTTGATATTTAAAAGTATCAAATTTGATATGAGAAGCACTCCTGCCTCTGTTTTCGCTTCACTGCTTTCTCTTGGAGGTTTCCAGAAACGCAATGTCTTACTGTGGGAGTAAGTGCCGAAATCTTCCTTCACTTCTCAATAATCACAACCAACTGTGAATTTCCCTATATCTTAAGTATCCAGGTCTTAGGTCTGTCTAAAGAACTGGTTAGTTACAAAATTTGTATATGTGCATCATTATCAGTAAAATGCTCCTTAGTATGCAATTTTCGTCATTCTTAAACTCAAATTTTAAACTATATCGAGCCCTAAAAAAGGCTTAGTCATGAAATTGTAAAATTGTTTACTTTTTAAAATAATCTCATTTCAGTTATTTCCTCTCAGTTCTTTATAGCACTTTACAGTTCTTTCTCAGTTATCTCCCAGAAGAGTTTAATTTGGTACCAACACTTATACTCAGAGAAGAGGGTTGAATAATAGTGTACGGGAACTTAGATTTAATGATGCAAATTAGGTTCGCGTATCTTCATCTACACCCACTGTAAATATAAAATGAGCTCAAACAATAAAGCCTAAAAACCAATTGATGATAGCTCAAATTATATCATAATTGCCGAATGCTTCGGTTTGTTTTCTTTCGTTGGAGATAACGTGGGAAATTACACCAATCCCTGCCTAACTATTTATAAAAACGTGTGAGCATGTTACAACCTTGTTAGGTTTAATCGTATGACAGGTGTGCCTTAGAGTAATAATTGCTGCGAAGCTTTCAAATATAATATATTTGGGGAATTACCTCCCAAACTTCGCTGTGATAAGTTAATCGTGGCGCAATCGGTAGAGCACCTGCTTCCTGCGTCCTGGGTTCGGTTTCCGGCTGGGGGGATGTTTCTCTAGCCAAGATTATTCTCAATCTTTCCCATAGTCTGGAAGTATGAAGGAGAGTCTGGATGTGTCTGTGAATTTAACGTGTAAAATCTCTAAAGCATCCATTGGGAGAAATGACTCAATGAGTCACTTCCCCTACATCGCAGTTTGAACCCCTTCCTCTGTATCATAGTGGTTATCTCCCAGTCCACAGCTCCCACTATTGTCTGTCTACCTCAGAGCCGCCAGTCCTTCAAATGTTGTCAGAAAGTGGAGAGGGTAAATACTCAACTGCATACCTGTCACCCCTCTTCCCCATGTCTGCCCTAAAGACTGAAAACCCACCGTTAAACGAGTAGCCGTCGATATGGCCATCGGAGTTAAAGGCGGGATATAAATTGAACAATAAAAGAGTTAATTGTATAGAACATAAAGAGTCACATATTTGAACTGAGAAAAATACCTTCAATTATTTGCATATTTAAACTGATATTCTTTTAAGTAGAGTTTATTCATTATCAACATGTTCTTCAGAAGGGAACCATGAGATCACTCAATGGAATCATTTATTTATTATAACTTACGTTTTCCCATAAAATGAAAATAAATATATCATGATTTTTGTGAAGTATTTGATTTTTGGAAAGTAATACATGGTAATCAAATATTGAAATTGAGTATTATTTATAGGCTCTTTTTAGCTGCTGTGGTTCTCAGCGTCCCATTCTACATTGGGCGTGAAAGAACACTTAATTTTGCTCAGAGGCCTCGTGGTTCGTTTATATACGGTAAATCTAGACAGGCGACCGCTGACTTTACTTCCCTTCCGAAGGAAGCCATACTAACGATGTTTGCGCCCAAAATAAATATATCGCCCTCCGCCGGGTTTGAGCCGATGATCTTGGGAACCAGATACTAGCTTGTTACTCATAAATCACAGAGGAAATATGGACATATTAATCAACATTTTCAAAACCTCTTCTAAGGAACTGGAAAAAAAAAAAGTTGCAAAATCTCAAGGAAAAGGCAAATATGTTGATACGTCTCCGAGACAGAGATAATCAAATCATTACAGGTTGGAACAATTGTACGAAGTGACATTTTACTGAGGGACTTTGGTACGGAGCCTTTTCCTCCGCCTGATGAGGCACAAGTGGAATGTTTACTTGTACGAATAGATCACTAATGACTAAGGACCGGTTTTGCAATACAAATCTGCAGATATGATATGCATATGTGTAAAGCTAGATTAAACAAAACATGTTTATAGTTGCAGAATGCAGAAGGTCCACATAGGAATATACTTGCAATAAATGTTAGCGCTTATTTTTAGATAATGGCGCATTTGGGCACCATAAAAGGGTAGCAAATTGCTTTAGAATATGTTAGGAGTGCAGACATGCTAGAATGCTGTGGTTACGTTGTACGATGTACGTTGTACTATTACAAACTGTAAGAGACAACTGACAGTATCCTTTCCAGGGAACCCAAGAGGAGGTAATCTCTTTTCGTTCCCCATTTATTTTGCCTTTTCATTTATTTTTAATGCTTTAAACTTATTTACAGTATTTATATGATATATTTGCCAATGGTTCTGACATAGCTCTATAGCTTCTTTACTATAATTTCTGTGAGTAAGCCACACAAATAAGAAATTATTTCGAGTTGCCATGAACTTGGAGTCTTTGTAATGCCTTCGAAATACTCTCATCGGTCCCCTTCTTTTCTCATCCATATTTAAAACTAATTGGTCGAACTAGTGCCCGCATCTTCTCGAAGATTTTTTACTAGCGAGTAAACATTAGAATGGACTCTTGAAATTAATCTGTAGCACGCATATTACTTGGCACTCGGATATCAACTGTAGTAATGAACTCTTCCTAGTGAGTGCCACCCCCAACCATTTACTGCCAGCCACGCATTCCAACCCTTAGAGTTCTCGCATCAAAATCCTAAAAAACACTTTAGGCCGGTATTATACTGCACCAGATTGCTCTCCGTAGAACTGTAAGTTACTAAATGTTTCATTCTTTACCATTTCCGGAAATATTTTGCACTCCGTATAAATGTCAACAAATTTCATTTCCATGCAACTGTCACTTCGTACAACTGCCATGACCTCTTACATAACACTCAATTTAATTTGGGTAGAGCATTCTTCACACAATTATTTCTAATGAATCACAGGTAATAGAAATATAGTAATCCTCACGCCAGACAGCCTTCCTCATCCCAGTGTCTTTTAGACTCCCTGAATACACAATAGTTCCTAAGCGACTTGATAGCCGCAGATCCTTTTGCTATCAGTAAATTGAGAGGACCCCCTATATTGTGTTCATGTCATTAGAAGGGGAAGAGGGTTGAGGGACAGTTTTACAACTTCTTGGAATGTGGTCGTTAAGGGATGGGTACTACTATACTTCCTTAAACAGTTTCATGTTTGCACAATTTTCGTAGATGTGAGTCCTCAGTGTTGATTCCAACCATATGCTGCAGCTATGAAAGTAAAGTGAACGTTGATAATATATTTACTGTCTTTAAGTAAACTTACTCCTCTTCAGACAATGATGAACGACCCTGTACGAGACAAGGAGGATCATGACAGCAGTACCCCACACACCCATTGCCCTACCTTCTTGACCATCCACTACCTGAGAAGGCGCCCTCTAGACAACCCAGCGTAGCAGTAATAAATTACAAGCCCATCCTCAGCGCAGACTTATTTCTCAATACACAAGCCCCTTAAGATGACCAGGTAATTAAAGGGTACGTAGAGAAAATGCAGGCAAGTAATAAGAGGCTGGCAATATAATTTAATTTATTTACTAGTCATTAATACGAGACTGGCGATTATGGTGCTGTGGCAGAACAAATAATTATAAATACACACAACAGAAACACAATGAGTAAGGCGGAGCTAAGAGACGAAAAAAATACCAGAGACGAGAAGAGTAAGGTGCGCTAAACCCGGTAGTAGCCTCTTGAAGAAAAACAAAGAATACTTTTCAAGGTTAACGCACATTCTGCTGAGAAACTTCTTATTTTCTTTCTTTCCTTTTTAGTTCAACAAACATCCAACGAGAGAGAGCATGAAAAAGAAATAGCTGCTGATTAGCGGTTCTAGAAACGACAGAACAAAATTAAATATAAAAAAGAAAGAAGTGACCCAAAAGTGTGTTCCAAACATGGAGAGAGAGAAAAAAAAAAAAAAAAAAACTAAATGTTAAGAGGCGTATAAGAAAAGCCCCATGTTTGTTATAGATAATAAAGTTGTTGCCGTTCAAATACAGAGGTTAATGAGATATTTTATAGATTGAGGATTTTCCCAAGACCCATAAGATCTCGTGATCTCATGATTGATCTTATTATATATCGATAACATCTATAATTAACTTGGAGTAACTAATTGCACCTATAAGCGGTTAGTTAACTAAAACGGTTATATTCATCAAAGATTGTCAAGACAACTAACGTTTTGAGAAGACTAGGCCTGTCGTCAGTTCTAGAGCCTTGGGAGAAAATGGATCCTCAAATTTAGTAGCACAAAGAACCTCAATGTGTCTGTTTCTTTTTGCCAGAGCCAACACCAAATCCAGGGTGTGTGTAACTTGCTGTATAAGTCATTGTTATAACTTCATACTATAGAAGTTTTGCTGTGCGTTGTACGACTTCTTTGGAGTTCAGTTTTTTCGGTAGCAGGTGTATTCTCAATAAAATGGTCCGAGGAAATTATTTAATTCTTTGAGAATACGAGACGCCTACAAACTTCTGAAGGTTATTTAGAAAATACCTATCTCTTTTGCAGAAAATTACTCAAAACAATTATTGTGCATTTAAGTCTGCAGATATTTCTTGTTACACTTGTTCTCAGGATAAGATGATATGGATAAACAAAATAAAATAACTAAATCCACATTATCCCGGCATATTCATTTGCAAAGTAGGAGGGTTGCTCGGAAATGATTTATAATAATGCTTTTTACCTCATTCATTAACACAAATGATTCAATTTGCATGGGGTGTCTCAATATACTCCCCATCAATGTCAATGTACTTCTGTCACCTTTATGGTAATTTCATTACTGCGTTACGGAACCATTGTTTGGGGGTACTATGCGTCCACTCGTGGACAGCTGTCTGCAATTCCTTATGGCTGCCGAAATTTTATCTTGAAGTGCATCCTTCATGTTATCGAGAAAGACTTTCCTCTCAGGTTTACGGTAGTGATTCGTCACCAGTTTTTCAAAAAAATCTGGATCTCTATTCTCCATTTCCGACAGTCGATAGTAGACTTGAACTCGTCTCTCCTTCTGGGCCTGTTTCATATCCAAATCACATCTTGGTTCATTTCTGAGAAGAGTGACAGAGTAGATGATTCATTTTGGTATGCTGCATAACCTCACTTCAGTATGTACCATAAGAGATTCCCACAACACGTGAACACGTTACATGACAAAGTGCGCTAGCTTGTTTTGACCTCGACAAAACCTTCATTGTAACAATTTATACCAATTGAGTCGTCCATTTCCAAAAGGTTCCTTGTCCAAGATGTGAAAATTTTGGGGAAACACAAAAAACGTTCTGCTCACAAACCGTTCATTGTGTGCAAATAATATTTTGTACACTCATTAGTATTAACTGTTAAAGTCTTTGGGTGGAATTACAGCTCATGGATCCCAAAAGATATTCGTAAAATAAACAAAATAACTTGGACAAGGTGCCGTTTGGAACTGCATTGTGGACAAGGGGCATTTTGGAACACAATGAAATGGTTCTGGAAGAAATGTTTAAGGCCTAATAAAACCACTGTTTTTATGTCATATCAACGGATTTATTCATAGAAAAGTGACCAGAGTTTTACATTAATGTTTAGGAACAAATATATCCGCCATTACAGACCTGAATCATCATCTCGCATTGGACCACCCCCGTTTTCGTCCTCTGATGAATCTTCATTATCTTTTTCACAATCTAGAAAGATGATATTTTTGTAGAACAGCAAGACAGGCTGGTAAAGTCTACCAGTCTTCACCATAATGAAGTCCCAGTAATTTCTTGATGTCATCTCTTTTTGTCTGCATCTCGGGAATGCGAGCCGCAATCTGCTCTGGATTAATCTCTGCTACCTTCCTCTTTGGTTTAAAAACTTTTCTTGCAATGCCCACGTCTGCATTGTGTGCTGGCTCTCCACGAACAAGAATATCTGCACTCGGTGTTTTTCCTCGTGTAATAATAAATCTCTTGCTTATGGCGAATTGAAAGTGCCAGTTGTTAGGTTTCTTCAGAATTTCTTCCATTGCTGCTTTCCAATAGCACACATTGAAGTCCCCACCACCTATCTTTAGCACAGTCCCATACTTCTCAAACATTTTGTAGCGCTGTTCTGGGCTGGATATCGTACTCGAGCCACAGCCGTGCTCGAGCCAATAATTCACGTAAGTATTATGAGCTTCCTGAACGTTAGAATTCCAATGTTTTGGTTGTAAATGTTTGTGAAAGCAATGCCACCAATAGGACAATATGTATTACTGCATTGCAATAAAGCAAAGAGGTAAGAATTCACCTGTAAGTAAAATCCGATGAAAGATACCGCCCTTGATGGACAAGGGTCACTTTGAAACTCAATATTGTATCATGCTTATCCTTGCATGATTATAGTACATTATTACGTTCTCCATATTGGATTCGTTACATTGGTCAAGGGCCACTTTGGAACTGCATGCAGTATTTCAATGCGTTTTAGATGGGTTTTGGAGCGTTTTGGAAGTGTAATACATTTCGTAGAGAATGCACAGACGAAGCCATTGCTACCAAAACATCAAATTGTCAAATTAGTGGACAAGGAACCCTTTGGAAATGGATGCCTCAATTATTATAAATTATTGTAACATTCCTATTTCTGTGATTTTGTTTAGTAACAAGTTGTATAATATACAGAATGAAAACATTCTGTAATTAATTTTGAGACAAAGAAAACGCTTTGGTTGTGTTGAGTGTAACCGCAATTGTGGTTGTGTGTGTGAAGAACATAACTAAAAACAATGAAAAGTTGGATGGTTACCAAACGTTCAAAGAGGACGAAATCCCAAAGTTTTCACATAATCACCAGCTTTATAATATTTGACTATCGCTCAAAGCCTACTGCATTCCCATGTTCACCTTGCACCTGCAAGGAAATAATCAGTAACATAATTTCTGCAAATGTTTATCTCGACTAACATGAAGAACTTAGATGAATAAGAGTTTGCAAGAGTAGAGAAAGTTATGTGAGTGCAACAACTCAAATGTTGCCTTTTCGGGGAGTCTCAAAACATATACCACCAGTGAAATCTGGGTATATTGTATTTTTTCGTTAAGCCATCATCACAAACATTATCAATGTAATTGTTTCCGTTGCTTTCGTTACTTACACAACAAATGCACGATGGTTAACAATACGACTTGTGCATACGCATCTACCTGTTATCTGTGTTCATGCCTGTATCTGTGGGCGGAGAGAGGATCGTTTCTCATGTTTATATATTATACTGTCTTGGTGGCACCTTTTTCTAGTTCCTTCGAAACACAATGGTCAGGCTGTTCGTCATGCTCAACATGTGGGGCGGAGCTCGAGGGTTTTAGCGGAAGTTAGGTATTTTTAAGACTAACCCGGAGGTTTTTATTTACCTAGGGCTTAAAACAGTATTTCATATTGTGGCTCGTATCTCTGTCACTTCACGAAGTTCCCATTGTTACTTCACTCTTTTGATACAGTTCATCTTCTCTATGACTTCACATTGGGCCCAAATGATTTGGTTGTCTAAGCGCTCTAAACCTCACTCCCTCTATGACTTCATTGAGTTCACATCACTTCACTAATGTGAGCTAGTCCAACTTCACTTTCTTTGAAAACATAAGGAAGTACAAAGAGCCCCAAAGAAAATCTTCAGTGGATTTTATGTCATTTTCTGGGGTCCTTTGAGGCGTGAGCTTCTCCGCTAACCTGGGCGCTCACGTTTTTCCCTTAAATGTTAACCCCTTTAAAGCCGATATGGCTGCCAGTCATGATCTGTATAACAAAATGAATATACTTAATACTATCTCTTTCTCTTTTAGTCAATACAATCGAGGGGTAAACATATATTCGTTTCTACGCTATTTTGTAACCTTTGTTTCGGTTATTGGCATAATTATTTAACAGGAGTAGCACATTCTTGCACCGTAACTTAAAGCAACCAGTAAGATGACCGTGGCTTCGTACAATCTATCGTTAGTACTTATTTAATCTACTTTCCTCATTTGAGGCCTGCCAAGAACACAAAATATACTTTACAATTAATATTATTTTTAAAAGATTGCAATTACATAAAGTAATATCACATTAAATTAATAATAATGCATTTCAATGAATTATAAATAATAGGGCAAGGACATAATTATAATAATGTATCATAGACGCGAGGTGTAGTGAGATTTTCTTTGACGCTCTTTGTACATATGACGTAGCCTCTTATTCGATGTATTTCACTAGCTTCACTCAAACACAGGGACCTCTAATTTCTTGCTATAGCTATTTTCACATCATGAAGGCACAACGGGCTCTTATGGACCATGTTATTCTTATGGAAGAATCAGGTGCGCCGTTGCCAAATTTACGTGTTTTCAAATGTGACTAAGATAAAGTATGAACATGCATTTCGGTGTAAAATGTGTCGAAGAATACTATGGTATGCACGATAAACCTTTTACGCAATTATACATTTTTTAAAATAATAAATTGTAAAATTTTGTTGAAAGCAGTTTTTTTAACATCTTTCTCGCTCCGCACGTTTAAACATGGTTTTAAACCGAAATAATTGCAATGAAAAAAATCTGGATTATTCGCTTGCTTTTATAGGCCACGTTAGTATTTAGATTATATCAATATGTCTAAACATATTTTTTTTTAAAAAATAAAGTTTAAAACAAAGTGTTAGGATTCTTCGTTTATACAGTGGAAAATGTCGTCGCTGGCTAATTCTCGTTCTGTAAGTCCACGTAAAAACTTCCAGCGACAAAGTTGTCAAGGAAATAACGAAATTATTATTTATATAAATAGAGAACATCTGCAGTAACAAGCCATCCATAAATCACCATTTAAAACAAATATTTTTAGCGCGCCAACCACACGGCCAACAACACCCGGTTCTCCTGTCTTGCAGATGATGGAAACCAGATGTGTGGCAGTTGAAGGCCGATAAGGGATTGTACCTCAGTGGAGGTTTTCAATAGGTTTCGGGAATTTGAGGTGTGAGCGAGTTTTACAAGTTCTCTGGTAATCGTGTGCATTGCAGTTAAGTGATCAGTGCGGAATGGATCACAGAAGAAAAGGCGAAATTATTAAAAGTGGCGAGCGAAAAACAATTCTTAGGGTGTATGATTATTTAAAGGAAAAGAACCCCGGACACAGTGACTCGTTTATTGTTAGTGAACTTTATAAGGCGACTGGTGTGAGTAGGCGTACATTTTTTAGGTTAAGAAAAGAATGTAAAAGGGGTCCCATCACTACACTGCGGAAAACAAGACAAACGGTACATACATACAAAACCAGCAGGGTGGTGAAATATCACGATTTTGTACGCAGTTCTACACGACGCAAATTTCATGAATTTCTGTTTCAAAATATTCCCCCTACAATTCTGTCCGTGTTGAAAAAGGTCAATGAGGATGAGGACTTGCCAAATTTTAAATATTGAACCTTTTATCGCTTAGTGAAGGAAATGGGATTTGATTTTGAAAAGAGAGGAAATAAATCGCTTATGATTGAGAGAAGTGATATTATAGTGTGGCGGCATTCCTATTTACGGAAAATAAAACAATTCAGGAAAGAGGGAAGGAAAATCGTGTACCTTGATGAAAGTTGGGTAAATGTAGGGCACAGTGTATCAAAAGTTTGGAAGGATAGGACAATAAAAACTCCTAAAGAAGCGCTTTTAGCCGGGTTATCCACTGGTCCTAAAGCACCTACTGCTCGCGGACCACGATTTGTAATGCTGCATGCCGGTGGTACGATAGGATTTGTACAGGGTGCAAAACTTGTCTTCTTGGCGAAAAAAGGTTCTGCTGATTATCATGATGAAATGGACAGCGACAGATTTGATCAGTGGTTCAGGAACCAACTATTGCCCAATTTAGAACTGGGAACAGTGATTGTTATGGACAATGCCTCCTACCATGGTAGAAAAGTAGAGACTCTCCCAACTACAAAATCCCGTAAGGAAGACATAAAACATTGGCTGATATCAAAACATATCCCCTACTTGGATGATTGCCTTAAAAGAGAATTGCTGACTATTGTGAATTCTGTGCGAGATAATTATAGTGCCACTGTTATAGACTCGATTGCAGAAGAACATGGAGTAATTGTTTGTGGGTTTCCTCCGTATCACTGCGAATTAAATCCTATAGACATGGTATGGAGTCAGGTAAAGGGACATGCTGGGCGACATAACATTACATTTAAGCAGAAGGAGATGGGACGTTTAATAGACAATGGTTTTGAATCAGTCACCCAAAATCAGTGGTTAAATTACTGCAAACACGTTGAGGGGATAGAAGACGATATGTGGAAAGCAGATCAGCTACAGGATGATATCGAGCCTCTAATCATTAGATTAACCAGCAGTTCATCCAGCAGTGACTCCAGTTCTTGTGAGGGCAGTGAACAGGCCAACCAGGGCTCCTCTTTGGGTGTTGAACCCATGTCCGATTAAGGTAACATTACATGTATTATATTTAAGTCAAATGTAAAGTGCTGACAGTTATTAAGAGAGTGTAATAAATTGAGGCATATTACTAAAAATTAACTGAAAAATATATAATAATTATTTGAAACTGTCCTTGCAATAAATGGCATTTGTGTTATAAATTAAATATATACAGCACGGTAGTTCTATAAACCATGTAGGTATATGCATCTTCGCAAGCACTCATAACAGGGGTCTTGCCAGAGACGAAAAGGCATACGGGGAAACAAAGACATAACCTAACGGTATTTCCTTCCGGCCTGAGGGGTTAACGACATATAGGTAAGGGTTGTTCCCAGGTGTGCGGGAAAATCTGCCGAAATTATTAAAAGTGGCGAGCGAAAAACAATTCTTACGTGTTTGATGATGATGATAATAATAGTAATATTAATAATAATAATAATAATAATAATAATAATAATAATAATAATAATAATAATAGTAGTAATAATAATAATAATAATAATAATAGTAATAATAATAATAATAATAATAATAATAATAATAATAATAATAATAATAATAATAATAATAATAATAATAATAATAATAATAATAATAATAATAATAATAATAATAATAATAATAATAATAATAATAATAATAATAACTAATAATAACTAATAATAACTAATAAGAAACCTGGTTATGAGCAAAAACGCGATAATCACAGTGGCGCAACATACGTGGCAACGCCGCGCTGATTCTCCATAAGAGCCATTGTGCCTTCATAACGTGAAAACTCTTATAGAACAGCACTCATTGTACAATAGCTTCGCACTTGATGAAGCGAACTGACGACTCACTAGATGACTGACTCGTAAAAACGCTCGTTTATATAACTGCTGGAAATTTCCACAGAACTTTCTGGAATGTCGTGCAGGAGGGAAACTTCCCGAAGGTTCTGGTTATCTATCCATGGAACTTCTGGTGTTTACTTTGAGCGACAAACACCCGATAAGCTTGGTCCATTGCCGCTGCTCCACGATATTTTTCTTCTGTAACTTATAATTAGCCATAGATACCCCTTAGGGCAGCCGTCTATGAAGTTTTAAAATCCACAACTTCAGTTCAAATTTTAATAAACTACGCCTTAATCTGTAATCTGCTGCATACTTTAAAATTAGTTAGGTGTTAATAGATAGGTAAATATATAATAATATATAATATCGTTTTATTATATTTTACTGTTTTGAAAAATTGCTCCAGACGCTTCGATTAATTTTTAAAAAACTTAATATCTTGTAATTTAACTCTTTAGTACTATATTAATATATTGTGAACAAAATAACTTTTAATTATTCTATTTAGAGAAATCACCCATGTTAAACGTGAAACTTGGATTTTTTCTCAAATATTTACACAATATAGGAGTATTATTGTTCAATACAATTATCCATACTCCTGCTTAAAAGGAGGTATACAAAATGCAATTGATTTAATAAGTCTAAAAATGAGTATGCTCCAGAAAAGAGTTTAATAATTGTAATAACATTTATCCTGACTTTATGCTGTTTAAAAGCATTTAGTGCGCATAAAGGTCCTCCATCTTTTTCTGCTCCTCTCTAACTAATGCAGCATTTGAAGATTCCAGAGGCTTCTTTTGAATGATTTGTTTTCTGTAGTGTAGGCAAAACACTACTTTTTGCTACAGCCAGACAGTTACATCGTTATAGGTATAACATTCTTTAAAAGGTCTCAGTTATAGACACTACAAGGTCCTTAACTTGAGCATTTCATCAGTTTTATTTGTTATACGTGTCGATATTGTGAGAACTAACTTAGAAATACCACCAATAAAATACAAATGTATGTATTTTAAACACATAGTTTTAAATTGTCACACAAATATTTACCAAAGTTCGCAATTTCATACCGATAAATAATATAGGACTGCCGTTCAGAATAGAGAAAAATATTTACTCAATGCAAATTAATGCAATTTTCTTTTATGCACATATCATAAATAAATAGATAACATTACTAGGGACAGTGCACTCAAACGGCAAAAATCAAACTTTAAAAACGTTATGTTTTTTACAATTATCAATAAAATGACGGTATTGTAACTACTAGGTTACAAATTGTATGGTATTTGTTAGTAGTAAAATGAATAGTGATTAATTATATACATAAATGAATTCGTATATCAATATAGTGGAAAGACATAGCTCACAATTAGCAAAATTAGATGTAGGGTAATGCAATGCCAATTGTAGTCCAGTATTAAAATAGGAATGAAAACATAGCTCTACCCAGACCGTTATTTGTTCTGAAATATATTGTTTTTGCTTTTTACTTTTTTCCGTGTGCTCAATGTAACATTCATCTAAGATTTTGGTGCAGAGATTAATTGTGAGAGGATCAAACGGTGTTAACAGAAGGTGAACTTTGTTGTACGACTGCTGCTCTGTGGTTGGATAACATTATCCGGAGTGATGCCCTTTTTGGCATCATGTTTGTCTAGAGCAACGATGTCCAACCTTGTTAGGTTCCCATCGATCACCTACTCTAACTTTGTGTTTATTGTGGCTTTTCTTGGTTCGTAGGCGAATGCTGGAGTGTTTCCCATCTGCCACAATTTTCATTCTATCATTTCTTTCCTTTTCCCCTTTCAGGTGTTCTTTCAGCTTTGGCGGCGTATGGCGGTATCGGAGAGATAGCTGGATGCTTGCTCAAAGAAAAGAGCATTCCCCATGACTACAGGGCTGTTTGGTCGACCGGTTGTTCATCATCCTCTCTAGCCAACTCCAGTAATGGGACGAGTCTTCTGGTCTGGAACTATTAAATACTTCTGGACGTCTCTGTGGCCTGTCTGGCTCTGACCTGTAGGCTCTTCTGTTCCTTTGCTTCATTCCTTCCTCCTAGGGGATGGTAGTCACAGTTGCAAAGTGTATCCCTTCAGTTCATAACGTACGCAGTACTCTGCAACCTACACGTCAGCAAATCACTAAAATATCTCAGTAAAGAAAGAAGGAATAACGAAAGTAAATGTGATAATTTAAAAAACACCTTCAACATAGGAATAACTTTTGCACCCATAAAGGCAATGTACCGGTGAAAAAGATGTCTACTGTTTGCTTCTGATTGTTTCATCTTTTTACGATACACTAAGAACATTTTGACCAGTTTATAAACAGTTTCTTAGTTATTAAAAATGTACATTTTATTTGCCATAAAAATCTTAAATATATGGCATTTTAATAAAAATCTTTAGAGCCATTTTTAAGAAGATTAAAGTTTTCGAATTTTTGACCTTTCGTTATGCTGTTCGCCTACAGACACAAACAAGGATCTTTTTCTAAAAATGTTTTTCTTTTATTGAGTACCTCAAATCACAATGTTTCCAGTGAAATCTCGACATCAAAATTTTGGGTTGAATACAATACTTCCCCTACCTACCACACGTAGTCGAGAAAGTAAGAACGAAACAATCGAAACATTTCGATTATACTAAATTTGACCTTAAAAATTTTAAGTGCAAATAGCTGCTTTGAAATGTGCCGATTATACTCAGAAGAAGGTATTGCAGCATAAAGCCTATTGAAATAAACAAATGGTTTAAAATCAGCTGTTATAAAGAAAAAAACCGAAGGATATTTGAAACTCCAACATTATTCTGTAAATGCCTTCCCAATTCTTCCCTGTTTGGTCATTTATCACGCTTGTACACACCTACACTATACAATGGGGGTCAATGGGGTGAAAACCTCAGGTGTAGGGCACCCTGATTTACGTGCCACTAGGGCGAAATCCACACCAAGTCACGCTAAATTATCTTCAGGATGACAAGCGGTTCTCAAAATAGGACTTGAATCTACCCCAAACTTAATTTCGCATTCTTTTAAAGGCGCCGCGCATATAGTAAAATCACAATGGCTACAGAAAAGTGACGGAAAGAAGGAGCGTTCTATTCACAAGGTAAACTTACCGACATGGGTGTTCGGGCCACCCTGGGAGCCTGCCTTTGTGCGCCTGTCTCAAGTCAAAACTTTCTGGAGAAGGTTTTGAAAGAGATTGGCATGGGAAGAGAAAGCGCTGTGTTTGACTTGCCACATCACTGTGCACCGTGGTTATAAATATGGGGCGTATCCTTAGAAAACTTCAATACCCTCCGACTTTCTTTATAATATCAGATACGCTGCGCTTGTTAATGTATGATAAAGGACTCCTCCAGCCGTATCTACAAAACGTGAGATCCCTAAAATTCATCGTTTCTGTTTCCTAAACAATGTTAGATTACTGACCAAGAGAGGGTTACTTTAACAGTCTCCATTCTTTTTTATCTCCTGCGCTTCTCGTCGTATTTACACTTGCCCCTTTATTTGAATCTTTATGATTAGTATGTTCGTTTATCCTGTGCCGTAGCGGGGTATACTGTACAGCCGGCTTCAAATGTATTACGACTCTCATACTCCTAGTCGCGGGGGGAAGCCAGTATGGCTTATCTATTAGTTACGCCAGGTGGTTCCAAAGGTCGACTTGCCAGCTCATACCTGTTTAAAGGATAAGGGGCGTATTGCGTTTGTAAGTCCAACATTCCAACATTTCTCTTACACTTGGTCGTAAGAAAGTAATCTCAACGTAAAGAAAACAACATTAATGTTATAAATCCAGAACGAACGATGGAAAATAAATATTCGGCATTAGAGACGTCATATCACTCTATAATGAAATTAAACTTGAAACGTTTAAGCAATTTTAATATGCCACGTTTTTAAGCTATTCATGTAGACACACGCATGCGGGCTGTAGAATTGCAAATTGGTTTTATTCAGCGAACATAAAATCACGTATTTCACCTGAAATAAAAGTTTAAAACGTTGAATGGCTATTTGTCAGAAATACTGAGAAAACAGAACTTCAAAGTGAAATTAAAGTTTAGGTAACGTGTGCAACAGAACTTACAGCAAGAGCATGTTTCAAAAAACTATGAGTTATCAACCTCTATAGGTTACGACTTAGCTTCACCTCCTCAGCTTTCTTCCTATCACCCTTTAAGTCTGATCCGGTTTATGTATATATACATACATATGCGTATACTACTACTACTACTACTACTACTACTACTACTACTACTACTACTACTACTACTACTACTAGTACTACTACTACTACTACTACTACCATTATTATTATTATTATTATTATTATTATTATTATTATTATTATTATTATTATTATTATTATTATTGTTATTGTTATTGTTATTGTTATTGTTATTGTTATTATTGTTATTATTGTTATTATTGTTATTATTGTTATTATTGTTATTATTGTTATTATTTTATTGTTATTTGTTTTCTACTATTTTTATAAAATTGTTCCATAAACGGCGTGCATTTCTGCGGCGATACAAATCATCAAAGGCGTATCGTAACCTTTCAATTTAAATAGCATTAATTTATGTGTGGGCATTGCTCTTAAGTCCTGCAAGAAAGCAATTAAAGTAGTATTAGCAAGATGGTAGCCCAGCAAACACCTGCTAGAATTTCCATGGCAACCGTAGGCGAGCTCTTCTGGAAACAAGTTATCTTAGTAAAATAGATACTTGTTATGGCCTCCAAGATATTCAAATTTCCTGTCTGTAATAACCTTCTTTGGAGATATTTAAAGAATTTGGGTTATTTACGGCGTTTTTGTCAAATATTCACAGATGTATTTATGTTATTCCAGTTCATTTGACAATGTGTATCACGGCCGGAAAGAAATGGAGGTCGTTTGTGTCATATAATTTTCAAGAGATAACATGTTTTGTGTTGTTCAAAAGGATACTACATAAAATATAATAAGCTACACGTTTGTAAAAACGTATTTCATTGAATCAGCCCGTAATGTAATGCAAACAAGAAAGTACTACATAATTTTGCTGTGTTTGTTAAATATTTTAGCAGTTACGAGAATATTTAAAAACATTCTCACCCATGAACTTGTGCAAAGCAATAATTATGGAGATCCTGGGATAACTCAGTAAACCGATTATGCAATGACAGCCAATACTTTTTCAGCTTGCTTAGTTATCTCGCTATACCTACACGAACAAGGTGAAGGTCAAACCTATTGCCTCGTGCGAAAGGCAGTGGGAGAATGAAAGTGGGAGCGTGACTCTGAGAAACTGCGTTCGGAATCGTTCAATTGTTGCCTTGAATGTGTCCCTCGCAATAAAAACAGCAACCTTAAAAGTATAAACTTCAGGGCGTAGGTTTTACAGCGAACGACAGCGGGTAATATGCTAATATTTACTAATAGTATTAACATCAACATTCTTGGAAATCACTAAGTTTTTATGAGGGTAAAAACCACTCAAATTTTCGGTTTGATACTTTTAAAATACCTACTTTAGGTAGCAATGACTTTCAGTTATGCTTAGAGGTAATTTTTTTATGAGGCACATTTAGAAAACCTAGGCTTCTCTTTTCAAGTCAAGTACGTAAGTTAAGAAAACGCACTACTTGACGTCATGTACGAAATTAAACACCTCTAATCTTGAAGAGCTTTCATTTTCGAGAAGTGGTAATTTTAGTGCCATATTTTAAATAGTATTAAAGTAGTGTATCTTGCAAATTTGTCAGAAAATTGTTTAAACTGAAAAAGAAGTTAATTTTTTCATAATAAAATAATATGAAGTCTAAATTTTATGAAAACATTGTTTCCCTTTTGAAGCATTTAAACTGCTATTAACTGAAGCCTTAAATACTTATTAAAAGGCTTGGCCAACTTTAAACCTTATTTCTAGCAGGTAGGAAAGTTCCCATGATAGGAAAGTTTTACAAATTTGTTTCAAAGTTTTTCTCTGCCTTTGAAAGATATGTTAAAAGAATGACCGAATACTTTTTTAAAATAATGATTCAATTTTGAGAAATAAAGAATTATTTTTTGAAAACAGGAGCTTGGAGTGTATATAAAGGAGTATTTGTTTACAATAATTAGGGTTTAATATAACTCTGATATAACAAATCATTTTGCGTACTGTTTACTGTAAAACCTGAACTTTTGAAGTTAATATTTTTAAAAGTGTATCCTGCTTAGAATGCCCTCTTAATCCTGGTATACTTTTATCTTATAGTAAGTTGGTTTAGTAAGGAAATTAGGACAATTGTTGAATTACATGATTTTTTATTAAAATTTGTAATAAATTAATCTTTAAAACCATAATCAGCGAGTTAATTGACACCAAAGTGGTTCACTAACCCAACGGCTGTGTATTTTGCTATACAAAATTTAATTTCGCTATCTTCAATACTTCTTGAAAAAACTAATCAGTTATATAGGGAAAATATGCAAAGGAACACTGATGAAAATTAAGGTGCAGAAAAAATCATATTTATTTGTGTATATTATACAAAGCAAAACTCTCATCCGCTGGAATTAGGGAAGCTTCCATTTTAGAGGTCAATTGGTAGAGCAAAGCTTTCCCTTAAAGTTATTCGCTTTACAATTAAGTGACGCAAAATACAGAGTGCAAAATAGAGTATCTACCCACAAATAAATTATATAGAATCATACTAAAAACGACACTCCAAGTTTTTGGCAACTTCCACCATTTACTCTCCCCTTTATTTATTCAGGTAAACAAGAGAAAGTGCAGTCACACTGTCAGGCGCCAATTGACAATTAAAAGTAAGCGCACACGTAACATAAGCGCAAAACTTCATGAGTTTATGTGCATAGAGGAAGAACTCTGAATTTCTTTATCTATGTATTGCTAATTTCTGAGCAGCAATTGCGATGTGAGATTTTACACTATCTGCTGAACAATTATGAACAATCGATTTGACTGTGCCATGCCATTTTAAATGCTAACGCTAGACGCTGATCTATGTTTACCTGTGTTATTTATTTATAGATCGTGTAATTTTCATATCTAAAGCTTGGATACACTCTGAATATTTCTGCAGGCCAATTAGGGATCTAGAAACTCCTGGTAACTTCTTGTGTTTCACCTACAGCTGTGTTATGTGTTCATTGTGAATAGGACCTTAGCGTTCCACCCAGTTAAATGCCATATGCTGCACAAAGAATAAAGCAGGCAGTTAAAACTGAATTTCCCGAGGGTAAATAATTTAATTTCGGCAACAAAAGTTTATGTGAAAGTTCCTTATTAGCACAGTGATACCTGACGCAGAGCTCTAATCACCAGGTGGGGAGCGTGGATATCTACTTGCTGCCAAGTATTACAGCTCAGTAGCTGATGGAAAACAATTTCTCTGGAGAGCGGCGATTCAGTTAGCAAATGCATTATGCATTCATTCAGTGATTCAAAAGTGGTATGTTCAATTGCGTCCATCAATAGTAACTATGGCTGAAGCATCGTGGACTAGAAATTATCCCTCTACGAATCAATGGCTGCAGTGGAAAATGCAATTCAAAAGCCTAAGTGCTGCACCGGAAAAGCAGATGGGGAAGTTTCTCTTAAATTGCAAATGCATTTGCAACTAGATATTTGACGTTCGCTGCAGCATCAATGAAGAGGAGATGCAGCCATTCAAATTAATTTAGTTGATAGCGCATTGTTTCTTACGTACAAAAATGTCGAGATTAAGTAAGATTACATGTATGGATTAACCAGCAATTAGTAATTGTTATTTTACACAAGTGTGTTAACTTAAGATTGGGATTTGAACCACAGATGTTCAGATTTCCGTACCGTTGCTCTACTCACTGAGCTACCATGGCAACATGCTAGGTCTACAATAAATTCCCTCACGCTTTTCCCGCTACTTTTTCCGCTGCTAAACCACAAGGAGCTTTTAAATTAATTTTTAGTCAACATAACCTACAGTTTGATTTTTAAAAGAAGATACATACAACCGTCAGCTTCTCCATGTGGAAGGGTGCATGTTGTCAGGAAGCAGGTAGCAGATTTCGCAAATACTCTCTCTTTACACAAGGGACACACGAGCATAGTTTGTACGTCCGCTTTTACGCGCGTAATATTTGCGCGCGTTTGAGATCTAAGCACACACGGCTGGGACACAAGCGTTCTATCGTCCTTTCAGTTCTCGAAGATGGAAGTTATTGCTGTACTGGGTCTTGTCTATCTCGTATTAAAGAGAAGGAAAAACGGAAGAAGGTGGTGGGTACACCCAATTAACAGTGAGAGGTACCTATTTGCGCGGCAGTTTTTGTACACTGTATCCTCGACTACGCGAAGATAGAAAGAACATATTAATTATTTTCGAACGTCAGCTTCTTCATTTGGTAAATTTCTTTCAAATAAAGAGGACAAATTTCAACCTCACTTATTAATCCTCTATGCCCATCTTTGATATTGCAGAGGTTCTTGGAGAAGCAGAACGCGCTGAATGTGAAGTATCTCACTTCTTGTCTTGTTATGCTAGTGAGTTCTATGCCCACGCAGCTTGTAGATTACGCGAGTTCTAGCAATAAAATTCTGCGGCCCGCTCAGACGCGCGTTTACGCTCACTTTCATTGCTGAGCATGTGTGCTGTTCCATTAGATGGCTAGTGAAGCTATCCCGCGCGCACATTACGCACCTAAAACGCTCGTGTGTCCATATTCAGAAGTCCGAAGATATAAACAAGCGTTCGGGTTTACCTCACGGCAGCAAAAATATGCAGGTGTAATCTATATTATCCAATCTTCAGAACAAAAGTAATTTGTTTTGAAAACAAAGAAGTAATGTATTCTTAATACAAATTGTGTGAATAATGCATTAGCTTAATTTGAATGAATTTATTCACAATTTAATGTTAAAATGTGATGCAAAGTTTAATTTCAAAGAGAGATTTGACCTCAGGGTAAAATTAAATTGTGACTAAATTCATTCAAATTGAAATAAAAGACACTGCAGCATTGTTTGCTGAATGTTAGCGCGATAGTTAGTAAAATAATAAACCCTTTATGTCCATTCATCAAAAAGCTAGATGGTTCCAAATATTGCAAATGTTTGACACAAATTATTTTTTCGGCGAAACTGTTCTTTATCGCCAATAATTGTATTGGACATATTTGATACACTCATCACATAGAATCAATCCCTGATTAACGTATAGCCAAAGCAGGACCTTCCATCCTGTATATTTGTGATACTTCTGAGTTATGCTTTAAACAACCATCGCATATTTTATTTCATACAGCTGCATTTACTACATAAAATATATCCTAATTGTTTGAATCAGTTACAACTCTAGAAAAAGTTCTCAAATGTTTCAAGCAACAGGGGTTTTTAATGCAAAGTTTAGTGTAACGGTTGGATAATGAGTGTAAGCATTCATTTATGTTCCAAACATCACTGACCACTGCACTCACAACTATAAAGGCACTCGACTCCTTTAATACAACTTGATATTCTGCAAGCATGAGAAAACAAGTTTTACTGCTGCTAGAGCCAAAAGCTTTTGTGCAATTATAAAATAGGAATAATATGTAGCAAAGAACTTACAATCATTGTATCCCCCCTGCAACAAGTTGATGGGATAGCCTACATGTTTGAATTCGGTGTGGCATTCGTAGTAACCGACTAGCAATTAACCCGGAATGGGGGGTAAAAAACGTAAGGACTGCAATAAATGATACCCTATAGCGGTAGCAAATATGCATAGTCAATTAGTGCCAGTAAACAGTACCTGAATTGAGAATGGGTGTGGCATGCACTGGGGAAGTATGAAGTGCACCAGGCAAAAAGTGGTCCATAAATTAACAGCTTTTTTTTAAAAAAATGATCGTATCATATAAAACACGTGAATGATTGATTCTTCTTTACAAATTTTATAGGCGATTAATGTATATCCATTGGGTTGTTACTTTAAAGAAACTTTTACTGATTTTAGCAGAAAAGTGGATGGAAAATTATCGGAGAAGATGCCTATTAAAAAGATATCCTACAGAAGAGGGTCTAAGCCCACCATTCTCAATGAACGAAACCATAAAATACGTTAATACCAATAATGTACATCGAATATGAAATAGTAAAGATGAGCTTCTCTGACAGGTAGAATCAATACTGAAAAATTCAATGATATAGTCCAGATTTGAACCACGGATCTTCCGGTACACGCGCGACTACTCTAACCATTGAGCTGCAATGGCAACTTGCCAGTATGATATTAAATTCCCCTACCGATTTGTATTGTGACAAAACGACAAAATCAACCTGGATTCTTTTTAATCACTCTACTGTCTTTTAAAACTTTATTACAAATACAGTTTTATTCTTGTCGGTAACACAGTCTACAGTCTTTCGTGCATTCATAACTCATAACTTTTACTTTTCGTAACCTTGCTCAGTCTTTTTAGTGTCTTTCTTCAGTTCCTCTGTCTCTCATGCACTAATTACGAAGATGTAATCACTTGCGACGCTGGTTAAATCTTCTTACGGCCTACTCTGGCCTCCTTGTGTCCTGGGGAAAAGGTCACACGGACCTTTCTTTAGTTCTGCACATTCACGTAGCACAAATGATGCAGCTAGAAGTCTCGCAAACATTCTCGAAACCCCTCTTTGTTGCTGCCGCTTTGATTGTTGACATTTACGTACGCGAGGCAGTCTGACCTTGAACGACTTTGCCCGCTTGGCATGTGATGTGCAGTAACTTGTCCCCGTCCGTCTTTTGTTGTGCACCGAACCCAACGTCATAGTATTTTCCGGTTAGACCACTAGGAAATCTCACATCTGATATAACTTCCTCAAGGGCGACTTACAATCTTAAATACTTCATGTCCCGGGTTTAATTAAATAGTTACCATCTAGAACTTGTCTGATGCTGTCCTGATTAAAGGTAATGAGGACGAGTCAACCAAAGTTGAATGTGTTCTGAAAATTGACTTATACTTGCAATGACTAAAAACTTAACTTGTTATTCTTGTTGTTGCTGTTCTTCATCTTCTTCTTGTTCTTCATCTTTAACTTCAGGGATTAGGCTTCTTAGTCCGTTCCGTCCTCAAGAAATCTTCAAATTAATCTCTCCATTACATTCTTTACTATCCTCTTGTTCATTTTCCTTGGGCTTTATATTTGAAGATTATGGTAGCATTTCTAATTCTGCCCTAGTCATGCAAGTTTAATCATTATTCGTAAGTTTCTTCTTAGATTTTAAATCTCTTCAGCTCGTGTCTAATGTCGTTCTGAAACATACAATTCTTCGCAGAAATTTCATTTCCGATATTTCTCGTCATCCGCGTCGCTTCGTCAGATTTCAGCGTTCGGATAAAAAAAAAAAAAAAAAAAAAAAAAATAAAAAATAAAAAAAAAAAAAAAAAAAAAAAACCGCGATTATGTTACAGAATGTTAAAACTGTTTCAAGTCGTACCGTTGTAATTCTTCGATTATCCCACTCATTAATCGAAAGTTACTAAGTATAATTTCTAGATCATAACAATGTTTAAGAAACTATATCTCAAGTACTTAAAAGCAGTGGTGGCTAATGTATCGTTACCCTGGCAGTGCCAGAATAATTCGTCGACATTTTTAAAGATGATTAATCAATGTCCTTTAACAAGTGGGTAAGGGATATCGGACGGTGAATGCAAGAAATGGCTGAAATGACGTTCAACTTAAAAGGTACTTGCATAGGACCTTAATGTTTTCACAGCGTGCACTAAACTCTCGGTCTGAATGGCTCAGATGGTTAGAGGCTGACCTACTGATCCCAAGGTTGCGGATTCAAATCTGGCCCAGACCGATGGTTTCTAAGTGTGCTTAAAAACGACAGCTCCATGTCAGTAGATTTACAGACATGTAAAAGAACTGCGCGGCGGAATTCCAGCACACCGGCGACGCTGATATGACCCTGGCAAACGACAGCGTCATTAAACAACATAAATTAATTTAATTTTGTGCGATTTTCTGAGTACACTACCCTCACCAAACACAACACATGGAACCAGAACAAAGCGCTTTTGATTTCACATCCATCGAACCATTTAGCTTCGTATAAATGTCCTAATTAAATCCTGCACGATATTTATATGAGATCAGCAGCAGGTCTTTCCCGTGTATTTGCACTTTACCTTATCTTCGAACGATAATGTAGAAAATAGACTACTTATTAGAAATCTTACTTCATTCCTGTTAAATTTAGGAAAAGATCATACCGCAGTACTCGTATGCTTCAATACTTTTAATTTTCATAGCAGATGCAGAAACGTTTTCAATCGTCTGCTGAATGTACTACTGCAATGCAAGTAACATTAAGAATGATTCATTTAAGTATGAACAATGGGGTATAACATATGACGAATGTCATATAACAAAATATAATTTTCCGCTAAGTTTTACACTGTAAAGTAGTGAAAGTGTCTTGTTTCTCACTTCTAAATATAACAGACTTAGTCTTAGGTGTATGTATAGGTTAGTACGTTTGAATGGCATGTGCTGCCAACGTTGGTCGCGGCAGGCACTAACTGGCACGGATCTGGCCTATCCACTTACACCTTCACTTGCCCAGAGCAAGTGCTCTAAATGCTCGCGATTGGAGCCAAATACGAAGTGACACTGACTTATAGAATAGTGACAAACTAGTGTTCTAAACTTTCAAGTAGTTGCTTTCTCCGGCTTCTATGACTTTCTGTTGTTAGGCAAGGCATTTTAGAATAGAAAGCACGACCGCATTCGGACTACAATTTAAAATAGTATAGGTACCTATTTCTTTCCCCTTTTAAGGTGGTGTCATGGCACGGAGGCACTACCTCTGAAGCCACCCCTGCTTTAAAGGGTTACATGTTCAACCCTAGCCCAGTTTAAAGTAATCTTTAATCTTTAATCTTTTAATCCAATCTTTAGATTGGAGGGAAATGGAATTTGTCATCTGTAGCTAACGATTCTTCCTGATTTCCAAACGCTACAATGTGATATTTGTCAGTTCTCTGGCCAATCAATTGTACATGGGTGCAATACTTCCTTTAGATAAGTGAGAAATAAGTTGAAAACGACACAAATGGAGTTCTGAGAGAGTGAAGTTGTTGGTTGAAAGTGATATCTTAACCAGACTAACCACAGCATCAACCTGGCTGCGAACCATTCATCTGGACCTCTTTTATCTCCAAAGCGTATTGTCACACTTCATGCTATTGATAATCCTCTTGACCTCCGGCACCTAGAGACGTGTTTCAGATTCCATTCAGGGCGTCACAATCAACCAGATTCCTTCACGGAAAAGAACTTGGTGTGTTTGTGTCTGCTTCATTAAAATTCCACTAATCCATGTGTTTTGGAACTATTCATTTATGTGGTCCTCGGCGGCTGGTGTCTTCACCTGCCGCTAAAAACGAATACCAGGAAAAATAAAAAAGAGAACCACCATCTCTCGCCGGAAAAAGTGCTACAAACTTGTCTCTGGATAAGAGGGGAAAAAATAAACTACAAGCCTTTTATCTTAAATGTGAGCCGAACGGAGGCAAACTACAAAGCGCCGGTTTGTTTGTGAAGCTGTCGTTTGATAACGCCGAGTAGTATGGAAGATTTATCTTTGTACATACAACTGTTTGTTTTTGAAGTTCTGCATTGCTGCGTAATAACATTTGTGGCTCGTAACCATTCGCAAGATGGCAAAATAACATTCATATTTTGGTTTGGTGAACCTTTTAACATTCCATGCACAACATTAAAACTTTGAGGACATACGTCAAATTAATTAGGCACTAAAAGCCTCGAACAAACCGGTATTTGTCTTCTTCAACGCAGAAGAAACTGGGAAAGGAATTACTGCGTCAGCATGATATTGTAAACAATTTCCTAAATGTAAAAAAGCAAACAGTACTGTCATTAACTCAGGATAATGTTTTTGTCCTTTAACGCGAAATCGCGCCGTGAAGTGGGGAGTTTCTCGGTACAATGCAAACAGAGTAGCACCAACAGTTCAAAATTACTGTCTACAAGCTAGTTGTGCTGTAAGCAGTGTCAGTGTTGCTACAATCTCCTAAAACAAATGCAGTACCAATCTTCTTTCCCTCTTATATCAGGTAATTGAAGAACTCGCATGGCCTTTTACAACATTTCATCAGTTACTCATACTTCAGAAAACATACTAAACGTAAGGAAATAGAAAACTGATTTAATTGAATGATTTCCTTGTTGAATTCATAACATTTACGTGCTTGTTTATAGAACTGACATGACCATATTGTACGTAATACTAGCAGTAGAGGAAAAACTTAATAGACTTCCATGTCTTACAGCTCCAGTAATGATTTAGTAGAGTAACTTAAATGTTTGTTGCTGTTGCTTACCAAGTGGGAAACCCGGGTTCGCTTCCCGTTACCGGCGTGGAGGCCTTTTCCTGCTGGGAGATCTGGTCCGGGGTGCACTCAACCTCATTAGATCCCTAGGGACAGTTGAGAAGCTTCTTGGGTGAGAAGTAGCGACCCAGATTGTGAAGACCAGGTATGGAGGAACCTGGGCGCTGATCACGTCCCACATCCAGTGCTGCACCCCACTCATGGCACCTATAGTGGACAGAAGTGTTCTTGCACCGTGGGTTTATCCAGATTGAATATTCAGGAGAGAAGGAAAAAAGAGTATTGAAATAAAATATTCAAGCCTATGAGTTTGTAAGACCTTAATGACAATAGATACGCAATCTACTTAACCTTTATCCTGAACTGTCACACAGATACACACTCTGCGTTTATGCAACCGCCTCCGTAGCACAGTTAGCAGCGCGCTTGCCTCTGGCGCGTACCAGCATGGGGATTTTATCCCCTCTGGGAGGTCTGGCACGGGATACACTCAGCCTCCCGGGGGGACCAACTGAGGAGCTACTTGATGGAAAAGCAGCGGCCCAAGGTCGTGAAGACCGCATAACTGGCCGGGAGGGATCGCCACGCTGACCACGTTCCACCCTCCAGTACTGCACCCCACCAATGACGACTGTAGTGGGGCCGAGGTGGGGGACGCAGCGGCTGGGCGGTAAGGCTCGGCTCTTCATGGGCTATTGTGCCGGGGCTAGGGGCTTGTTTATGCAAACAGCATGGACTTTCAGAACCATAAAATAGCGTGCAAATTTTAAAATGAACATCATAGGCCGCTGTATTCTAATACCTATAACAAAATGTGTAAATCCGTAATGAAACTTTATTTCAACTATCAGCGATAGATAGAAGAACTAGCTCTTCTAAGAAAAGTGAGTAGTGGAGGTAACGTGAATACAACACATACAACTTTTTCATCTGCAGTGACCCTTTTCCTATTCCGAAGTGCATACCACCTTCCATTCAGTGCGCTTGTATGAAACACTATCTATCCCCTTTAAAACAGTGGAATGTTTCTCTGCTATTATATCCCATCAGCTCGGACAGGCGGTAAACAGTGTGCGCGCGCATTAATTTTACATGTTATCCGTAAATGATGTGGCACTAAACGTTTAACCAGTGTAAGTATTCTAGAATTTGGTACACTGAGCAGTAGTTAAAAACGCTGATCAAACAGCGTTAAATGCTATTCTCATAACATTGAATTCAGTTCAATAATAACTTTAAACCTGTGTTTATATTGTGGTGGCTTGAGTTAAACCCAGGCTAAAGTTATGCTTATTTAGGAAACTCTGTAATTCTAATGCTTGAATCTTAATTTACTTGTTCATTAAACAAATTTAAAATATTGTGTTGAACTACAAAATATTAGTTACAATACATTTTCAACCTAGAAAGCTGAATGGGACAGTGCTATCTGTGGGAAATGATTTTAGTAAAACAAATTTTACACCATTCCATAGGAAGTATAGGTAATTTGTCGTTCAATATTAAACCGAAATTATTGACTGGCAAGATTAATCTGTATATATAAAAATCTGATGTGTTGCACTCACATGACTTTCTCTACTCTTGTGCTAACCATTCTTACCAGAACTTATTCTTCTATCTTCTTCGTCTTAGTTGAGATACACATTTACAGAAATTATCTTATTGCTTGTTTTCTTGCACGTGCAACGGAAATATTGGAATAAACTAGGCCTTGAGCGATACACAAATCTTTTAAAGCTTCCAAAATCCGTTCTCTTTGCACGGTTAACATAAAAAATGAATAGTGATGTTCCATTTGACAGAAATTAAAAGTTCTCCAAAACTACAGAAATAACTAGGAATATCTCCGAAATGGTTCACACTACAAAAAAAATTTATTCAGACATAAACTGCGTATTTTAGCAAGATCTACGTTTTTTGTATAGTAAGATTTTGTCTATCTCTTACGGTTTACGAGTTATTCAAAAGTCATCCAGAGTAAACAGCACTACATGGGCTATAGCCAGAAAATTCAAAATATACATTTAACTTGTCATACAAATATCTTAAACATATGACATTTTAATCAAAATCGTTGGAGCCATTTTCAAGAAAATCAAAATTTTCGAAAAATGTTCCATGTAAAGGGTAGTTTAGGGTGGCGCTATTTTCTTTAAAATCTTCCCGTCGCATCCCTGAAAGACATTAAACTTCATTACCAACTTTGGTTTTAAACCAAGTTTTCGGTTTTAAGTTATGCTGTCCACAGACTGATAGACACACTGACGCACACACGGACCTTTTTCTAAAAGTGCTTCTTTTTTTTTTGGGGGGGGGGCATTCAGGGGGTCTCAAAACATATGTTTTCGGTGAAATCTCGACATCGAATTTTTGGGTGTTGTATGTTTGTCCTCTGTGCGATCATAAATCGCTTGACCGATCACCAGGAAATTCTGCAGCTATATGTATTTTTTCATGGAGAACGCTTGCATGCCATCAATTTTACTGTACAAGGTAACATTCACATGATTGTTCTACTTTCTTTCCTTTTATGTAATATGTACATTCACATATGTTTCCCTACTCACCCTTCAATATACATTATATACCTACAATTTTGTATGACTGAAATATACGAGGAAATGCTACATATTATATTCATACGGTTTTCTCTAGTCACTTTTGTTTTACGAAACACATCACATTTCTTTCCCTATTGGCCCTTCAACATTCAGTTCAAATAATTTCTGCTTAGTTAGGTTGTCGGAAAAATAAATAGAGAAAAAAAAATTGATGTGTGCACTCACTTGACTTTCTCACACACATGGCAAAATGATTGGGCAAGTTTAGGAGAGCAGAATACTTCTAAATCTTACGTCGTGTTGCAGCGTGGTTTACACAAGACGATATTTCCAAAATGCAGCTGAGTTTATTAATAGTCTCTGTTCCATAATATTATATTACCGTCTGTCGGACACAGAAATAGGCAGTGCCTTGAATCACCACTCGCATTTGTATGTATTTACGAGTACGTATATAAATGAAATATACAAATATCACAGTGTTAAAGTAACACGCTTTCAAACGATAATATTGCTTGAACATCGTTACCACACAACACATACGAGATGTACTATTGTGTAGCGAATACAGAAATAACAGCAGCACTAACTATAATTACATATACTCTTCTAAAACAGTTCAAAACAAAACCACGCAAAAAACGAGCATTACGTCCAGTGATTGATTAATTAATTAATTAATACGGCGTCTAAAGAGAATCTTGTTTTAAAATCTATCGGTTGGCATCTCTGCAACTCTGGCAACATAACAGACGCAACATCACCATCCATGGCCGTAGCTTTACCATGGTTATATGTTACAAACAGTTGGCGGCTCTAATGCAACCCAACGGATGAGATATCACCAAATATAACCAGACTGCACCATGATGGGGAAAAAATGTCAAGGTTGTTTTTTGGGGTATCTCAATAAGCTGAGCCGACTATGATAAGGAACTGCTTCCATGAAGTTCTCCTTGAAGTGCATCCATATTGCTCATGAAAGTTGCATTAACATGAAAACACTCTAAACCAAACATGTTTACTCTCTGCTGATTTCCTTGGTAGGAGGAAGTTAAATTTACATGATTTGAGCCTCGTTTTGGTAAATGGGTTTGCCCTATTAGGGCCAGGAAGGTTCGCCGTTTGCTAGGATCAACACGATGAAGAAAGTCATGAAACCTGTTTTCCACGCTAGAATGATCCGGAATGCGGGACGTCGGTAGTAAAACTTTTACTTTCGTTTCTCCATTGGTCGTGAAGTCCCGGCCTGGAAACTAGAGCGATCTCGACTCTCAAGTCGTGAGAGGAATTGGGTGCCCAAGATCGATACACTCTCCCTCTCTTTCATTTCTTTGCTTCGTCATAAATACAGCAAAAAGGTTATTGACAACAACCGCTTAGCATCAAGGACTAATAAAAATCCCGAATAAAAGTACCAGGTATCAATAAAAAATGCATTGAGGCATAAAGTTGAGCTAAACGCTATCCCTGGCAGGGATTTGAAAACAAACTTGATGCATAGTTTCGAGACAAAAGTGTCACACTCACATGATTCTCTATACTACAAACCCTTATTCCGCTTATCTTCTTCATACTAGTGGAAATAAACATTTGCAGAAAATATTTTATGTTGATTTTCCTGAGAAAATGTAGGGGAATACAGTAAGATTAGAGCAATAGTCAAATATTTTAAAGCTGGTCGCTATATGCAGGCTTTGAAATGCGCGGCCAAGAGAGCAAAAAGTGAATAACAACCTTCCATTTGAGAAAAGCTTTAGTATTGGAAAACTCGCACAAATAACAAGGAATATCTCCGAAATGGCACACTCCACAAAAAAATGCATTTGGACATATTTTAACGAGATCTACATTTTTGCATAGTAAGATTTGGCCTGTATGCAGTTTACCACGTACGTAAATGTCATCTAAGAGTGAACAGAACTACATGGGCCATAGCTTTAAAAATCTAAATATACATTCCATTTTCCATAAAAATATCTTATACATATGGCATTTTAATCAAAATCCTTAGAGCCATTCTTGAGAAAATCAAAATTGTTCAAAAACTTGTCCATATAAAGAGTAGTTTAGGATGGAGGAATTTTCATCAAAATCTTAGTGTCGCATATTTGAAAGATATTCAACCTGAACAGCAACTTTAGTTTTCAATGGACTTTTCTTATTTTGTTTCTTTGTTTTTTGTTATTAATGTCCCCCAATGTCATATCGGAATGAATGAAATGGGTGAAATGATACTCGAATGAACGCGAGGTTCATAGAGCTTTAAGTTACCTGACATTTGTCTTGTAAGGATAAGTGAAAACCTAGGAAAAAACGTTATCCTGACTTTTCGTTTTTGAGTTACGCTGTTCACAGAATACACACACCCGCGCGCGCGCGGACATTTTTGTAAAAATTCTTTTTTTATATGCAGGGGGTCACAAAACGTGTGTTTATAATGGAATCTCGACATTGAAATTGTGTGTCGAATACAGTTCAATACAGTACAGTACAATACAACACAATTCTTACTTGCGTAGAAAATGCGCAGGTTTTAACAGCGACTTTTAAACTTCTTTGGACACATCGAAACGTTGTCGGTTGCATTGTTAGTCAACTTCTCACAAACAATGTTAGCGAGAGTTTATGTTTATCAACTAAACTTCGTGTGGCTATATCTCTCAATGAAACATCGCTAACGATTGTACAACCTTTCATTTACTTCCTGTTCGTATATTGGCAAGATTTTACTGCACATGCTGAGAAACCTAATTAATGCTTCTGTTTCAATCGCTATTTATCGTTAAGCCGTAATCCTCCGTAACCGAATTAAGTTTGAGCCGTTTATTCCATTTACGAAAACATATGTTATTTAAAATTTAACAATAGTTAATATTAAAACACATAACCTCTGGAGCCAATTCTATAAAAATAAATTTATTATTATTATTATTATTATTATTATTATTATTATTATTATTATTATTATTATTATTATTATTATTATTATTATTATTATTATTATTATTATTATTATTATTATTATTATTATTATTATTATTATTATTATTATTATTATTATTATTATTATTATTATTATTATTATTATCATTATCATTATCATTATCATTATCATTATCATTATCATTATCATTATCATTATCATTATCATTATCATCACTATCATCACTATCATCACTATCATCACTATCATCACTATCATCACTATCATTATTATCATTATTATCATTATTATTATTATTATTATTATTATTATTATTATTATTATTATTATTATTATTATTATTATTATTATTATTATTCGTCGCTGTTCGTTTAGTGATCTGGTTAGTGATCTGTGCATTACAAGGAAGGGCTTACTATTTTCATTTTATGACTACCCAGGGAAACAGTAGGTATGTTGTGGTACAAGCATGAGATTTTACATAAGTAAAAATTCAAAGAAACTAAACTAACTCCCATAAAAAAATCTGTGTTGCACTCACATGACTTTCTGTACTTTTGTACTAACTGTTCTTAGAAGCTCTTATTCCTCTATCTTTTTCTTGTTGGTCAATATAAGCATTTGCAGAAATTATCTTATTGCTGCAAGGGGAACATGAGACTACAGTTGGTTTTGGGCGATAGTCAAATCTTAAAGCAGGTCGCTATATGTAGGCTTTGAAAATCGGTTCTCTTTGCATGGCCATGAGACAAAAAAGTGAATAACGGCCGTCCATTTGCAAAACTCACGCAAATAACAAATTTCTCCGAAATGGTCCATTTCACAAAAAACTGCATTTGGATATTGTTTTAACGAGATCTACAGTTTTGTATAGTAAGATTTGGTATACACCAGCTATGCTGAAGTTGTCAAAAGGAAGCAGAACTACATGAGCTATAGCGAGAACATTCAATATATACACTTCATTTGCCATAAAAATTCTTAAACATATGCCATTTTAATTAAAATTGTTAGAGCCACTTTAGAGAAAATAAGTTTTCGAAAAATTTTCCATATAAATTTAGAGCGGAGGAATTTTCTTCAAAATCTTTATGTCGCATCCTTGAAATATATGAAACTTAAATAGCAACTTTGGTTTTAAACCGATTTTTCGTTTTTGAGTTATGCTGTTCACAGTTAGACGCGCACGCGCGCGCGCGGATCTTTTCCTAAAAATGACTTGCTTTTTTATTCAGGGGGCTTCAAAATATATATAACGTATTATACATAACGTATCTTTGGGCTGAATACAATGCTTCCCCGAATTATTATACGTAGTAAGGAAAGTAGTGAAATCGGACTTTTCTTAATGACTTAGAAATACGGATATTGACAATGAAATGCCAACAACATTAGGTCCTTCAAAATTGCATTTTAAAATATTTCAAATGCTGTGCTCAAAGGCATTATGCAAGACCTTGTGTAATATCTTACATAGATTATATTTTAATCCATAAAGAGGATAGGAATAACTGAAAATATGAACCGAAATTAATGAAGCAAACATTACATAAAGTAAAATATGATTTGAAGCTTTCCTGGCGACGAACATATTCAAGATGCTCTCGGGCTTCGAGCCAGGTGTAGTGATGAAAAGACATCGACGTTTCGGGAGTGTACATCTCTCCCATCTTCAGGATGTACACTCTACACATGTAGAGATGTACACTCTACACTCTACGCTCTGAAGATGGGAGAGATGTACACTCCCGAAACGTCGATGTCTTTTCATCACTACACCTGGCTCGAAGCCCGAGAGCATCTTGAATATTACATAAAGTGTGTAGATGTATTGGAATTAAACATAGCTCGACCAATGAAACCGAACATGTCTCATACATAATCACGAATTACTGTGATGAAATTATGATGATGAATATTACTAAATTATCGAGCTAAATTATGGAAAATGAAGGCTATTCACAACGCTTATTAGGAACTCTACAAAACTTATACAACTCTAAAAGTGTAATAAAAACAGGAAAGACATCAGAAGAAATGTTAATAAATCAAAGCGTTAGACAAGGGTAAAGCGTTGTTTTTAAAGGAATTAAACAAAACAACAGTAAAATATTTACATTTTGCTATACGCTAATGACATTGTTATATTGCAAAGGGACATGACTAACAACATTCTCTACATTATCTGATTAAAATATGCAAAGAGTAACATTTTGAAATTTCTATTGAGAAAACTAAAGTGAGGGCGCTTTTAGGTAGTCAATGAATAGGTCTCATAATTAGATATCTAGATTACGAATTCATTCTAGTTCAAGAAACACTGAGAAACTTATACAAAGTTGGCACAATTGACACAACATTAAAACAAAAAAACAAGGAAGGAAACAATAATGAAGTTCTGTAAAACAATGAGTGCACCTTACTTTTATATGGCAGTGAATCTTAGATAATAAGTAAGAAAATCAAAAAAAGAATTCAGAGTATAGAAATGACCTTTCTAAGAGGAGCCAAAGGCTGCACAAGATTAGATAAAATACGAAATGAAGATATCAGAAATGAACTCCATACATTTTCTATACACCATAAAATTCAACAGTACAAAAATAACTGGACACAACACATATTCGAATGGGTCAAACAAGGCTTCCTAAATTAGATTCAGAGACATAGGAGGACCCAAGAAGAGGTGGAAAGGGATGCTAAGAATCGGAACAGGTGAGTTGCCTGAACCATGAAGTGTTGAGAGGAAGAAAAATACTGTTCGTTTTGAAGACTCAAGTAACATATGGTTATCGCCAGAGAAAGACAGTCACTCAACAGTGGTTTTAAAACTTCTAAATTATCCCATCATGAAAACCATAACATATTTTCATATAAACAAAACTAGGAAGATTTTACTCTGGCATGATAGACGTTTCCCTTTCTTGTTCATGAATTATCATAGTCTTAAGAAGATTACTTTGTTGAATTTTAAGAGGGAGAGCTCCTTCTGCTAAATAAAGACTGGTACGTTTTAGAACCTGTTTTAGAACCCTGTTTAATGTTAGGTCTCAGCTTAAAGAGGAAGAAACACAAATGTATGCAGATCCTACAAATGTGATTGTTGAACAGAAGGAATGCATCGCGTGAGCAACTTGCATAACGCTTCACAACTCACGACAAGTCCACAGAAGAGCACTCTGCTTAGATGCTCGTTAGTTTCATCAGCAGCTGCGGAACTTGCTAACGGGTCCGATTACAACAGAAATCGCCGGATGATTGCTCGCAAATTACCTACACATAGTGTATTTTTCTCCCAGTGCCAATCATTTCCTTGCACCTGCTTCCTTCATTAGAAACCAGGGTTGGTGCACATGACCTCAACGGTGGACATGGGGAGAAAACAAACACAGGGCGCCACTAACCTACAATCATGTTATCAGAGGAGCACGCGACGCGGCAGAGAGGAGAGGAAAGTTATAACCACTGCCATTGTCTATCCATCACCATGTTTGTATTGCCCTCCCCGTTGTGTAGCCTTGTTATTTGTGGCCGCTGCGCCGAAACTCCCTCTAAAAATGTATCAGCGTGCAGGTATGTGTGTGGTCATTTTCCAGAGAGGAAAGAAAGAATTTGGTGGGTGCATGTAAGCCCTAAAGGATGTATTTCTTCGTATTTGTCTTTTCTTTAGTGCTTCTCTACCTTGCCTAACCATTCTGTTCCCTCCCACTTCTTCAAGAGCATCCCTCCTACCTTAGGGCTATGTCCTTTTGTTGACTTTTTTTTTTCTTTCCTTAAGAGAAATGACAAGGAAAAGCGACAGCACAAAAGGTAACAAAATGGAACAAGGGGAATAAAGAGGAGGCAACAAACGACTTAAACCAAAAGCCTGACACAGAGAAAGGACCTACAAATGTGTGTGTCTTACAAACGCAGCGGCGTCTTCAGTATTAGGTTAAAGGAACACCGTCTTTCAATATGTACATCTTCAGAAATCTCCGCCTAACTTGCGCAGAAACTAAGAAAATATAAACTGTCTTTTGGAAAATAAACGCCTTTAATAAGCAGCTAATCCTTAACGTCACTTTCTTTTTATTCCTAATTTATACAAGAAGTGTGGTCTATATTGATTAATCATTCTAGTGTTAATCATTCTAATCATCGATAAAAAAAGTTAAAAAAAAAAAAAAACTACTTTGGTAACGTCTGTATGTTTTAATGCATTGTATGATTGTCGAAAATAAAGGAGAACTTTTAGTTAAGTTAGCAGTTATTATCTACTTTCTTTACCATAGAGAAACGGGTTTAAGTAAGAGCACATGTTTTGAGGCCCACAAAAAGCATTTATAGAAAAAGGTCCGTGTGTATTTGTGGATGCATTTTGTTACTGTTTGAGTGCGTCTATGTTTATGAAGAACAGCACAACTCAAAAATTAAATTTCAGATCAATGTCAAATGGTGTCTAACTTCAGCAACTTCAAAGTGTGCGGCGTGAGTATTTTAAGTAAAATTCTCCCTGCTCAAACTAAGGTTTCCATAGAAAACTGCTCAATATTTTTTATTTGCCCCAAATACCAGTAATGATTAATATCATGTTCTGTCTTGAAATTTGTTCTAATAGGCTATGAGGTTGTCCTTCTGGCTGTCATTTGGGACGTATTTTGTGTACTTCTTAATAAATAGTAATACTGATAATTAATTCTCGCGTGATCAGCCGCCGGTGGAATGAGATGGCGGGGGAAATCGGAAGAAACCCGAAGGAAACCCGCCCCAGCGTCACTTCGTCCACCACAAATCTCACATGCATTCAGGGCTATTCGTGGTGTCCCTGGTCGAAACACCCGCCTGGAACTGGAAACAAAATCTTCTGATGTGACCCAGAAGGTATATAAATGGTGCAACTCTGTTAAACTACAAATTGCAGCTAACAAATCTGCGTATTTTCTATTTAAAGGTACTTTATTAAGAAACCCAGTTATACGAATACACGAAGAACGTATTCAACGCCACAAGTATATTAAATACCTTGGAATAACGCTTGATGAGAAAGGCAACTTCAAGACACATGTCACTCAGGTCTGCAACAAAGCCAGTAAAATTATGATGAGGATTGCCAGTATTGCCCAACGTCAATATAAACTACCTCTCACTACCATTAGAACATATCATAATTGTATCTTTACTGCCATCATTACATATGGTGCAGGAGCGTGGGCACCGTGTATGCAAAAATTAAACCTCGTCGCAGATATTAGAAAATGCCAGAGGAAAATTCTTCTCCGTTTTACTGGAGCAGCAAGAACGACCTCTACTATTACTCTTCTTGTGGCCACTGGTACCTGGCGAATAGATCTACAGGTTCGCCTATATGGTGCTTACTATTGGCTAAAGAAAAGCAATCAACAAAAGATAGAAGATATAATAGGAAAACGATGCTATATGAAAAGACAAATAAGGGCTGAGTTAATATCCTTATGGCAGTCAGAATGGGATAACCTGCAAACTGGGAGACGCACCTATATGTTTTACCCTAATATACGAGAAAGATTACGACTAAAGCACCTAAATCCCTTACAAGCTGCATTACACTATATTACGGGCCATGGGCCATATAGCACTTACTTAAAACGTTTTAGTATCATAAACTCTGAAATGTGCACCAGATGCAATACAGAAGATACTCCTGAGCATGTAATGTTTAACTGTCAGAAATACAGTGAAATAGCACAATCTAACAGGGAAAAGCTCATGTACCTCACTTTATCGGAAATGGTCAGGAATAAGGAAAATATAAATACTTTAAATGAGTTAGCGACTCAAATCAGTATAGCAGAAAGATCTTTAAGACAAACTGAACAAGAAAGAAATAAGAAATTTTTATACACCTCCAGCGACTGTTGTAGCACCATCCCGTCGATCGTTAAGGTTGTCAAACCAACGGTAAGCAGAAAGAAGAACGAGGCCAAAACGACAGCCTGATGAGACTTGGACAGCCTACCAGAGACGAATAGCAGCGACTAGGGAACAATAAACTACATGAATACTATGAGATCACATATAACTTTACAATATCACCAATTTTCCTTATTATTATTTAGTTTAATTTAGGTTAGTAACTTCTGCACATTCTATTGTGAACAAATTGTAATAAATAAGTTTAAATAAATGAAAATATCCGCACACTACGTCCAGATATAAGAAATTAGGGATCTGGACATAGCTGGCAGATATGATTTTATTTTATTTTATGTATTTTTTTTTTTGTCCCTGGTCGGTAGGTGAATGTTGGGATAGTTTACACCCACCAGGTGCTGTTAGGTTTCGTGGCGGTGCCGGACCGATGGCGCGAATGCTTCCTCAAAGAAAAGAGTACTCGCCATGGACACTAGAAACTGCTTTGCAAACGGTTCGTTTATGACCCTCTTAAGCAGCTTCGGGCCCAAATGACCTCGTTGTTGAGGGCCCTTAAACTCCACTCCCCTCCACTCCACTCCACTCCACTCACTCAGTCATTCACTCACTAAGCAACAGTAGGACGAGCCTGGAACTGGTAGGAACTTCCGTGCATCTGCTTGCAACCTATAGCCTCCTGTTGTTCCTTCACCTCATTTGTTACTCCGGAGGATGACAGCCACAATAGATCTACATATGTAGGTCTAAGTCTGCGATGTATCCACCACCCCATCGAAGATTATCTATCCCTAGAATAGCATAGGACGTCGGAAGGGGATTCGGTACATCGATCCTGAAAATCTTTCGTACCCCTAGAAGGAAGGATGAGACGAGACAGAGCGGCCGACTCATGGAGTCACGACAGAGCAGAGCACAAGATATCACTTCCAAGTGGAGACTCCCTAGTTTTGGCAACTATAATCGGCACTCCGCCCACCCACAGTCTTAGGCAACCCATAGGGAGGTTTCGGAGACCGGAAACCGCTCCGCCGAAGGACGAAGGTGACCAGAGAACATCCTTTTTTCCCTCCCATGCAATGCCGATTACCCCTAAGGATCCATCTAGGTGAACACTGGAGGAATATCCGTGCTTAAAAGATCCACTCCTATGGGTGGGATCGAACCCAGGCACATTCTGTGAACCGGAACCAGAGCCGCCACGCTCTAGCCCTCTGCGCCACGGTAGAGAAATAAATAAATATATATCTCGCATATTGCAGTTGCATGTTAATGAAGGTGACATTTCCCAGTAAAACCTTGTACGATGAGTAAAACTTACTGAAAATATGAAAATTCGTACATAGTAAAGCAGCCTGTGAGTTGTACTTAAATTATTGCTTCGTGTAATTGCATTCACGTGAGCAGTTTATTGAATTATAACAATAAATACACTTATTTATGTAACAAAACCTATGACCAAAGGCTTCGTTTAACACGTCTAAAGTTACCTTTGAATTTCTCTTATTTTAATAACAGTAGTTTTAAACACTGACAATGAGCATTGAACGTTAGGCCTTGTTTTATCCGGTTATCCCTTAACTTTTTTTGGGGGGGGGGGGGGGTGGTGGCTTTTACAAGCACAAAACGAAGGAACTCACAGGAAGAATTCTTGTACAATGTAAAGATTTGTTTCTCCTTTTTTACTTTTTGGTACATGGACCGCAGCACCAAGGTGTCTCTCTTGATAGTTTATTGCGCTGTATTGATTTGTCCAGACCTAAAACGACATAACGTACACCTACGTACTTTCATGGTAGTGCAGAAAGTTTAGTCAAGGTGAGAAAGTTACGTTCTTAGCAAAGATACAAGTTGTATAAATTTTAAGAGTTAAATGTACCAGACCTTTAAAAAGGGTCGGTTAGTTTACGCTGGTGTATAAATTCAGAAATACTCCGTATGTTAAAGAAATTTAGACTGTTGGCTCAACATACGGACCGGAAAATTAGAAGACGAATAGGAATAATATGAATTGGAAGTTCCTGACAATAACTTGAGGCAATACAGCCTGTTTAAAGTATATCATGCATATATCAAGTATATCAAAGTATATCATGTGTTAAACGTTTGTGACAGTAAAGTGTTTACTAGAGTTCACTTGTTGGATGAAGACCATTGTCTGGTGTAAGTTCTCAACACAAGTAGAATGGCTCATATGTCAACACGAATTTGTTTTCGGACATATGTTTATAGTTTTGACCAATCCCAACTTCTGTTTTATTTCGAATAGTGTCTTTAAACATTCTGTATATCACAGACGAATAAAAAATAGAAGGTATGTGAATAAGTGATATTTAAAGTGAAAGTATGTCATATTTGCACGCCTGCTTTTATCTCCATTTCCAAAAGCACTAATTATTAAACACAATTAAAACCTGGCAAACAACACAGCTATTTAAATAAAATAGTTCGTGAGATAGGTACTTTCTTCTTTGAAATCTTCATCTGGGTTACGAAGAAAAACCAATGTATAAAAATATTTGTTCTTAAATTAATTTTTATGTGAACATATCTCTTGAGTAATGGTTTTCAATATTAATGGATGCCCTTCATTTCAAAGAGAGCTCTTTTCGTTCTTTTCCTGTTCCACTTTATTCACTTCAGCATATATCACTGCTTCTAGTTATCTTGTTGGGCCCCGAACCTTTATTTTGTTTTCCAGTCATCATTTGTTTAAGTATATAGCGTAGTAAGCGTTCTTTAGTACCACAGTGCTTTAGGAATTGATTTTCGTTTAAGTAACCTCATTGCTTACTCTTTCCACAACTTTACTACAATTACGTCTGTAAATTTCGTTAATCTCCATATCAGCATTTCCAGTAGTCCAATCTTTGTCACTTTATCTTTTATCAAAGTTTTCTCACTGGACGGGACTTAATCCTATTGTATTGCACTTCATAAGCGACAAAATACCTAATAAGGCTGTTTTTGTAAATGTTTGTATGAATCAATTTGAAGAGTTTGTAAGAACGTTTGTGGAACAGTGGGTGGATTATCGAATGTTCTCTTTGCGCTTTCCACTGGTCTAGCACCCTTGAATAGAGAAAATATTTAATACGCCAAAAAGCGAAAACATGTACACATTACAAAGTTTTTTCCTGAAGTCCAAACAACGGAATAAAAAATAAAAAATATAGGTGCATTTGATGAACGATGCGCAATTGTTAGGATGTATGGACGGCGAACATTCTCAACTACACAGTTTTACCATTGTAGGATTCATTTGAAAGCAGCAACTTTATCTGTGATGGTTCGTGTACAAATAGCATGGCCCGAAGGCAACAGAAACTGTGCATGCCGATATTTCATTCGTCTCGTTGCAAATATCCAAAAATTTGCACACAACGTAGAAGGCAAACTCGCTGGAATTTATGCTGTCATTGTCTAAAACTTTCGATTGAAATTTCACTGGAAACACTCCGTTCGTTGCCAATTTAGAAACTATAAATTGACGTTCACTAGAAAGTTGAATTAGGACTGACACATGACTACTAAAGCCTTTTTCCTTTTCCCTTTGCTTTAGTGCTCAATACTAAATGTAGTTCAATGGAAAGGGTTTCCTTTTAAAAATAGTCACACACATTGGAGGACAAGAAAAATTTATGACAATCCTATTTATACAAAAAATAACATTGCGAAGTAATATCGTGCTCACATAAGATCCATTGATTGTTTATGGAGTTGTTTAAGAGTTGACTGTCGTGTAGTCTGTTCGATTTGCCCTATAAGCTTGTTAATTATTATCATTTACAGATTCTGTGTTCACCCAAAAATGAATTTGATTAGAGAACATCTGCAGGCTATAATTTTTTACCAATATAGTTGTCGTTAACGGCTAAACAATGTGAAGTTGTGAATGTATTCGGCGAAAATGCCGCATATAAGACCAACATTTGTAGTTGGTACTGCAAATTCAATATAATACTGGGAGGAAGGTACTGCTTCGGATGTACGTTAAGCAGGGATTCTATATGATGAGCGTCAAAAATATATATCTATGTCCAATACAATAAAATTATTGTCAATAAAGAACCCTTTCGCCGAAAAAATAATTTGTGTCAAATATTGTGTTAAAATATCATGCAAGTTTAACATCTAAGAGAAATTTGGCAACGTCACGTTAACATTAAATTGTTAAATTGCAACTCAATTCATTCAAATTAAGGTAGAAATGCACTACAACATTGTTCACACAATGTTTGCGCAACGGTTATTGAAATAATAAACAATTTATATACATTCGTCAAGCGGCTAGATGCACCAATCGTTTGAAACAATTTTTTTTTCTTTTTTTCAGATGAAACGGTTCTTTATTCTAGGTGAATCAGCCAACCTTTATTTTTTGGAAAGTAAGTCACCCATTAAACGGCAAGTGCTCTTTAGTCTAGTGTTGCTTGGAGTTCTCAGAGAAAGGAATGTGCAAAATTCAGATAAACAGCGGTGTAATTGACAGAACGTACTCCTCGCTAAAGTACATCTCAATAAAATACGATTCGTTTACTCAGGGTCGAGATGCCTCGCGTGATTGTTTGTGAACACGTGACAACAATCAGAGACGCACAAAGGGTTTTCCAGATTATTCGAGAAGTGTCGGGTAGCCGGTGTATTAGTAAAGTTCGAGATAGGTCAATGTTACTCATCCTTGTTATATAAGGAGGCGAGAGGAGTTAGGAGTGAGTTACAGAGAGAAGTTTGTCAGCGAGAGAGTCAGGTGCGTGTTTGGTCGCGGCGTGGAGGAAGAGGGTGAAGCTGCTATGAGTGTTGACGGATTGTATCGTCAGAGTTAGTGTTTGAGAGACAGAGAAAGTTGAGTTGTTGTAGTATCAGGAAAGACTAAAGATTGTGTTAACGTTATAAAAGAGAACTGTGTATTTGTGCATCCAGTTAGAGGAAAATCAAGCGACAAGAGAAAGAGTGAGAGAGAGAGAGACAGACAGACAGAGACAGAGACAGAGACAGAGAACTGTACTGGACTTTGGTGGTTTTTGTCACAATATTGTCTAGAGATTTTGCCCTAAACCGGTTAATGACAATGATAATATATGATTTCAGATAGGTATGCTTAATAATGGCCGCTTAAGTCACAATGAGGATCATAGCTTAGGACATGTTAAAGGACCTTATTCAACTGAGTTATTCAAAATTGAAATTTTCCAGTGAACGAGCGAGCGAGTAAGCGCCAAAGGTGCTGTGGGAGCCTACTATTAACATTTTCGTTTGGATATGAGATAGGCGGTCTACGAAGTCTAGACAGAGGCGAGTTTCCTCGTGGGATGGGAGGAATCGATTTGCCAAACAATGCCAAAGTTATGAATTGCAGCAATAAAATCGTTTACTACCTTTTAATTACAGTATACGGTGGGGCGCATTGAAAATTCCAGGGTTGGAAGCAGCGCCCACGTGGAAAAAGCTGGAACCGGTCACCGAGTACGTGATTTACTTAATTATAGCTTTGGCTTTAATAAGTAAAGATCGTAAACTGGGATAACAAGTGGCATAGGTTTAAAACCCACTAATAAATTTAAGACTAATTTACATGCATATAGCTCTAGCAATTTTGTGACCGTCAGGCACCTAGAGGCATTCTCTAGAACATCATTGGTTAATAAGACGAATGACGTGAATTTTTCAGGATATTGTAAGTGATATATAAGCATGCATTAACTTTAGTATTCAGGTAAAGTAAGTAAATTTACTAAACTATAATGATAGTACATGCATTGGAGTTCCCCATATTTGACCCAGGCCAATACATTATAAGTCACAAGCATATTACAAAATACACTAGGATCACTATCGTATTCATCTGCTCATAGAATATTACCTTTTCCTCTTATAATATGACGTTTCTATTCATTTTAAACTTTTTCTATATATTGCCTCGTGTTTTTGTAATTTTATCTATATCTTTATGACAGTTTTCCTATTCTTTTCGACCATACACTTTCTTTTTGCCAAATCTCACCTTCCTTGTAAATAAAACTGTATGCCGTATATCTTCTTTCGCTCCATATAAGGACACCGTAAAACCCTGGGAGACATCTAGGCGGGAAGAGGTGATCCTAACGCGCTTGAGTATAAGCCACACAAGAGCAACTTATGCGTACTTTCTACGTGGTGACCCGGCGCCTATATGTGCTACGTGATCTGTAGCACATGTCTCTGAATTGTTCGCGATGCGTTCGTGAGCGCCAGTCACATGGCCTGGGTTTTACTCTGCCGTCAACCTTAGGAAACGACCCGGCGGCTGTCAATACAGTGCTGCGGATTCGCTTTGGCAAGCAAGTTTAACCTGTATTTTACTTCGTAGCCTGTTTGGACTTATAGAATGTTTTGCCCTCTTATTTTTAACGTTTTAGCAGCTACTGTTTTAGATTGGTTTTAAGTTTTAACTTTTTTACCTTTGACCTCTTTTAACTTCTTTTTTTAAACTTTTAACGGCGGATTTTAACGGGTGGTGAGTTTCCCAGCTTTTATCTTTCGATATGGGGCCCAAATGACCTAGCTGTCGACGGGCTTTTAAACACCACCCATCCACAGAATCACTCACTCACTCACTCACTCACTCACTCACTCACTCACTCACTCACTCACTCACTCCATATAACGGGTATTCACCTTGTGATTATCTATTTTGTTGACCCTTTAACCTCTATGCTCATGCTCTTACCCATGCCATGCACCTCCCTCCCATTTTCTCCTTCCTTCTTCGTTATTGGGTTATTAGCCTTTCCCAGTTATTTTTAATTTAAATGTAGAGCACAAGTGACCTATTCTCTGTAAGTTGATTGAAGAATTGTTGAATATGTGTATCTTCAAATATTGTTCTTGCACTCTTCCTGAAATGTTGATTCGTCTCAACAGATGTACACATAACGTATGATAATCTGTACTATTTTAGTCTTTTTGTCCTTATTTTGGTACAAACAAGGACTGTGTGCTCTTAAGATACCCCAATTCAAATATGGAGTCATTAGGACCATAATTGTAATTGAAGACTATGCGTTCGTTATACTGGGTGGAAAGGAAGTCATCAAATTAATTTAAAACCAATGGTAGATCATGGAATTTGGAACACACGTTGTAGCTTACGTTTTTGTCTCTGAGCATTTACTGCGGAAATATTTTAGTTTTGCCTAAAACAAGCTGGCAGCACTACAGATTGTCTGAGTGTCGCTTTTCCTAGCTCATTACATAAACAAACACCGTAATGGTGCGTCTTGAGGACATAAACACCTACCCTGCCTTGTCCTTCCGTGTTTACTGAGCGAGTGTAGGCCACAAAACATAGCGTTAGCTCCCAAAACATTACAGGAAAGCGAAAGTGACACATGTTTACATCCACAAACCAAGTCAACGCAACGTCAACACAACGTTGTCGACTTACTTCCCGTCTGAAAGAGCTGCTCGGAGTATTCCTTCTCGTCTTTTAAGTGATTAATTTAGAAACCCTGTTTGATGTCCCATAATTACTACCAAAGCTATGTCAAAAATAAGTTACAAGTAACAAACCGTTATCTTCACAGATTCTTGTGGAATTACGCATCCAATTTGGATAAAAAAAAAAAAACATTTATTTTTTCGAAATCGGTCGATCAAAAAAGAAAATGCCATTCTTTCATTTCTACAGTTGTACTTAACATGTAAGTTTTACTTTCTGTACTACGTATGCTAAGTAGGGGAAGTGTATTAGAACCAAAAATTCGATGTCGAGATTTGACCAAAAAAAAAAAAAAAAAAAAAAAAAATCAGCAAAAGGTCCGTGTGCAGGTGTGTGTCTGTGAGTAGCATAACTCAAGAACGAAAATTCAGTTAAAAATCTATGTAGCGCTGTTTACTCTTGATGACTTTTGCATAAGTTGTAAACCTTAAGAGATAGACCAAGTCTTACTACATAAAAACTGTGGAACTGCTTAAAACACAAATTATGTCCACGTGGATTTTTTTGTGGAGTGAGCCATTTCGGAGATATGCCTGTTTATTTGCGTGAGTTTTGCAGCACTTAAAACTTTTCTCAAACGGACGGCTGTTATTCACTTTTTTATCTCTTGGCGGTGAAAAGAGAATGGAATTTCAAAGTCTAAAAGATTTGACTGTCGTTCAAAGGCTACTTTATTCCCTTGTACCTATAAGAAAATATGCAATAAGATAAATTTTGAAAATGTTCATCTCGATTAACATGAAGAAGTCAGAGGAGTACGGGTTTGTAAGAATAGTACAAGAGTAGAGAAAGTCATGTGAGTGCAACATATCAGAATTTGTTTTCTAATTTATGCGTCAATATGATTTTGAAGTGTTGAACTGAAAGGAGATGTAACTACAGTCAGTTGAAACAGTGCCAGATCTGATGCCCACAATATCAAATATCTAATATTAATTAAAACAAATAATGTGTTAAAATCTCGCCTTATGAATTATGCATCCATTAAGATTAATCTTGGATTTCATAACCGGATTGCGCAGGTACTAAACAGCTCAAGATGGATGCACACAAAGGGACCATGCAGATATGAGATGCGTGTGTTGCCCAGGCAAGCCTTGGTGAGTCCATCTCCAGTGATACTGCGTTCACCCGAGGCAAGTCGTTAAGGACGTTTGCTAACAGGTCCAGTTTCTCTGTGAGTCCATCGTCAGGCCATCATTCACAGCTCACGTTTACAGCGTAAAACCGGTCGGCATATTGACCGCCACAGCAATGTTTGGTTAGCTGCTTTTCCACTCCTCCCGACCTGAAAATGATCTCCAGCACAGAGTTGTTATATCTTTCTACACAGAAGTCTGCCAGCGCCAGTAAATTTTGATAGAATATATTTCAGTTATACTATTTATTTTAAACCTCTAGAAAAGTAATTATTATTACAGTTTGTTCACCAGCTCATGGTCCCTGGCTGGAATGCAGTGATAATTTATCAGTAAACAAGTCCAGGTACACAGAGATATCTGAAGCTGGAGCCATTCTTCTACTCGTGCTTACAACACTAGTGGTAACCTTGGAATGTGTATTCATGTTACATTAGAGCAAAGAAGTTGCTCAAAACAGCGGATTTTTAATGTTATTTTCAGTTCATGCACTTAGCTTATAAAACGTGACCAATATTGTCAGCTACTTTGCTTTTCTGCTACTAATCATTTCTATATTTTTCAGAAACCCTGCCAGTCTTTCGCTTTACATGCTCGATAGTTAGCTGTTACATTTCTTTAACTATTCTTTTTACCTTAGCCTAAACTAGTTCTATTGAATTGAGATGAGACATGTGGCACAATAAAACCAAAAAATGCGTTCGCTTTAAGAACCTCTTTAGGTTTGTTTCAATTATCCTATAAAGGTCTGTTTTACACATAGAACTGTCATTCTGAACACCTTTGTGTTCATAGCAAATTTCTCAGCACTCCTTAGCGGGGGTATATCTGTTTCTACTCTATTTTTTTTTCAATACTTCCGACATGACGCTAGTGACTCGTACGATTTTAAAACTGAAATCAAGAGAAATTAGTAGTGAGTAAATATACCCCGAATAACACCTGAAATAAGTTGGCAATATAACCAGAAGCACAATGTTTGCGCGGAAGTTTACAAAACTTGGGTTATACTACGTGTAATGTCTCTCCTCTCCCCTTCATTCCTGTAAGGCCATGAGCTGGTGAACAGACAGTAAGTGTGTAGTTGGAAGGATACAGACTGAAGAATGTTGTTGTATACGGAATTTGAACCACGACCTTTGGCTTTTCGTGCCATTGCTGTAACCAACCGAGCTATTATGGCTTCTAATTTCAGCCTACACGTATGGAGAAAGCAATTCATTATCGTTGATCCATCTATTATGAAACCAGGGACTTAAAGTACACACGATTGCAAGTTGCAATCAAAATAAATTTCAGAGCTCTAGGTGATTTTCCGGGGAAAATACGAATCAGTTGGGAAATTTAATCTAGCTCAACTGGTTAAAGCAAGGGCACGGAAAACCGAGTATCTGTGGTTCAGTTCCCGCTGCGGCATAAGCTTAACCAATGTTTCAAATCTCTAAGAGCTGGCCGCTTTGTGATGGTTTTGAAATCCCCCTTGTATTTACACAATCAAAAGACTAAGAAAAGCTAATGACCTATTTGAGAAAACTATAAGTATTTGACAATTTAAACCAATAACAAGGAATATCTCGGAACTGGATAAGAAGGTCGTCTCATTCGCACGGTGGTAATGGTGCTGCTTATCAGCGGGAGGAAGGTCCGGGTTCGATTCCCTGTACCGGGGTGGGGAATTTCTCCAGATGGAAGATGTGGCCCGGGGTGTACTCGGCCTCGTTAGGTCACTGAAGGACGCATTGAGGACCTGCTTGATTGAAAAAGTAGCAGCCCCTGGTTGCGAGGTCCGGGTAACGTAGGCAAAACTCGGCGTGCTACATCGTCATTTGAGTACCCTTCTGCTTGATCGAGTAGGGTAATGGGGATGTAATTCGAATAAGATTTATCCTCTTCCTCGGAAATGCTAGTCAGATCTGAGAATATTAATTACATTTTTCTCTGCCTATAATTGTAATGTAATATTAATCCTTTTCAGCCTAAATTGATTTGCTATTTAAGCCGACATTCCTCTAAGTCATAAAACAGGTTTTCATAGGCACATAACGGATTGCCTCATGTAATTGCCTTGAATAGTCAAGAGCCTTACGGAGAAACAAATGAACTGGCCATCCATTGAAAGCTGTAGATCGTGGATGCGAGTCTTAGCAACCGCTGTCAAATGTGCCTGTGGCAAAGGATGTGGGAGAGCCCACGTAAAATAATCGTTGTAGTGACTCGCATGGATGATAGTATAATTTGACTGTGGTTGCATGGGTTTGACTTCCTTCTGTTTAAAAAAACACTGAAATGAAAATTGTAGAAATATAATATTTGACAGTTCAAAACACCTGAAATGCATGTTTTAACTTGTTAAAGCAAGTATAATATAACAAGAATATAAGCCAAAAAAAATCTGATGTGTTGCGCTCACATAAATTACTCTACTCTTGTACTAACCATTCTTACAAAGTTTTATTCCTGTACCTGCTTCGTGTTAGTTCAGACAAACATTTGCAGAGATTATCTTATTGTTTATTTTCTTGTAGGTGCAATAGGAATATGGGAATACAGTAGGCTTTGAGGGATAGTCAAATCTTTTAAAGCTTGCAAATTCCGTTCTCTTTGCACTGTTAACATATAAAAAAGTCTGATGTGTTGCACTCACATGACTTTCTCTACTCTTGTACTAAGCATTCTTACAAACTCTTATTCCTCTATCTTCTTCGTGTTAGTTGAGATAAATATTTACAGAAATTTGTTATTGCTTATTTCTTTGTAGGTCCAATGGGAATATGGGAATACAGTAGGCTTTGAGCGATATTCAAGTCGTTTAAAGCTTTGAGATCTCGTTCACTTTGCACGCTTAACATACAAAAAATGAACAACGATGTTCCATTTCACGAAAGTTTTAAGTTTTCCGAAACTGATACAAATAACAAGGAATATATCCGAAATGTTTCACTCTACAAAAAATTTAGACAAATGGTGTATTTTAGCGAGATCTACGTTTTTTGTATAGTAAGATTCTATCTCTTACGGTTTACGAGTTATTCAAAAGTCATCCAGACTAAGCAGATTTTATAGTTGTCAACACACATTTAAATAGTATGTTGCACCTGGCACGTCATGTTCTGTCTTTTTATCTTTTTCTTTTTTAGTTATTTGCATTTCTCGTAACTTATAATTGCGTAGTTTTAGGTACCATTTTCTCCAAAACTTCTTTATCTAGGAAGCTAAAGCACATATGAACTTTAAAATGAGTGGAGCAGCTTACCCATATTTACATAGAATTTAGAAACTATAACGTTGTGTATTACAAAAATTCAGCAATTTTGTTAAAATTTTAAATAAACAGACATTTTCTCTATAAAATTAGAACTTTGAAAAAATAATCCACTCATTCTATTAAATGCTCTTTTCTGGGTTCACCATAAGTTTATACGCATTAGAACAACCAGTTTATCACTTAACAAGTATTTATTTATTTATTTATTCATTCATTCATTCATTTATTTATTTATTTTTAATGTCACATGCCTTGCTTTGGACCTACAAACTTGATTTTCACATACATTTTAGCTCAAGTATTGTAAAAGAGTGCAAAAGTTGTGATTATAACCGTAATGGTATAAATTATGATCACATTAAAATACTAACATATTTTTCATGTGTAGATCAGTATATTTAACTGTGATGTCCCCTTGAAATATTACATAAAGAGGTTTAAATTCTAAGTATCAGAGTATATATAGAAAACAGGGATAATGAGTCAATTTCATTTTTTAATGATTAGACATTTGCTATACTTGAAATGGCTACAAATCTTCCCATAAAGCTTTCGTTCTTGGTTACTTTACACCACCACAACATTTTTGTTTCAGGTAAGGGAGTGGTTTCTCTTTTTAATTTATTTAAACTGTAAACTAGAGTACAGCATTCAAAACTCAATTTGTCACCCACTTAAATTTTGCCCGCAGTAAACGTGATGTCATTTATACAAGGCCCCGGAGTTTCAGCAATGACTTATGAAAACATGAGACATGCTTCAGCCACACCTTAATGTTGTATGCTTGGCGATTTGTTCGTATTGCGAGAGGTGACGAAGATGTAAACAGAAAGGCCTCTACACCCACGCAGCGTTGTCCAGGATTCGAACCAATGTCAGCTCTAGTCGTACGGCACTGTGCCAACTGCTGAGTAGAACGATATAGGACTGATGCCATCTCTGGTTCAGTGTACTGAAAGGGAAGCATACAAGATATTTGTCAGCAGAATTCTCCATGGCATTGCTAACAAAGTCCTTAATTCCGAGAACTTTTCTATATTTGTGTATAAATTCGTGTAGCTCAAAATATCAACGGAGACGCAGGCTTCATTGAGATCTTCTACAGTAAAAAGGCTTTATTAATGCGTGCATCATTTCTCAGCACTTACCACTTGAATCCAAAGATAAAAATGAAGCTCAGAAAAATATTTTGAGTATTGCGATTGAACCTAGGAAAATGGGTCGCGGTAATATGTAAGGATTGCATTTGTAATGTTCCACTTTCGATTCTAGTCAAGCACTCACTTTGATCTTCGGTTACTTTTTGTGGTTATCCGCTGATTCGTAGGGGACGTTGGGATGATTTATCAACTACCCCGATTTCCTTTCCATTCCGTTTCCTTCTCTTCTTTCAGGTGTGCTTCTAGGTTCTGTGGTGAATGGCGATGCCAGACAGATGATGTGGATGCTTACTCAAAAGAAAGAAGAGTATTGTCTTATCACCAGAAGAAGGTGAGACGATTCTGTGGTAGGAGAAGGGGCTTGAACTGTTTATTTGCTCACATATTGTATTTGTTTATTAGGACATGATTCTATGTGTGTGTTGTTAGATTTAACACTGTGATAGGAATTAGACACTTTTCTGATAACGCTATGTATTGTATTGGGACACCAGGCGCGACGCACAACAAAGGACGGTCGGGGCGTGCAACATACCAGGCCGGTGAGCAAACAAAGGCGCTCAAGATCAGGCTGCCTCGCACGACTGTTTATGTATGCATGACTAACAACAATGAGGACGGCACATCGCCAGAGTTAGTGTTTGAGGGACAGAAAGTGAAGGAAGATAGTGAGAGAACTGAGTCAAGGCTAAGAGAAAAGAGTTCTCTTAGGAAACATTAAATGGCTCAAGGCATGGGTAGGAACGTTATCTGGGGTTTTTGTTTCCACCATTCCTGAGCACTGGCCGCCCCGTGAGCCAGTGCTCTCACAGTGAGTTATGTCACCCGTGAAACGCCCGATGCTTCCGTGTTGTTACAATATTCTATTTAACTTGTAGAGTTTTGTTAACTTAGAGTTTAACAAAATGAATCCTAAAATGGGAAGAGTGATCCGTTTGGAAAGACACGAAGCGAAAATATGTAATCTAACATGAACTGCAAATATGTTCTAAAAATAGATAAGACCACCATTACATTCAATTGCACCATTCTTAACCACGGTTAGTTCTTGCTATGTATTAGCTAGCATCTCATTCAAAGGCTTTGAAATATATTTTCTATGGTATCGTGAATGCCAATTATTCACTGTGTAGTATTCTTCTTTATGCCCCATGGAATGGCATGAGAATTGAAGAGTGCATGTCAATTATTGGACCACTTGAATAGGCCACCTCTGCAGTGTGGTGGTAGCATGTCTGCCTCAAATTCAAGAGGTCCCGAGTTCGAATCTCGGTTAGGTTGAGTTATTTTGCAGGTTTTCCCTTATCGCGAAAAGACGAATGTCGGGTAAGTTTAAATTGTATGGATCTCAGGTTCATTTGAGCATAATTTCATTCACTCAACGTCCCATATGACTTTACTTTGGAGGACGTCAATTAATATAATCCATCCATCAATATACCTGTATACCTACAAAAGATGACTTTAAGACACCAGTTGTTTGTTGTTGAACTGTGATTCAAGAGCTTTTGGCGCATTTGGAACAGAATTTCTGTGTTATTATGTTATTGCAGATGTGATGTAATTATTTAACATACCTTTCAGAAAGTATTTACAACAGAAAAAAAATAAACGGCGCTAATTCATATGTTAATAAGTTTGCTTTATTTCTTCCCTAATGGATCACACTCTATTTTCGGCGGAGCAAAGCTATGTGCGAATGTCTGGCACTACAAAAAGAAACTGTGTACATATTATACGATACTGAAGTGGCAACGCCATGCAGTTTACACTCTGATTATTATCTAGTTCTGTATCGAGTGCTATTAAGTTCTCTCCTCTTTTCTAGCGAGCTTCTGTATTACGCCATTAGCGAGAGCGTTTCCATTAGCATCAACGTATCATTTCCTTTATAACAGTGTGAGCCAGTGAAGCTTCACAAAGTTCACAATGGGCGGTCACTTCATCTCAGACCTTTTATCTTCCAGCCATTAAAAACGTATACAGTCCGTACACAGAACTCCCACACTTACGTGTGCTGCTATTTCTTCAATGCATGACCAGACGCGATAAATGCTACGTTCCTAAACACAAGATCCCTGATTTGTTCCAAGGTAAAACAAAAGAGGCTTCATGAATACATTTCCGTATGTTATTCCTCAAATGCCGCTGAACTGCCCTGATAGTAGACACATATGGTACTGTTGTAACCTTGTTCTTCTTTATCTGTTTACCCTTCCCTTATGTAGGACTTACACCCCCTAGGACTTACAAGCTCTGCCTAGAGTCACGTACCTGCTGGGGAGCAGTCAAACCTATGGGCCAGAGAGAGTGAAGACCTGGAAGCGGGCGAATAAAATATTTTATTGTTTAACGACGCTGTCGATTGCCAGGATCGCATCAGCGTCGCCGGCGTGCCGGAATTTTGTCCCGCAGAAGTTACTTTTTATGCCAGTAAATCTACTGGAAGCGAGTGGTCAGCCAAGCACCAGGTATGATAGTGAGGAAGAGGATGATATGAAATGAGTGGCGGGGGAAACCGGAGAAGCTGAAGAAAAGCTGCATTGTTGTAACCGTGAAGGTAGAAGAAATTTTTAATTCCAGCGGATGTAGACGGATCTTTGCCGAGTGCTTTCATTTACGGAACCTTTAGCTCAGATGGCGCAGAATAATTTAATGGTAATGCAAGATGGCGTCTGTCACTTATTTCTTTTAACGTAGATGTCAAATAGTAAACTATAAAAACTAAAGTCATTGACTGAACTGAATTGAATTAAACTGAAATTAATTCATTAAGTACTAAAGCCCTTGAACTTGGGCTCTGGCCCTTTCGACATTTAACAGCCTCCAAGGTGTCATACATGAATTTGCATTTTCATGTGTGCTGTTCCTTATCTTTTTTACTAATTTTTGTAACTGTCTTCAATTTTGCTTTTATCCTTCGCATCACATTTCTTACCTACTCTCTTTATATTTTTCTTTTCCTTAAAATGCTTTATTATTTTTAAATCACTCAGTTCACTCCAACCTTCTTCTTAACCCTCCCTCTTATTTCTTTACTAAATTTCTTAGCCATTGCTAATGAAACCTTTCACCACAATGATTCACTTTCTCCTTAGCCTTTTGTTATTCCTTCCACTTCCTTTCCACACTTAACCTTCGCTTTTTTCTACTTTCCTGCTTAGCTTTGGCCCTAAACTTTTCATCCCATCCTCCCTTTGCTCATATGATGTATTTATTAATAAACATGACGGTTACTTTTAGCTTTTTGGCTGTGTCAATATGTCATTAACTTTATGCGTGCTTATAAATTTTACCAGAATGCTTTTTCCACTTCTTCCAAATCTAAATACTTCACGTATTTCATTGTTACTTATGCTCATCTGTGTCTTCCTCTCCAGAGCTTCATTTACCCCTTGCCTTGAGTCGATTCCTGTCCTTCATTCTATTTTTACAATCACAACATTGTATTTCCTACTTCTCTCCTTCCATTTTTCCCTCCTTTGGTTTTAAATAATTCTTCTTTTAATTTCTTCATATTTTTCAGTGTTTCCTCTTCTTTGTAGACTACATTTCTATCTTTATTTTGTCTCTGTCCTCTCTTCCATTGCTATTTTTTTTCAATTTCCCTCAACTTTGCTATCACTTTGTGTGTGGCTTCTTTTAACTGTTCCTTGCGGCCTTCTTCCTCTTACTCTACACACAGGTCCGGACTCCCTTATTGTGCAGAGAGTATAATACTATCTGGACAAAATAGTCATAATTTCAATTTAAAAATGCAGAGCTTTTAAGGATCAATGTAATTGGTCATAAGGAAGATGTAATAGAGCAAGTACCAAAGTATAACTTATGCTCCCAATTATCACCTTATAAAGAAGAACATGTAGACAGAGAATAACTAACTTGAATGAAATTTGTGGAACATTTAAAAGAAATAAAATACAGAATGAATATTATGACACCAGCCGTGACAGCTTACGCAGTTTAAAAGAAATGTTAAAAGAAACGAATGTAAAGGGATAAGCAGCAGAAATGAGATTCTGAAGATGAATGAAGGGGTCTTTTGATGGAACAGATTCAAATTAAGAATACCTAACGGAGTGATATGGTAATGTCTTGGACTCGTATTTGGAAGGTCCCGGTTTTGATCCCCGGTGACCGACAAATCTGACCGATTTTCCTTGGTCAGCAAGCAAATTGCTTGTTTACCTCTTCGCGACCTCCCGTCCACCCATTTTATCTTCATTTAATCCGGTTTTTCCAGAATCAGAAGTGTCGGTGACGGGCGAGTGTAGCGCCGCTGTGTGCTGGAGTTTACCCTCTGTAAGTGCTGTTCTCAACGTACGAACAGCGCTATGGGAATGGCAAATGAGTGGAGGATTAGGTACCGGAAGAAGGAGTATTTCTTTTTCCCTTCAACAGAAGAGAGACATAAAATGAAGCTCTTTAAAACTGCTATGAAATTATCTGGGTATGGTCACTACTTTGAGTACTTCAATCGTTTTAATTTAATTGATGACAATCTGCGTCGATCTGGCCTAGAGGAAAGGCTCAAGAATGCACTGTATGAATGTCCCCTTCATTTCCACCTGTCGGCCATCTTCCAGTGACATATCCAGAATATGAATACGAATGTACAGAAGACTATTACATAGAATAAAGTGATCTGTTTTGAGCCAATTGGTGGTTTATATTTTAAATTGAAGAAGAAGGAATTTAGAGCTAATAGGTTGAAATAATGCATTTTGTTTTCTTTCTTTTACTTCTATATTATTTGTGGTTGAATTGTGTTCGTTAGCTAGAACTAAGTTGTTCTCTTGTTATTTATTTTGTTTCTTTAGAATAAAATGTCATTAATTTATTGTGTATCAAAGATGAAATGCATGGACCAGGTTAAGACACTGGGACTTAGGATTTACGAGTATCTACTAGAGAGGACTTGCTTGATTCATAACTAGACGTGGGAGAAAATCTCACACGGACGTTACGTTGACTACGCATCGACCGTAGGGTGCGGGGAATGTTGTGATTGGCATGTAAACAAAAGAGGTAGGAAGGTCACTGCTAATAACGCACCGTGTACTTCACGCCACAGTTCCACTTTGCATTTGGAAGATACTGCACACCATCGCATATGACCTTTCCCCCTGTGACGTAAAAGTTCCATACTTCAGTTATGCTTACGCAGAGATCATTACCACAGAGAATTTCCCTATGTCTGATCATAACATAGATCTGCACTATATACTTTTCGTGTCAAACATGGATCTCGGTTATCCACAATGAAGAGGTCTTCTAAGAACATTCTCAGAAAACTGAACATACACATCTCATTTGTCATGAAAATGTCTTAAGCATGTGGCATTTTCACCCAAATGGTTAGATATTTTTTTAAAATATCTACATTTTTTAAAAAAAAAATGCTTCATGTAAAGTGTCGTCTGGTGAGGGTGGATTTTGTTTAAAATGTTTGTGTTGCATTCTTGTAAGAAGCTGAACTTAGATAACAAGTTTGGTAACTAAAAGCTTTTGCTATTTTTTTTTTCTCTCTTTTTTCTAATGCATGGAGAATGCGGCATGGCGGATTGCAGAATGAGTTATGGAATCCTTAGGAGCCTATGGTTTCAATTTTCGATTTATCTATATTTCAAATAGGTTTTTAAGCAAACAAGAGCCATTCTGTCCTATAGACTCGTTTACAGTAGAAAAAGTACTATCTACCAAATTAATTAAAGTGTTCTTTTAGTCCACCCTTAGACTAGTTTTACAGATTAATAAATACTTGAACCTGCCAGTCCCAATATTGCTGGGCATATTGCACACCCCTGTTTCATTCCTTTATGGACCAAGCTACCTGCCAGTGTGTATCCTCGGTGGCTTTAAGATTCTTGAGTAGTTTTGCTTAACTATTTTGTTCATTCATTGTCTAATATTATCTGTGGAGTTGAAATCTCCAAAAGGAAGAGGTCCGACCCCGTCAGCCGTTATGGTGGAGCACTGCGGAACCCTGATATTACTGTTACTTCCGACGTTACTAAAGTACACCAGACCGGAATTCTGAGCCCCTCTCGTAAGGGAGTTATTTGGATTGGATTGGACTCGGCTGGGCAATAGCAACAAATACGCATGGGAGATTGGGACCTAATCGCGTCCAGCGGGGAATGGGGGCTTGTGAGACACTCGATGTCTTCCGGCACTGATCTATAGAGCTAATAGCTGGTGTGCTATGTGGGTGGCGGTTCTATCGAGATTTCCGATAGTCTTACCCTTTGCGGTTGACGTGCATAAAGGTGTATCTCATCCGTTCCTGTTCAGTCAGGTATTGCAGCGTTGCCCTACATGACAGTTCAGTCAGTCTCCGGGTAGGTCCTTCTCCCGCACTCTCCAGTTAAAGTTGACCAAAAAGAGAATCTTAAGTGTTATCACAACGGATTACATGTTGCAAAATGTTTCCTTTCAATTACCAATAGTTAATCGTTAAAGTTACTCAGTCAATTAAATGGTTTTACTCTGGTCTGATGTCCACTGCAAAGTACAGGTAACTGTATCCTTCATTGTTCAATAGTTTGATATCCTCCCAACTGAAAGTGTTTTTAGAAGCAATAGAAAGGCCATTAGTACTTGGTTACCGATTTATTTTGCAGGTTTACTGTATATAGTTTTTGGTTATTTGATAGGTAGATACATGCTTTCATGATGGTAATGAACTTTGTAGCTCCTTTTTTGTTCCCATCACTCAATACTTTACCCGTCGCTGGCAGCTGTTGATTGATGTCTGGTTCATTCTCACCTCAACAGGTGGCGCCGTTCTGGCACTTGCACAGCAAGCTGAAACAAACTACGCTGTCAGTACGTTTAAACTACAGATGGAAATTTGTTAGTATAAACCCCGTAGCTAATCGCTATATTACATGTAAGGTTTAGTAATTAAATATTTTTAACCGTCTTTTCAGTTGAGAGGCAGCATCACTTAGAATGATTACATTCCTTTTCTATTAACAAAGGGAGGATACGCCACTTATAGATAAAGTTATAGATTATCTGCCACGTCATGCGGTTCGATATCTGTAATGATTAAGTTCCGTTTTGGACTCTTTACTGTGGTTTCCCTCAAAAACTGCTCACCAACAAGTACTAAACATTTTACCACGACTTAACACAACCAAACTTGGTACAACGTAAATACGTTATCCTGTCAAAATAAGAACTTTACCGCGCCATTCTCTTGAACGGCAATGGTGCATTCGGCCATGTCTTCTAGTTACCTAATCCTTTTTCAATTCCTTTAATTAATCGGTACACATTTCAGAGTTTGTGCAATGTTGTTGATTCCGTAATGAGCTACTATAAATCCAAATAATTACCTCTGGACATTGTTAATATTATGACATATAAACATTGCACTTTCATTACCACAGATTACCACAGGTAACAAAGCCCAGAGACCGCCTCCATAGCGCAGTTGGTAGCGCGCTTGCCTCTGGCGCGGAGAACCCGGGTTCGATCTCCGGTACCAGCATGGGAATTTTTCCCCCGCTGAAAGGTCTGGCACGGGGTGCACTCAGCCTCGTTAGGTCCCGGAGGGACCAATTGAGGAGCTACTTGATGGAGAAGTAGCGGCTCCAGGTCTAGAAGATCGCATAACTGGCCGGGAGGGCTCGGGGCGCTGAACGCGTCACACCCTCCAGTACTGCATCCCACCAATGACGCCTGTAGTGGGCAGAGGTGGGGGACGCAGTGGCTGGGCGGTAGGCCTTGGCCTTTCATGGGCTATTGCGCCGGGGCTTAGTAATAAAGCCCAGAGCAACTGATTTATGCAGTAATATGGAAAAACGGGTGTGCAATTCGTAGAACGGAGCACCATATGACGACTTAATAATGTGGCTCCTAAACAACGCATCAGCTAACATCAGTTTATCCACAAAAATGATTCCCTTTGTGGGAACTATCATTCCCCAAAGTTTGTTGCAGAGTTCCTAAATAATTCCGCATGGCGTGCTGAGAGTCGTTACACATTGAACTTTCCTCTTAATCACTGTTATACTCCCGCGTATAGAATATCAAAGACCTCGCAGCAATTCACCGGAATCTATATAGGTGTATATTGCGCTTTGCAAGGATTTAGAATAACTGGGACAGTCGAGTGAATGGAAAGGTCCCAATATAATGCGCAGTGGTTGATGTTGCTAAGGACACTTAAACCAACTTTGTCATGCTCAACCAATACTCCTTTTATGGTTCTAGCTCTCTACACAATGGATGTCTTACTCCCGGTCTGCTTTTCTACACTCCGGAGTCTGAAACCGAACTGTTTTTAAAGGTTAATTTGTGAGTACGGACCCTTTATATCAAACCAATATGAGACACACTTATCGATGGGGTGATGTGGGTTGTCATTGCAGAAACATTTTGTACTCCTCCCCTTTCGCCGCTCGCCTAGACCCGACCTTCGTTCATAGGCTAATGCGTGTGTGTCGAATTTTAATTCAAACCAATAAAGAATTACCTCCTCTAAGGCTTTGTGTAACAAAAATGATATGGGGCTCCTGGCAACATTAATTAAGAGATAGACGACTTTGCTCTAGCGAAGAACAATCACTGTTTCACTCTCGTAAACACCAATAATGTAAGCACTTCTAATATCATAAAGTACATAAAGTTTACGATATCATCTTCACAATTATGTAATGCGCTTAATCTAGGCAATAAATAAAAATTGAAAAAAAAAATAGGGATGAAGCATGTCCATTTAAGAATTCGGCCTTCAATGTCCCAATTTTCGTTTGTTTCCTTTGTAGTTTCAATGCATTTGGTAATGCAGGAATTTTACGTTACAAATATTATTAGCTATATATGTAGTTTCATTTTCCTGTTTAAACCAAAGGAAAGGCATGTTTCGTATAGGAAATATGTTCTATGCTAATTAAGTTATTTGGTATTTCTCTTTTTATTATTTATTTTTCTTTTTAAATTTAAAAAATTTCTAGTGAGCGATCCAGAATAAATATCAGAGAATCCAGAGGAAATTCCATACTGTCATTGACACATAAGCACTGTTATTTTCTTTGGAATGACTTGCAGCATGGAGTTATCTTTGCCTCTGTATAAATCGGCTCTCTGAACATTTGTTCTTGTGCAGTATATTAAGGCTCTCCGGAGTTGATCATAAGAAATATTGCAATGCTCTACCTTCAAGGAAGTTTACATTTCTTGTTTTTCCTTAGTTTCATTTTAATCTCAGAATAATTTATGCTGCAAAATAAAAAAAGAAAAGCACAGACGAAAGCGCCATCTTCTCCCGGGAATTGCAAGAAAAAATTTCCTTCTTAGCCGGTGTATTTTAACTAAGAAGGTAATTATTTTGTTTCTTATGACTGTAGATGTAGGAAGAAAGTTCACTGCGTTATCAACATTCTGAAATTAATTTAAAAGGATGAAATGTATAAGGCTACAAAGGTTAAAGTTTTTGGGAATTACAGGGTGACTTAGTATAGCTGATACATTACATAAGTATAATATAAATATATGGTGTTTCTCTCTCTCTAATGACCAAATGGGATGCTCTATGTTAATGTGTGTGGCTCGCATTTGGAAGGTCCCGAGTTCAATTTCTGTCAGGCCGTACAATCTGTCCTTGGGTCGGTAGGCGAATACTGGGGTGGTTTCATCTGTTTGACTGCATCTGTTCCAGGTTGCAGGACCAGGAGAGGGCGGTTGGTATGATGCGGCAGGGCGGTGGAATTTGCGCACAGTAAAGTTTTCTCCCTCGCGCTTGGCAAGACTGATGGGACACTTTTTCGTCCTGGTGTGCCAACACCCGGGCTTTCAAATATTGATGACTAGGCAGGGCTAGTTGGCATTAGGATTGGTGTCCTGTGGGAAGCGTTAGGGACCTCGTCGTTGGTAGCGCACATCGCGTCTGGATCTGGTCACCCTTTGAGCCTTCTCTTCTACCAAAAGGTTACGTTGGAAGCCCGCTTGCGGTGGTCTGCTGTTACTGAAGGTCTCAGCATTTGACATTTCTAACTCCGTAATGAGCTATTTATTTACAGAGCTTTCTGTTATCTGCTAAGAGAATACCGTGCGAGAATACAGAACAAAGTGCAGTTTAGAAAACTATTACCTCTATTATTATTATTATTATTATTATTATTATTATTATTATTATTATTATTATTATTATTATTATTATTATTATTATTATTATTATTATTATTATTATTATTATTATTATTATTATTATTATTATTATTATTATTATTATTATTATTATTATTATTATTATTATTATTATTATTATTATTATTATTATTATTATTATTATTATTATTATTATTATTATTATTATTATTATTATTATTATTATTATTATTATTATTATTATTATTATTATTATTATTATTATTATTATTATTGTTGTTGTTGTTGTTGTTATACTGTTATAGTATAGCAGTATAATAATAACATTAATAATTTTAATAATAATTAATAATAATAGCAATGGAAATATCATGGAGAGCAGGTAGCTATAGCACGGACGTAACACTTTCTCCGCCGATAATATTTTTACCAGGAACATTATTTTAGTAGATTAGATTCCTACGGTTCTCGCTAGATTATTATTAAGATCTATTTCATTCCTATTAAGTTTTGTAATAGGGGAGGATAGTCTCTGCGGTAATATTGTAATTATTGTCCAAATATCTAATGATAGTGTCTAAATTTGTTTACATTGAAATAATTGACTTCAAAGTTTAAGTATTCATTTTTGCACTTCCATTTGAAATTGTAACTGAGACAATATCCACACTGGAATTGTTTTCTGGATGTTTAAACATCTCAGCCGTCTGTTTATAACGTGCGAATTAAGTGACCGGAGTGCTTTAAATTAAACATTTTTCGTGATTATCACATGAACAGTCTATAAATATTCTTACCTGTATGAAGTAATCCATGGTTTAAGACGGTCATATGTTTGTTGAAAATCAATTTTTGCTTTCTCTACCACTTAACTCAAGTAGTTAAGAGGAAATATTGTATTCCACCCAAAAAATAAATATCTAATTCACCAGAAATATATGTTTAGAGGCTTCTGAATTAATAAAGAACATTTCTAAAAAAAGAGGCCGTTTGTGTGCGTGTGCGTGTGCGTGCGCGTGCGCATGTGCGTGTGTGTGAAAGAGAATAGCGTAACTCAAAGACGGAATGCTGGATAAATACCTAGCTTTCAATTTAATTTTATAATTATTAGTCGTACTTCGTAGATATTCTTTCACATTTTCTATTTTCTTAAAAATCATTCTCATAAGTATAAGTACAACATGTTTAGGATATTTAAAAGCGAGATCTTCTTCACTTCAAGGATTAGATTCATATTGAACCTGTTCCTGTGCCCATTTAGCTCTTGGTCTTCGAACATCTCGTTTGACTTTTGGTTTATATCCCATTGCTAAAGTTGGTAGTCTGTAGTTGTTTTCGTTGTTTCTTTCTAGCTCCTTCAGCAATGCTTCCACCCCAAGTTTCTCCCAAATATCTGTGTTCTCTTTATCTAGTTTTATACATTCTAGTGTACTTCACATTAATTTTATTTCGACTACCTGGAGCTTTGATTTATCTCTTTGTGTCATTGTTCTGGTTTCACTGCATATCTTGATGTTCCCGCGAATAACATGTAATGTCCGCTTCATTCGGAACGAGCTATAATTTCGTAGATCATGGAAACAATAAGATAAAAGCCAAAAGTTATTATATACATATGCGGATCGCTTTGATACACACAACTTATTTCAAACAACATGTTCTGTAAAATTAACGTATCCATATATCCGTTATTTGTTATTTAAGTTTTCCATCACTTTTGAAGCTTTTTTTTAAACTATTTCTCGCGATAAATATAACATGAGTATGAAACTGTAATACAACACTTTCTTCTCCCTTGTTTCTCTCGCTTACCCTCCCTCTCTGGTTTCTAATTTTTGCATTCAACTATTGCCTGTTTGTGTATTTAGGGTCTAAAATTTCCTTCAACAGAATTTGTCTCTCTCTTTTTGGCGGACTAGTCATATAACCCGTTTTCCACCGCTTTGGATACCAGCAGCGATCGCACGTGGAATTTATGATGGACAAAGAGGCTTTGGACAAGGTTCCTCAAGGGTACTCAGTTTCCCATGTCATTCATCTCGCCAAACTATTCCCTTCTCATCCTTAACACCTTTATCACAATGAGCTTCTCCGTCATGCATACGACTTAGATTATGCAATCATCTTGCTCCTTCCACAGAAATATTGAAGACCAACTGGATGACTCACATAGCAATTGAGATTCTAGATATTCATGATGACTATTTCATACTTTGAGGGTTAAATTATCATATACGAATTATTATTTGGTCATTCTTTTGTTTTGTTCAAATGATCACAAGGTCATTCCTCTGTTTACTCAGGGTCGTCAATTGCATCCCATAAATTGCTAAAAACAATTTCTTACACATTACAATGGATGAACAACCAAACAGCACTGCATTTGAATTTGATAACTGTGTTTTGAAGCAATTATTGTTCTTTTAATAACTAATATAACTTTCCAGAAGAAAGGTTATTTGTTAAGTTAAAAAGAAAGTGATAATTATTTGAGAGTGTAAACTGGCTTTCTGTTGCAAAAACAAGAGACGATGAAATACATAAATTCTTGTGTTTCGTTTTCCTCAGTTGAGACTGGTGTCCAAGTCGACTAATCAAAATGAATGTATTTTAGGTTATTTTTTACAGAATTTTTCGCTTTGTGGTCATGTAGCATTTTATTTATGAAATGGTTCTGATAAACATAATTATTTTCTGTGCAACTGCAGGACCTTCACTGCAAACTTACACTTCTCAGTTTATCCCTTTATCTGATTATTTTATCTGATAATCTCCGCAAGTTTAATATAGTAATTTAGGGTTGTTGCGACAAATCCACATTAGGTATCGTGTCATCTTTCTAAATACTAGCCTTGAAGTTTTTATAACTGAAGGAATGCATTCTTTTACCGTAATTTATCATGATTAAATGTGTTATTATAATTTTCACCATGGCGGCCCCTACACTACTCTATACATAGAAGTGAGACATGAGTTCTCAGGAAGAAAATAAAAAGCCAGATACAAAGTGCAGATATGAACACTTTAAGGAAAACAAAGGGATGCGCTACGTTAGATAAAAATGACGACAAGAAGAAAATCAATATATGCTCAATAAATACCAAAATTGAAACATATCAGAAGCTATGGGTGTAACATAAACAAATAATATCCGAAAAAAGACTGCCTAAAATCACATTCCGGTATCAACTAAATGGAAAGAGAGGTAGAAAGAGCAATTATTATAGTGAGACTCTAGCCATGCCGTGAAGTGAAAAGGAAGAAGAATTATAATTTGCAAAAGTTAGTTTATAGTCCTAAGTATTTACGGAATCGTGCGTTTGGATTGCTCAACACTCATCAAGGCGACCCGGGTTCAATTCTAGGGGACCGTATGTGCGAATTGTGGTGGACAAAGTTGCGTCTGGATGGGTTTTCTCTGAATTCTCCGGTTTCCTCAACATTAATTCCACCACCTGCTCCATATTCATCTTTCCTTTCATCAATTTCGCCCTCATTTCATGTCTGCTCCTGGAGAGGCATCTGACCACTTGTAAGTCCTGGGAATGTAAGTGCTCCATACTAGGATGATAAACAGGAAAAGAGGGAACATTGATGGAAAGACTATATTGGAGAGAGATTCTGCTATCTAGCCCAGCGATTCATAGCCTCCTATAACAAGAGGGACGTAAATTTGCCATAGGGTAAAGCAAACTTGTTTGAATATTGTTGATAAACGTTTTTTGAAGTTTGCGGAAGGAAAGAGACACCTGTTACTACTCTAGTTATAACGTGGCATTACTCTATTTTTAATGATTGTGATTATTTCTGTTATTGTTTAGAACACCTAGAGAAAATCATGGAGAAGGAAACACTTTCTTGTCAATATCTTTTAACAAACCTTTTTCAAATAATATCGAATTAATATCCTATTGAAGGTAATTTTCGACAACCTTTTAGATGTCATTCCCTGTGTATCACAGAAAAATATTTTGAAATAATTACTATGGATGTTCTGCATTTTAATGCTTTTCTTCTAGAAACTTTAATACACATAAATTTACATATAGACCAATGTAAATGAACAGTTTAAAGCAACAGTTAAGGTTTATTATTTTAATATAAACAATGCTTTAGCAAGTCCATCAACCACTTTTAAACGCATTTAAATACAAAAATATAAAAACAAATTGAACAGTACTTCAGAAGACAATAAAAGTCTTAGACAATCTAAGTAAAATTAGACAACTGCCTTCTCTCCACCAAAACAAAAACCAAATTCACCCCAAATTGGATTTAAACTTTTGTTCAAAATATTAGTTTACTTACTGTCTACAACTTCGTATATTCCATTAACTTTTTTCTTACGCATACTTCACCCTACAATGTGGAGTGGCTAACCAGGTTGTGTTGGGCTATATACTATATCCAGATATTTATGTACACGAATCAGAATGGAATTCATTCAGGCCTGTCCGTTTCCACCATTTCCTTGCTCACTGGCTAAGTTACTTTCTTGCGATTTGTTTTCAGGCAATTATAGAGGGACAAGAAAGGCACTGGTTGCAATTTAGCATTAGGTGAAACCTCAAGGAAGAAAGAAAACAAATGAATTTCATAAGTTGTGTGCTTGAACAACATATATGCTTTTGTGTAGCAAGATTTTGTCTATATCTTGCAGTTTACCGGCTATGCTAACTCGTCCAGGTTGAAGAGGACTTCATAAAATGTTTCCCAAAAATTCAGGATAGGTATGCAGGTTGTTTGTCATGAAAATATCTTAAATATATGGAATTTTAATAAAAATCTTTAGAGCTATTTTTGAAAGAATATGAATTTTCAAAAAGATTTCCAAGTAAAGGGTAGATGCTGAATATAAATAACCAGTTTGGTATTTAACATATTTTCGTTTTGGGGTTATGCTGTTCCAGACAGACATAAATGGGCCTGTTTCTAAGAATGCTTTCTTTTATATCCAGTGTTTCAATGAAATCTCGATTTTGAATTTTTCCATGGAATGCAATACTTCCCCTATTTACCATACATAAGTGGAGAAAGTAAACACGCCAGGTGACAGGGTTTTAACCGTTTCCAGTCCAAATTAGTTTGCTACTTATGCCGATCGTCCTTTAATTCATAAAGCAGATTTTCATATGTGATAAGGGATTGCCTCATGTAATTGACTTGAATAATCAAGATCGTTAAGGCGAGACTAATGGACAGGCCACCCATTGAAAGAGGTACGTCGTGGGTTTGAGTCTCAGCAACCGCAGTCAAACGTGCCTGTGGTAAAGCATGTGGGAGAGCCCACGTAAAATAATCGGTGTAATGGCAAACGTGGATGATGACGGGTATCATTTGACTTTGCTTCTTTATATTAAAATGGCACTACAATGAAATTCTGCTAGAGCTATAGACTTCGCTCATATATAATGCAAGTTGTTGAATAATTAATCACCAACTTAAGTATTGTCAGACTTCTCTGGCGTTCTGTGTACACACAGTTTACATATACAAAGTAAGTGAAGCCAGTAGTTTCTGCGTACTTGTTATATTAGTGGAATTAATTTGTTTTACTGTTAATAGCTTCAGTTTTTTCATTGGAACTACAATGACATTTTACAATGTGATATGGGTATGTTTTAATGGTTAAAGCAAGTATAACAAGAATATAACAGGGAAAACATTAAAATGCTTTGAAGGGTTCATAAATATGAATGACTCCATATGGAATCATTGAACCTGAATGGGTTAAGAAGCGCATATTGGTTATAAAATGAACGAGAACTCATGCGACTCAACGCATCTCGCCGATGCCACGTGTTCAGTGCTCAGCGATAGGGCAGGGTGAGGGTAGGATTTGTAACATTACACCCACGTTGAAGCGCATAAGCGTGAGGGAAGAGCGATACCCCGCGTTGTAGTTTATCGTTTGTTAGGAGCTATGTGTCGTGCCTACATGTTGGAAAACACGGCGCCTGTCCAATCGCTTCTCTTTTTCCCTTCTTCATCTCAACACGCGAGAGAGCGCCGGTCGGCCCGCTCAAACAATGACCACATTCACCGGCGTGTCCAGGAATTTTAAATGAAGAAGAGAAGGGAGGTTTCGGAAATCATTCATTGTGCATTAACGGTGCATCACGCGTAACCTTAACTAGCCTTTTCTTGAATAAAGATATCGACGTAAAAAGGGTATGTTACTATGTCTACGGGATGCTTTTAGTATGTTTTTGATAAAATAAGAGTTATGATTAATCCATTCTCTATATTTCAATAAGAATGTCTTTATTCAAAGGACATTATTTTGGAAGTGATTCCCTAAATTCTTAAATATATGTCTTCGTTTTACCTATGGTAAGCAGGACAGCAAGAATTGTTTTATACTCCAATTTGTAATATCCAGACGTCATCGGAAGTACCGATATGAGGTCTGTGTGAACAGAATAAACAGCAAAAAGCTGGATAAATAACATATTTTATGTTTAACTTCAGCATCTTCCAAGGGGCGAGTGAATGGACGAGTGAATGAGTGAGTGAGTGGGTGAGTGAGTGTGTCTGTCTGGGTGGCTCAGTTGGTTAGATTCTGGCCTACTGATCTCAAGGTCGCGGGTTCAAATCCGGCCCAGACCGATGGTTTTTAAGTGTGCTAAACGACAACTCCATGTCAATAGATTTACTGGCATGTAAAAGAACTCCTGCGGGACAAAATTCCTGCACACCGGCAATGCTGATGTGATTCTGGCAATTGACAGCGTCGTTAAACAACAAAGTATTATTGGGTGGATGAGTGAGTGAGTAAGTGAGTAAATGAGTGAGTGAATGAGTGAGTGAAGTTTAGGGCCCGTCGACAGCTAGGTCATTTGGGCTCTCTTCCAAGGTTGCAACACGACTGTTAAAGAAAATCTCCCAACCTAAGTAATCCTTCATAAAATACTTTGATATTTTTTTATTTTGCCAAAAAATTAATGCTTTGGATTGAAATACCATACTCTTAAGTTATTCGCAAGGCATATGCAATATTTTGAATGTTCTGCAAATGTTCTGGGAACCCTTTTCGTTTAGATTTACTTTTGTATACTTCTGCATGACTGGTAAACCGAAAGGCAGAGACAAAGCTTACTATTAAATAAAAATGTAGAGTTTATTAATTTAAGTCAAATAACTTTATTGTAACAGTAAGCTTTTTTGAGATCATTATTATTGGTTTTGAATTTTCTAAATGCTAAGTCGCCATTATTTCATGTATTCAAGCAAAGAATAGTTTGTGTCAAATATTTGGAATATACCTTTTGACGAATGGATATAAATGATTTATTATTTCACCAAGTGCCGCGCAAACATGGTGCAGCGTTTATGGCTTAATTCACATGAATTCAGTCACAATTTAATGTTAAAATGTCATATAAAGTTTAATTTCTAAGAGAGATTTGACAACGCCACGTTAACATTAAAGTGTGACTAAATTCATTCGAATTGAAATAAAAAGACATTACAGCTCTGTTTACACAATGTTTGCGTGACAGTGAAATAATAAACTATTTATATCTATTCCACATCATATATAAAGAAGCTAGTTGGCTCTAAATATGTGACATATTTTCTTGGACGACATGGTTCTTTATTGACAATAATTGTGTGAGACATATTTGTTGCCCTCATTATATAGAATCCCTGGGTAACATATGGCCGAAGGAACGCCTTGCACCTGGTATGGTGGTTATGAGTTAAAACGAAAAGTTTCCTCTCTTAAAAAATCTGGACGTGATAGGAGAAAACTGTTCACAAATTTGGAACGAGCTCCTCAAAATTAGGGTGAATCGGATTCAAAACTAAAACATCATTTTTTTTTTCAAAATGCAGAGCAGTGTTATAAATGAAATAGCCAGTAGAAATGGACCAGGATACTAACGAAGCTTACCTGTTACCTAATGTTACGGTATAGAGGGCAGCAATGATGGAACATTTCAGAGCAAAAGGAATTATATTTACAAAGAGGGGTTTACCGCGCTCAGTAGCAGTTATCTACATATCCTATGGCTCCATGTGAATTAGAGAGTCCACAGAGTCCCAGAAAACTAATCACGGTATCAGACCACCATATGGATGCGATATGTTTACACAAAATTTACACAAGCCTGAGCGATTCATCAATCCGCACAGATCGCATGAGAATATTACCAGTGGACCAAAGCTCAAACCGGATTCCACCACTAGCAGCATCATGTATGATTGCCTTTGTGTCATATTCTAAATAACTTATGGGACCTATACATGAAAACCTGCATTTTTTATCCAGGAGGTTGTAGACCTGTCGATTCTATTTCTCTCCAAGGTCCCCATCTCTTCCTCTCTCTTTCTCACCCGTTTCTCTATCTTCTTCCTTCGCACACACACACGCTCTCCTGCTTCTGGTTTGGGATGATGAATGACGCGTGAGCCTGTTTATTGTTTAAACTGCGCAAGAGGGGGTCATAGCAAGAGCAAAAGAGAAGGCAGCTGAAGAAAGCGAGAGAAAAAAAAAAAGAAAGAAGTTAAAAAGAAATATAAGAAGGCAAGCGAGGAGTAGATACAAGGATATAAAAGGAGAGGTAGTTGCGGGTAATCTTTTCGATTATCAAAGTTTTGGGTAATTGGATGTCACGTCAAGTTATGGACAGCATCCCTTGCGGCGGATGGATACATGTTGGCACTGTTTACACCTGATGCGTCTTGAGCCAACAGATGGAAGATTGCAAATTTTGTTAGTTCCGTCAAATCTTCAGGAGAGAAGGGAGCGAATGGGGTCGGAGGAAAGCCTTTCTGAAAATGAAGGTCGCGACCCCAATTATTGTTCAGACCTTGCGCGTGAATCGGCATGTTTTGTAAATCTTTCCAAGTTTACATTCTGTAGGCTTTGCTTTTTCCATTATTCTAGGTGATTTTATTTTTCTTGTTAGCAGCAAGCTCACGAGAGTTCAGGTATGCATTATAAATACCTCTCCAAAGAAGATAACCTTGTATATATTTGCATTTTACTGAAGGTTTTATTTTTCACGGTAACTTTATAGGAAAAGGTAGCTGCCATTGAATCTGCTGCATGAATGGCTCACTTTTAAGTTCATTATTCTGTCATCTATTGATCCATGAACGGATCTTCCTCCGTGTTAGCCTCTGGTTCAGGTCGTGGGTCGTAGGTTCAAACCCGGCGGGAGGCGATTGATTTTTCTGCGCGTGAGAATCCTTAGTATGGCTTCCTCAGAAGGAAAGTAAAGTCATTGGTCCGGTGTCATAGATTTCTTCTTCTTGTTCTTCTTCTTTTTCTTTTCCTCTCCCTTATGCACTTTCGAGTGTCGGTTTTCTCACCCGGTCATGATCCAATTCTCATATGTTGTCTATTTGTTTAACTTCCCTCAGTTTTCCTTTCTTAATCACTATTTTCCCTACATAATTGCTCCATTCGATTCTTGATCTCTCTCTACCTCTTCTTCCTTCCCCTCTGGCCTCCCATACCTGTTTCGGTTTCCTGTTCTCATCCATACTATTTATGTGTCCAAACGATCTTAAAACATTTGTCTCTATCTTTTTTATGGCTGGTTCTTGATTAAAGATATTCCGTATTTAACAGTTTCCCATCCTGTCTCTTCTAGTTTTCTCTATACATTTCCATAAATACTTCATTCCTGTTCTTATAATTCTAATTTCGTGTTTCGACAATACTGTCAAGCTTTCCGAGCCATAAAAAGTGTTGGGAAATAAACTGCATTATATATTCACATTTTTGTATATACATTTTGTATACATTTATTTCTGTATATACTTTTCCTTTCGAATTGATGATTGTCCTTAAATATTCAAACTCCTCAAATTGCTCCATGGATTCTCTGTTCCATCCTATATTTATTCTTCTCTGTGCTGTTTTTGTTACATGCATTACTTGCTTTTATTTACATTTACCTCAATTCCTCTATCTTTGCACGTATTGACCCACTTTATTACACTATTGGTCATTAGGACGTCATCTGCATAAACTAGTCTGTACTAGTGTATACTGGTCTCCTGTTCCAATTTCCTGTTTTCACTCACCTGGTTCTTCTTTACATTGTTTACTTATTTGGTCCATATATAATAAACAGTAATGGAATCAAGCTGTCCCCTTGTCTTACTCCTCGATTTATTTCAAATTCTTCCGATTGGAACTTTCTATTCTTAGTAATCCTGTCGCTTTATTATATAGACAGTTTGTCTTCTTTAGCAGTGTGTCGTGGATTTACCTCACATAAAAGAACCTCAAGGCTGAGTGGAGTCCAGTGGTGGACAGTGGGACGTTGTCAGTGGCCCGCGCCCTCGTGGCCAATATATATGGCCTTCGTAGACGGAGTTGATCTACGGAAGGACCAGGATGGGTGATCATTCCGAGGCCTGGTGAAAGCGAGGAAATGGATGATATGAAACCATGGAGAAAGAGGATAGGAAAGATGATGGAGCAATTGGTGGAATGAAGGCGAGGGAAACGGGAGAAGCCGGAGAAAATCCGTTCCTGCGCCGGGTGCCCACCACACATCCCACATGCGGACACGTGGGATCGAACCCGGGTCACTTTGGTGAGAGTCAAAAGTCTAATCCCTTGGCCACGGCATGGCATAGGTACATATAGAAAAAGTTAAAACACAGTCGAAATTATTTGTACTTTTTTTGCAACCCTAGGTGTTTTCCTTATACCAGGTGGTTCACTTCTGCCTTATTCTTTTTGGAAATGGGCAAAGCTTCATACTCTGAAAACAACAAGGTCGGAGTTACCGTGCTTATCAACCATTTGGTAGCCATGCAAATCTAGTCAGCTCTTCATGGGGAAATAGACCTTAGCAGCTTATGTTTTTGGAATGGACGTAGCTACTGCTAGATTTGCATGGCTACCAAATGGTCAAGCATGGCGATTCCAACCTTGTTGCTTATATCCAAAATTAATAAGGTACAGATGAACCACCTGGTATAACGATAATATTAACAGAATTATAAACGCCACAGGGGTTATTCCCTTCCATGAATTTTGCAAAACCAATAAAGAGTTATGTAAATTAATCCTTATACTGTAAATATTAGCAAGTTCGCCATTAAAAAGCAAATTAAGGTCGTCTGTTAAATGCTGGAAGATTTTTATAGGTATGGTAAGTGCTGTAATGCTGTAGTAAGCAAAGATTTAGAGAAGATGAGAAGACGGTTAATAAGATTGTCGTTAGTCCAACTACGGATTTTATCTGGCCAATTAAGTCTACTACCCTCCCCTCTCTATCTCCCTAATTCACGTAACATACACTCGATAAACATAGGCACTCAAGCTTGCTGAAACGTGAGAGAGCTTCAAGTTTCCCAAGGGAGTAATTATTATATAATTGACGTGGTGAAACTCCTGTTTTCTTTTCTCTAATTTCCTTACTTCTTATAACGATGAAAGAAAAATTAGCTCTTGAAAACTTCGCTGAAAAGAAGATGGAAAGGACGTTTCAGTTACTATGTAAACTGTCATCCTCTGCGATGAATAAGAAGAGTTTTATTTGCTGATTTTCTTCTAGATTTGCTTCTAGAGCAGCTTCTCTCCAATGCCTTCCTTAAAGAAGTACAGGCACTTGATTTGTTGACAACCTTGTTAATGCCATAATTATCACTCAAACTCAGGCTACCTAAGTGGATCTATCTTATCCACGTGGCAGTTGGGATGAGTACAAAATGGTCGTGTGTTCTATTGCCAACGATAACGATTTGATTTAAATGTATTATTTTGTTCAAGCAAAGACATTACGGTGTTTAAAAATAGAAGTTGCATGAAACATTTACTACCTATCAATTTAAGACAAACCAAACCAAATCTTACTGTTAGAAACTGAACGTGATGTCTCCGCGTATGGCTCGCATTCAAGAAGTCTTGGGCTTGATTCCTGTAACCGAGCTTCCTGTCCCATGAATATTTTCGGGAGTTTTCCCAGATCACCAGGATAACTGCAACCCCGAATTTCCCATCCCTCCATTTCATCGCCTTTCTTTGAATCCAATTTTTCAGAATTGGTAATGTTGGCACTGGACGACTTTGGCGCTGCTGTGTGGGGACTTTTCGAACTGTAACTGCTTTTTACGACAGATCGATGGCATTGTAGTTATTGAAACTCAAAAGCTGCTGGCTGCTTGGTGAACATTACTGTCTAGATAAAGAATCTCTAGGGCACATTACAGACCCTCCCCTGGCTCGCATCTCTCGCCCGTGTTCCCACACGTCCATAGAGCGCTCTCATCTCATGCCGTCCTTCCAGGGGCTTGGTATATACATGTATTATTGCCCTGTGTGTGCACAGTATGGAATACATCCCGCCGCTAGTGTCAACAAGGCAAACCAACCAGCACCATCAGACTACAACGAAATAAAAGCTTTCAACCTGTTAAATCACACGGGTAAATCAGTACTAAATTGCCAATTAAATTAACGTCTAGATCTATGAACAATTATTTAAATAACGTGCTCAATTTTCCCCTTTATTATGAAATATTAACTTACAGATTTGCCCAATATAAGGAGCAATATTTTGGGTAGCTAGAATACTCGACTGGACTGGACAACAAGTGGAGGGAATTCCACTCTGTCAAGAACCAAGAGCAATGGCCGCGGTACCTATTCGTTTCTTTAGCGAAACATAACTTCCATTTGTCCATAATTATCGAGATGGTTTATATTACTCACTGGCTATCGCTTGAATTATATGGATTTAGATATCATCATAAGTCTGATTGTGAAGCTTTTATTTACTGCTCAAAGACGCCTTTGAATAACTTCTCAAAGACAACAGTAATGGACATTACATGTATACACGCAATACCAATTCAATTACTCAGCATGTTAACGTGAGGCTTTGTACAGACCTGTTTTATGTATTCCTCTACAAGCGTCACATATGTATTTAATCCTCATATCCTCGCATATTTGTTTTCTTTGCGGACTAAATCAATATAATTTTTCATTCTCTTGCTTCCATTTTCAGCTCATGAGTCTCAGCTTGTAAACTTTCTTTTTTCACAACACGATAATGTTTGTCGTTTACAGCGTTGTTTGAACAGTTGATGTTTATACACAGAACAGATATCAACTAATGGCTGAGCTAAAACAAACGCAACAAGACTCATAAATCCTGGAAACTGGGTCCTATCATGCGCAAATGCTGTTAAGGTTGTAACTGGTTACAAAGGGATGTCTCAAACAGTAACTTCTTGTTATGCATTCGAATCCGCACTTCATTTGGAATATTGACGGCTTAAAAGCTATCCTACTTATTAATAAACAATCTATATGTAGGATAACTATACTCGCATTGAGACATGTCAAGTTCAAACGTGGGATGGAAAGTCAACACAAACAATTACATTACTTTACTCCAAATGCAACTGACCGCAAATGAAAACAAACCTAGAAATGCAAGATGCTAAATTGATTGACTCTATATATGGCATTTTAACAACCATTCCTGTTCTTTTACTTTACCTACTACATACTTCAGTAAGCAGAGAATGTGTTGTGTTCCACTAACAAATTTGATGTCGAAATTTCACCAGAAATACATGTTTTGAGGCCCCACTGAGTCTAAAAATATAATGTTTAGTAAAAAACCATCGTGATTGTGTTGAGGCTTCTGGCATATACGCTTATTATTTCTGTTTACATGCGAAGTCTCTTTAATGTGAATGCCTACTATATAATTGGCAACCTGCAAGAAATAGACAGAATTTTAAGATACAAAACATGTAGACCTCCTCAAAGCATACAGGTTATGTCAAATAAATGTTTGGAGAAGTTAACTATTCCGAGATATTCCAGCTTATTGGTTTGAATTTTCAGATAGTTATACTTTTCTCAAATAATAAGTTGCTATTCATTGCTTTATAGTGTAAAGCAAATATAATTACAACTGCAATACACAGCGATATGCAATGTTCAGTTAACTTAAATCAAGTAGAGCATTTTATGCACGACACATTCCTTACATATATGTTGTGATCACACACGCAGAAGAGGATTTCATTTGTTTAGAACAAAAACAATACTCTAATCTGATCCCCAAATTAATGCAGTTTTGCAGTTCTGATTTAAATAATTTTACTTGCTGTAGTAATATTTTAAAAATATTTTAAATGTACATTACATTGATTTGTAATCTCTGTAAGCTCTGACATATTCTAGAGTTACAATTTATCTTCACAAATGTGCACAAGGCATGCAGTTTTGACGTAATCTACATCTTAGATTAGTCTAGGTCTGTTAAGCTGGTCTAAGTTCCGCAGATTGATATGATGTGATATTATATGACGATATATGTTACTATTGATAGGTAATTTTAGTTTGTATGCACACGGACAATACACTTAATAGACAATTAACGGGATAAATGTGTTTTTACTCTGTTTCCCAGATTACATCTATAAACAGAAACTATTTGAGCTAATATTGATATGTTGGTATTTTGGAAGTGTATTGAAGGTAAAGAAGAACTTCTCGAATTAATTGTATGACTAAAACCTATATATTATGATGATAAACTTTTGAAGTTAAGAAGAAATATCTTCAATTAAGGTTACAAGCAAAATCTGCAGATTATGACAGGGAGATTTTAATAAACAACACATTCTACAAAGAAACGTGAATTGGGTTGTTGAGAGAAGCCGTACGAACTCCAATGGGTGCATCAAAAGCGCACAATTAAATTAATTTCTTAACTTCACAATAGGTCGTCTGTTAGTGGAAAAGTTAGTGTTATTATTATAAGAACATTCTTAGGTAACAAGACATTTCAACACATCCTATTGTTTCTTTGCTCTTCTTAAACAAATGATTTTGATGGAGTACTTTAAACAATAAACAGTTGAAAAAAGAATTCATCCTGACCGCGCCCAACATATTCCTGTTACAGAGGCACATCTCACGACTGAAGAGCACTGATCGTTGTTCAAGCCGATGTCACATTCTGCAGAGATCCCCCAAACAGATCACCGCTCGTGAAAAATGACTTGATGGTTATGGAGGTCACCACTTCTTTTCCATTTCCAAGTCTAATGATAACAGTAGGTGCATTTTGACACCTTACATGGCTCGTGCTATAATAAATGAGACCGAGTGTCATAATATCCATGAGTGATGCTATCTGAAAATCTCTTTCATTTTAATGCGGGTCCTGCTTTGGCGCATATCAAGTCTCAGCCTGGGTGGCAAGCCGCTTTCACGCTACAATTTTTCACCATGGATGACACTATCCTCATATTGCCTCTTGGATAGTACTAGACAAAGGCCTTCGATGTCTTCCTTGCATGGATCCATAAAAAGAAGACAGGAAGAAAATTAACTTTTGGGTGAACCGGACTGCAGTTATGCCATATTTTGGCTTAATTAATATTAGTCAAAACTTACTGAACCATGCTTTTCCTTCGATATTTTTAATTTAAGAAAGTTCACTTTGAGGTTATACAAATGATCTAACAACAGGATTGAGAAATAATTATTTTTATTATCTTCGAAGTCCTCCCTTTTCGTTTCATTTTTCTGAATAGTTTTTCAACTGATTACAACTACTATTCTTTGTACTTATATTAGCTCTAAATTAATAAAAATATATTGAACATTGTTTAAGTTCCATTCATATTAAGGGGACACTGGCACTAAAATGGCCATAAATGCCATTTTTTCTTCTTCAAAAACCATCTTTTGAAGAAGTGTTATTTTCAACATGTCCAGAACATAGCCATTAAATATTACGTGTCTAATTCACCAGGAAATTGGCGTATTCAAATGTATTTAGACACTTGCAATGAAAAGTGACTGTGGCAAATCTGTCAGATTTCAGTTCGTTGTTAAAGCTTGGTCTATTTGTGTATTTTATATTTTTATGAGATATTTGACTTTAAAATACAGATGTTGCTCGATTTACACAAGTGCTGCTATCGGTTGACAAAAATAAAAAATATATGCTGTTTACAAAACAGCTAACGCATACACGTGTATAGTTGATTTATTGTATCACTTGTGCCTTTTTAGCAAATGCAACGGAATAGCTGAGGGATGGAACGATAATAAAGAAAAAGAAAGCTAAACTTGTATGTGAAAGTGGAGTCATTCTACAGCAAATAATATGAAAAATCTTAAACTAATAACTCTACAGCTGAAAGTTTTACATATGCTCTGCTGTGTACCGAGCCAGATTACATGAATGTTTGACTGTGAATTTGAGAGAGTTCTGTGGTTTTTCTCTGAATATTGTAGTGAAGCACCAAGCGTGGGGATAAGTGAAGAGCAATATTTCCAATAACTGCTTTTTCTCCATATAACAATTTTAGTACCTTGGGGTAAACATTTTTGCACTGATGGATAAAGCTGAAATTCTCAGAACATGTAGAATATAACGTGTTAAAGAAAACTGTGCATTAGTTTGTTGATTACTCTCATACATACAAGTATATTCTCTTTTTGTAATTATTGTAATATTCCTTTTTATTCTGTTCTAAATAGAAAAAATATGTTTCTAATAAATATTAGTATTTCGGAAAACAAATACAGGATTTTATTTCATAGACATAGAAAAAGTAGCATACCAAATTTCAGATGTCTATTTTAATTCTAGACTGCAAGAAGCGTAGCTTTTATTACTATTTTCCCTTTCTAGAGAATATAATAAATAATGTTCAATTACAAAACTAATGCAGAGCAATACCACGTAGCAGGTTAAATTTAACCTAAAAATGTCATTACAATAATTGGTTGATTATGGAAGAAATCCATTTGGTATCAGAGTATTCTCTTAAATATGACACTAGTCGGTAGACAACTCTTACCTGGTATAAGACGATAGTTAAGAAGGTACATTTGGAAGGAAGTCTTCCGGGTCAATCGAAAGTCCTCCGATTGTTCGCTCTAAGACTAGGGAAACCTGTAAAAAAGCTTCATTCATTGAAATGGGCCCGGCGGTATGATCTCCCGTTCATAAGTCCATGCCTTAACGACCTTAGACAACTCGTGTGTGTCTATATGTCTGTTTCTGTGGGTGTGTGCGCGCGTGCGTGTCCAAATTTGTTGAATTGTTTGCAGCAATAAATACGTATTGTATTTAAATACATGTTATTAATTACTGCTCACAAAAATAACGTTAAGATGTGGTCTGCGTTTTCCCTGACGAATACAGGTTTAAAATGATATCTCACACAAATTTCTTTGGTATATATGTCCCAAGAAAGTAATCACCCTCGCTTTCTCTACGACCAGGGAAAACCACGAAAACCCCATGCTTTAGAATACTTCGCGGGGGTCGAACCCTTGACCTCCGGAATACGAGCCACATACGCACGTTACCGCAGCGCCACCTGGCGTAGTCGGTAGTAGATAGGTACATTCGCATTACCACTTATATAAACGAACCTTGTCTTTTTGTTCTCCATCATTAGATAAAAAAGATGAATTATAAGGTAGAATTGCAATTGAACATAATTCTTCAAATTAAACACTGATTAAAATACAAACTGATTTTAAGCCCTTTCTCGTGTATTTGTCCCTAAAATTTTAAATATCCAATGAAGGTCATCTCCAGTTATAATTCCTCCAGATAATATACTGTGACACCGAGCGCGGCGCAAAACTAAGAACCGTTGGGGCCGGGCTGCTTCAGTCCACATGCTGAGCGGGCGAGCGGGCAAGGGCTTTCTAGGTCAGGCTGCCTTGTGCAATTGTTTGTGTGTACGTCACTAACAGCAATGGAAGCGGCTATCAAAAGGAGCTTTCTTTAGAACGTTGGAGAAAGATTTGATCACTTGATCGCCGGCGTGTGTGTAGAAGTCGAGAAAGGTCCGTGTGACGTCATCCCCACTATATAAGGAGACCAGTAAACAGCAGTGAGTTACAAACGTGAGTCGGTCAGTGTGTGCGAGACGCTGTGCGTGTGTGTGTCGTTGCGAAGGATACGTCCGTCGTCGTGAAGAAAATTCTAACGAGCGTCAAGTCGTAGTAATGTATGAAAGGCAGAGAAAGTGAGGAAAGACAATGAAAGGAGTGGGCAAGGAGAGGGAAATAAAAGTTCTGAGTTGCGATAGCACATAAGGCTAGACTATGTTAACGACGAGAAGAAAACTGTATTTCTGATAACATTTTAGAATACAATAAAGTAATAGAAAAGTAACCGGACTGATTTTGCCCTTTTGTTACAATAACCATTCAGTAAACTGTCTTATTACATTCTAAAATTAAGTTTTCATCAGAATGCATATAAATTAATGTTGTTCCCTCTCTCTAAATGTACGGGAATATAAAAACTTCATCTTCTTTAATTTCTGTTACTTTATTTTAGAATGAATGTATAGGTAAATCTCAAACTTGTGGCATTACTGTTTACTGAATCCAAACCTAAACGAAACTAATCTTACACCTTAACGTATATAAATTAATCAATAGTTCGAAATGTACACTCTTAAATGCAAATTTGGTGCACATGGTCAGATGTATGAGGCCATAATTTACAGTTAGGATATGCATCCTTTGCAGATATGGAAGATAGAGAACTAATCATTACTAATGTGTGTTGAAATTGATAGATAGCATGCGCATAACGTGTTTCAAATAAATCAACCCGAGTTTCAACTTTGAAATAAATTACACATCACATAAAGCATCATGTGAAGCTATTAATTCTTTTTTATCTGCAAAGTTTTAAATACGTCGTATCTAGAGAAAGGATTTAACCTGTAAAATGTAGGAAGTTTTTATAGGTTTTAACAAATAGGTCGTATTTGCAGTACTGCGGTGGTGTTCCTAAGCGTTTTGGGGTTTGATATCCAGTATTGAAACAGGATTTTCTCCTGCAGGAGATATGTGGTACGCAAGATCATGCTTCTAATGTAGGAAATGCTTGATGGAGAAATAGTGACTTCTGGTGTTCAAATTGACCCCGTGTTCATCATCATCCTCGTCAACGTCGTTGGCGTCTATTATCGCTTAACAGCCCGCTAATCTATAGACTGATACTTGTAGGTGGCAATTAAACTGCTGTGGAATTTAAGGGTATTTTTTAGTTATGATGGTAAAATCCTGTATTGCCAGTCGTGTGGTAAAGCTATAGTGGCAGGATATAGTTCATAAGTAGCGGAACATTTAAGTGGTAACAAACATCCAACATTAAATGTAATTCTTGGTGACAATCTTCAATCTTTTGAGATGGGAAATTTAGGGGAGTACAGGAATAAAATGTCAATGCTACAGCTGTAACTATACGTAGGTGGGGTAGATCAGGTGACAAAATTATAAACCAGCATTGTAATTCAATTTAATAAGATCTCAAATCAGAAGTCTTATCCCAACATTAAAGCCTAAATTTTGGGTACGAATAATTTAAACATTTCTTGTGTCGAGTTATTTTTATTAGAGTAATGAATTTAAAAAATAAAGATTATCTACATAGATGCAAGCTAAAACTTTGAAATATTTCACTAAACGTTACTGTTAGAGGTAACAACGGACATACATTTTAAGAATAGGTATACATATACTATGTATTTTTCGAATTTTACAGATGCATTATTTCAGGCGAAAGTGGGAATTGGTGTCCTGACTGTATGTGTACCCTGTATTTTCATTAAAAAGGCCGTGTGATAAGGATTTGCCAACTTGAGGTGTCAATTAAGGAATTTAGGTTTTAAAGCAAGGCTATTTTTAGCTATAATTAGCAAAGTTTTCAAAACGAAACAGCTGAGTGCATTCGCCTATTTAAACATTTGCTTCTATTGCATAAGCAAATATTGAACACAAGTTTGTCTAAGTTAGGTCTAGATCTACGAACAAGCTATACGTCATCTACTTAAAGGGAATGGCTTCATCTCATACGGAAATTTAATTAACATTAATGCATAAGGGTAGGTTACAAAGTTTACGGGGACTTGTGATGGTCTACCCAAAAGCAATTCGGTGCAGAGAGTAATAATCAGGTAAAACTTATCTTCAATTAATAAAGTAAGATGGCAAAGGAAATATGTTGTTTTCTAGTGCCTTGCATCTGGCAATGAAGCCATTAGCATTCGTGCTTTCCAATACTTTTGAACTGTAGTTTCTTCTGGTCTTAATGCTTCACAGGTCTTCAAGTGGACTTCGTTCATTTCTGCTGGATCGTTACACAGGACACATATTGGTGAAGCTGAGATACCTATTTTGTAGAGATGACTTGCTAAGCAGTCGTGATTTGTCAATAGTCGGAAGGCTGCAACCGCTGTTTTCCTTGGTCTCTGGGGGATTATATCTGGGTTGGAAAGTAGTGTAATCCATTTTTTATCTTTGGCATTTATTTCTATTTCTTGTAGGTATAAACGAGAAAATTTTTTAATGATCAAGCGTTTCATTGAGGAATATGAGAGATTGAATTTAGACTTGTTTTATTGTTGTGCCTTTCTTTGCAAGTGAGTCTGCAGCTTCGTTCCCCATGACTCCACAGTGTGCTGGAATCCATTGGAGATGAACAGTCTTATTAACTTTTTGGAGTTGTGTTAACATTTTGTAGCATTTTCTAATTTGTGTTGACTTCTTTGTAGTATTTGAACATATTCCCTGAATTGCAGCTTTAGAATCCGAAAGAATTACTGCCTTGTTAAATTTATTTAAGGGAAGATTTAATAAATGTCGGAGAGCAATGTGTATAGCCTCTATTTCTCCATCATAATTTGTTGTGTCTGCGCCAACAGAATGATAAAAGGGCAAAGGAAATATCATGGAATATAAATATCAGAAATTAATAGTAAAGTGTAAAGACAATGTAATTAAGGGGAATGATATTAACGCAAGAAAATCTCAGCAGTCTTACACATCAGTGCAAATATTGATATTGGTTATTACAGTGTAATTAAGAAACATTGCATCGCTATACCTATACTTTACTTGCGGACTTACAATTTTTTCATGAAGTATAGAGAAGTATGTTTTAAGGTTGGTTAGTACCCCCAAGTACACGTGGCACGCACAAGCCATTCGTGTCTATTGACCTCCGAGAACGCGGAACGAAAGCAGTAACGCAAAGTGGGCAGGCCTCGCAGTAAGAATATTGTCAGAGCTTAGTTCGAATGCTTTCTGCAAGACCAATGACCTCACATCACCTAGGTCAGAAGGTAACGCTTTGACGTGGAAGCAAAGCGGATAGCTGTATTACGCTATAATACCTTTTAGTACCAGCCCATCTAGCAAGGAGTAATTAGCAACAAAAAATAGACACACACAAAATCTTGTTATCCAAATCATGCAGATCTCGTTAAAGCACACAGTTCATGAGAAATGCGCCTTTCTGTGGAGCTATTCATCTCGTAGTTGCTTATAATTGGTTTGAATTTTCAAACATTTATACTTTTCCTCCCATAGCAACACATTTTTTTACTTTTTCTTTGTGTTGCACTTACACATGAGTTTCGCTACTCTTGTACTTACCATTCTTACGAAGTCCTATTCTTATATCTTATTCATGTTGGTTGAGATAAACATTTTCAGAAATTATCTTATTGCGTATTTCCTTGTAGGTGCATAGGTGCAAGCATACGTAATACGGGAGAAAAGTAAACTGTGAGCAATAGTCAAATCTTTTGAAGCTTTGAGATCCCATTCTCTTTGTACGGCTAAGATATAAAAATGAACAACTATCTTCCATTTGACGAAAGTTTAAGTATTTCAAAACTCACCCAAATAACAAGGATCATCTCTGAAGTGGTTCACTAAAAAAAAAATCATTTTGACAGTAATTGTGAGTTTTATCGAGACAAACATTTTTGTATAGTAAGATTTGGTCTATATCTTACAGTTTACGAGTTATTCAACAGTCATCATAGGCTATAGTCAGAAATTTCAAAGTATACATTTCATTTGTCATAAAAATATCTTAAACATGTGGCATTTTAATCAAAACCGTTGAAGCCATTTTCGAGAAATCAAACTTTACGAAACGTCTTCTATGTAAAGGGTACTTTAAGGTAGAAGAACTTTCGTGTCTAATTCTTAAAAGATATTAAACTTAAATACCAATATTGGTTTATAGCCGACTTTGTTTTTTGAATCATTCAGCTTTTTTATTGTACGTACAAGTAACTACTTGTATGTAATAAACGCAGTTCTGTAATATTTTACCATTTAACATGAATGAGATAGAAGTGTAAGCGTTTGTAAGAATAATTTGTACAAGAGTGACTGGAGAACGTCATGTAAATGCAAGGCAAACTAAGGTGAAACACTTATTCTACTATTTCAAGCTAATCGAGATAAACGTGTACTAAAATGGTTTTATTTCATGTTTACTTATAGGTGCAATGGGAATAGGACAATACACTGAGCTTCAGCAATAGTCAAAACTCTTTAGGAGCTGGTCACTCTTATGGTTTTGTCATTCCATTATCTTAAGGTATAAAAAAGAATAAGGACCTCTTGTTTGAGAAAAGTGTATAATTTTTAATACAACAGGAAATATCTCGTAAATAGTTATCTCCACAAAACGGGCACAAATGACCTAGCCGTCGACGGGCCCTTGAACCCCACTCACTCACTCACTCACTCACTCACTCACTCACTCACTCACTCACTCACTCACTCACTCACTCACTCACTCACTCACCTCACTCACCTCACTCACCTCACTCACTCACTCACTCACTCACTCACTCACTCACTCACTCACTCACTCACTCACTCACTCACTCACTCACTCACTCACTCACCACAGAACAATTTATGTGACATAGCTTATGTGCTTTAATGGGATCTATATTTTTTGTTCAGTAAGGTTTTATCTCTTAGGGTTTACCATTATGCAAACGTCATCCTGAATGAAGAGGGGTTCTAAGGCTATTCCCAGAAAGTTCAAGATATACCTTTTATTTGTCATACAAATATCTTAAACATATGCCACCTTAATGAAAAGCGTTAAAGCCATTTTTGAGAAAATCACATTTTTCGTAAATATTCTATGCAAAAAGTAGCTTAAGGATATTCAAAGATAGAGGTACACGCACCCACATACACACATGTACACACAGATACGTTGATTTTTAGGGGAGATTCCAGTGATATCACGTATCCAGTTTTTGACTGGAATGCACTTTACTAATGTACGTGGTAGAGAAATTAAAAAGATTGCTATTTTTTATTAATAGGTGGGTGTTTAAAGCAGTTGTTGCTACACAGCGATACATTGTTGTGTGCTATATGAACCGACTGGCAGTTTTACTTAAGCTTTTGATCCCCTAACTTGGTTGTGGCTAAGTACTACTCCAGAATACTGATTACCTTCATGACATTAAGTTTAGCAACAAAAACATAAGATTTTGCCACTGAAACTTACTTTACCAAGCTACCTTGGTATCATTAAGAGCATTACCTTGTTGAGCATTATCTTGGAGCACATAAAATCTCGGCTTCACTGTGCTTGTGCTCTGGTTTGTTAGGTGAGAGATTTCACGCTGCTCCTTTATATTCACGGCCTGTACCTTATAGTTTATCATTATTTGTTTTGCAGTCGATTAACCCATTATGTATGCAGTTTTGTATGGCTGGAAAAACCCTTTGTAAGCTGAGTTATGAGCGGAATCTCCGGGATAATAAAGCATAGCCCTTTGTGTATCAGATATTGGTATTCTAGTTGTGTAGTGTTCGCCTGCTAAATGAAACAGGTGAAGTAATTAATGTCCATAGTGTTTTGAATACTAGAACATGTGATGGGTTATTGAGAAATGAGTGGCAGGCTAATGAAAGATCTGCAGATAATTCTTACGCAACCCTTGGTCTCTAAGCTGGTGTCTATAATCTGGCTCTAACAAATATCTGAGCTTACAAATGGTCCATTTCTTATACACGGGTCTTCAGGTTATATTTAACTTGTCATTACTTACTGACAATTTAAATCACAGCAAGCATGGAACTAAAAATAATGTGTTCTTAAATCGTTCGAGAGATATCAATGCGCATATATCAAAGGTTGTATCCAAACTATGGCAGATACAACATTTAATGGCAACTCATATCTTACCTGTTGTGCAAATAAACTTTGTGTTCGCAAATTATATTTATATCACTGACTTTACAGCGTGATTTCACAGCGTGTTTAACTATAAAACACCACAAGACTGGCGAGTGTCTGATTGCATGTTATGTTAAGCCACCCCTATTAAATTTGTGTCAACCATAGTAGAAATCCTCATTTCAAAACATGGCCAAACAAATCCGTTGACAACGTAAATACCATACATGTTGTTAAAGCGTTGCTGTATTAACCATGACACGAAGGTTTTGAAGAAAATAGCTCCACCCTAAACTACACTTTATATGGAAAATTGTTGGAAAGTTTTGATTTTCTTGAAAATGCCTCTAACGATTTTGATTAAAATGACATGTTTAACATATTTGTATGGCAAATGAAATGCATATTTTGAATTTTCTGTCCATAGCCTATGTAGTCCTGTTTACTCTGGATGACTTTTGAATAACTCGTAAACCGTAGGAGATACAAAATGTAGATCTCGCTAAAACACACAATTTATGCCTCAATAATTTTTTTTTTTTTTTTTTTTACATTGAACCATTTGGAAGATATTCCTTGTTGTTTGTGTCAGTTTCGGAAAACTTAAAACTTTGGTGAAATGGAGCATCGTTCATTTTTTGTATGTTAAGCGTGTAAAGAGTAGGAGATCTCAAAGCTTTAAAATATTTGACTATCGCTCAAAGCCTACTGTATTCTAACATTGTCCTTGTACCTACAAGGAGATAAAGAATAAGATAATTCGTGCCAACATTTATCTCAAGTAATACGAAGAAGATATAGGAATAAGAATTTGTGAGAATGCTTAGTACCTGAGTAGAGAAAGTCATGTGAGTGCAATACATCAGATGTTTAATTGCGTTGTCAAACATTTTTTGAGGTAGTAAATCAACAATATCTGGTTTCTTTCGATGTCATTCAAAGAGTGGCTTTTCAAACTCAGTGTAACCTAACTTTTAAGTAATGCTTCAGTCTTCTGTAGCTTCTCTCTTTTACCTCAAGGTAGTTTGTAATGAAACCAACCATATCTCTAAAAGTATATCGATTAACAACAATAAGCAAATAGAAAAATCTGATTTCATAATATTAATTTGCAGAAGGGATATTAAAAAGGGTTAGAGAAAGTAATGCTTATTATTGTAACAAAATCTGATTCTTCAATACCTTATTTCCTCTAACTGTATGCATGGTAGTCTCAAACAAGCAATAACACATATAAACGACTCTTTTTACATAAATTCGAGTGCTTCACAAAAACGTCACCAAACTGCTTTTCAGGAACTTAACAAGATCTGCTTCACAACGTAACAACAGAATAACAGAATCTACCAACTCTTCCAAGCTTCCAGAATTCCCCGTCCTACGGCGCTTTTCTATCCGTGTTGCAGAGCTTTTCTGTGCCAATACAACAATACTACTTTGCAATGCGTATTGTAATATTTACATTATACATTCTTCAAACATTCGCAGAATTTGCCTGTAATATGGTGTAATTGGCAATATATATATATATATAGCTAACTTATTTATTTAGTAAAATTTTCAAATAGGCTACTCGGGAGTTAAAAATATTTATTGTATTATTCCTGAGACAAAATAAGAGTGCGTTACTTCAGATAGCCTTGAACGAAAACGTATGACAGACGGTTTGTGTAATGGTGAGAATGAATCAAAGAACTACATTCATTTCACGTGTGAGAATCGGGTTCATGAGGCCCCGAATTTAATTCACGTCGACAAACCACTCTGACATTGTGTTCTTCACAGTATTCTCTGGTCAGTAGGCAAATACCGTTTCCTTTTCATTTTTCAGTTAACTTCTAGGTTTCCTGGGATAAGGCAATATCGGACTGATGGCGCGAATGTTTGCTTAAAGGATAGACTATGCCCCGTGGACACTAGAATACTTGGTTCGTTGTCTTTCTAAATAGCTCCAGCAGTTAGAACGGATCTTTGATCTTGAAACTCTTAAGAACTTCTGAGCCCCTCGAAGGCCTGCGGCCTGTAACCTCGAGCAATTCCGCCACTACTTCGCTTCCTCTTGGGGTCTTGCACTTCAATGATATGTGCTTTTTTCGCGCAGTAAGTCTTTTTCTTTCTTACATAAAACTATACACAATACAATTCAACCAATGAAAGTAAACTTCACGGGATATTCACACAAAATTGAGGGTACACAGCTTTATATATTTATCATAAATTATAGCATTTTAATAAAAAACTTAGTAGTTTATATATTTATTTTTATTTCATTTATTTATGTTTCCTTTGGTTTATTGTTTTTTTTTCCTTTCTTTTATGAGAAAGTTCTAAGTAAAGAGCAGTGTAACAGGCCAGTATATTATAAAAAACATAAATGCCAAGTTTTGTTTCTAAGCAACTTTGCAATTTTGAGTTAGAGTGCTCTCTCTCTCTCTCTCTCTCTCTCTCTCTCTCTCTCTCTCTGAATGTTGTGTGGAATATAATCCTTCGCCTTACCTAGGTAGGTGATTCAAGAAAAGGAAGGAAATCTGACTCTATGATAGGTGTTACCGAACCCAAAACGAAAATTCGAAATGTGTCAAACTTCTTTAAAACCCAGTTTCCTTTAAAGATGCAACACGGAAGTTTTCATACGATCTCCTAAAACCAGAATTGTATGGAAAGTTGTTCTGTTTCCTTTCTTTTGTTTGTTTTTCTTTTAGTTTTCAAAACATTTCCATTGTTTTCAATTCAAGTGTTAATAAGATTTATCTAAATGTCTTGAAGCTGTTACAAGGCAGAGTGGGACACAGATAATACTCTGCTCAAGAACATTACAGAAGAAAACACATGGCGAGTAAACAATTAAAATGACTAAAGAGGAAGGCGTTCATCATTCCTCTAGCCCCACACTAAATAAAAAGTGTTCAACACCTCCATATTTTATAGCTATGAGTGCCATCCCACTCCAACTAATCCGTCCAGCCCATGTCAGCTCTTCATCCCAGAAACTGTTGCACCCTCAGCATCCTGCTTAGCCCTAATCCCCGGCCCAACCCTCGCAACACATAAGGTGTCGTCATGCTTGTAGTGTGGACCTCGGGAAGCAAGCAGCAAATCAGTCATGGCTACATCTGGAGTTAAAGTTAGAGTAAGGTATTGCAGTTACTTCTCTGTGTCAGATGGAGGAAGAATTGCACTCGCAAAAATTTCATATCGATCTTTCAATGAAAAAGCAAAATGTTCAAACTCATTGAAACCCATAATACAATTGCACTCACATGACTTTCTCCACTCTTGCGCTAACTTATTCTTACAAACTCTTATTCCTATATCTTCTTCGTGTTACTTGAGATAAACATTTGCACAAATTGTCTTATTGCTTATTTCCTTGTAGGCTTTGAGCGATAGTCAAATATTTTAAAGCTGTGAGATCCCATTCTCTTTGCATGCTTAACATATAAAAAAATGAACAACGATGTTTCATTTCACGAAAATTTTAAGTTTTCGGAAACTGACACAAATAACAAGGAATATCTCCGAAACAGTTCACTCTACAAAAAAAATTTATTCGGACATAAATTGTGTTTTAGCAAGATCTACATTTTTTGTACAGTAACATTCTCTATCTTACCGTTTACCAGTTATGAAAAGGTGATATCTTAAACAAATGGCTGTTTAATCGAAATTGTTAGAGCCATTTTGGAGTAAATCATACTCAATTATCATAATACTTACAGTGGCTTCAATACTACATAGTGAGTAGATAATAGTTTCACAATAAAGACTATATCAACCAAAAGTTGGCTTTCTCAAGGACTTAGCAACAAAATGTAACACATGCTTTGAACATTTCAACATCAAAATGAATACAGGACAAAACATACAGAGAATTTCATGTGTCTTAGTGGTATCTGACCTCTTACCCGATAGCATGATTTTTTAGGCCAAACGCTGCGCAATTGCCATTACTATTACTAATTTTAGTGCGGGATAAAGTTGTTTCACCTTACCGATCACGACAGCATTCCTCAAACGATCATTCAACAAACCTAGACATAAAAAATATGTAGACTACATTATTCCATTGCCGAGGTTTAATTCATTCATTGAAACAAGTGCTGATTGATTCAAGATCACTAATTTAATAACAGATTCGCTTCACGATAAGGATACAGAATGTACCATGATTGCTGCTAAATTAATTAAATACCTCCAGCTCCTGTAATTGTTTCTTTAGACAATATAGTATTTAATAAATATATACCAGGAGGATAAATGATTAGGTATGTAATAAAGTTTGCTGAATAAGTATGTAACTTAAGGGAATGACGAACAATGTTGTTCATGACTAGCTTCTTAATAAGTGTATCATCCTATATATATATTTCAGTATTCTTGACAGTAAGCTGTTACCTGAATGTTGTACAATTTCGCACATCGAAAATATAACAGACGACATTTCATTTATTCATTTTTACTTAGGTTTCAACAACCAAGCGGTTAGACTGTTCTCCTATCACCTAGGCGGTCCGGGTTCGATCCCAGGACACCACATGTGATATTTGTGGTGGACGAACCGGTTTTGTCCCGGTTCTCCCCCAGCAATTATGCCACCAATTGCTCCGCAATCACCTTTCCAATCATCCATTTTGCCTGCATTTCATAACATCCTCTTCCTCACCATCATATATGGTGCTGTCTGACCACCAGGTCTTCACTCTGTCCGGTCCATAGGTTCCTGTGCTCCCCGACAGGCGTCTGACCATAGGTACTGGCTTGTTAGTCCTAGGGGGTGCAAGTCCTACTTAGGAGAAGGGTAATCAGGAAAAATAGAAGACTTAGGTTCCACAAGACATTTCAGAACTTGTTTTAATTTGATGAGCTTATTGCTGCTTCACACATTTCATAGTAAATGGAAAATGTAAACTTTCGTCTAATGGAACATTGTTATTCATTTTATATATGTTAGCCGTACGAAGTCAATGGAATTTAAAGCTTTAAAAGATTGGACTATCGCTCAAAGCCTACTGTATTCCGATATTCTCCTTGCACTTACAAGGAAATACGCAATAAAATAATTTCTGCAAATGTTTATCTCAACTAACACGAAACTGATATAGGAATAAGAGTTCATAAGTATGGTTAGAACAAGAGTAGGTAGTGAAAGTCATAGGTATGAGTGCAACACATCAAAGTTGCATTCGCTTGTCCGTTAAGTTTTCAAGCGGCCCCCCTGTTGAAGGAAACTCGCAGTTTCAGAGCAACGATCACTTTTTTCAACGTTTTGACTAATGCCTTCCTTTCCTGCTTTTTTCGCTTGTTTTTTTATAGCGTCGAAATACATATATTCATTTAAACTCACGTTGTAAATCACCTAGTGAATGAAAAATAGCAGGCAGTACATACACACAAGAACTAGTGTAGCAAGAATAGGTCAAGCAGGCTTCAGTAGCTCTTTGCCTACAACCAAATATCAGCTTTCCAGAGTAACACCAAATTATTGCTGTTACATGTGTATATGTCTGGTATTCAACACAAGCACACTAGCCAGGCATAGTAAGGTGTAGGCAATTACTGATACTATTATTTTAAAGCTGCATTTTTTTTTTTTTTTTTATTTATTTTTTTTTTTTTTTTTGTGTCTTTGGAACTCCTCTTTTCAATATAATTTCATTTACTTTTCCCTGTATTAAAATCCTGTATTGAATCCAGAGTTCCTCAGGTCTCGAGTTCCTGAATTCCCCATCACAAAAATGCATCCAGGATTCTCTTCAGGTGTGTAATCATTAGTTGGAATTACTAAAACTGATTCACCTGAAGAGATAGAGACACCAGTGCCATCTGAATCCAAAAATTCTTGTCGGAGTGCGGGTCTTCTTTTGGCTCGTATTCTTTTTGGTATTCTTTGGACCATTTCTTACATATTTTGAGTGAGATGCGCATTGCTTATGGCTGGACTTCATCTGAAACTGTAGGAAAGTTATTGCTTTTAGAGGCACAAATACAAGGGTTTTATAGAACTTTCTGATAATTCTCACCTCAGTTCTACTCGTTCGTATTACCACCGTTCACTTTATAGTACATTATGTTCAACATTGTTCTTAAATATTTTGTAGCTTTAGGCTCAACTACAAGGTCATCGGCGGTTCTTACATTAACTAACAAGATATGTGTAATAAATATTTATAGATTAACTAAACGTGCAAAATAAATCGTTTCACCCTACCTGGATTTTACGCAATAGCGCCTAAAATCTTCCTCTGTTAAAACTTTCCTCGCCACAAAAAGCAATAATGTCACTGGCAGCCACAGTTCTCAGCTTATTGACTAGCCACATTACCTGCAGGTTTGAAGAGGCTTCTAGAGTGGTCTAGCAGTGTCATCACAAGATGGCCACACTAGTTTCGGAAAAATTGGGATGTCCCATTTTCCAACGCTATCCCATATACCACCTTTTCCTGAAACTTTAGGAAAATTTTATTGTGAACAATGTGATCTGGAAATGATATAGTTTTATGCAAGTGATGTAATATATATGTGTGCGCGCGCTAAACTAATGCGTGTGTACTGCACGTCAGATTTTGTTCTATTTTATTCCTTTTGCTTGTATTTATCTGCGCTCCTTTTTGGTTTCGTTTTTATATTTATTTTTTTTCTCTTTATCCCTTTTTGTTTTCCATTCATGTGTTCCACTCTTCGCCCTGAAGCTATGCAAATGGTAATCCAGGGTAGTGTTTGCAAACAGGGCTCCACAATATTGCATATTGAACAAGTAGTTGGAACACGATAACAGACGGGGAGAAGAGACTGAAATCCGCTCATTAGATGCACACAACACGGTGCGCCTGTTGTATCATTCAGTCTACACTGGGCGAGGGGGCAGCGGAAACCAGGACAGATGCTAGCAACTTTTATATTCTTCCTCTTTTTTTACAACACTCTTTTATACTCCGATGAAGTACAGGGGCTATATGAATCCAATGCACAATGCAGAAACTGTCGCCGCATGGTTAGTACAAGATTAAAAGTGTTCACAAAGCTTATTTTATGTTCTCCCTTCACAATTGAGTTTCTGCAATGGCTAGGGGTCGAGGAGATACACGACAGGCTTGTTACAAAAGCGATGTACTTTATTGCTACACAATAGAACGCTGGACGTAGACTAACTAGCATTGTGAAGGTCCATCAGTTACTATGATGGCCTTGTTTTATAAACCAATAGCTAATTTATGGGCTACTCGCTTATTTAAAAAACAAAACCAATAAAGTCAGACCACAGACTTCCGCGCTGCGAGAAGGGTACTGCATTAGCGTTTCAACCCTCTAATAAGTGTTTCCGAACACCTCATGCCTCTCAAGAATTACAAATGTTTGACGTTTCCAAGCAATAGCTGATCATTACAGTTGTAGTGGTTTAGTTTATCTCGAGGATGATACGATTGGAAATTCACTTCCGCTACGCAAATTATGGGCAGGACATAGAAAACATGCCAAACATGAAAACAATGCTGGAAGTCTGTTGATACTTTCCTCCACCTAGTAGGAGTCGAGGTTTCTCCCACGTGGCGCACAGCTACAGGGAGTAGCTGTCTGCGTCTCTTTTCAGCACATCTCTCTTTCTTTAGGCATGAGACAAATTAAACCAAATGCCCTATAGCATTTTGAAGCCTTTTTTGCCATTAGTCGATGCAACAATTTTGGAGCCGAATTAGTGCGTTGTAGGTCACACGTTGTTGTTGTTGTTGTTGTGTTTAACGCCCGCTTTTACTACTACGGCACCGCAGGCGGTGACACTGATGATACATGGAATGAAGATGGAGCAACGGTGGAATGAAATGGCGGGGGAAACCGGAGCACCCGGAGAAAACCCGCCCTGACGCCGCTTCGTCCACCACGAATACCACATGCGGGTCCCTGGGATCGAACCCGGGCCGCCTAGGTAGGTCACAGGTTGAAAAGGCAGTTTGAAGCAACAATACTTCTCACCGTTTCACAATGTATCCCAATGTCTTCGGTTCACCTTTACTGCCGGTCAAACACTGAGATTCTTCTCCCTGGGTATACATGGATTTTCTTTAGAAAGGATGATACTAATTATAATAACGCTTTTCAATTAATGTTTCCAATTTTTTCACTCTTTGCACTGGGACGTTGCCGACCAATGTAGACTATAAAACAAATCAGCAGTGTAATAAAACTGCAATCGTATTTACAGACCTGAAATATGGTTCATTATGATGTAACTGTGTATCCATTAGTTTTCACACACTTAAGCCCTCCAAAGAATTACAACCTGCTCACTTTAGCAAACAACCAGGAATTTGTGCTGCTCTGAAGAACTGAAGCGATGCTCCCAAAACCGTTACAACATTATATAGCTTTTTAAATTTCCGAGGCTACCCATTTCTCCCGTCTATTCATTTTGTATTGAGAATTGTTCTTCTTCTTTACCTGATTACCCTTCCCTTATGCAGGACTCACACCTCCTGGGATTTGCAAGCCAATGCCTGGAGTCAGACGCTGTCGGGGAGCGGAGGAACCAATGAATCGGATAGGGTGAAGAGCTGAAAGCGGGTGATCAGCCAAACACCAGGTATGATACTGAGGAAGAGGATGATATGAAGTGCAGACGAAATCGATGAATGGAAAGGTGATGACGGAGCAATTGGGGAATGATGGCAGGGAAAATCGGAGAACCCACCCGGACGTCGCTTCGTCCAGCACAAATACCCCATGTGGGTCCCTGGGATCGAATCCGGGTAGCCTAGGTGAACGATTAATCTTCTGAAATATTAATTTCTGTATCAAATTGGAGGTTGTCAGTCCACCACTTTCAATCAAATGTATTATAGAAATCCATGTAAGAATTTAACTAAACCTTAACAAAGGACTGTAGGGACTAAGCTACCTCACACCACATACCAGGCCGGTGAGCAAACAAAGGCGTTCAAGGTCGGGCTGTCTGAAATTCGCGAGTGGTCCCCATGACGTCATCCGCGCTATATAAAGAGGTGAAGAAGCAGCAGAGCTACGGATGAGTCGTTCAGTGTCTTAGTGAGTGTGAGACAGCTGTGCTTGTGTCGTCAAGTGATTGTGTCGCGGTGATTAGTGCATGAGAGACAGAAAAAGTGAAGAAAGACACTGAAAGGATTGGGTCACGGTTACGAGAAGTAAATAGTAGAGTGTGTTAACGTCAATAGAAAATAACTGTGTTTTGCAAAGGTTTAGGGGACCATAAAGTGATAGAAAAGTAACCGAACTGGGTTTTGTCGCAGTACTTTAAAAAGTAATAAATAGTACCATCATTTTTGTGTTTCACAAGCACCACCAAATACTGTGTCCGAACGTTATATGGTTATATACACATTTTATACAAAATAACTGAAGAGTTTTTAAGGAATCACACAAGTAAAATAAAGCATGTTCTACCACTCAAAAATGTTACAAAACATCAGTTGGTATACTTGAAGCATAAATGTAGAATCATTTGGGTGTTTCTTCTTTCTGTTGTCGGTTACAATAGAATACACAGCCTGTGATAAAGTTCGTTAAAATATTTAGACGTCAATGATGGGTCTTCCCCCTTCAACTGATAGCGCCTCACTCACCACAGTCAAGTTTTTAGTGAAATTCAGTTTTCTAACAAGTGGATCGGAGGAAAAAATATAAAATAAAATAAAAATCTGTATAATGTAATATAAAATAAAAATCTGTAAAATAACCCTGGCACCTAATTACTTAAACCAGGGCTAATATGCCAGATGTTTAACATTTATTTATTCTACACATTCATACATCAGCATACTTCACAGATAATATCTTACAAATACAATTTAGTGTAACATATATAAGAAATTACAAAGGGGAAAAAATCGAATAATCCATGTTTTCGAAATTTGCACCGGTTGGTCCCCTTAAAAGGGTAGTTTTAGGTGGTGAACTTTCTTAAAAATTTTCGTATCGCAGAGCTTAAGTACCAAATACCAAATTTGGTATTTAATCGAAAATTCGATTTTGAACTAGTGTTCACAGAAGCTGACACTCATCATTTTTAAAAAATGCCTTTTTGATGGTACGTCAAAACGTGTATTTCCAGGGATATGTCGGTATCGAATGTTTGGTTGAAATGCAGCACCTACTACTACGTGATAGAAAATGAAAAGGGATCTGACATTAAAAAGTCAACCAGAAGTTAACTATAGGTGATCCTATCTCATAAATGGATGTTAATTGAAACCTCATTATGTTAAAGTAAGATGATTGAAGGTTTCTTACAAGGTGATATTCTCCATCAAACCTGTTCCAGGAAAGCTATACCTGCATCGGTTCTCCGTATTGCATTATGGCCACATGAATGATGTACGGCTCTATATTTTTCTTGGTAGGAGACCTTAAAGGTTGCCCTTTTACATTTTGCATTCAAAAACTGGAAGCGAAATCGATGCGGCCCGCAATCTGAATATCCGAAAGACACGAGAGTTAACTTTACCTCACATTTCAGATGCCATGAAGAAAGGCACTGAAAATTCAACATGGCCAGATGTATCTCAAATATAGATATAAGAACGATGGATGGCAGATAAAAGAGAAACCGTAACTTGAGTAATGAAACATCAATACTAAATAGCACTAAAATTGTCGTTTTATAAACTCTTAGTACTTTGAAATGTTTTACATTTTACTTTATTAATAATGTGACGCCGAGAGCGGCACACAACAAAGAACGGTGTGTGCTAAGCTGCTTCAACCACATACCAGGCCGGCGAGCAAATAGAAGCGCTCTAGGTCAGGCTGCCTTGCACGACTGTTTGTGTATACGTGCCTAACAACCATGAGCGCGGCGCTTAACAAAGGATTGCTGGAACCTTCGAGAGGCATCCGGCAGCAAGCGTGTTTGTAGAAGTTCCAGAAGGGACCTGTGACGTCATCCCCGCAATATAAGAAGGCGAGTAAACAGCAAGAGAGGGAGCTACAGACATGAGTCGGTCAGTGAGTGAGTGCCAGGCAGCTGTGTGTATGGTGTTATCATCGTGAAAGGTACGTCCCGTCGAAGTAAGGAAGTTTTAACGAGCGTCGAGTGATTGTATCGTCGGAGTTAGTGTATGAGGCACAGAGAAAGTGAAGAAAGACAGCGAAAGAACTTGGTCAACGCTACGAGAAGAAAACAAAAATTTTAATACCACGAAAGACTGTAGACTTTGTTAACGTCAGTAGAAGAGAACTGTGTTTTTATGCAAAAGTTTAGAAGAAAAGTAAAGTGATAGAAAAGTAACTAGACTGCATTTTGTCGTTTTGTCACAATAATTTTAGAATGTCTTTGTAAGTAGCCTCACTATAGGGCAACTGTGACAATGATTTTGCGCCTGCGTGACTTTGTGTATAATGTATATTGTGACTCCGTCCAGTTTCAGAAACTACGTCACTCAGTTTTAACCGCCACTAACAATCCAGCTCAACTTTCACCGAGAGTTCACTAATGTGAGCTAGTTTTACTGTTTACTGCAACTTCACTTTCTTCTCGGATGAGTGGCGTAACGGCATATACCCTACGTAGCCTCCTCTTCCGGATGGCTCATTCACTGGGGAGTCGAACAAAGACGTTTCAAATTCTGCGCTGTAACATCATTCACTGCACTTCCGCGCAGTCATCACCAGCTCGCTCGGAGAAGAGCGCTTCTTGTCGCACCCGAAACGATTGCGCTAGTTTACTCTCTCCGCACGGCTTACTTCGTAGACCTACTGGCTCGTTTCAGCATACATCCCCATCACTATCAAATACCGCATGACTGATTCACTTCGCGGGAACTGTCTCTTGTATAGCCAGAGGAACTTTCCGAAGCGTTCGAGATGTCGAAACATCTAGTTTTCTTGCGATAGAACTAATCGTGTTTAGAACCTGTTTACTGAACGCGAGTGGAGTTGCTTTACAAGGGAACTGTGCCCTAATCACAGCTAATGATTGTATAAATCCATCTCCACGCCTCAGAATAGGGGAACCTCTATAGCCGTCCTTGAAGATTAACAGAAGTGACAATCACAAGTTGACCCCACTTGGAGTCTCAGTTGCCAAAATTCTGGACTCCAATTTTTTCAGTTCGATTAGTTGCAAAAGCTCATATTAAGAGGTTGCAGCGCTGCTAAGAGGACTGAGGAGGAGGGGTCTGTTGTAAAAAGATTACAAGAGTTCCTCAAAACAGACGGACGAATTGCACACGCGTTGGCTAAACAGACTGTGCACTGAACAAGCGCGCGTCTTATCTGTTCACGGTTCTGACCTCTCAGAGTCGAACACGTTATAACTTTGCGGTTTAGCCGCTGCGTTACAATGTGTATAAAGTAATATACGGTGTTTTCAAAGTAAATGTACCTATTTTAATTGCCTGCCGATGGCACTTAAACGGTGATTTTCTGTAATGGAATATTGAGCCTACGACTCAAAACTATGAGCCTGTCCTTTGCTGATTGCACTGTATATTCTGGCCAATAATACCGTGCTACATATATTTGTAGGCTCGAAGAAAAGACCATGTAGAAATGAGGGGATTTAAAGTTACTCCTAAAATATATACCCCCACCCTCTTTAGTTCACTTCACTGCATCTCTTTTTGTACAATATTAACAAGGTTATTTAAATTAATAATGCTAACGGTAATATCAAGAAGTATGAGCATTAAAGTCCATTTTACTTATCGACGGTTTTTAACTATTAGGGCTACATCAGCGTCCCTATAATATATTAACAATGTACTACTAGAATTAATGCGCTATATTATCGCATTATTGTATAATTTATTAATAACGTAATTGTGGCAGTAATTTTAAACTTTCAAAGGAAAATTCTTCCAAATGAAAGCGCAATTCAGCGTTACAGCAAACATATTTCCCACATCCCTTCCTCTGCATCGGGTCGCTAATCATGTCATATTGGATTGGCCATATTGGGGGCACTTGTTCACACAAATCAGAGAAAAATTCATTAATATTTCAGATCGCTCACTGGCTCATGTTATTGGAAATTACTTCATAGTCTCAGAGAGGTGATAATAACTAGTTGGTGTCTAGTTTTGTTACATATCTGTCGAAAACTTACGAAGGTACAAATAAACTATTACGTTCTAGACGAAATAATACACTTTTTTTACAATACGTTGTACTGTAGAATGAACTTTGATAATAGTTATTTGCATGGACTTCAACAATACATCGCTGAAATAAGCAGCCAGGTGATCAACTGCAACAGTTGGTATCCTAGCTACTTATTCTCCAGAGAAATCCTGTTTTTGTTTTATATAAGAGGCGGAAGGATTTCAACAAGCACGTGTTCAACTTGTAGTTTCCAAAATTCATTTCTTCCTTCATGGTATGCAATCCACTTTGCTCCCATTATGTTTCTCAATTCCTTTCCTCTAGTCTGCAAGAACACCATTATAAGGTAGTTTTCATTATTTATATCCTCCATTTAGATTATTTAGTTTGTAAATATCCAATATGTTACATTCACACTTTTTCTCCACCAACTCTCCTAAAAACGAATGTTACAATGCACCATCATCAGCTTATTGCATTATGGAAGGAATATGTCGGAAAAGCTACAAAGGGAAGAGTCGGCAAGGCCAACTTACACGCAACTTGCAAAGGATAGCTTGGGGTGAGGTTTTTTCTTGAAAATCTTCGTATGACATCCTTAGAAGATAATAAAATAAAATAAAATAACTCTAGCGTAACAGCCTTCGCGGGGCATTGCTTACCGCTTGGCCGCTGCTCCCCCACGTCTGACCACCACAGGTGTCGTGAGTGCGGTTGTGACCTGGAGGGTGGGACGTGATCAGCGCTCCAAGCCTGCTCGGTCGGATATGTGGCCTTCACGACCTGGGGTCGCTAGTTCTTTATAAAGGGACCTAACAAGGCTGAGTACACCAGGGGGTCCTTACAAGATACTGAACTTCTATACCAAGTTTGTATTTAACTGATAGACAAACCGATAGACAATTCCAACCAAGGTTTTGACACCCGAAGTACTTATTTTAACACCCGTTGAGGCAGTGTGCGCTTCAAAACTTGCATATTTCAACGTAAGTAGCTTGAGATAGAAAAATGTTTCTTTACAGCATCTGTTAGGAGCAAATAGTGTATCATTTCATTTGTTTGTAATGTTGTCATTGTATGTTTGTTTTTTCCCCTTGGCTTGAGAATTTGTAATTCTTGTGAATGTAAGTGTTACTTTCGCATTCTGCATGCAACTAAACTACTTTAGGAATGCGAATGTTTGTTTTTGAAGTAAACCTGGCGAAATAATCATATAAATTAATAGTGCAAGCGATGACAGTGAAATGGTAGGAAATGTTGCATGAATAATAACACATCAATTGTTTCCAATCATCTAAGGCTGTAAATAATAATAATAATAATAATAATAATAATAATAATAATAATAATAATAATAATAATAATAATAATAATAATAATAATAATAATAATAATAATAATAATAATAATAATAATAATAATAATAATAATAATTATAATAATATTATAATAATAATAATAATTATAATAATATTATAATAATAATAATAATTATTATAATAATATTATAATAATAATAATAATTATAATATAATAATAATAATAATAATTATAATAATATTATAATAATAATAATTATAATAATATTATAATAATAATTATAATAATATTATAATAATAATAATTATAATAATATTATAATAATAATAATTATAATAATATTATAATAATAATAATTATAATAATATTATAATAATAATAATTATAATAATATTATAATAATATTATAATAATAATTATTAATTATTAATAAATAATATAATAATAATAATAATAATAATAATTATTATTATTATTATTATTATTATTATTATTATTATTATTATTATTATTATTATTATTATTATTATTATTATTATTATTATTATTATTATTATTATTATTATTATTAGAGGACTCATTAGTAAACTCCGAAGTTTAACTAGTAGAAAGCAAAATTTAATATAATATAAATTTATTTAATGGTCTGAATATGTCACATACTGGGGAGCCTCGTATATTATTTAAAGGTCTTTCATTGCAAATAGAGTTCTTGTAATAGCTTCCCCAGTTTCCCAGGACGATACTTTTCCTCAACACTTTGTGGAGACAAATACAATACATTGCACACAAGAAATAGCTTCCCATTTCCAATCTATTCCTATCCCCTTTATAATTCTGCCCCTGTTCTCAAATAAGCGGTCCATTTTCCTTTCGTATTGTTGCAATATTGCACGTATTTCTCTCAATTCTATTTCATCTTTTATCTTTTTAGCAATATATCACGGACCTTATTTCTCTCTTGGAATGGCCACAAATGTTTCAGCCACAACGGATGTGCTAAATTCACTCTTGCTCATGTGGAAAGCGATAACAGTCAATGATATCTTTTTTCTTAAACGAAGATCACTGTTCTGTAGGGAGAGGGAGAGAGAGAGAGAGAGAGAGAGAGAGAGAGAGAGAGAGAGAGAGAGGAACAAGGAGTGAGAGAGAGATGTGTGTATTTACTATGATCACCGTTTCTACCAATCAATATCAGTCTTGTACAGTGGAACTCACATAATTCAAATGTTTATAATTCCAAATCGTTACTAATTTGAATATTTTTCATGGTACCTTGAATTCTGTATAGAGCAATACAAAAAATCACGTTTAATTCGCATTTTATTTTCCTTAATTCGAAGTTTTTGTTTAGAAATGTAATTCGAAAATTAGTCCAAACGTGGCAATTTACTATAACTTCTCCATGTGGTTCTGCAAAAGGGGCCATCACTCTGGCGTTGTTTGTTTTGTTGGAGTACAGTTAGAATGTAATTTGGGAGGTGAAATAGCTTTCCTAGCTGCCGACCTTGAGCTTCTATACCTGCTCCCACATCCCCTTGTTAAAACCACGTCCGCTTTTAGTTGTCACCACATTGTGGCTGAATATGTTGCAAATCAAAGTGACTAGTCTCTCAGTAAACCGCGTGTCCAGTACAAGATTTTAACTTTTGCGGAAAAAGTCGCCTTCATTCGAGAAGAATAGGAAATCGCGAAAGATTACGGGATACCTCCGAATACTTTGTTAAATTACCTGAAGAATAAGAAGGAAATTTTAAGCAGTGCCACGAGTGAAAATTAGAAGTAAAAAAAAGAGTGATATAACCGGAAAATTCAAATGGGTGTATGTACGTGCACTGCTAAAATGTCAATTTTAGACGTACTTTTGTGCGAACTTCTATAATTCGAATTTTTGGATATAAAATTATGCTTCGTATTATGCAGTAGATATAAAATCAGAATTGAGTTTGCTTTGGATTCTAAGACACAAAATTTAAAATAAAAAACAAGACAAGTGAAACCAGAGAGATGATTTAAACACTGGAAGTTTATTACACTTTATTAGAGTCTTTGATAACGATAAGAAATATGATTATTTAAAGCCTGAGGTAATTGGGGACAATCGATATGATAATATTTATCCAATATGTTCTACCATTCCACAGGCATTGCTTGTAGGTATTATTAATTTGAATGCTTATTCTGTCCGGTTTACGCAAAAAGGGATAAATGTAAGAATTAATCACAAAATAAAAGTTGAAGGACCAATGTAGAACAAATAAGTACCAATAATAATTATTTTACTAACACATATATCATCAAATGGATTGACCACCGAAATATGTGAAATATGTTATCATAGACCAAACCGCATTGGTTAGATAATTATAAAATTTTTTCATATTCTAATCTATAATAACAGCACGGTAGTATAAGACACAATCAAATGTGATTTAGAATTCTCTCATGCAACTAATCTAGATGACAAATCATCCTACAGAATAAAAAGTTATGATTACGATACCGAAACAAGTGTACGAAAAGTCGGATCTTTCCTGGGGTCAACTGGCTGTCACCAAGTGGTCTCCAGGTACTTCTATGCACTTAAAAAAATGTGGCACATTCCTCTAGATGGGAATAACAGATTTTTCTCCCTAAGTTCTCCATCTTCAGTAACCAAACTGACCTGTTCAAAAAACAGTGCAGGTCAGGCTGGCAGAGAAAAGAGACAGGTGTCAGCATCAACATAAACAGCTGTGTTCCATTATGGGTCACATTTTATGCAAGTCAGCATACCTCTTTAAGGAATTGGCGGGCGAAAGTGAGACCGACAGAGTAATTAAAGAAGAAATAGTACAATCTTCAGTGATTAAACGCTTAAAAATGAATGAAAAATTGTGATGCGCACACTCAAATTGATACTGCCTTTGCTCACTCCTTTATAACCAGCTTTCGCTAATTCTTCTATCCAATCGACCCCTTACCGCAGTGGCAGCACGCCTGCTTCTGGCACGGGGGACCCAGATTGGATCCGCGGCACTGGCATGGAGATTTTCCCCCGCTGGGATATCTGGAACGGGGTGCACTTAGCCGCATGATTTCAACTCAGTAACTATCCTGATGTAAAGGAGGCGTTTCTAAAAGGTCAAATAGTCGCTTACGGTCGGGGGAGTCGGTGCGCTGACCCCCGCCTTCCCATCCTTCACTCCTCTGTGGCCTTGGCTGCGGCTGAAGGTCGCAGAGGCCGAGCGATAAGGGTACGCTATGTATAGGGGAGACACCCAAGGATATAATTCTTCTACCTATTTTATGTTAATTCAGATAGATTTTGCAGATATGCTTTATTACGTATTTCCTTGTAAGTAGATATGAGTGAATGGATGAATGAGGCTTAAGGGCTTGTCAACAGCTGGGTCATTTGGGTCCTAAGGTACAATCAGATCCTTTAAGAGATGGTTCCTATGTGATGACTTTGAAAGTCGGGTCTGTCTGCATGACCAGGAGGGAAAAAAAAGAAAAAAAGAAATAACGACTTCGCATTTGAGAAAAGTGCTTATAAACATTGGATCATTCCAAGCAATAACTAAGAATACCTCAGAAATGGTTTAGTTATATTAATTATATATATAATTTTCGTGCTCTACAGTTTTCCTGTAGCAATATTGTGCCTATCTATAATGGTTTACCATTATGCAAATCAAGCGGACTTCAGATGCTTTTTCAACAAAATTCAAAGATATAGGTTTCATGCGTTATGAAAATATTTTATACACATGGTAACTCAATAATTTTTTAGAAAACCGGAATTTTGGAATATGTTCCCAAAAAGGGCAGTTTGGAACGGGAAAGGATCTGTTATATGGTTGTACTCCAAAATATTAATACCAATCTGCCATAGTTTTTTTCAAGTTTAGCGTTCTGATTCAAAATTCGTGGTTAAAATCTAGGTATATCTAAGTTTTACCTAAAAATTCATTTAGATTTCTCTAGGAATTTGCAGTTCCATTTTCATGTTCACTTTAAGATTTCTTCCACCTCTGAAACACTAACCTATATGGGCTGGTAAGTGATACAAGGTTGGCAGTTCTAGCAATCCCTCATAAACAATGCAACTGCTATCGTACTTGTGAACTTGGCTGTTGCAGGAACCATGTATATGTGCACACACACTCCCTTTTTTAAACAGCTTTATCACGATATTACTTCGTAACGGTTACGGCCTTCCAGCATGCAATATTTATGGATTCGTGCTTTCAGTTTACTGCTGCAAATACAGCCACTATCCTTAAAATGCTGAGTACTATTTTCATAGTTTTTTTGCTTAAATTGTTCTGAGATATCTCCCATAACATCTTCCTTTTTCGTCAAGTTCCACTTAAAGCCGAGGTAAATTCAATTAAGGGAGTCTTCGCTTAGTACCTATGAATTCAAGGTGCAGTAAATATTTCTTTCTTTACCGCTTACATGAGATAAATATGCAAAAACTGTACTTTAAAAAATGAAATGAGTTTCACTGGTGATACATAGAAACCCCTTGAATCATAGAAGGCATTTTAGGCAATAATTATTGTGTGTGCGTGTGCTTGTGGGTGTGTGTGTGTGTGTGTGTGTGTGTGTGTGTGTGTGTGTGTGTGTGTGTGTGTGTGTGTGAGAGCGCGCGCGCGTGTGCGCGTGTGCGTGCGACAAAGAAAAAAGAGGGGGAGAGAGAGAAATACCTCAAAACGAAAAATCGAATGAACAAATATCACACTTGGATAGATAGCATAGGATAGAACAGCGGTGTCTAACCGTTGCGAAAGAGTGGAGGTTGAATTTACCTCATTCCACTATACGCGGACTTTGCTGCTCAGACATGCATTGTGTTCTAGTAGCGGTTGGTTTACATACACGTTGCATCTGATTTACGAAAACACTTTCAAATCTTATGCAACAAACATCTCTTCATTAGTTACTTCTTTTATACTGCCTACGTTTAGGAAGTTCATCATATTTGGTGACAAAATCGAAGTTTATGGCCTTAGAAGGCACCCCAAGTGATCGTCGCGTAACCTATTGTGATACAAAATGTTAATATAGTTCAATTTGGAGAAACTTTGCAAATATATGTAGAGCTGTACTCTCTTATATACTCCATTCTTGCAAATGCTCGTTTCTCTATCTACTACATTGTAATCGACATAAACATTTGTAGAAATTAACTTATTGCTAATTTTCTTTAGGTGCAAGGGGAATACAGTAGGCTTTAAGTGACAGTGAATTGTTTTAAGAGCTGGTTGCAATGCGTTGCCTTTAAAATTTTGCTTTCTTTGCAAAGGCAAGCGATAAAAAGACGAATAACATATGCTTATCGAAGAAAAAGTATAAACATTTGGGAAATTCAAATAAATAATATAGAATATCTCGGAAATGGTTCCCTCAAAATAAGAAAGAGGTGTTTGACTACAAACTGTGTGTGTTAACGAAGCCGTATTTCGTACGCTTTTGTCTGTCTTTTACTGGTTACTATTTATGCTAAAGTCATCCAGAACGAGGAGGTCTTCTGAGGACATTGCCAGAAAATTGATGGTATGACTTACAACAAGCCATGGAATCGCCTGTTCGTGTCCGTCACTGGATACTGACTGACTGGTTGTGTTTTTACACGTCACAGGCAAGAACTGATTCACCCTTGGAATGAAGGAGTGGGGTGGGAAATAGCAGTTAGTTACATAAGTCTCTAAAGAGACAAGGTTAGACATCGCTAGGATAGAACGTCACGGAGGAGATTCGGCATGTCGACCTTGAAGATTTTTTGTACCTATGCCCCTTGCGGGTCACCCTCTGGAGAAAGGATGAGGTGAGAAGAGAGAGGGCAGTTAATCCAAGGAATCGTGACGGAGCAGGGTCCCTACAATTTTACAGACTGAAACATCCTGGCGGCACCTACTGCAACCGAAGCCACGCCCACTCACGGTTTTGGACATCCCGCAATGGATTTGGAGACTGGAGATCGCCCCAGCGAAAAGTGAAGGTTACCGAGAGTATATTCCCTGCCATTCAACGGCAAGATCCCCGCCGACGTTACTGGAAAAAGCATGGGTCAGGCAGATCGGCCGTTAGGTTCAAACCTACAACCCCCGAAATACAGGCCACAGACAAAACCTCCTGAGCCATCCCGCTCGGTAATATCACACTTAAGGGAATTTCTAAAAGCTATCCTGCCAATGTCAAAAATATTAAGTGCAAGACCCAATCTCTGAAACTATTTTAGATAATGGGGTTGAAAATGTACAAATGTAGTTAGTTGCAAGCTTTCTAATAATAATTAATAATAATAATAATAATAATAATAATAATAATAATAATAATAATAATAATAATAATAATAATAATAATAATAATAATAATAATAATAATAATAATAATAATAATAATAATAATAATAATCATAATAATAATCATAATCATAATCATAATCATAATCATAATCATAATCATAATAATCATAATAATCATAATAATCATAATCATAATCATAATCATAATCATAATCATAATCATAATCATCATCATAATAATCATCATCATAATGATCATCATAATCATCATCATAATCATCATCATAATCATCATCATAATCATAATCATAATCATAATCCACTTCTACACCAAAAATTTGTTTTTAAGAGACATAGGATTATTTTCCTGACTATAGTGTATTTCAACTAAATATTATTAGCCTCAATGTTTCTAAAAATTAGCAACCATATCATTAATAACAAAGGAAGTACGCAGCAGCACTTGGAGGTACTTTAATCATACTACATGTAATTATTCAACAGTTTATGATGAAACAGTTATTCATAAAAGAAAATGCCATGCACAGAAAACCTGTTCAAAGGAAAAATGAAGAACATAAACTCCATATGTTTGCAACGATTGCAACACATTACTTGAGCACACCGAAGATGTCGTAACAGTAATAGAAATTTGTAGAGCAGTTCTTCCTCTAAACGATGGGCTAGGGTTTACTAGTATATTATAAAGGAGATGATAATTATGATTTGTTTATCCGCAAAGTGATACGCAAAATTCTATAAAATGACATGATCAAAATTTTATTTAAATGTGGGTCCTCTGACTATAATGATAAAATATGTATGCATTTTTTTTATTTTGCAATGGAGGCTTTTAAAGAAACTTCCCTCATCAAAACATGTAAAAGATTGTTATTATTTTATTCCCGAAATGAATAAAATGTATTATGTTGAATTTTCATTGAATTGTCTGAGAAGTCTTTATCATTCTGAATGACTAATAATTGGAAAGACAGGGACAAAGTCGTACTGCACAAAACATTTAGATATTGTTAAAGGATACAATTTACGTCAAATAAATTCTTTGTGAACCGCCTCCGTAGCCTCGTGGTAACGTACCTGCCTCTGGCGCGAAGGACCCGGGTTTCATCCCCGGTACCGGCGTAGGAAGTCCTGACACGGGGTGCACTCAGCCTTGTTAGCTTCCGGAAGGGTGGGGGGAGGGCAATTGAGGAGCTACTTGAACACAGAAGTAGCAACCCCAGATCGCGAAGGGTGCATAACCGGCCGGGAGGACTTGGAGCGCTAACGACGTCCCACCGTCCACTTCTGCACCCCACTCACGACGTCTGTAGTGGGCAGAGTTGGGGGACGCAGCGGCTGGGTGGTAAGCCATGGCCCGCGGACGGGTTTTGCGTTGGAGGTTAGTTTTAGTTATTTAAATTCTTTCTTTCCGAGATATTTCTTGTGTTGTTTGCTAGACGTTTTCTCTCGTTACCATGCAAAGAGCATGACATTTGAGAACCATCACATCACTTCAGCCTATTATATCCTTATACGTACAACAAACTGCATAAATCTATAACGAAAATTTATCTCCATTAATAAGAAGCAGATAAAGGAATAAGGTGTTGTAAGGAAGATTTATAGTAAATTGAGTGAGTAAGCAGCTAAGTTGGGTTGTTCTTTGACTGAATACATCCTCATGTCAGTGGTTGCTGCTATTGCTGATATTAGAATTTGAATTTCTAACGAGATGTTTCTCTATGCTTCTAGTATATAAAACACTGTGCGCAATGCAACCTCTGAATTATTTTGGTAACATATGTACTTAATATAAGCAGAAAAAGTCAGAATAATTTATAATTGTTCATTTTTAGGGGTATAAGAGCAAATGACTGTTTTACTGGTGATTGAGGTCAGTGTAATGAACAATATTACGTCAATATTTGTATCATTTGCGAACTTATAATTTTATTCATTAAGAATAATGTTTTCAGATTGGAATTACCTTAAGTATGCGTCGCACAGAAAACATTACGTCTAGTGATAACAATTGGTGTACCGGAACCAAATTTCAACGCTTTTTGCAAGGCCAATGACCGCGCTACGCAGGCCAGGTGGTCACCCATCGAGGTGCGAAGCAAAACGGATAGTACATTCGGCAGACTTTCATTTTGGGCGCAGTTACACCTTGAAAAAAATCTGGCAGTAGGATTTGTGATTGTGTGATTGGATTGTAAAGGAACTTTTAGACGAATTGAAAAAAACAACTAGCGCACCAAAATAGATACATACTAAGGTACGAATTATCGGAATATTTGTACTTATATTCTATGTGCGGTATTGCGAAGCTAGTGTTTTATATACGCAAGTAAGTTTTACAGAATTGTACATCGTTTATCCTACGAATTTATAAATCTTCTGTAACTGTTATATGGATAATTATGCTTTATAAAGTATTTGCTAAAGTAAGCAGAAAAGATGTACAAACTGAGGAAAAATATTCCTAGCACGTGCTCAAAATATAACCAAACTGAATAAGAATTAAGAAAATTGGAACTAATTTACTTTGTAGTTAAGAAAACACTCTTTTCCCATTTATATGCCGCTTCTAATATCAAGTTCATATGGACGATTTTGACTTTGAAACGATTACTTATGTTAAGGATGTTCACACATTTATTGTAGGTATTAATCTTTGGGTTGTCTTTATATTCACACATACACATACATGTTCTATCTCTCTCTTTTTCTCTGTCTCATTCATATTTCCAGACTCTTGGGAGGGGAATAATTCTGGTTAAACAAAAATTCACAGCTTCCAGCTGGGAATCGAAGCTGGGAGCTCTTTGCTTTGGAAGCTAGCATCACCAGAGTACAGAGGCAGTCGAAAGAATGTTGAAGCTCATATTGAAGTATTTTTCCTAAGGTTTGGTGAAAACCTCTGTATTTTCTCCTTATACGTGTGCAGAACTAATTTAGTAAAACGCACTGTTTTGCGAGCGTCTCGGTTTATCATCATTTTACGGGGTGAGGTATTACTACTTACCAATGAACTTTTTACAAACAGTTGTAATACGGGGCAAGAGAAGCAGCACTGTAATGAGGATAAGGTAAGAGGGGAAGTTTTGTCTCCGAATTCTTAGTAGCTATATGGAAAATATTGCAAATGTTGCTTGAAGTAAGCACTATTTACTGGATTAAACTATTCTGTATTATAAGTAAAGCTTTAACTTCGTCCTTAGAACCACGAAAACGTGTAAAGCTTTACAGCAAACAGCACTGAAAAATATAAAATCGTTGAATCCGTTTACAAATTCTCACTTTATTTATATTGGAATAAAAATTCCAATATGGAAATACCTTTAAACCTACTTATCTATTACATTGCATTATAATACAGTTCCTATTTTCGAATGAAAGGTTTCTTCTAATATCTATACTATAAACTACCTTTCTTGGGTGGCATTAAAATTGAATTCATTTCTGTGAATTTTCACAGCTTCTAAAATTAGTGGAACAGTGTTACCTGCTTGCTAAAAACCAACAATCTAGCCAGTTTAGCTTCCGATACGCACGACAATGTGTGGAACCAGCTACAGTCATAGGTTAATCAGTAATAATTAAGTGAGCCTTCAGGAGTAATCAATACTTCCCTTTCATGCCTATGTGTTATTGGTTATAACTATGTCTAGCCAGTAGCATAAATACCGCTTAGTCATTGGAGAGGGGCAAAGTTAGGGAAATAGGGCGAAGCTACGAAGGTCTCGTTAATCACGATACCCCTGCATTTTACTAAATTCGTTTTCTGTACAATCGAGCAATTAGGAAAATTTATCTGAATATTCATTAACGCATTATCACAAACATAATTGTTATTATTTACAATTTCATCAGCCCACCATAGTTAAGGATGCAAGAAAGCAATGAAAGAATACTAGAAGAAATCTGCAACCAGAGGCAAAAGTTAGCTTTAAAATGCACGTCTACTGTCAGCTGGTCTTCGGATTTGAGTCTGTCATTTCAGGCTACGAAGCCCATATTTGAAAGATTTTAAGTATACCTTGATCATACAAAATTTCTATGCGGGAATTCCGTAAAACAACAAATTATGCAGGAATAACAACTTCCAAGCCCCGGGGAAGAAAGGGAGCAAGTCGAGAAGTTGTTTTTATAAAGAAGCGTGGGCATATGCATATTCCAGAAATAAAAGCTGAATATTAATTAACAACTGCTTGATTTATAACAAGAAAAGTAAACACCAAATTAGGCATGTGATCGTGAACAAGTTTATCCCTCATTAAGTGCTGGAAAAGTTCAAAACTATTTGTGTTCAGTGATTTAACGTTTCGCTACTGTTTGTTTCTTGCTCTCAAATTAATGCTGTTTCCTTCAAGATAGTGAAGTCAAGGGGAATCGGTTTCGAGTCCAACCTTGGCTTCACCTAGGCGTGTGTGCGTGCGCTCGCGCGCGCGCGAGTTTGTGTGTGTGTGTGTGTGTGTGTGTGTGTGTGCCTGTGTGTGTACCTGTGTGTGTGCATGTGATCTGCCTTCGTAGTGTTTCCAGCATAAGATAAAATGATAAAGCTAAACAAACTGTAAAAGAGAAAACACTATGTCAACATTTCTCAGGTAAAAACTAGTTTGGAGCGTTGAGGTTCATGAAAGTCTGCGTTGCGAGTTGCATTTTTTCAGATATTGAACTTAAATAGCAAGTTTGTTACTTATCCGAAGTGTTGTTTTTGAGTTATGCTGTTAGGAACATGGACAAACTGATGGATGGATGATAAATGAATGAATGGAGAGAGTGATGTCGGGAGGGAGGGAAGGAGAGAAGGAGAGATGCAGGGAGGGAAGTGGAGGTAGATGAAGGGAGATGCAGCAAGGCTGAGGAAATTTAGGGGAAGGGAGAAAGCGAGTAGAGGGAGGGGGTGAGGAAGAGGAAGGGAGATAGACGGAGAGAGAGGGAGAGAGGGAAAGGGGTGAGAGTCATATAAGTATAAAAATAGTTCCTAAAATGCTTTTTAGCTAAAGGACTTCAACTCATGTGTTTCCGAAGAAATCTCAAAATGGACATTTTGAAAGAATGCAATACACTCTATTTACGATGTAGATAATAAAGTAAAATTTTGTTTTCTCTTTACCCACTAAACGGGAATTACAAAATCAAAAGAAACTACAATGTAGGCTTACTGATTGTGACGTCACCATCTTCCGCTTAAGATCCCCAATATCTTGCACACTAAAAGGCAAAGAGGTACGAAACAATATTCTAAGGGTGATGTTATATCTGGGCTGTTGAACTGATAAGCAAGTCAGCCCTTCATGCATGCTCTTTCAGGGACAGAAATGAGCAGCTGTTACGGAGTGTGATGTAGCCTATCAGCTTTCTAAATTCGTTATTGATTATGCTACGTTTAGCAATGTTCATTACATAATGTAATATCATAAAATGGTAATATTTTCACTCAGTAAGCCACGGTACATTTGGAATATATCACTGTTTTAGAAAATATGCAATTGCTATTTTTGGAAAACGTGAATAATGATCCAATTATGCACGATATTGAATGCAATATGTATATAAAATACAATATGCATATAAAATATTGCATTTATTTGACCATTGTAGTACAGTTAATGCTGCTTTTTTTAATCAAATACCTCCTTGTTCTCTTAAACTTCTTTGAATATGCTGAAGCCACATGGAAGAATCATTTTGTAACGGGTTTACATCCTTTTCGTGGCTCACTGGCGACGAGAGAGATTGGATTGTGTCGATATTATGGGGAAAAAAGAACGAAAGCAAAAAAACTCTTTTTGTTAAGTGAAAACAAGTAGTACAAGTATCGTTTGCTTTTTCATGTTGGACGTGTCAGGAAGTCTTTTTCAAGAAGAATGTTCGTTTAGTGTTCTTATGTAGCGTGTGAAAGAAACAAGAATTTGCGCTTCCATGTTACAAGTATGAGCGAAATAAGCCACTATATATGTCGGTATCTTGTGAACGCCTAATCATATGAGCAATCATAACTATTTTATTGAGTCGAATAATGCTACTGATTATTTCAATACGTATATAAATAGTATAAGAGTAAAATTTAATGTGTAAAATAAAAGTGCGAAGCAATTAGATGCGTTCCTCTCTCAAAGACCGTGATGAAATTTCTCTGAATTTGGGTTTTAAAATGCTTTAAAAAATAGAAGTGTTAGGCTCACACGAATTTCTCCAAAGACTATTATGCTTATACCTCGTCTGCATACTAGTCTAAAATAGCTAATTTCAGGCTACTTAATTTTAATTGAGATAAGCGCTTGTAGAAAATATATTGATTGCCCATTATCAATTTTGTTTTAGATGCACAAAATGCAGAAGTGTAAAGCGATACTCCCATCTTTATTTAAATTCCATATTCTTTCCATAACATTGCAAGAAAGAACAGAATCGAGATTACGTTTGAAAATGACAGAATAGTTAAAAAATCGAAAAATACCACTGAATATTTTGGAGATAGCTGAGGTTACAAACTTATTTGAAACAAACCGTATGTTTCAAAAATACCTACATACTTTTTGAATACGGAGCGCATGCCTAACTCGATAGTTTATGAATTATGCAACATTCGTTACGAACAGGACTTCAGGGGCTACACAGAAAGTTTGTTCGTCGTGTAAACATATTGAACACATGATATCTTGATCAAAAAAAAAATTTTGCAATTTTTTTTTTCTATTTTGACAAAATTGAAAATAAAAAAAGTACGTAAGAAAGAGGAGCCCCCTCTTTATACCTCTTATACTAACTAAACTAAACTAAACTAAACCCCGGCGCGACAGCCCATGAAGGGCCTGGACCTACCACCCAGCCGCTGCGTCCCCCACCTCTGCCCACTACAGGCGTCATTGATGAGGTGCAGTACTGGAGGGTGGGACGTGGTCAGCGCCCCGAGCCCTCCCGGCCAGTTATGCGGTCTTCTAGACCTGGGGCCGCTACTTCTCCATCAAGTAACTCCTCAATTGGTCCCCCCGGAACCTAACGAGGCTGAGTGCACCCCGTGCCAGACCTCCCAGAGGGGATAAAATCCTCATGCTGGTACCGGGGATCGAACCCGGGTCCTCCGTGCCAGAGGCGAGCGCGACCTCTTATACTACTAACTCAAAATATCTTATTTGTCTGTCTACTTCATGTTAATCGAAATAAGCGCTTGAAGAAAATGAAATGGTAGCCCGTTACCCATTTCGTTTTAGATGTAGGGAATACAGGAGTGTGAATGATAGTCCCATCTTCATTGAAATTCCACATTCTTTCCATGACATCGCAAGAAGCAACTGAATCGAGGTTACTTTTAAAGAATTCCAACAAATAATAATGAATATCTTGGAAATGGCTAACGTTACAAAAATTATTTGAAGAGAATCGTGTATTTTAAATAATATGTATTTTTGTAGTAAATTCTTGTATTTCGATAGTGTATGAGTTATACAAAATTATGCAACATTCTTTACGAACAAAAAGACCTTCTGAGGCTACACATATACAGATTATTCGTTGTGTAAATATCTTAAGCATATGGTGTTTTAGTCAAAGCGGTTAATGTGTTTTTTCTTTTATCACAAATCAAGAATAACAAAGCACGTAAAGAAAAGGTAGTTTTGGGACTTTTTGAAAGTTGTCGCATCCTTGGAAGATAGAATTAAACTGTAAGTTTGGGGTCCATTTAACCAATAATTGTTTTATAGCCACACAAATACATTCATTTAATTATAATAAATTAATAAATAACACAAAGTTCCTTCACAGCACTAATTCGCCCACTGAGAATTTTCAAGCCTTAAAGCTATAATGCAGATCTACAAAGTCCTTGACAATTTTTACACTGATTTATTAAGCCTTTGGAGAGTTAATTTCATTCAGCAAGAATTCGTTATTTTTCTTTAATAGGGATATAAATGTATTCCGATACAGGTGTTTTCGTTCAAAATGTGTTTCAACTCAATTTTTATGCACAGGCAAGAACTTTGAGAGCTTTTCTTAGATCTTCGGTACCAATATCCGTTGTAAACAACACGAGATTAGCATTTTCTGTTTCTAAGAGTTCCATGCCAGTAATGGAAAGAGTTTGTGAGTGAATGAGGTTTGGGTGGGTGAGGTGAGTGAATGAGTGAGTGATGAGTTTAAGAGGCCGTCGAAAACAGTCATTTCGGCCCGAGTAACGGAAATCAAACTTATCTTCAGTTACAAACTGTAAGAAATTACGTAGTAAACCGTAAAACCACTCCACTTACGTATAGCGACGGATCATCTGAAGTCTAGGAATTATGTGCTTGCCCAATTGCTAATGTGTCCGACTGCTATGCACTCACTCTGAAGTCTTCATTCTGAGTAACTTTCGCATAATTTGTAAACTGTAAGAGATAGAGAAAATCTTACTGCACAAAATATATAGATGTTGTTAAAGCACTTAGTTTATGTGAAATAACATTATTGTGGCGTTAAACTTTTCCGAGATGTTGTTTGTAATTGGTTTGAACACTCTATTTCAGGTATAAGTAATTCGCTGTTCGCTTTTTTTCTGGAGATCATGGAAATAAAACGAAATTTCAAAAGATTCACATAGGAATGCATTTGACTACCACTTAAGTTTACACTATTCCTGTTATAGCCGCAACAAAAGGTCCAATAAAACTATATAAAGCAATAACCTATTGTAAGATGAGTTTATAATAAATGGGTAGAGAAAGGCATGCGAATGTGAGACACCAAACCATAACTTATTGCGACAAAATGACAAAGTTCAGTCTAATTAAATGAATGCACAACACAGGTCTCTTGTACGGTCGTTAACACAGTCTACAGCCCTATGATATTATACCGCAGCTACTTCTTTTTACTCTTTCAGTTCTTCTTTGTCTCACAAACAATTGACTTTCACGACATAATCACTCCACACACATTAACTCCTTCCTATCTAAAAATACGTCGGTTGTCGGATACTTCTCGAATAATCTCGAAAACCCCTTTGACGTGCCACGCATTATATAGTTGCATTTCTGATAGCGTGAGTAGGCTGGGGCAGCTTGACCTTGTGTGCCTTTGATACGCGCCGCACCAGGTATATGGTGTGAGATAGCTTGGCCACGATCGTCCTTCGTTGTGCGCTGCGACCAGCGTCACATTGTAAAGCTGCTCTGATCTCACTCCCTTCGTCTGACTTGAAGTATCTTCTTACAAATAGTTCACATAAGCTAATTCTGACTAGTGCAATTACTGAAAGATCTGTTCATCTTTTGTAATTGGTTTTTGCTTCAAAGAAGTGGCGGGTCGTTATGTTTATGGTCTCTTCTTGGCCACGAAGTTTCTAGCTCAGATACTAGGAATAATACATTTGAGTATTCCAATATTTTAGTAAGAAAACAAGGGCATTCTCTTACCAAATGAAAAGCTACGTATATAAGGGCTACAAATGAAAGGAAGAAATTTTTTACACTCTAAAGAACAGAACTTCTGGACATTTCCAGAGTCAAATTAAGGAATAATCCCGCAGTAATTTGTTCAGTGCTCACTCAGATGTCGTCTTTAAGTTTGAATGATTGACTTTCAGTTTCCAGTTTATTCAGTTACTCATTCATTTTTTTGTGGAATTCATTGAAAGTAACTCAGTATGTGGAGTCCGTGTGAAAATGATTGCAGTAATACATTAATAGTTAGTAACACTTGATGGATGATAAATACGACTCTCTAATGATTATTATACAACTAATATTATAGAAAATGAGAGAAATTCACTACCTCTGACTCGTGCACCAAAGCTTTTATGTAACACTGTATGAAAAAGCAGTCTATCAGTAGCCAGTAAAAAGAACACACTATGAGTCTATCACAAAGAGTTTTCTGGCGGTCGCAGTCAGGATATTCCTCTATGGACGCGGATACCTCATCACAGAAAGGGCAGCGAGCAATAACGCATCGGTGAATACCAACAGTTAGCCTTTGTGTTTCTACGCTTTGATTGGTTTGTTATCTTCTGCTCTAAATGTCGCCGGGTACAATGTGGGAAATATGCTTTGTTATTTGCTTGCTGTCTCCATAGTTTGCGATCCTCACGTCGATTGAGTCTCCCATTTAGTGGTAACCGTTATTCGCTTAAAATGTGCTGCGCATTTGGTAACAGAATCTGACAATTGTGGTACTCCAAAACAGTTTCATTTTATTTTTTCATTTAAAGTTTAATTATAAGCGTTAAACCCACCGTATAACAGCTAGCAACGGTTCCAGAAATACCAATAATTTTGAGGTGTAAGTGGACGGAAAATATTGCAACACTTTTAAAGGGATGGGAGCCCAATACCACCAATACCTTCATACTATTGATATTCGATGATATCGAAGCGTATCAGAGTCGTCATTGAAATAAATAAAAAAATAGGAAGGCTGCAGCTGATGATAGAATAAATGCAGAACTTTTAAAATATGTTGGACCGGTGAATTCTTTGTAAACCTTTACTGTCCAGTATAACTTTCAAGCAAGAATATTTTAAATAAGCTTTTAATATTTTAGTAGTTTGTATTGTTATTTTGGTATTACACCAGCAATTATCAATACAAAATATATATTTTAGATCGACTTATATCATAAAAAAACAATTTTTATAATTAATGTGGTGTTTTCTTCTATTTTTTAAAGAAAAAGGAGTATGAAACCCCCTCATCATTCATGCGTGCCTTCATACCGGTTATTTTATGTGGGTTTTATAGTTTTAAGGGAATTAATTTTTCAACTTATTCACAATGCAAAAATACCTTGATATTCAAGATACTCCATGCGCATCAAAAACCAAAATAACACAACGGTTTTATTATTTTATAAACTCAAATTGCCCAGCAAACATCATAAATCTCTGGAGTAAGAAGAAATATATAATTTCAAAAGCAATTTATTTCTTAGCTTTCTTGGACCTTGAAAATGTTTTTAAACCTTTTTGTGTATTTAATTTCTTTAAAGCTAAACAAAACTTCAAATTTTGAAACAAAAAACTGAAGTTCAGGTCACATAAATGGATCACATGCTAGAAAAATTCTAGGAGTGTAGCACAAAATTTAATGCGACTATCAAAAATGCAAAGTCGAGAAAAAAGTTTTTCTACACACATGCACCGTGATCAGAGCCATATTACATGTTTGTCATACCTTCCTTCTCTCCTCAGATTCATAGCTGAACTACTTTCCGGTGAATTTGGTTGCTTTTGAGCCCCTTCTGACCCATATTTTGTTCAAATACTGCCAAAAATTTAAGCAGAAAAAGGGCGTTTAAATGTGGCGCACATTGTATTTAAAGCCTGTGCTAGACATTTAAAAATGGTGAGATCTAAAAAATGTTACCACCAACTGATGGCTGATATTAGTGTAGTTATTACATATTATTACATATTAGTGCAGTTCGCGCATAGTGGAATGAGCCTAGTGCTAGAGACGGAAAGAAGAATCGTTCGGAGATGTTTCTTTTTAAGCAGCGTTGGCCAGTGCAGTGAATGGGAAGCTAAAGACGGTGTTTTAGCAAGGACGTGAAGGTTCAACTAGTGATGAATAGAAATGTAAAATAAATCTAATAAAATTTGGGAATGCTTCTCCAGAATCAAACCACTCCAATAGTTTTCGCTGCTTTTCCCACCACCTGAGGTCATCGCTCCTTTTACCAAGGGAATAGGATCCATGCTATGCAAACAACCTAATGGTGACACTAGCCGAGGACGGGCATCAAACCCCGGACAGAACGATGAGGTAAGAAGCTAGCCGGATCCATCTAGGAGAAAATCAACAACCACTACACTGAGGTTTGTACCAAGTACTACCTCAACTCTTCACAGGTCCAATTTATTGCTCAAATCGTTATATCACACACACACACACACACACACACACACACACACACACACACACAGACACACACATGCAACTTTTTTGAAAAATAAAAAGTAAAGAAACACTAATTTGGGGTGAACAATTTCGTGTCGTATCCTTAGAAAACACACTTGGCATTCAAAAATGACTTGAAACCAATAACTTAACATATAATATCCACTTTGAGTTAGATGTATTATTCTCGCAGCTAGAGTCTAACGAGTATTCACACCATGATTTCGAGTGCCATAAGAACTTGTCGATCAGACATTCCGCGGAGAGGTGACAGGACAATCACTTTGGCAAACTTTGTAATACTGAATAACCGCAGCTATTACTAGCACGAGAGTGAAAGATATGTTGGAATAATCTCTGGAATTACTGGCCAGGCAGAAACCATGGCACCAGAAGGAAATCTATTCAAGTACCGCTTCGCCAGACACAAATCCTCCTTGTGTCGGCTGGGATTCCACCCAGTATGCCTTTGTGCCATGGCGCCACTACCTCCAATCTTTAAACCTCGTAAGGATTTTCGAGAGTATTGATCAAACTAACTGTATTTCCAGTTATTACAAAATATTTGGTTGAATCATCGAAGCCTTGAATTGCAGAAACCCAATCTTTCAGATATCAGACTGAATTTTTTTACAGAATGTAGATGCATGCCTTCGATGCTTAGTGTCCACTTTTATACTGCGCCTTTATTAAGAAAAAATAAATCACTTTCAACAAACATACCGCCCTCATTCACATTTTTAAAAAATAATGACACATTTTGTTAACAAAAAGTAGATGCACAACGGCATCATTTATTTCAAAATCCTATTTTTATGTTCCATTTATATGCTGCCTTAAGCATCGAAGGTCATATTGGCGGCTTTTAACCTCTTGGAACAATTGCTCAACAGCAATGGTGTTCACTCGCTTGGTGTGGTTTTTAACTTTGCTTTCGGTTACTGTTTTTTTATTACATTAAAAAAACATTTATTACATTAAATTCACACATAATCACTGCCATTCACACTTCCAGACTCTAGGTAGGATGGGCAATAATCCAAGTGGAAGGACAATTCCCAGCCTCCCAGCCCGGAATCGAACCTGGGACTTTTCCCAGCAGGCAAAGTGCCTTATCGACAACTACTGGGTGAGCCTCATAAAATTTGATTTAGCTCTCTTCAATTATTACTAAAAAAACAGGTCCATCATAACTAAACACATTTTCAATTATTACAGAACGCAGAAATGCTTCATAATTTCAAAAAACAGTATTCCTTACTTTCAAAGTAAATATTTCCCTAAAACATGGGCTTATGTTTATGTCTTACTTCTAAGTGTATACAAGTGCTATGGCAGTCACAAAACAAAATTACAGAACAGTGCTGCCTATGTGTCAAACCTAAGCTTTCAGTTTAAAATTGTAAAATAAATACCAAATAAAAATTAAGGTCCAATTTTAAGAGTGCACGAGTCATTTTTAATTTCGCCATTACTAGGCAAAATATTGTATATCGTGATTTCACCGAAATAAACGTTTTAAGGCCCCTTACACAAACAAAAGTAGCATTTTTGGACAGTGTCGTGTGTATCTAGTCGTTGTACCTCTCTCTCTCTCTCTCTCTCTCTCTCTCTCTCTCTCTCTCTCTCTCTCTGTGTGTGTGTGTGTGTGTGTGTGTGTGTGTGTGTGTGTGTGTGTGTGTGCGCGCGCATGTGAAGAGCATGACAAAACATTTAAACATTGGTTAAGTAATAAACTTTATATTTAATATCAGGGCCCTGGTTACGACATTTTAAAAAAAATCGTCCATGCCAAACTACCTTAAAAGGGGAACTTTTTTGCAAAATGTTGTGCTCTTAAAAATAACTTAACGAATTTCAATGAAATACCGCAAGTTTAAGACGTTTTAATGATAAATAAGAAGCTTCTTTGAATTTTTCACAACTGGGAAACCGTAAGAGACAGACAAATTTTTGCTACCCAAAAATGTACATCTCAATAAAGCACCCAATTTATTTTAAATATTTTTTGCAGAGTTCACCATTTCTAACAATTGTTGTTATTGGTTTGACTTTTCCAATATTTAAACTGTTCTCAAAAGGAAAGTCGTAAATGTTTTTTTCTTCTGGTGGTACAAAGAGAATCGAATTTCAAATCCACCACATAGGGACCAACCTTAAAATACATGGCTGTCGCTGAAGCTCCGATTTTCATTATGCCTAAAAGAAAACACAGGTGCAATAAAATCACTTACGCAAATGGTTATCACCAGGGAGGGGGTTATAGTAAGTAAACATAGGAAAATATTAACAGCAAGGAGCATAGAGCCGGCCAGTAGCGTAAGGACTATACTGCCTTCCACTCTGCAAGGTCGCCGGCGCTTCCGCTTCCCGTTGTAAGTGCAGGGTTAACTTGATGGGTTTCGCACTAAAACCCCGCTCCCTGGTTATCACAAATGATATGGATTCAATAGAGAGTATTCTGTTAAAGAATGGGTAGAGAGAGAGGGCTGTGGATGCAACACATTTGATTGTTTTTAAGTTTTGCCATTTAGTCTTAAGTGAGGAAGTGAAGGGTACAGAATAGTTTATCACAGTGATATCCAACGTTTGCGAAACAGCGGAGTTTGGTTTTACCTCCTTCCACTATTCGTGGATTTTGCCTCTCCTTATCCTCCAGCCGCTCGATTGATTTACGGAAATACTTTCAAATATTACGTGCTACACATCTGTTCATCAGTAAACTTTTTGGTACTGCTTATGTTAAAGAAATCAGGCAATATAATTTGGTGCAAGGTCGAAGTGCATAGCCTTAGAATATACACCAAGAGATCGTTACTTAACCTATCTCCATAGACTTTTAATACAGTTGAATTTACAGAAACTCTGTTCGCAAAATATTTAGTGCTATACTCACTCTTATACACATCACATAAACATTTCAGAAAGTATGTTATTACTAATTTTCTTGTAGGTGCAAGGGGAATGTGGGAATACATTAGGCTTTAAGCAATAGTGAAATCTTATTTAAGGGCTGGTAGCTATGCGATGCCCTTGGAATCCCGTACTCTTTGCAAGACCAAGAGGAAAAAAAAAAAAAAAAAAAAAAAAAAAAAAAAAAAAAAAAAAAAAAAAAAAAAAGCAAAAAACGAATAACATACCTGTTTGAAAACAGTATTGGGGAATTGAAACAAACAAGAAAAGACATCTCTGAAATGGTTCACTCAAAGAAAAACGAAGTATTTGGCATAAATTGTGTTTTAAAGAGATCCACACTTTTTTATTTCCTCTACTACGTATAGTAAAGTAGAGGAAGCATTGGCATCATCATCATCATCATCTGCTGTCATGGATTTAGGCCTTTAACCTGTTTCCACATCAAGAAATGGAATCTCTCCATCTGGTGAGTGGACGTCCCACTCTTCTTCTACCTTTTGGAAGGAAGCATTTTATTGCATTGTATTCCACCCAAAAATTCGTTGTCGAAATCTCACCGGAATATATGTTTTGAGGCCCCCTGAATCCAAAACAAAAAGTATTTTTAGAAAAATGTCCGTGTGAGTGTGTCTGTGTGTGCGTGTGTGCGCGCTCGTGTGTGTGTCAATCAGTCTCAAAAACGAAAGTCGGTTAAAAACCAAAGTTGATAATTAAATTTAATGGTTTTTAAGATTGCGACACGAAGATTTTGAAGAAAATTCCTCCACCCTAAACTACCCTTTACAAGGAACTTTTTTATATTTTCTTGAAAATAGCTCTAACGATTTTGGTTAAAATGACATATGTTTGAGATATTTTTATGACAAATGAAGTGCATATGTTGAATTATCTGGCTATAGACCATGAAGTCCTATTTACACTGGATGACTTTTGCATAGCTGGTAAACCGTAAGAAATAGACAAAATCTTACTATACAGAAGGTTTAGATCTTGCTAATGCACACAATTTATGTCTGAATAAATGTTTTATAGAGTGAACCATTTCGGAGATATTCCAGGTTATGTTTTGGAGAACTTATACTTCTGTCAAATAGAACACCGTTATTCATTTCTTTATATGTTAGCTGTACAAAGAGAACAAAATTTGAAAGCTTTAAAAGATTTGAATATCATTCAAAGTCTTATATAATATTATATAATATTCCCCTTGCACCTAGCAGGAAATAAACAATAACATAATATCTGCAAATGTTTATCTCATCTAACACGAAGAAGATGTAGGAATAAGGAGTAAGAGTTTCTAAGTATGGTTAGCACAAGGGTGGAGAAAGTCATGTGAGTGCAATACATCAGATACTTTAGTAAAGTTTTGTGTCTCTTACTGTTCGTTATTGATGCAAAAATCATCCAGAGTGAAGAGGTTTTAAGGACATTCAAGGTATGACCTAGAAACAACCATAGAATCACCTGCTTGTGTACGTCACTGGATAATGTCTGTTCCTCTGAACGAGTGAAGTAGGATATAGCTGCTCATTACATAGGGTTCTTCAAAGAGACTAGGTTCAGCATCCCTGATCTAAGATAAAACCAGAAATAATAGAAATTTTAATGACATATCTAGTTGAAAATAGATTGTACTTAAAGAAAAGCAGCTTACTAATCTTAAAACCGTATCAGTCTCCTTTAATACAGAAAAGCTGAATAGTTTATGATGCTACCTGCAGCTGCCATACATAGCTGGCACGATAACAGTAATCGATATTAAAACAGTACAGCAGGCACATATGGATAATGAGAGTCGCATTCATCACCACATTCTAGGTGCCATGAAGCTAGATCGTTAGCAAAAATGATGTAAAAATACAAAGCTAGATTTTTATTCATTAATGACTGACCCTGCTTTAGTATGGACATGTCTCATAAAAAATGCAGTGGAAAGTGTCAGATGGCATCCAGTGGCTGCAGTGATGTACATGCTTTTAGCGTGAATGGCTCAAGGTAGGTAAATTTGGGAGGGACAATCAGAAAATTAGCTACACACAATTGCACTCGAAAGCACATGGAATAAGCATTAGGATGACATCCAAGTGCAGCGTTCTCCTTCTTTCAGTTTCTTCAGCAGACAAGAGACGTCTAGAAGAAGAGACAGGAGGTCGAATACAGCTAGAGTTTGGGAGATGCGCTGATTACCAGTATGCAGATAAATATCTGATGTTTTGCAGTCACATTACTTGACTCTTGTACTATTCGTACATGCTTTTATTTCTCTATCTTATTAATATTAGTCGAGATAAACATTCCCAGAAATTATCTTGTTAATTTTCTTCTAGGTGTAAGGACAATATGGGAATACAGTAGACTTGGAGCGACAGTTAACTGTTTTAAAGCTGGTCGCTATATGAAGCCTTTGAAATTCCGTTCTCTTTGCAGAACATTTTAAGTGTTGCAAAACTCACACAAATAACATGGAATAACTCAGAAATGGTTCATCCTGCAAAAAATAAATTCGGACATAACTTGTGTGTTTTAACAAGGCCCACATTTTTGTATAGTAAGTAAGGTCTGTCTCTTATGGTTTACCAGTTATGCGTAAATCATGCAGAGTAAACAGAATTACATAGGCTATAGTCAGAAAATTCAAAATATACATTTCGTTTGCCATAAAAATATCTTAAACATATGGCATTTTAATCATAGTCGTTAGAGTCATTTTTGAGAAAATCAGAACTTTCGAAAAAAATTCCATATAAAGAGTGAGTTTAGGGTAGAGAAATTTTGTTTAAAATCTTCATGTCGCATGCTTGTAAGATATTAAATTGAAATACCAACTTTGGTTTTTAACCGAATTTTCGTTTTTGAGTTATGCTGTACACAGATACTCACAAACACACATGTGCACACACACGCGCCCGCGCGCGTGCGAACCTTTCTCTAAAAATGTCTTTTTACTCAAAACAGACATTTCTGGTGATATACATAGAAGTTTTGGGTGGAATACAATACTTCCTCTACTTACTATACGTAGTAGTAAAAGTAGAAAAAGTGCTGTTTTATATTTACTTTACTTTATTTACTCAGTCTTATACGAATTATTCTTACAAATACTTATTCTTCAACTTCGTGTTCATCGAAACAAGCTTGGTGCTGCTGTGTGTGCACTTTGTGCACTATAGCTTCTATCCTTGGTGGATGGGTGGCGTTGTAGTCGCCTAACCGGTGGCTGCTGTGCAAAACCCTCACGCTAGCTCGCGCTACTAGCCCGGGTTCCAACGCGCCCGTTGGAACACTTCATTACATATTTCCTTATCAGTTGGATACCGTAATTATTGAAGGACAAGATTAATAATTTTTTTAATAAATGACAGGGAGGTAATAAGAACGTGTAATGAATAACTTACATAGGTTAAAATCAATGTATGATATAGGAATCATGCGTTCCAGTTTTATCACGGAAAAGAAGTCATTAGCCAACTTCCGTACTAAGGAAAAGCAACGAATATAAACAACGCAGCTAAGGCAAGTATTTGTGCCAGTGAATAATTCTGCGAGGATCGTATTTGTGTTATTTAATGACCAAATTATTAATGTTGATTATGCAAAATTATAAAGAATTTTATGATCTTGCCGATGCCAACTATCACAAACAATTACGTGGTGAGGAACTTGCTAGGGTTTTGTCATAAGTTTCTAAAAAGATCTTGTATTTTTAATAACGACCTCCAACGTAATGTAATGCTGGACGACCAATGAATGAAATTAGTGAAATGATTCTTAAATGGCAAATAGCCCGAGTTCTCTAGAGTTTGAACTTACGCGACATTAATCTTCGCAGGATAAGGGGCAACCTTGAAAAAAAAAATCTTTTGCGGAAAACCCACTCTAACCGAGATTCGAACTCGGGACATCTTGAACGTCTTGAATTTGGGGACGGGGGGTTAGTTTTCTGTCATCTAAAGTAGATATTAAGATAATGTCTTTTGTGAAATCACAGCTAACATAAACAAGCGGTTCCGAGTTTTTTCCAGGGTGAAAATTACCGTAATCTGATAAAATTACGTGATTTTGAGACTCGTAGCTTAGGAACTATTCAACCCAAAATAATCACATAAAATTAAAAAGGAAGGTAATATTGTGTAGTTTGTGGTGGTATTTATTTAGAACTTTCATGTAATTTTCATAATATTTCGTGCTTTTTACGAAAAATGCCTATTTAAATGTAATATAAATTATGCTGTAGTTTTGGCATTTAAATTCAAAGAAATATCAGTTACTATTTCTATGGTATCTTCAACGGACAGCTGCAGAAAAAAAAAGTATCAGCAACGTCAAACGCACCATACCATGCACCATCCATGAGTCACGTCAAGGACTTTGTCGATCCGCTGCTGTTTGTGTTTTGCTGTGAGAGAATGCTGACAAGTGAGATGATGCCAGTTCGTGCATAAACAACCTTCTTTTGTTCTGACTTAAGCAAGTTATTTTCTGCCAGGTGTGGTTATAATATGGAGGTATTCTGTATTTTAGTTATGAAGTTGTTTTTGAGTGTATAATAGCTTTTGGTTTACTTCATAACAAAATTGACTACTTTAAGGTAAGAAAAGCAGAGAGAGCGGAAGTAACCTTATATATAAGATACATAAGATGTAATCAATCAACCTTGATTGCTGGTGACCTTGATTCGCTGCGAGCCTCCTCCCAAGTTGAATAGCAAACGGCAGCTGAGTGCTATGCAAGTATATCGTGAGCTTAAATGTTTATTGCTTCATTATCTCTTTACACTTTCCAAAAAAGGGATACCATAAAACTGAAAACTGCAGTTAATGTGCAATAAAAAGAGGTTTAAGCCTACATAAGTTAAATCTTTATAAAAAAATCTGATGTGTTGCACTCACATGACTTTCTCTACGCTAGTACTAACCATTCTTACAAACTCGTGTTAAGATAAACATGTGTACATAACTATCTTATTGCTTATTTCCTTGTAGGTGCAAGGTGAATATTATAATACAGTAGGCTTTGTGCGATAGTCAAATCTTTTAAAGCTTTGAGAGTATGTTCTCTTTGCACACTTAGCATATTAAAAAATGAACAACGATGTCCCATTTCACGAAATGTTTAGGTTTTCTGAAACTCATACACATAACAAGGAATATCTCCGAAATGGTTCAACCTACAAGAAAATTTATTCGGACATAAATTGCGTATTTTAGCAAGATCTACATTTTTGTAGAGTATGATTTTGTCTATCTCTAACGGTTTACCAGTTGTGCAAAAGTCGTCCAGAGTGAATGCGACTACAGGGGCTATAGCCAGAAAATTCAAAATATACATTTCATTTGTCATAAAAATATCCCAAACATAGGACATTTTAATCAAAATCGTTAGAGCCGTTTTCAAGAAAATCAAAATTTTTGAAAAATTTTCCATTTAAAGGGTAGTTTAGGGTGGAGCTATTTTCTTCATAATCTTCGTGACGCATCCTTGAAAGACATTTAACTTAAATACCAACTTTGGTTTTTAACCTACTTTTCGTTTTTGAGTTGCTGTCCACAGACTGACACACACACACACACACACACACACACACACACACACACACACACACACACACGGACCTTTTTCTAAAAATGCCTTTTTGGATTCAGGGGGTCCCAAAACATGTATTTCCGGTGAAATCTCGACATCGAATTTTTGGGTGGAATACAATACTTCCCCTACTTACCAATAGAGAAAGTAAAAAGGCATTCATACATTGTACACGAAGTAAAGGGTTTTAAAAATTGTGTAATTATTATTATGTTATTGTTATATACCACCATCGACAACAGGCATTCAGCTTCAAAATGAATCGTAGTTTACCGAAATGCTATACATGGTTCTTGAGTTTTGCAGCTAGAAGTTGTCTCTTTGGGTAAACAACGCAAATTTTACCGAGTTTTAACTGAAAATTATAAAAATGTAAGAGGTACTTTTCTGAAAATTGTTTTCTTTTGTTCACTAATTGACGCATGTAAAATTTCTTAATGATTTTGAAAAATGCGAGATCAAGATTCTTATTTTTTATCCGATTTGAAATAGAATAGGCTAACAGAAAACTATTAACACAGTAAAAGGAGAATGCAACAGTATAGGGTGATGAAAGTGAACTTTGATGTACGAATTACAGCTCCTACCAGGAGCTTTTGATAATAGAAAGGCTACCATTATGCGAGTTCATTATGCGATGCAGGTAGTGCTGCCAATAATGTTTCGTTTCATTTGCTTTACTTCATTTGAATGTGGGACATTGCTGGTAAATTGTGAAACAGAGCGTTGTAAATGGATAAAAGCATCAATTCTATTATCATGGCACCTGAGCTACTGGCTGATGAATCCAATGCAAACAGCTAAATGGAAACCAAGTCTTGCGTGACCTAATATTGAACCGATATAGCGATCCAATACAATCCATATGGCGCGTCCTTCTAAAACTGTCATCGGGTATATCCGCGTTAAATGAGAAAGCGTTTAAACCGTAGTGCTCGCAATATGCTAAATCAATCTAGTGTTCAACGATGCCATTTATTTTCCTTATTCTGCACGTGAAACTAAATAACATGAAAGTTATCAAGAGCAATTTATTTCAAGCTACAAATTAGAGATTTACTTGTTTAAAAAATCTGATGCACTCACATGACTTTCTCTACCCTTGTACTAACCATTCTAACAAACTCGTATTCCTATGTCTTCTTCGTGTTAGTTGAGATAAACATTTGCAGAAATAATCTTAGTGATCAATTCTTTACGGGTGATAGCCGTGTTAAATTTGAGAAGGTCGAGCTTTCGGCCATTGTATACTCCATGGCCATCTTCAGGACTACAAAGATGAAAGCTTCAAATTCGCCGTGAAAGCTTCAAATCTTACAGAAATTATCTTATTACTTATTTCCTTGTAGATGCAAAGGGAATATTAGAATACAGTAGGCTTTGAGCGATAGTCAAATCTTTTAATTCTTTGATATACCGTTCTCTTTGCACGCTTAACATATAAAAAATGAACAACGATGTTCCATTTCACGACACATTTAAGTTTTCTGAAACTGACACAAATAACAAGGAACATTTCCAAAATGGTTCACTCTACAAAAAGATATATTATGACATAAATCGTGTTTTAGCAAGATCTACATTTTTGTAGAGTAAGATTTTGTCTCTCTTACGGTTTACGAGCTATTCAAAAGTCATCCAGAGCAAACAGGACTACATAGACTATAGTCAGAAAATTCAAAATATACATTTCATTTGTCATAAGAATATCTTAAACATACGTCATTTTAATCAAAATCGTTCGAGCCATTTTCAAGAAAATGCAAATTTTTGAAAAACTTTCCATGTAAAGAGTAGCTTAGGGTGGGGCTATTTTCTTCAAAATCTTCGTGTCGCATCCTTTGATATACATTAAACTTCAACTGGTTTCTGACCAACTTTTCGGTTTTGAATTATGCCGTTCACAGATAAACAGACACATAGATGAACCTTTTACTAAAAATGTTTTTTATTCAGGAGGCCTCAAGACGTTATCATCATCATCATTATCATCAATTTTATTTTTATTATTATTATTATTATTATTATTATTATTATTATTATTATTATTATTATTATTATTATTATTATTATTATTATTATTATTATTATTATTATTATTATTATTATTATTATTATTATTATTATTATTATTATTATTATTATTATTATTATTATTATTATTATTATTATTATTATTATTATTATTATTATTATTATTATTATTATTATTATTATTATTATTATTATTATTATTATTATTATTATTATTATTATTATTATTATTATTATTATTATTATTATTATTATTATTATTATTATTATTATTATTATTATTATTATTATTATTAATATTATTATTATTATTATTAATATTATTATTAATATTATTATTAATATTGTTATTAATATTATTATTAATATTGTTATTAATATTGTTATTAATATTGTTATTAATATTGTTATTAATATTGTTATTAATATTATTATTAATATTATTATTAATATTATTAAAGGGGTAAGATAAGGTGGTGAATTATCCTCAATGTTGTTCAATATTTATATCTTACAACATAATTATCAAGTTGGAAACGAGTCTCAGCAGTTGAAGAAAAACTAAATCACAATAATATATACACGCCATTTTATATGTGGATGATAAACTACAGTAGCTATATCAGAACTAAATTACAACGATCAGGTGGTAAGTTAAAAAATTTTGTTAAACAGCACTCTGTTAACAACAGATAAACTTATAAGAAGTAATACAAATTACATATATTTTAATTCACAAGAAACAGTTTCAAACCTAGCAAATCTTATTGAAATTGGATAAAAATTACAAGTTTTGAAATTCAGTAGGTTTCCCATTAAACGCACGAACACTAATGTTAAAGTGAATCGCATGTTCGGTCTACCTTTTGAGAGAAGTGACATCAAGAATCAGAGATTTCCGCAAAATGTTGCTTGTTATGTGACTACCAACTACGGGGCAAAATCACTATCCAAACATACTACACCAAAATATTACGCCCCTTTAGATACAAATATAACAGCCCATTTCGGATCGGACTCACTGAGTGCTCCGATCCAATTCAAAAATTGGATTTGAATTCACGTGACCTTGTAGTAAAATGTCAAAAACTCCCTCTTATATCTACTTAGTACAGAACTTAATGCATAACGTGTTGTAGTTTTTATCCATTTATAAATAAAATTGGATATATTCATTAGATAATTATTAAATTTATGTCAATTTATAGTTTTAAATATAATACCATTTTTATGTCCACCTTTGAAATTACTTGCCTTATTTTTGTTTATTTCCCTAAATAAATTAGTATATTGTTACATTCTGCCATCTATCCGTTAAAACAGTTGAGACAGTTTTCCTTTGGGCCTGTAGATAGCAGATGAGATAATTAAACCTATGGCAATGCAGGGAAAATAAAACGGTAAAGTAGATTGTGGGGCAAATAGACAACCAATTTGGTCATCTGCTTAGCGCACTGGTAGCACTTACCAAGCGGGAGACCCGGGTTCAATTCCATAACGGCGTGGGGATTATCTTCACCTGGGAGACCTGATCTGTAGTGCACTCTGCCTCGGAGTTAGTTTAGGTCAGTGGTATTCAACTTTTTTTCTCCGCGTACCCCCAAAGAAAATTTTCCGTTTCAGGTTGTACTCCTAGGCCTAGGTCTTAGGCGTAGTCGTGAAGTTATTTTTAATTCAAATTATACATAATCATATCTCAAACACATTTAAAATATTATAAATTATTACATTTTTAAAAAGGAGGATTATGATATCACTGTATAAAATACGTGCAAGAATTACACTACGGATAGGAAATTCCATTATTAATTAATTTCAGGTTACACTTTGCGTGCATACACCAGAAATCATACATTGAAATTTTTTCGATTTTTATTTATTTATTATTTATTTTTATTTAACTTTATTTTTAACTGTCAACACACATTTCAAAAAAAGTTTAAATTAGTTTAATGGAAGGATCAGAGGAATTTATTGCGGTGATGCAACGCAGATTTGTAATCCGTGCTTGTGTACTCTCTCTTACTCAATTTCCGGAAACTATTTTAAAAACTGTAATCTGAGATCTTCTCGGCGGAATTTGACCATTTCTATAAGCCCAACAACAATAGGTTACACAGTTATGATTGGTAGAGTAAGCATTGGTAGAGGATAATTCAAATCTCTCTGGCTAAAATAAATATTTTCGGTATTTCTGATCATTCGGGAAACATATTGTACTGATTGTATGCATATTTTAAATTTATGTACTCCCAGAGGTACGCGTATCCTAGGTTGAATATGTCTGGTTTAGGTAACCAATCATTCAGATATGCAGATCATAGTTCACAAATATAATTCAATAAATGGAAGAATTATGTTTATATAATAATAGTAATAATTTAAAAAATTCAAAATTCAAAACAGGACATCAAAAGCTGACTTTGATTTGGTAGTGAAGCAGAGAACAAAAACAGTTGGAAGTACCTCGAATACAATTTGTTCTTTCACAGAATTTGATTACATAAGAAATTCTTACATTAAGGAAAATGTGAATAAACTTATCGAAAAGACTAGCTCCAACATGTTGAGAGAATGGATCCTTGTAGATTACCAAAATTGCCCACTCTATAACACAGGTGGGAAAAAGTTGTAGGACACGATAGTGGAAGCATCAACATAATCTGATTTTAAGAGAACAGGATAAATCGCAGTTGTCAAAATGTTAATGAAGATGATGATTTTCTCATGTAACATACAGCTGGAAGGGAAGTCATTACGTTCCTTCTAATATGTGCCTCATAGAAGCATTACAAACAAAAAAGTCCAATATGTACGAAGATAGTTTTTTTACTTGTAAGATGCGCAAGGAAACTTAGTTCTGATATAGCTTTGGTAGTAACTATGGGACATCACACACAGTTTCGAAATAATTAATCACTGCTACTCCGAGCAGCTCTTTTAGACGAGGGGTAAGTCGACAACGTTGCGTTGAGGTTTGTCAGGGACTGTACTGGTTTGTGGATGTAAACAGATCGAGCGCTTTCGTGTAATGTTTTGGGAGCTAACGCTTGAGATTGCCTACACTTGCACAGTAAACACGAAAGGATAAGACAGGGTATGAGTTTGTTTATGTACTGAGCTATGGAAAGTGGCCACCCACACAGTCTGCAGTGTTGCCAGGTTGTTTCCGATAAAACTAAAAGATCTCCGTAGGAAATGGTCGTAAGGAACAAAATGTGTTCCATATACCGAGATATACCAGTAGTTTAAATTAATATAATGACTTCCCTTCCACCCAGTTGAAAGTGTTTCACATGTTCTTAACGGTCACATCCTTCATGAAGATCACAGAATGCATAGCGTGCGATTAAAAATGTGATTGAAGCACTAAGAGTAGGTAAACAACACACTTAGTAATGGATGATGTTCCACAAACCCAGCTCCCTCACGTGAACTGTTTATTTCAGCGCTGCTCAACCTTGTCTCGTTGGAGACGCTTATGTAATTATGTTATTCCCCACCCCACTCCTTCAGTCGGAGGGTGAATGAGCTCTTACCTATGACGTGTAGAAACACAACCAGCTAGTCAGTATCCAGTGACGGACACAAAAAAGGCGATTCCATGGCAGATTCTAAATCACATCTTGAATTTTCTGGGAATGTCCTCGTAAGACCCCTTCATTCTGGATGACTTTTACATAAATGTTAAACAGTAAGAGAGAGACAAAAGTTTACTAAATACAAAATGTGGATCTTGAGAAAACACACAGTTTATGTCAAATACTTCTTCTTTCTTCTTAGTGAACCATTTCCGAGATATTCTTTGTTAGTTGTTTGCATTTGCCAATGCTTATATTTTTCTCAATGAGGAATGTTATCTCTTGGCCTTGCAAAGAGAACAGAATTCCAAAGACATCGCATAGCAACCAGTTCTTAAAGCATTTCACCATCGTCTTAAGTCAAACATATTCCCACATCCCCATTGCACCTACAAGAAAACTAGCAATAAAATAATTTCTGCAATGTTTATGTTGATTAAAATGTAGTAAATACAGAAGTAATCACCTGCAAGAATAGTGTGTACAACAGTCAGTACAGCTCTACATATATTTGTGAACAGAGTTTCTCCCATTGGAACTATATTAAAAGACTACCGCAATAGTTTACACGACATTACTTTGCGGGTCTTCTAAGCCTACGCACTTCGACTCGTCGCCAAATATTGATAAACTTCTTAAGCGTAAGGAGTAGCAAAGAAGTCACTAATGAACAAACACATTTTGTACAACGTACACGTAACAACCCACCACTTGAACACATGCACGTCTGAAAAGTCCTGTATAGTGAGAGGAGGTACATCCAACCTCCCCTCCTTGGCAAAGGTTGACCATTGCTGGTTTATCTTATTGGTGTTCTATGGCTACGGGATATAGCTGTGTATAGCTTGGAAAATGGTGCTCCTTGCTTTAAAACCTGTTATCTCTATTACCAGGAAGAATTTCAGCACCAGCTGTTCCAGAAGCCTATAAAACGGAATTACAGTTTATTTTACTTGTGATTTGTATACACTTAGTGCGTTTACGAGCCTTTCTTACCAACTTGATTTACCTGGATCCAAAATTAGTAAAGTATAACTGTTTTTATTAGAGTAAGAAATTAAAAATGTAAATATAACATGTTTCACCCATTTTATTAAAGTGAAGGTGTGGGTAGACGAGGTTAAGAACTTCTTGAAAGCTATCTCACATCTTCTGGAAAACTTCATCATCAATAAACACATTTATCATAGTCCATCAGTATCAAATGCACCCAGCTACTAAGCTGCTCCTTGTTATATTCCTATTAACTTCGAGCGGTGTTCGTGTAACGGATGAAAAGAGCAAATTATAGCGGTGCAGGGATAAAAAAAGGAGGCACACCATATTAAGTAGTGATCGTCAGTGCTTTGTTTCCGGTCATAAATCGCTCTTCCCCTCCTTGTAGCATCGTAGCTTGTTTCCATTTTTTTATGTTCCAAACTACTTTAATAAACCTTGTTTTAAGTAAAGGAGAGTATCTGGTGAAGATTTTATGGCCCACTGCTCATGTCTTTCTTACTTAAAGTCTACAACTACATCTGCCGCACTGATTTTAATGTGATTCCTCGCGCTCTTAGCAATTCAACAGATAAAACTGGTTTATGGGTGCAAGCGTTTCTCCGTATAACTTTTAAAACCATTAAACTATTTATAATGCTGGTTTTTCTCGACATTCAGAACTGATTAATGGTATGCTATACTTCAGCTCACCCAACCTCATTTCCTTTAGATCTCTCACCGAAACAAACTTATATCAGGTGCCCCACCAATTATAACCTACTTTCAGAATTCTAAGTCTACCAATAAATTTAAGAACCGATTTTCTTTAATATTATAACTATTTTGAGCAGCATTAAACACCCGTTCTTACTACACATGGCATCACAGGTGATGGGCACATGAAATAAAATGATAACTGGAAAATAATAGCAGCTGCTTTTACTATAGGTTGTTTCACCTTTAGGACAAATATTTTGAAATCCTACAGCAATTTATTAACTTATTTGCTATCACTTATTTAGGAATTTAGTTATCCGAGGCATACGTAACATGGCAAAATATTATAAACTGGTGGATTTGTACGTTATTTAAAAAACAGTTTAGTAGCACATCTAAACGACTGTAAAATCCCTACAAATTCAAAATTTTTAGACCTTTACGAAGATGAATATGCCCTAAAATCTTTCACTCCAAAGAGATCATTCAATAGAAGTATATATCTTCTAATTATTACTACCCTCCCCTTATATAGGACTTACACCCCTAGGACTTACCAGTCAGTGCCTAGGGTCAGACGCCTATCGGGGAGCAGATGAACCTATGGACCTGGAGTGAAGACCTGGAAGCGGGTGGTCAGCCAAGCACCAATTATGACAGTGAGAAAGAGAGTAATGATCTGAAATCCAGGCGAAATGGATGATTGAAAAGGTGATGATGGAGCAATTGTTGATGTGTTTGGCGGGGGAAACCGGAGAACCTGGAGAATATCCGTCCTGACGCCGCTTCTTCCACTAGGAATATCACATGCGGGTCCCTGGGATCGAACTGGGGCCACCTTGGTGATATGCAAAGGGCGCCGCCTAGAAGTATTTATTTGTAATGAAAATAAAACTGGGCGTAAATAACTTCATAATTTATTCATTAAAAGTACAACCTCTTCTTTATAATTTTATTATTCTTTTTTGTTTTAATTAGAAGTTATTCATTACTTTATTTTTTATTATCAATTGGGTTTGGTTTTGTTTTTCTCATTAAAAAAATAAGTAGCATGATTACAATCATGACAATTAGCGAATCAATTCTCATCATACAAAATTATTTATACTCATAATCACGAATATATCAAAATCATAACACTTATTTAGCAAATGCATTGAAATTGGCATGTAATATTTTAACAGATTATTTTTTTCAGCTATTACTTGAATTTTAATATGAAAATAGTGATGCCTATTATTCATATTTCTTTGAAGTTGATCATTATTAATGTAACGTGTGATAGATAATTTTGTTTAATATAATCTACGGTGAACCTCTTCCAATCCATCTTCCAAAGAACTGTCTGTCCAAGAATGTCCGTACTATATTGACAAAATGTGGTGGTGCACTATCTTACTGGAACATTTTCCACATGCTGAGTGATGAACGATATGATAATGTATGTATTCTCCTATGCAATGATGTGTACACATGTGTTCTAAAATTAAGAATACCAATAGATTTAAAGTATCTTAATTCCTCTTTAAAATGGTACTATCACCTATTTGTATGCATAGTTTTGAAATTATAAACGTTTATTTTATTATACTTACAAGTGGAACACTGTGCATATTCTGGATATCTTGGTATATCTAACAGAAGAAGTTGTCAGATACGCGGTAGCGTGCGGAGAATCAATTGATGTACCTACAGAAAGTCTGAGCCCTCTTTTTCCTAAAATAAAATAAGAAAAAAAAAAAGTTTCAGTGTTTATATGGCAATAAAGTACAAACCCAGCACAAAAGTGTTTAGCTATTTCTGGTAGTGAACAAAAGGAAGGTTGGGAATTGTTTAGCTTAAGGATTTAAGAGCAGTGTTTTAAGCTGTAGAGAGGGCAGGAGGGAAATACTTTATGGAGAGGATGTCGACCCCCTACGTATCAGGAGGAGCGTAAATTGGTATGTAAGGATGAAAGGATATGCTAATTGCCTTTAAGATTGATCTCAAAGCCAGTAAAATACAATTGTGGAACTAGCTTTTGTCTTGGCTTTATCAGTATTTACTCCAGAGTGTGGAGTGGTTCAGCTTGGTTGTTTTCTAGTATGTATCTACTGTTTTACCACTTAAACTCTAATTTCTTACTGCCTTATCGGTTAATACAATCATCGTTAAGATTCAGAAGCTGCACTAATGAGCATCCATTAAAGTAGATAAGCACAGTTACCTGATGTGCAATGTTTGTGTATGGTGTAGAAGAAAATTGACTGTCGAGAATAAAACCAGCAACAGAAGTTAATAGCCTCCGTAGCGCAGTTGGTAGCGCGCTTGCCTCTGGCGCGGAGGACCCGGGTTCGATCCCCGGTACCAGCATGGGGATTTTATCCCCTGCACGGGGTGCACTCAGCCTCGTTAGGTCCCGGGGGGACCAATTGAGGAGCTACTTGATAGAGAAGTAGCGGCCCCAGGTCTAGAAGACCGCATAACCGGCCGGGAGGGCTCGGGGCGCTGACCACGTCCCACCCTCCAATACTGCACCTCACCAATGACGCCTATAGTGGGCAGAGGTGGGGGACGCAGCGGCTGGGCCTTGGCCCCTTGTGGGCTGTCGCGCCGGGGTTAGGTTAACTGAAGTTAATAAGAGTCAAGATTACGAGAAGGAAACCTTTGTGAGTTGTAATATCAAGAAACAGTGTAGCTAGACTGTGTTAACGTCACTTTTGTTACAATATCATATAGGAATGACATAAATACTTACAGTAAATATGTTGTAATAAGTCTGACTTAGAGTCATTACCTTGGAAATTTAGCATTTGCGAAAAAAGAATTAGGTTAGTGTTGGTAAAGTAATAGGGGCCCTGCTAAACTCAGTTGACAAGAATACCACTAGCTTAGAGGTCAGGTCCCTAGTATTCAGATGCACTCAGCTATCGCAGAATTTGCGAAGCTGAAAATTAGGAAGGAAAATGAAGTTCTTAGGACTGAGAAAATCAAGGTAATAACTCTGTTTCGGATACTAATTAGCAGCTTTAAGGTTTAGCAACATAGTGAAGGAACATTGGCGGGAGTAGTGATATGAAGGCGGGACTGAAGTTGATAAAAGGGCACACATTTCAAAATCCGTGTCTTTTTCCTTCGCATTTGACAGTTTTAGTTGATCGATTTTTGGCAACCGTAGCTTAAAGACACGTTTGGGTTATATAAATTTAGCGGACATCAGTGGATCTTTTGTTTGTTTGTAGTGTCATATCGGATGGTCAATAAATGAATTCTGAAATGAGCCCGAGGTCCTTAGAGCTTTAAGTTACCCGCCTTTCGTCTTCTCAGGGTAGGGAAAACCTAGGAAAAACCTTATCCGGATAACTCACCCTATAACTCGTGACTTCCTAAACGTGAGGCAGACACGCTAACCATCACGCTACCGAGGCGGGTGCCTCTCTCTCTCTCGCCGCCACATTCACTTATATAGGCAAAAACGGCGTATCGCGGATATTTCTCGAAATTCATGTTTTCGTATAGTAGGCCAGCCCACGAACAGTTTTATCGAACAGTTCTGGAATAATCTGTGTTCCGGTCCACTCCACTGTTACGTGTTTACTCACCGTGCAGTTGTGGAGTTTCCTTTTAGAGGAACGGGCGGCCAGCTTTACAGTAAATTACAAGAATCCGAATGATGGTTTTCTACACATTTAAAGCTTTGAAATTGGCACAAAATTAAAGATAATTTATATGAAAAACCTACAAAGACTTAAGAATGTTCAACGATTTCACATTCTATACATAAAGATTTATTGGGCATTTCACATTTCTTTGAATTGTCTCGAAACGTTATCGTTTGTAATATTTCCCCAAAAAATTTATTTCATTTCTCATATTACCACCATTGAAGGGAACTAAAATTTAGCGCTATGCTTATAATTACAATATTGTTTCATTCCTTTCTTTAAAAAGCTTTGAACCCTTAGACCATATGTTTTGGAAAAGAAAGTGACTACACCTTTCGAACCAAAGTTAAGACTTAAATTGCGTTTAATAAATGACTTTTCTAGCACGAGGAGGTCAAGTGTTTCGAATCACTTACTTTGTTTTCATTCTTTCTTGAGACTCCCTTCGGCTGCTGAGTTTTTAATCAGTGACACGGAATATTGCGAAGCGACATTGATCGTTTCAGTTGAGCACTTGAAAATTGTGTTCTAAAATAACATCCATCGCGTAAAGCCTCATCGTGATACAATTCCATGGCTAGGCAAATAAATCTCACCATGCAAATATCATTTCAGAAGCGTATCGGAATAGCAATTGGTAAGTGAACCAAAACATATTTCGTATCAAGATGGGAGGCATATGCGTGACGTGTTTTATTGATTTGACATTAACATATTGTACGCTTCAGTTCTGCAATATGGATGTACTAGTTAGTTCAAACGGATCATAATTGCAGAAATGAGCATTGTAAGGGTGTTATTCAAAATGTCCTTTATTTTAAGGGTTTGCTTAACAAGACTAGGCACAAAAATAAAGAAAAGCTATTACAATTACAATTTTGTGTACGTATTAGTAAAGAAATTTGAATAAATTGAGTATAAAATTTGACAAAACGACACTTTGTTTTCCCTAAAAAATATTATCACAAGTAGGCAGTTCTCTTCTACTGATGTTAACACAGTCTTTTGAGATAATACAACTCACAATTGTTTACTTATCACAAGTAGGCAGTTCTCTTCTACTGATGTTAACACAGTCTTTTGAGATAATACAACTCACAATTGTTTACTTTTCGTAACCTTGACTCAGTCATTTCACTGTCTTTCGTAATTTTATCTGTCTCTCATACACTAACGATATGATTACTCGACGCTCGTTAAATTTGCTTCACTTCGGCATGGCCTGTCTTTCATGACGACCATACCACACACGACACACACAGCTGTCTCCCACTCACTCACACACTGACCTACTTATGACCTGTAGCACCAACTCTCTCTCTACTGTTTCCTCGCCTCCTTATTTAGTGGGGATGACGTCACACGGACCTTTCGCGAACTCCTTCAAACGCGCCGGCGGTAACGTAGTGAAATATTTCTCGAAGGCTCCGTAGAAAACCCCTAATGGTCCTGCCACTCTTACCGTTGTTAGTTACGTGCACACAAACAGTTGCGACAGAATACTTGATGAATTTAATTACTTTATACTTATATATACCACGACTTAATCAGAAAAATACATAAAACAGACATTTAACCGATAAACTCTCAAACGTAACAGGAACAAAGCTATATTTCATAATACAAAAACCCAAGACAGATAATTTGATAATTAGAACAGTTAAAGGTCTAACTGATGAGAAATTATGAATAAGTAACGTATATAAATTATAAAATATGGGAACATTAAATTGAAACTTAAATAAAATGTTTAATTTTTTGTTGGTTAGTTTTCTGTCAACCATATGCATATTTGGGGTGATATTTTGTGCTACTTTGATTCTAAGTACTGCATCGTAGGTTACTTCGATGTCCGTGTTTTCTCAATTTTAAAACGGAAAAGAGCTGGTCACACATATGAGTAGTTCAGAGCATACACGAGCTTTTAGATGCATGATCATGCGAGCGCGGAAATCTAAGCGAGGAAAAGATTGGTAAACACCAACCAAATCCACCTTGTTATTATACTTGCACTTCAGTTCTCTGTCACATCGCAATTCAATTTCTAACTGTAAGTCTGCAGGAACCGAATCAACATTTCTTGCTTTTGCCAGCGCCTGGTAAAGAAGTTGAAACACTGCAAGCAATCTAATTATTATATATTTACATTATTATTATTATTATTATTATTATTATTATTATTATTATTATTATTATTATTATTATTATTATTATTATTATTATTATTATTATTATTATTATTATTATTATTATTATTATTATTATTATTATTATTATTATTATTATTACCATCTTTGACTATTGATTTAAGATTACAAGTTGTATACCTAAACATCACAATTTATCTTTTTTTTTTTCTTTTTCCTTTTTATCAATCTAGTAAAATAATGCTGATAAAAGCCATGTATATTTAAGCTAAATGAAGTTAATCATGCAAATGAAGGAAAAATACAGTTTAAAAAGTTAGGCGCGCGCACATTCAGTTAAAATCAATAAGATTTTATGAAAGTGTAACTTACTATATTTCTCTTCCAACAGGTTTTCTGAATTGCATTCTGTAATACCTCAACTTTTATATTGTTGTCAAACCCACATGATAGCAAAAATATCGGTGAAGGCTTTAGCTGCGGGAGACTCGAGAATACCGTTTGGTAAAGTTGACCAAACATTGAAAAACCTTTGACCTGCTACTATTCAAGAAAGTTCATCTGCATTCTGGTAAATTCTGGGAAATAGCATTAATGTTTCCCTAACAAGAAGCGACGCAGTAAATAAATGTGAGGAGTTAGGGATAGTTGCTAGAGAGTTACAAGTAATTTGTAAGTCAGAGTTACGTTTTAAATAAAGTATTTTATGTGCTATCCGAAGTTTTTATTTGTCACAATATCGTACATTATACTGTCCAAACTAGTTTAAGTAAATCAAGAACTACAGATGCTGCCAGTAAATGCAGCGTTGAGTCATGTGCTGATTTCTGTTTCACAAAACTGTGGACGCCTTTTGAGTTATTTGTAATATGCCGCTTTATTTGTTTAAAATTGAGTTCGAGGAACTCGCAAACATTGCCCCAATTTCAAACTATATTGTAACGACAAAAACAGTCGAGGTATTTTTTATCGCTTTGTTTTTCCCTTAAACGTTTGCACAAAAACACAGTTCTCGTCTACAGTCTTTCGTGATGTAACCCACAACTGTTTTCTCGTGGTCTTGATTCACTCCTTTCATGTCATTCTACACTGTCTGTCTGTCTCTCATACACTAACCCTGACGATACAATCACTCTACGCTCGTTAAAATTTATTCACTTCGCGAGGTACCTTTCATGACAGTACCACACGCATGCGCGCACGCGCGCGCGCGCACACACACACACACACACACACACACATACACACATACACACACACACACACACACACACACACACACACACAGCTGTCCCCACTCACTGTATCCTCGCCTCCTTATATAGCGGGAATGGCGTCACAGTCCTTTCTGGAACTTTTACGTACACGCCGGCTGCTGAATGCATTTCGTAGGTTCCAGTAATCCCTTTGTTAAGCGCCACGCTCATTGTTACTCACATGTACATAGCGCATGAGGGAGCCTAAAATTGAACGCCTTTGTCTGCTCACCAGCCTGGTACGTGGCCCGACCGTGCTTTGTTGTGTACCGCACCTGGCATCACAATATATTACATTTGTGTATTATATTGGAGAAGAAAGTTTGCTTTTTAAAGAAACATTGCTGTGATTGAACTTAAGAAGGACTAAGCAGAGGAAATGCAATATGAAACAAGGCATGTATCTTCAAATCCAGTTGCCTCTGTGTACCACGCTTATTTCTCTTGTATTTACAAGTATTAGATTAATTTTGGTTACCTGTAATTATTTGATGCGTTATTGGTTACATAAGATGTTTATTTAAGTACTGTTTATTCAAAATAACACGGATGCAGTTTTACGATAAGATTATGTCAGCTTTAACTAGTATTTAAACGAAAATGTATTATTAACATAAATCAATGCACTTCTGTTATTTCTTTAAATGCAAAAGCCATTTTACTTTGCTTTCTACGCTTGTTACTACAGTAAATTGAGGAAATATTGTATTACAGCCAAAAAATTCGATACCGCGACTTAACCGGAAAAGCATTGAATCCAAGAAAAAGCATTTTTGAAAAACAGAGGCGGGTGTTTGTGTGTGTGTGTGTGCGTGTGCGCGTGTGTGTATTCGCATGCGCGCTAACCTGCCTGTGAATAGTATAATTCAAAAACGAAAAGTGAGTTAACCAGTATTTAAATTCAGGTCTTTCAAGGATGCGAGATGAAGATACAGAAAGGAAATCTCATCATTTCAAACTACTCTGTATATGAAAAATGTTTCAAATTTTTCATTTTCTCAAAATTGGCTCTATTGACTTTGACTAAAGTATCATATGTTTAAATATATCGATGACAAATGAAATGTATATCCTGAATTTACCAGGAATACCTACTCTTGCATTTGAGTTGTTGGAGATAAACATTTTAATTTTTAATCTTTAAAAAAATTGAACGTCAACTTAGTGCCTGTGTTACAGAGCTTAAACTTGTTTCTTTTTTAGATTTAGAAATGTTGGTGTAACACCCAGAATGTCCATGAAATATCGTTAAAAGTTACGGAAGAATTAAACTGTCAAATCGTAAACAATTAACTTTATTTAGTTCTTTAGTTTCTTTGTCATAATACAATATTTATGCAATTCTAGTATTAAAATATGTAAAAATAACTGATAAGTTTGCTAAAGGTAAAATTATAATGTATCAGAGGTCAGAGATGGATGAGGTAATATGGTTGCTAAGCAGGTGTTTCATTTGTTACAAGGCTTATAAGGAAAATAAAAGGTTAAGATAAAACCACTGCATATATGGATCGTGCTGAGAGTTTATTCATTCCAGGAAAATAAAATACATGGTCACGAAAAAGGATATGAAACATTTTGAGGATGGATAAACAAGAATACGTTAGCTTGCGAGAGCGACTATTTCAGATTTTCTTACAAGCACACACTGGAGAAAATTATGTTGTGCCATTGCTGCCTTATTGCCATGGTAATTATGTCATTTATTTTCTGCCACTGGTGCCCGGTAGTTTTCCACAATTTATGCCGTCATAATAAAGGATTGCATAAATTATATTTCGATAACATTTTCAAGCGTTACACAAAATATAATAAAATAATGAATGTAATTCAGTCAATTTTGGGGACACTTCATCCACAATTATATGCAGTTTTGTGAAATTATGAAACTAATAAAGCACGGAATATTGAATACTTAAACACACAAACTGTATCATAATTACTTGTCCACACTAGAAATGAGAATATTTTTGCAATTATTTTAGCTGCTTGGATATATTTAGTGGCGCAACAATACTTTTTGTTCTCTCTGTGTGCATGTAACTGCTTTCCCCCGTGGGCGTTTTCAATTTACAGCCACGCCACTGCTTTCAGCGTGATCCATTTCTCTGCGTGTTTTTAAAATCAGGAACAAACCTTGATTTGGATGAATCCTTGAATGGTAAATTGAAATTAAATCTACAGGTAAGGTCTGTATCATGAAGAAGATGAAATGAAAGTCGCTCAGATGGACAATTCAACAGAAAGCATTCCGGTTTGCTTGTGGGTTCACTCATTTGTGCCTTTAGCGCTTTAGTCACCCTCAGTTGTCTTGAAAATCATGTGCGGTTAACTGCGTCCTCGTACTTCCTGATGGCAAGAGCATTTCTGTTATCAAAACTGTGTTTGGTGACAGTGAAATGAGTGAATTTGTGATACGAGAATGCTAAATTAGTTTTGCAAGTGAGATGGTGTACCATTAGCTTGACAGGAAAGTGGTTTTTATAAAAATACCTGCAGCCTTACCCACCAGGACCTGTAAGTAAAAACTGAAAACGAAGAATATGAATAGTTTTTGATATTTTAAGTTACCACAAATTTTCACTCGAACTTAAAACATAAGAATCAGAAGTTCCGTACACATAGGTAAAATGGTTCAAACTGGGATCGAACATATAGTTTCATTTCGAAACTGTAAAGTATCATACAATTTCCACCATGTCCTATGGCTCAAGTATACAAATTTGTGCTCTACTTTGTCAGTGTAGTTTTGCGTATGAGAATCAAAATAAGGGTAAAACTATGTTTTAATGTTTTTGAAGCACTGTATAATTCAGCACAGGCTTTAGTTAGTTTTATTAAGTATAAGGTAAAGTATATTTGCTACAACCTGTCTTATAGCTGTGCAATATTTCAACGTTAAATAGTCCAGAGTTTTGCATTAGATATTACAAATATGACAGCGATCGCTTTAATTTTTGCTCGGTTCTACGGTATAAAAATACAAAATTTTTCCTAGTGCATAAAAATATCGATTTTTAAGGGATGGATTCAGCATTGCAATTAAAATAAGCAACATTTTGGAGAGTTACAGTATAACTTAAAAGGTTTTCAATGTTTTAACAGCCAGGAGCATATTTTTTATAAAACATATTCCTTTATAAACTTCAAATTTATAATTTCTTCTCTGATTAAGTTGGATATACAGCTCTCTCTCCAATAACTCAGTTTTAAAATATTTAATCTTACCTGTTTATCCCATTAGATTAAAAATAGTTAAAGTGCTGAACATATCCTCTTGTAACTCATATTCAGAGAAAAACAATTGAAATTAAAAGTTTTAAATGTGTCCTATTTCCTCATCTAGTACTTCTCAGTTGTCAAATAATCAAAATTGGTTTAATGGTTTCCGAGAGTGCATCCCCCTCTCCAAAAAATATATTTCTTTTATTCAAAATATTACTACGCGGATTGTAGGAGTAAATCTTTTAAAACATTCCTAAATTTGTCTCTGTGTTACTCATTCTATGTAGTGGTAAATTTCTTACTAGTGCATTATTGGCTATATGTTTCAAGTAATAAGCTACGTAATGGACAAAAATTAATGTAACTAAATTTATTCCCTACTTTTTTAATTAGAATAAACAAGTGATTAATTAGTAATATTATAATGTATTTACTTATGAAGAGCCTTCACATGTTTATATAATTTTAATGGAACCGACTAGTTATATGTAACTTTTGAAGTATATGCGACCGATACTAACAGCGATAAATAATAGAATTTGTAGCCTAAGCCAATTATCGTTTATCATATTATCATGTTCTGTAAATATTGACATTTATGTCCCACTCACTCGCTGAACTAGAGACTACACTGCTGTTGTGTTGTAGTGACCTTGAAAACAATTTCGCACTTGTTTTTGATTTTGTGAAGTGGTGTACCTCTCTAAGCCTGAATTCATGAAAGAGTTTATAGCAATGCTGTGTTTTATATTCATTTAACGCAGCTTTAAGCAGCTACAAACTGAAGACAATTGTAAAAACAGGTGGACAGTTTAAAGTGCCGCATTTTTTCGTGTTCAAGAGAACATGAAGAGAGACGTTCTTTAATGCTTTGGCACATGGAGATTCAACAGAGTTCACATTATGGCTCAAGAATGTCAATGGAGAGAATTTAACCCCTAAAGGATACATTTATATTAAACAATCGCAATGAAACTCCTCTATGCTAATGAAGTTTTGCATTGCGAAACGAATGCAAGAAAGAAAGAATTGCTAAAGACAATTCCATAAATAAGCATTGTAATGTTTCGCCCTGTTTATCCTTCGCCCCATTTTCCGTGGATCTGTCCCTTCCCCTTTCACCCCCTGTTGTTTTTCCCCTTTCATCATCACCGGTGTTCACGATGCAATTTATATGTTATGAACCCTCCTCCTTCTTCTTCTCCTTCTCCTTCTTCTCCTTCTCCTCCTCCTTCTTCTTCTTCTTCTTCTTCTTCTTCTTCTTCTCCTCCTTCTTCCTCTTCTTCCCCTTCTCCTTCTCCTTCTTCTTCCTCTTCTTGTTGTTGTTCTCGTTCTTGTTCTGTTTTTTGAAAGTGGCAATAAAACAGCTGTACCTACTGTTATATTTATACCAGAGTAATATTAGAGAGGTTTTGCTCAGCTTTGTAACATTTACCGTAAACGTTAAATCCACGTGGGCTACGTTGTGCGCATGCGTCAATCTCCGGCAAAGAAATAACGAATAAGCGAATACCCTACACTTCTTCATTTAACGTCAGGTTTTACGGTTGTAGTGAAATGGAAGAGAGATTGCTTTTTAGAATCACTGACGATCTAACATTGATGCGAGAAGTAAATGCAACAAATCCATCTGAGAACATTACTCTGTGGGAAGAAGTGCAAACAAAAGGGAAGAATTTTTTCTTGCGCACCATAAAGGTTTTCCAAAGAGTCAATACTGCGACTTTAATATGATGATGATGGTGATGATGCTGCTGCTGCTGATGATGATGATAATGACGATGATGATAAATAACTTAGTCTAGATTTTTAAATTAACTTTGTTCTACCTTAAGCATGAAATGTAGCATTTTTACAACTTATTTCTTTTTGTTGTGCTGCTTACTGATGGATACGCACATGAATATTTGTGTAAAATGCCTGATTTGGTATACCCTGATTTAAAAATAGCATCTTACACAAAATATGGAACGTTCTTTAATAAATGTTTACATGCACTTGTTAGGCTTTTTAAAGGAAACGAAGTAAATCATTTTTATTAATTATTGATTTCGAAGATAACATTTTAGAACAAATAGAATAGTTTCTCCGCCTTAGACACGCAGTAGAGCTAAATTGGCGTTGGGAAAATACTGTAATTTTAGGTGCAGTGTCATTCTAGTATTAGAAGAAATAAATGATTATTTTAAAACAATAAAATAACCCCATACCTAATTATTTCATTATGTTTATTGCTTAAAAATCTTACCTATTACAGACACAATGCATTAGATTGAAAGTTCGTGTTTGTTTCTTTTTTTTTTTTTTTTTTTTTTTTCTTTTCTTTTTTGCGAACTTTCCCAACAACAGTTAAAATGATTTTTACCTAAATGATATAGATATGAGATATTGAAATGATGAAGAAAATGTATAGCTTTAGTATTTCTTATATGTCTAGCCCCTTTATTCTTAATCAAATTGATGTAAATAAAAAATCTTCAGGTTTACGCAATAACTAGTCAAATACAAATTTTGTGACACAAACAATTTGATATTTTGCGTTTTCCTTCGGAATGTATCACATTTGGAGCACTGTATTTGAAATGTTAAGATCATGCTTTTCTTTTACTCATATAAGGGGAATGTAATATTATAATCAATATATCATATTGACATGTTTTAAGCAAGTTAGGGTATCTCGGCCTATTTGAAACTTACTGCGTGAAAAATTACAGACACCGTTTTGTTTTGTTTTGTTTAACTAATGTTTGTAATAGCACAGCGGGTGAAGTTATTCTAAACGTGGGATTTTCCAGATGTACATAAAGAAGTGCACACTGCAGGAGGCCTTTCCGGATTAGCACCTTGCAGTTTATGAACATCATAATAGTACAACATACTCATGAGTCATATTCTAGCTGCTTTTCTGCAAACTTCTTTAGAAAAGGCTCGTGTTCAGGGATTACTGCTGTATGTCGTCTTTATTGGTATTTTACAAAATTTATATATTAATTTTTCTTAGTGAACTAATAATCTCATTTCTTGGTTTTTATTACCAACATCTTAGACATAAATAAGACAAGGTTTTATACGTCAGTTAATTAAAAGCGTACCACTTTTGTTGGACGACAATGTTAAATATGTACACAGTGTTCAACTCCAGCCGTGGTCCCTCGATGTAAACAGAAACTGAAGTCGTTTGCCCTTGTCAGCACTTGAGTTAGCAGTTTCATATAACTTAGGTTGTGCAAACTCATTGATGGACACCTAATTTAGACCAGTAGGTTTTGGAGATGAGTTTGTCATTAAACCATGAACATGTACTATTCGCTTAAAATAATGAAGAATAAATTACATTTTAGTCCCGCAATAAGTTTTATAGTGTTACCGAACTTTTAAAATAGGCTATAATGATTCAGAAAATTCAATTCTTTAAGCAAATACTCAGTATTGTAATATGTAAATACTAATAAGTGAAACTATTTTACATTCAAGAATCTTCAAAATATATAAATACGTTATATCTACATAATAAATATATAACTGACTCCTCTGGTGGCCTCGACTCTTTACATAGTGAGGGTGACGTAATTTGGAAATTTCTTGAACTTCTACAAATACGCCGGCTACCGGACACGTGTCGAATAACCTGGAAAACCCTTTGAGTTGCCGTTCGATTGTTGTTAGTCACGTGTTCCTAGCATGAATTGTTTGGGGAAGCTTGACCTTGGGCGTCTTTGCTGTGCGGCAGTGGAGTGAGTCAGCCTGGCCCCGACCATCCTTTGCTGTGTTGCCGCTGCCGTGGCCCGGTGTCACAATACATTTGAATGTTACTCAAACCATATCACAGTGCTCCTACAAGGAATTAGTTTTAGTTCGTCCTTTTCAGTGGCGTCTTATTGCATAGGGTATCCCAGTCGATATTATATAATAATTCGGAAATTAAGTTTGATAAGGAAATGTTTCAATTCTAAGTTTAGGGTATTTATTAATGATGAAAACTCAGAAAACCTGGGAAAATTTCAGTCAGCAAAGACGGTCCACAGATCTCCCGTTTATGAGTCCATGTCTTAACGGCCTGGGCTCTCATGTCTGTTTTTATTATAAATGTAGCTTTCAATTTATGTGAGACTTTCACATTATATCTATCTACATAAAAGTCAATGTGTGTGTGAGTGAGATACAGACAGAGAGAGCGTGTTTTTATAGGTTTCTACACGTTGCATTGATCTCGACCAAACTTGGCACAGATAACCTTTGACGCAAGGCAAAAATTGCTGCCTGACTTATAAATCGAACTTAGTAGCTCGAATAATGCAACATAGGAATATTTACTTTCTTCTTTACGGCTTCACAAAATAACAGCGAGCTCATGTAATGTTCGTTGACCTTCTCTCTGACATTGATCATGGAGTAATAATATGTTCAAATTTGCTTTTTCCTTTGTTTTGACTTGCTTATGTCTTCATAATGCCTGTTTGTAATTGTTCCTCCTATACCCTTCAATGGTCATATCGGCGAGTATTCCAATCGGATTGTCTATTACTCAATGGTTTTAACTCGTGTGCAGTGGCTTTTGGGTCTCTGAATTTTTCGCATATTAAGTCACACACGCTCACACATTCACATTCTTATTGATACTTAGATACTGAGAATAAACAAGGTTGACCTTACTTAAGTCACTATTATTTATTCCCTGTGAGATTTTCTTTATATATAGTGACAAGGTAGCCCGAATGCGACATGGAAATCAGTCAGCTGCATTAACAAGAAACCGTCATTACAAACTATATTTATAGTTCCTCAATGTTTTTGCATAACACTTTGTGGGTATTTTTATTATAGCTCTACTGTTATAGTCTTTATAGTCCTTGAGTTTTAATTTATCCCTTAAGCGTCACGTGTAATAGTTTTTAAATTGCTCTAAAAACAAGAGACTACTGGACAATTTTCACCTAACACTAAATGTTCTGTGGATGAACCTTCAAACCACGAACGCCAGATGTTTCAGCTAGAATTTAATAAAATAGTAAGCAATCCTATTTAAACTATATAAAGGAAACTAAAATATGCTTTGTTATTGATAAAGTATATTAATAGAACAGTAGTATACACTAAAATAAATATTCCGAATGCCACCGCTCAATAATTAGACAGCTTTTCTTCATCACCTTACAAACGGAACCCAACAATTGAACGAGAAGCAAAATGTTTTTCCAAGAAACTCTAATCTCTGGAGCGGATCAGCAACTTTACATTGCACACATGTGACGGCGCCTTTGCAGATTCCTTTGCTAATAGATATCAGCGAACCTAAAGGCCTTCTGAAATCCATTTTAAAGTAGCATACCCAGTGGGGAATTTCAATCTAAAACTCTTCTACAGATGTCATGTGTAAGCTGAAATTGGAAAGCTAGGATCAGGCGGAAAAATTGAATACCATATCTAATAATATCGAGATGATACCGATTTGTTAATTTTATTTAACTTATAAATAAGGAGACAGTCACAGGATTCAAGTGCAATAGTGATTACTACTTATTGTGTTGCAGTGAAAGAAAATTGGGGAAGAAAAGAAAGAACAAGAGGGAAAAAAAAGGTTAATTTCTGGAGCCATGATTACTGTTCGGATTTGCTTCTCTTCATTTTTACTTTCTCTACTACGTATAGTAATGTAGAAGTATTGCATTCCACCCAAAAATTCGATGTCAAGATTTAATTGGAAATGTATGTTTTGAGGCACCCTGAATCCAAAAAAATGCATTTTTAGAAAAATGTCCGTCTGTGTGTGTGTGTGTGTGTGTGTGTGTGTGTGTGTGTGTGTGTGTGTGTGTGTGTGTGTGTGTGTGTGTGTGTGTGTGTGTGTGTGTGCGGGCGCGTGTGTGTGTGTGTATCAGTCTGTGGACAGTATAACTCAAAAACGAAAAGTCGGTTGGAAACCAAAGTTGGTATTTAAGTTTAATGTCTTTGAAGAATGCGATACGAAGATTTTGAAGAAAATTCCTCCATCCTAAACTACCCTTTGGATGGAAAATATTTCTAAAATTTTGGTTTTCTTGAAAATGGATCTAACGATTTTGATTAAATGCCACATGTTTGAGATACTTTCATGGCAATTGAAATGTATAATTTGAATTTTCTGGCTATAGTCCATGTAGTCGCATTTGCTCTGGATGACTTTTGCATAACTGGTAAAACGTAAGACACAGAGCAAATGTTACTGTACAAAAGATGTAGATCTTGGTAAAACATACAATTTATGTCTAAATAGGTAAGTTTTTTTAGAGTGAACCATTTCGAAGATACTGCTTGTTATTTTCGTGAGTTTTGGGAGAACTTCTATTCGTGTTAAGTGCAACATCGTTATTCATTTGTTATATGCTAACCATGCAAAGAGAATGGAATTTGAAAGCTATCGCTCAAAGTCTACTGAGTTCCCATATTCTCCTTGTACCTACAAGAAGATAAGATAATTTTTGCAAATGTTTATCTCAACTAACACGAAGAAGATATAGCAATAACAGTTTGTAAGAATGGTTAGTACAAGAGTAGAGAAAGTCATGCCAGTGCGACACATCAGACTTTTACATTTGAACCCCATAGTCACGTTTGAAACTTCCTGTAATTATATGCAATTTTACATAAACTGATATAAGCCACGGTTCACGAAGGTGGGGCCAATCCTTGGGTTCGATCCCAGGGAGCCACATGTGGTATTCGTAGTGTACGAAGTGGCGTCGGGGTTCCTTCTATTCATTCACCAACTGTTCCATCGTCACCTGTCCATTCATCGATGTCGCCTGCATCTTATATCATCCTCTTCCTCACTTTCAGTACTGATGCTGGGTCTTCACCCTCTCGGTCCATTGGTTCATCTACTGCCCGTCAGGCATCTGACCCTGGGCTTTGGGGTGTCAGTCCTCCATACGGGAAGGGTAATCAGACAAAGAAGAAAATTGGGGAAATTTTTTTGATGCTGTGTAGTGTTCACTTTTGGAGGTGGTTCCAAAATAACTTTTACATTTCTTTTTCCTACCTCTAGTTGAGATAGAATCTGTATTTAAGCAACCAAGTTTAGGGTTCATATTGCCAAGAACAATTTATAACAAAATACTGCAAATTTCTCTCTGCCTAGATTTCGAGAACTAAAATATCCATAGACGAACAAGGAAGAAGTGAGCTGAACATTAAAGCCCAGAAATACATAAATAATTAAGTGTTTATGTTATATGTACAATAATTCCACAGGCTGGAAATGAACTGTATCATAATGTGCCTCTCTGGTTTCGACAACCGGATACATTACACAAACAACGACCTGTACCAAAGAGGAAACGGTTCTCTGCCTGCTTGATAATCAGACTACGTCCGCCATGTCATTCACTTTGAACAAGAGGGCTCAGAGGAAGCGAATAAACGCAAAGGTTAAACAGGAGGTTCAACGAACTTCGCAACAAAAGAACCTCAGAAGTGGCGATAAAACGCTCCGTGGACAAATTAATCTGCTCCTTCCTTTTATGCTAATTGCTGGGATTAATTCCCAAGCGTCGACAAGCTAAGTAAACAAAACACTTGCAAGTAAAATGCGTTTTAACGAAGCTTAAAACACCGAGCATTCCCGTTTGCATACACTGGAATAAACAAACAGCATGTCAATTGGGTATACAATCAGGGTATAGATTTAGTACCTGAAGGAGCATGGGTATCATGTATTTAATTTGGACATCACGTAAAGCTTCCGAGAAAACCGCGCTGGTGCAATACTACTTTGAAGACTAACATCACCTTATTGCAGGAAAAATAATTACTTAGAAGGTGGAGCAACTCCTGAGGATCACTTAATAAACAAAAGCAAAATTCAGACAAGATTCTTGCAGCACTAGAGCATATTGAGCTTACGTATTTTAAATTGTTTTGGGATAAAGAACTGAGTACTTTGTATTGAATTATTATTCTTGAGGTAATATAAATCTTACTATCACAAATAAGATGAGGAAATCAATATTATCAGTAGCGTTTTGCAACGATACTCAAAGATGGATAGACAAGATTACCGAATTGCAACAGGGCTTATAATAGCGATACCTACCAATGAAGTAATAATCATCAACAATCCGGTCTAAATTACCATGTGAACTACACTATTTTGCCCAGCCGCGGTCAACATTCTTTGTAGGGGAAGAGGTAGTTTTCCCAGACGTAAGTGCTGGCAGCACCTTCCAGACGCCACAAGATAGTTTCGGATACTCGCTTCCCCGCCACCAGCGAACATTCCGGAACCCGCCGACATGGCAGTGACATATAAACGAGTCATAGTGAGGAGTAGGGGGTGAAAGGGTGAATTGGACCAATTAACAGCAGTTTTCAGGTAGTTATCACACAGCTTTAATAGGGGAGAGGTTTCCATAAAGATAAATATCTCAGTTTGTGATTTTGGAGCTTGGATCACTTTTGCTAATCGCAGTCCAATTGTCAGTGAGTTTGCTTAGCGTACAGTTAGCGAAGTCCAGAGTTTAATTCTCCAGTCAAAAGCAAAGACGATGGGACTGCTTCTCGATTGATTCATTGCTCTGCTACGAGCAAAATAGAGTGAGGTGACGAGAAATATTGTCTGGGTCACAATAGTTCGGTGAAGTGACAGAAACTGAGCAAAGTCACACTTGTAAGTAAAGTTACATTTAAAATCTGCATAAACTCATAATACTGTAAATTGTTCAGACTAATTTAAACACCTACAATTAATACATTACGAATAATCTTACTTAGTACTTCCAGTAAAATAAAAACACGGCAGACAATAAAAACAGAAATACATACATTCTAACCTAAAAAGGATTTAGTAATGCTAAGACAACCAAAGATTTTGCAGATTTCTTGACTTTGCAGAAACGTGTAACGGATTGTTCTTGGACATCACAAAGAAATTAAATGGAAGTACAGAGGCCATATTGAAATTTCTGTACTCATAGTTCACAAACGTGTCGCCTGAATTTAAACCTAGGGTTGCAACATTTTCTAAAATAAATAAAATGATCTATCTCTCAAAACGCTAATTACGAGGGAATAGTGATCAAAATCTTAAAGTGATGATCATTCCAGCTTAGCATTCCATTTAGTTGTTTGTGCAGAGAATCATTGAGGGCAGGAATTTTTCCTGACAAAAATGAAACTCTCCATTATTAAAGATGAACAGAGTAAAATTCAGATGATCTATAAATCACTTATCATTAAGCACTCGTATAGGTTAGCAGTTTAACAAAAAAAAAAAAAAAAAAAAAAAAAAAACCTTTCTACGTCACACGATGTCAGAGGTGCAAATGTAAAGAATTCCACTCTGTCGTCTGTCTGTTCCTTCTTACTCATTTTCAAAGTTTCACATGTAGCTTCATAACCAATATTTATGTTTAGAAGTTTCTGGTATTCAGCTTTCACCTTTTCGATACCTGGAAGAAGAGGTGTCCTATTAAATGAATTAGCTAAGTATTCTATTATGTTCTTGGACATTTCCAGACCCGCTTTTTCTAATTGTTTAGTAACTTTGGACAACACTGCAAACTGCTGGATATGAACTGAAGATTTTCAGATATTTCATGCAATATACTATACCTTACCTTGCGTCTGCATACACCTGCAAGGCAATGCTTCACTAGTTATCAGAGTACCACGCTACGTTGTTTTTTACCCCTGCTTCTAGTGGCTGTTGTTTACACATTTGTTGGCCGTGCTGTACTTGTGATGTCATTTATACTCTGCGTCCAACTTATCTGTTGCTGGAAGACCCAAGGAAAGTTCATCATGGCTTTACTGACTGTGACAGTTGACGTCTGTAATATCATACAGTTCTTAATAATTTTTCATAGTGAATATTAATAGTTCGTCATCCATAATCGCAGGTGCCTGACTTATTTCTGTAAGATTCGCGTAGCAGGCACCCTTCTCGGAAGGAGCGGTAGTCTCGCTTAAGATCGGGCCAGGTGCCTTTGCAATAACACGAATCCAATCCTCACAGAACTTGTTTGATTCATTCCGTTCCGGTCCTGACCGAGTAATTTGCGCCAACCTTAAGCCCACGGCGGGGCGGGGTGAACTGCCATCGAGAATCTAAATCTGAAAACTGGGCATCCTGCCCTCTGCTGTCATGTCTCCCAGCTTCGGTCACTGTCTCCTTTCACCTCAGCCCTCCCTGCTGGGGAGCGCTGCGTCAGGGACATGGGTACAAAATGTTCAATAAGTCGAGGTGATAAGTTCCCTTCTCTGACGCTTGTCATACCTCATAGGTTTATCTATTTAGTTCAATTTGTTCATCATACCGCTAAAGTAGCCCAAACTGCACAAGTCCTGCTCATATTCTTGTTCGCGGCTTTCATTGGCCACGAGTATGTTTAATTCAGTCTAATCGAATTGAATCGAATCTAATTTAACCTAACCACAAGCACTCTGCCTAACAGTCGTTTGCTTTGTTTGCTTCGAGTGACTCTCCATGATGCAATTAAAATTCCAGTTTAGACCATCTGAATGAAATTAACAGATAAAGTGACGTAACGCATGTTACAAATACAAGAGGGACTGCAAAAATTTCTTTGTGACGGTTATTTAGCATTTGCCCATGTCATTAAATCTATGGGATGTGAGGTCATAGAGAATCGATCTCGCAAAATTATTTTGCACTCTCCAAAGGCACAGGTATATTCCATAAACATGGCAAATAACAATTAAGACGCAGTTATGATATTAACATCAATATAATAGTAATAATATAATACTAATATTATAATAATACTAATATGATAATAATAACAATAACAATAATAATAATAATAATAATAATAATAATAATAATAATAATAATAATAATAATAATAATAATAATAATAATAATAATAATAATAATAATAATAATAATAATAATAATAATAATAATAATAATAATAATAATAATAATAATAATAATAATAATAATAATAATAATAATAATAATAATAATAATAATAATAATAATAATAATAATAATAATAATAATAATAATAATAATAATAATAATAATAATAATAATAATAATAATAATAATAATAATAATAATAATAATAATAATAATAATAATAATAATAATAATAATAATAATAATAATAATAATAATAATAATAATAATAATAATAATAATAATAATAATAATAATAATAAGAAATATGTAACTATTAATATACTTACAGGAAATTCAAGGAAAGTTATTTTATGTAGTTATACGAAATTCAAGGACTTGTGAAAATTACTGATCTAATACTTAAGGAGAAAATTCAATTACAGGCAAAGTTGTGAAAAACAGTATTTCTGATAGTAGAGAAAATGTGCCTTCAATAAGTATTACAATTTGTAATGGTTGTAATATTACAATAAGTATAAATTTGGGGACAAAGTTTTTGACTTAATGCACATTATTACCAAGAAAAATAAGATGCAGATGATCATTAAATGGTATTTTACATCTTCTTGAACCTCTGTTTTATGCTTTGATATCGTGTTTTGTGTTTTGTTACAACTAGTAAATAGGAACTAAAACATCACTGATAGTTGGGGGACCGCTGTGAAGAAGATGACAACGCTAGAAGATAAGAAAATGCTAAAACCAAAAAGGACGAAACAGAATACGTAGAGTTAGAAAATGGCACAAACAGTAAATGACTTTTAGTTACTACGAACATGTTTGGTTGAGAGCAGTTGTTGGCATTTATTGTTAAGTAGCCTATATAAATCAATACAATTTACAAGTATTTGGAGTTATTTATCCAAAAATTAATGTTAGTATCATTACGGAATTAACCTTCGTTTTTGGGCGTAGAGTAACAAACTTCGCTCCCAGTTTAAGAAGACTCTTAGGAAAACAGAATGTTCCTCCGTGGTCTATGGTTAACATGTTAGTCCATGAGGTAGTCATACGGCTACGCCAAACGTGGAAGAGAGCAATGGGCTTTTCTGGATTTAAAAATCCTTAACATTGCTTCCTTGGAAAGAGAAATAAAGCAGGTGGTTCGCGTCGTGGATTTACAGCACGTAAAATAATCTGAAGGTTGATAAAGATTCCTCTGAGCAAATTTAAGCAGCCTTTAACGCCAATATAGAATTAGACGCTGATAACCATAGCAGTTAAGAGTATCCTTAAATCTTCTTAGGCATAAAATCAATGTTTGTATCTTCATCCTCTATGGTTTCTTAAACCTCTCGACCGATCACCACGAAATGTATCTTTTCATGGAGAAGGTTTCTATATTATCTATTTTGCTGCCCAGCATGTTACATTTACACGGTTTTCTCTACTTGCTTAACACATACATATGTCCTTCTCCACTCGCCTTCAATACACAATTCACACACGTTTCTAAGACATGGAATGTATTAGATTCAAACTGTTTTCTCTACTCTCTTTTCTTTTTACTAACACATTCACATATTGTTCTCTACTCGCTCTTCAACATACAATTATTTATGATTGAAATAGAAATGCAACGGATTACGTTCACACGGTTATCTTTACTCACCTTTCTTTTACGAAACACAATTACATTTCTTTCTCTACTCTCTCTTCTACAACGAATTCACACAATTTTCTATATTGTTGAAATAGAAATGCAACGACTTACATTCACACAGCTTTTTCTACTTGCTTTTGTTCCTGTAGTACCTATTTGGTGTTGTACAGCAGTGCTTTTGCATACATTTTTCCCAGTATTTTTATTTATTTATTTTGTTTATTTTGTGTTCTTTATAGTATCCAACCAAAGTATCAGCATTCTAGAGATAAAATCGTCAAACAACGGGCAATGCCAGGTATTTTAGGTAGTAAAAACTAAATTTCATTTCAGGGAATACTGACAATGTCATTCGAGATTAGAATAAGTATTCCTGAGACGCCGGTAACACCTTATTAATTTATAAAGTTAAAAATGTTCTATGTATAGCAAAAGCAGGTAAAAAGTACGAGGAAACTTTGGTTTGCAGTTCTCAGGTAACCCTAAATGTGGTGTAAAATGTTGTGCAATTTCCATGTAGCCAAGAGCAACCAGGTGGAAATTTTGGTGAGCGGTCTCCCACGCTCGTATTTTTAAGGTAACATTGCTCTCTGAAAAGAATGGGGAGAGGTCCATACTTTGAGGCAACAACGCATTATTATTTTTACCTTCTGGATTGTGAAAACAGAAGAAACAGGCGAAAACAATTCCAAACTTCTGACCATAACGCAACATGGTTTTAGAAGGTTTAGCTGGTGGAAATATTCATAAGGCGAAATTAAGGTTAATGAAACGAGCATTTATGCACATGAGTTTAGTAAGGCAGAATAATTCATCTAGAAACTGCGAAATACTGCACCGGGGAAATTAATATTACGGCTACCACTTTTTTCTAACATCAACTACCTGTCTGGTCTGCGGCAACCTGTTTTCTACCAGAAAAACGCGTTAATGTAACGGTGCACTGCAGAAAAGAAATGCCGAGAAGAAGCAAGATGGAATACTACCGACAGAGCGTGAAAATTCATTGAGAGGGAAATATCTGGCTGTGTACTAGAAGTATATTGATATCTCACTTTTTCTCCCAGTAACATTGTCATCAAGGCTTCACCAGAAACTGAGGTTAAAGCATTACAAGAAAAATTAAATTTTTCCGTAAGCTTGCTGAAGATCAAATTTGTGACTCGCTTTCAGGAGGTTGTGGCTTTAAATCATGTGTACCGGCCAATTTGACTGGGATTCCCTTCCTGGTTTCCTATAGTTTTGACAGGTTAGTCTCTATAGCCGCGCTAACTAAAGTGCCGTGTTCCAAGGCGTAAAGGATTGCGGGTTCAAGTCCTGTTCCGGGTGCGGCTGTTTCTGTGCTCATAATTTGGGTGTTTCTAAGGTGACTAAGGACTGGTCAGCCAGAAACACGTTTTATGACGTAAAAGAGTTTGAATGTAATATTTAAATTTTTTCATTGAGGCAATGTCTATGTGAAATGGTTACCATGGCTCTGCTAATTCAATAAATTAAATCAATAAATATACAGAAAACAACCAGGGGAATAACACAAACGGAAGGGAACACTTAAAAAAAAGAGAAAATTGAATAAAACATAAAACATTAACAATGTTATATTGTATCTTATTTTCATTAGTTGATGAATCTGTTCATGGTCTTTAAAGTTACTTGCTTTGGCTACTTCTATTATCTATTTGATCTGAAAAACCTTCTCCAGTTATTCGGAATCAGAATGACTTCAAAGGCCATTCCCAGAAAATTTAAGGTGCACCTACGCCTTATTTGTCATAAACTCATAAGTATTGTGGCGCCGACCGCGGCGCACAACAAACGATAGTCGGGGCCAATCGACTTCACACCACATACCATGCGCGGCACGTATAAAAGGCGCTTAAGGTCAAACTTCACCAAACCACTCACTCGAGCGCACACGTGACTTGTCACGGAAATTGTCGTATGTCCTTGAGAGCTAGCCCAATCAGCGACCGACCCCCCCCCCCCCCTGAAGTTTCAGTACGCTCCTTGCAAGAAGCACGTGTGCTGATTAGACGAAATCTTTACTTCGTTGCGTTACACACTTCCAGCAGTCTAATAAATGTAAATGTGTTACGCGCGAGTTGTGTCCGGATTTAGTGCATTCATTTCCAATACCATACCTCCCATTACATATATCGAAATTAAAAGGGAAAAGCTTGTATGGCCAGTGGCGTCAAATAGTATCGAATGTTCATGAGTTTATGAAACAAGAAGCGAATAATAACAAAGTAGTCTGGTCACCTGGTTATTTCAACAAAATACACAGTACAAGTCAGGTTGCAAAAGCTACTGGAGTGTCAATGCATATTCTTTCTACGAGTAGGATTCTAAAGGATAATGAAAAGCGTGTTCAAGAAGGTACTTTTTTGATACTTCAAGCAACACAAAACAGCTGTCCAGGTTCAAGAAAATGTGAAATACAGACCTTTGCTACTTCAAAGTGCGTGGCACTGTGCGACCTAGAGTAGCAAAAAGTGACAAAAACGACTGTAACTTAAATCCTGGTTTGCACCCACAGATCAAAGAATACCCAGAACAGAATTAACTGTTATAATGCAGTTATTAATTTTAAAAGGTTATCATTTGTATAGGTGGAAATATAAAGAAATAATGCAGAGTTTTGGCAATTTTCAACATTTCACATAGGTATGTGTTTTGAAAAATTGTATATGTTTCAAAATTAACTTAAATACCTTTAATAGAGCAGACTTATTTGTGCAATATGTAAAAAATTAATCGAAATATTTAAATTGACGGATAAATAAATTCGCAAATTTGCGAAAAGGGAGATATCAGAGATAATCATGCAAACATGACCATTATTGAGACTTCATGAACACATCCATCATTTTAAAGGATACCTCGATGACATTTCGGTGTTCTGGTAAATACATTTAGCAACGTTTGCAAATGTAATATGAAAGCTGAAAAGCACGCAAATTGTAGTACTACTTGTTCTAGGTAAATACCTATACAAAACAATTTTATGTACACTGCAGAATGTTAGAGCTTTGTGTAAAAATATTTGTTCAGGATTTAGAAGTAAAATGGATGGTATTGGAATGTGACTGCCCAGTTGAGGTTACATAAATAGACAAATAGCTGATACCGAAAATGTTTGTGCAAATGTTGCAGGCAATCACCTCCTGTGTATTTACTCACATAATATTAATTACAGGGGAGCGGGTTTTTAGTAAGAAATTCATCAAGTTAACCGTGCATCTACAACGGGAAGTGGAAACGATTACTCTTGTAAATAAGTAGAGTGGAAGACAGTAAAGCCCTCACGCTACCTGCTGACCCTATACTCCATCTGTTAATGTTATTGCTAAGTTTGCTTACTAAAACCCCGCTCCCTGGTAATTACACAGTCACCAAAGCTCATCTTCCAATAAAATCAAACCCAATGACACAGGAAAGCGACGATACAATCACGACCATCTAACAAGTTACCCGTACATGCTATGTAATGGGGTCTCTTGTGTGATAGATACTGAATCTATTTACTAAAATTATGCTCTTTATAATATAAATGTGGCAAAGTTAAAGGAGGGTTAATTTATATTTTCTGCCTTGTTTTTTCGAAAAAAAAAAACAGAAAAAAAACGTAAACGTACTAATATTGTAATTTAATCACGTCTGTGACCATACTGTTCGACGTATTATTTTGCAATTAACTTCAGCTAGATTTACTAATGAAGAATTTGGTTGTGGTTATACACACTTCTATTGTTGTAAACAATTCTTCGTGTTATTATAATTCCATAGCTCTTTGTTCTAAAGCAGTACAAAATACATCCCTTGGGTTTCGTGAGTATACGGTCTGAAAATAGATACTTTATAGCTTGTAAAACTACAGGGAACATTTTACACAAATTAATTATAAATAAGGTCGTATATATAGACTTACCGCTAAAGCTTTTAATTTCGTTTTGTTACAGCAAAACATATTGCGTACTGTTATTTCTCATCAATAGGTACACATAATTTAATAGTATCTACTGAATTTACAAACGTGTAATTAATATTAATTATCTAATTGCTAATTACTCTTTCATAGAAACCATGTGAATCAGTCTAATTATATATTTCCATTAATTATATTAGTTATGGGCATTAACAAATATATGAGATTAATGCCCATAATGTGCAGGGAAATATTTCAATGGTTGCAAATTATATTCTGCGAATGCCTTCATTTCTACGTCGACAATTGGTAGCGTACGATGTGTTGTTAAAGTGAATTTATAACATGAAATAGCGGGATATTATGACAAAGAAATTAAAGGGCGAGCGAAAGATATGAGAATATGGGGGGTGAGAAACACAGAACAAATTTACGTATTCCGCAGTTTATTAACTAGTGAGCAAAGCTATGACTTCTGCTAATATACAAAATAAATGAATGATTGAATACACGAATGACAAATGTTAATCATGCTGATTTGACCTCTCGACATGTTACTGTACAATTTATATGTTATCAATAATTAAGGATACAAAAAGTATTCTGTTAGAGATATACGTAGAGATTGTGACAAACTACAAAATCCAGTCCAATTGCTTTTTTTCCCTCGTTTTATTTTCTTCTAAAATTTATTACTAATACACGGTTCTCTTCTACTGAGTTAACAGTCTATAGTATTTCATGGTATTAGAACGCACTACAGCTTTCTTTCCATAACCTTGACTCAGTCCTTCACCGTGTTTCTTCACTTTCTCTTTCTTTCATATACTAACTCTGACGATACAATCACTCAGAACCCATTAAATCTTCTTCACTTCGAAGAATTTTTCACGACGACAGTAGAGTCTGTTTAGTCAACACGTGTGCAGTTCGGCCGCTTCCTATTGAGGAACTGTCATAATCGTTTTACAACACGATCCCTTCCTCTTGAGCCTTTTCAGGCAGAGTTGCAACACCTTAACTTGAACCTTTGTAGCTATGAAACAGAAAAGAACTGGAATTCCGAATTTTGGCAACTGAAACTCCACGTGGACTGAACATGTAACTGTCACGTCCTTAAAATCAGGGTTGCTATTGGTCTTCAAGGCCAGGGACAGAGGTTTGCCCTTTCTGAAGCGTGGAGATGGAATTGTGACATTCATTAGTTGTGGGTAGTGCACATTTCCTTTGTGACCGAACTGCACATGGGTTGACTAAACAGACTTTACCACATACAAAGCTGTCTCGCACTCACTGACACACTGACCAGCTCTTATTTGTTATCCTCACTCATCTAGCTCGTTGCCTCGTCTCCTTATATAGCGAGGATGACGTAACAGGGACCTTTCACGAATTTCTTCCAACAAGCCGGCACCGGAAACTTCTCGAATCATCTGAAGAAAATCCCCTTTGGTCCTACCGCTCTGATTGTTGTCACGTGTTTGCTCGCGTGAGTTGTGGGTTTGAAACTTGACCGTGAGCGCCTTTGATACGCGTCGTTCCCATTGTTGTTAATCACGTATATCCTAGTTGTAGAGGAGTAACCAAACGAGCAAATTTGTCACCCTAATTTGATACTTTAACACAGTATCACCAAAGTAAAGTTGTTTACTATGCTAATTCACACTTTTAGTTAATTCAGATAAGGAATATCATCAAACAATTCTCCAACTCTAACATAAACAAGATTGTTTCTTAACGGAAATGTTAAAATCCCTCGTATGTTTACCTTTGACTGCTTTATTCTGCAAAAATAAAAATTTTCATGCAGGGTCGGTATAAAAAAATTGAAAGCGAAAAGACGATCTTTAAACAGCTTATTGAGAAACACTTTGGCATATGGATACTGAACCAGTGTGCGAGTAATAAAGTACTTTTACCCTGATAATCTCTATAAGCAAAGCATTCCTTTCCTTACGCATGGCAAATGAAAGCGGGGATCATTCTTCTGGAAAATATTTCAGTCTGGGAAATCTCTTTTAGGCACATGGGAAGCCAACATCTGGCCAGGATTGAAACGTAAACGCTTTGCACATCGCAAAGAAAGAAGAAGAAAAAAGAGTGAGTGAGAGAGAGGCACGTTACACTATGTGCGTTGCACGGGTGTTCTGAATGTAGTCTTTATGTGTTCAAGAGTTTAATAAGTTCGCAGACTGAAATTTATTTCCGTTAGCTTTGCAGGAAAAGTGTAACCCCCTTGGTGTATAGCAATCTCATTTCCTTCCTCACATGTAGGCTCAAACTACAGGGATAATTGTTTCCGACTACTCCAACCCTTCTACGTCACAACTGACGGGGGTAACTCCGGGTGGGGAGCGAAACTAAATATTTCATTTTCAACTGCTATTCGTTTTTTTTAAGTGAGGAGTCACATGTTTGTAATATTAATCTTCTCTTAATTCACATCTATGCAGAGGGTAGTGACATCAGCCAGATTGCTCTTTCGTACATTTAGGATATTAATGGGAAATTTTGCTGAAATAATCTTACAAAACATTTTATTCACAAACTTAAATTTGAAGCTAATCAACTGTCCACAGGTCTTTGCTTCCAGTATTACACAAGGTCCCATTCTAGGCATTATCTTATTATTATTGCTCTACAGAACGACTTCAGTATAGTTTGGCTTCAGCAAACCCTCTTATTTTTGCTGATAATAGTGTAACAAAACGACAAAACGGTTACTTTTCTATCGGTTTATTATCTTCTAAAAGTTTACCAATAGTACACAGTTTCTCTCGTCGTTAACACAGCATACAGACTTTTGGGCTATCACAACTCACAATTTTTACTTATCATAGTCTTGCTCAGTCCTGTTAGTGTCTTTCATCACCTCTTCTGTCTCTCATGCACTAATTACGACGATGTAATCACTGGCGGCGCTCGATGCATCTTCTTACGATGACACACACGCACAGCTGACTTGCACTCACGACTCATGACTGTAGCTCAACTCTTCTCTGGCGTCCTTATATAAAGGTCACACGGGCCTTTCTCGAGTTACACATACACACCGCGGACCGGAAATGATGTATCTAGAAGTCTTGCAAAGTTCTCGAAACCCCTTTTGTTTCTGCCACTTCAATTGTTGACAGCCGCGTACAAATAGCAGTCGCATGAGTCATCCTACTTTTTAACGTCTTTTCCGTTCGCCGGCAGGGCATGTGGTGTAAAATAGTTTGGCCCGTCCGTCCTTTATTGTGTGACGAGACCGACATCTCAAATGATGTGATGATAGAAATGATACAGAGAAGAGAGAAAGCTTCTTAAAATAAATTCACCACATAACGGACGAAATGTCTTGTACTTAATGTATTTTGTACCCCAAGTTTATCTACCCATGAGGCTTTTGTAATAATATAAACGGCTGATATTTGGATATGGAGAACAAAACAATTCACAAAACAAGGTTACAAACCCATAAAAGCCTTGTACAAACGAATACATAACTTTTAAGTGCACCAAAAGTTTTAATCTGCCAATCTTAGGTCTGAAAGAAGCGGAATAGGACCTTCTTATTTTGTTAATGTTTTATGCGTACTTATAGCTGAAACTCGACAACAGGTTTAATCATATTCAAAAAATTGTTTTTATCCCCAAAAACGGCTTTGAAACTTTAGCTTTAATTACACATAACTTATTCTTTCAGATCCCTTTGATGCTACAACACAAAGAGCCGACAGCACAAGGCCTATTGATCTATATTTACTTTCAATGTCTTTAATTGGATTTTGATTTATCTTACACGGTTGCTCATTAAAATTGTTTCTTACGATCAAATTTATAATCAATCTTGTTCAAATTTTCAGAGAAGCGTCTAAAAAACTGAGCCTAAAAAACTGACAGTTACTTGACTTTTAAATTGTTCAAAATATGAACAAAAATTTCACATGCATTATACTTATACGTTTAATTTTTTTAAAACAACCAAAAGGGTGAAAAAATTCTTATCTGCAGGTTTTGTATATTAATATTTAAATGATGTTGCATTTTTTTCTTTCCTGCATTGTGTGCAACACGTAATTATTTAACATAACAGGACTAAATTCTTTTAATATTAAAGAATATGCAATAAATATCTAAAAATAAACGTATAGTTTTGGTAGGACAACATGTGACATTTTGAGAATATTTAGATAAAAACTCCAATACTCAGTTTTACCTTAAGTCGCAATTTATACGCTCCCTGAGAAGGTGTGGTAAGCGTTTACGTCGCAATTTATATGTCAGATTTTTTTATGTAGGATTAGGTCGCAATTTACAAACCCCCCAGGGTTTGTAAATTTTCAAGTTGACAGACTGGCAGCATCGGAAGTTTAAGACTTTTTTCTGATTCTTTTGGTATTGAAATGTTTAATAGTAGTGAGCCTTCAGGACTTATGCAGCATATAGAACTTACAAAATAAAAGGTCATTTATCTAATAAATTGCTTGTAAGATAAAGCCAGAAAAGGCAACATTGCTTTATGCAGAAACTGTGCCACTTTTTACCGAAATTCACGTAAAAGCGCATTGGTTGCATGGTAATCTAAGAAGCATGCCACTGTTAAGTACTGCATCACGTGCCAGTGAACTATTGCAATATTTTAAAGACCAGTCTTGGAAATCTTGTACGCACTTTAATCATGCAACACTGCAAAAACGGAGCATAGCCTCAAGTAGTATCTTCAGTAGCCTAGAATGTTGCTCACCTTCGAAGGGCGACTTGGAAGACTACATGAACTGCGCACAAATGAGTTTCCTGTTTAATTCAAAATGTGTCTACAATGTTTATTCATGGCCCTTATACCCTCATTCAAACCTTTATAATAGTAAATACGGTGTACAGAATGACCGCCCAGTTTTCTCTCTACTGCGTATAGTAAGTAGGGGATGCACAGTACGAGGGTAACTTGTAAAGTAAGGTCCAATGTTTTATGCACGTCAGCCCATCATAGATAATTGCAAAACGGTTATTTTATATAATTCGTTACATATTTTTCTATTTTGTACATACTTTGAATATTTGTTTAAGAACTTGTCGTCATAAGGTCCTACAAGCTTTTGTATGCCAACGTCATAGAAGTCTGCCACCTGTGAGAACAACCAGTCGTTGGATAACCGGTGAAAAACCACTGGACAACCATTGGAAATTATCAGACTCCCATATTCATGGAATCTTTTCATCCACGGTACTGACCAAATGTTCTGTGATCATTGATGGCCGGGCTGATCGCGGTTCATTTTATGGGCACTGTCTCGTCGGGCCTTGAAAGTTCTCCCCCTACTTACGCACTGTGCTATCCCTCATTGTTTTGTGACTAGACACTTCACAAATCTCTGTCAATAAATCTCTGCTGCTAAAACGTTCCTTCCTGTCAAAACCGAATCACAGATAGTATTTCACATAGATTGTTTTAAACATTTTGAACCGACACTGTGAACAGCAAACTGTAACACCGCCAATACAAAAGGAGTGCTATCTTCTTTACTACAATAGCACGCGTTAGGTAGAACCGATTTTCGCTTTGCTTTCCTCGTTTTCCGCTTTGATCGTCAACAAGAGAGGGGAAGTGGGGGAATATTTTTCACAATTGCCAGACCTGTTCTAGCCCATTTTGACCGACTAAGGTGACTCCGGGAAACGTGTAATACTACCACTGCAGATCATTAACCTGTCCTTGAAATTGTCACAGAAGTGTGTCTCGGAATATTTATATCTAGTGGTACTTAAGCTGAAAGAAATCTATTATTTCCCCGTTTGTTTAGAGCTACTCGTCATTCTATGTTTATGGTGAAGCTACCTATATATTTTATGGATCAGTGTTTAAAATTGGAATCGTTTGGTGCATAATGCTGTTTCTGCAATTAATGTCTAAGTAGGACATTCAGCAAAATTAGTGCATCGCTCGTTATATAATTATTCCGCATCCTGAATACACCGAACTAAATTAATAACGCATACAGTTGTAACGGATCATGCGTTACAAAATACTTGACCTACATATCTAAGGACTTCATTAGGCTCCATTCAGCTGATTGGCCAGTACTGATCGCAGGATGCTGCTTGTCTCGAGCTAACGAGCACGTATTGCTTTTGCAGACGTTACCCCGGTCTCCAGGACGAGTTATTGACTCCATTCATGAAATGCCTTCCTGGTGTACCCTCCGATATGTGCAAGGTCAGTTGCAACAGGAAGCATGCCAATCACGTGCCATAAAAAGTGCTGCAATTACCTCTTTCCTTCCTGTTATTGGCTTTGACATATTTTATGGTCGAGTCTGCATCGACCTTTTTTCTTCAACTCGCGGGTTAGAGTTTAATGGCTTTAATTTATTAATAATGTATTCTCGGAGCTCGCTACTCGTGCCCCAGATGAATTCAGTCCTAAAAATTAATATCGGAAGTCACTTGTAGCGTTGACTAGGGGGAGAAGCCCCCCAAACAGAACAATTTTCACGTCTATGCCAAAAGCGTATTTTTAGGGAGCTAAATATATAAAGTTAAAGTAAAGTAAAAGAGCAAAAAGTAACACTTTTAACATGATCTTAATTATTTTATATTTTAAGGGAAATTATAAGCCTAGAACATTTATTTGATGCAAGGGAAATGAAAATAGGCATTGGTTCATGCTGGTATTTGTTATGCCTATATTTTATATTCACCAGTGCATTAATTTAGGATGTAATGTATGTTACATTCTGTTCTGTTAATTTCAATGTTAGTCCGAAACTATTTGATACGATAATATTGAAATAAAGACGACAAAATCCCGTCCCGTTTCTTTTCTGTCACTTTATTGTCCTCTAAAAGTTTACTACAGGTACACAATTTCTTCTCGTAGCTAATACAGTCCAGTCTTTCCTGCTATCACTTCTCACCATTGTTCACATAACCTTGCTCTGTCCTTTCGGAGTCTTTATTCACGTTCTTCCTCTTATAAACTTAACTACGGTGTTACAATCACTCGCGACGAGCGACGTATCTTCCGGGACGACACACACATGCGTAGCAGTCTCACACGCTGGCACACTGACCGACTTATTCCCGTAGCAACTCTCAAACTCACTGACTCTGCTGCTGTCTCATGTCCTTTTATACTGGGGATGACGTCACACAACCTTTCGAGAAAATCTCCACACACACCGGAAATGACTCAGCTAGAAGCCTCACGAATGTTCTCGATGTCTTTTATTTCTGTCACCTCATTGTCTACAGTCACGTGAGGCAGCCCGGCCTTTGACCTCCCTACCCGCTCGCCGGCACGGCATGTTGAGTGAAACAGCTTGGCCGTCTATTGTTGTACGTCATCCCCAATATCACAATATAAAAGCAAAGGTGATATTAAGCACGTGTAAGGAAAAATAAAGGGAAACATTCGTTGCTAAGCTTGGCAACCAACAGGAATCAATAAGTAATCTTTCTCGGTACAGTTGTGATTCAAGCGTCACATAAGAAGGACGCCAACTGGAGTGTAATCCGTAACAATTAAGAGTCGCTTATAAAAATGCATAAATAATTCTGAAATAAGAAGTTTAAACAATGAATAATTACTAAAATAAACGATGCGTAAAGATTTTCTTGGAGATAAGCTTGCGATATAATACTTTGCAGTGAATAGGACGCGCAGATAAGCTTCTGGCGAGTAATAATTTGCAAAAACATTGCCATAAAGAAATTTTCTAAATAGCTTTGGACAATAGTTTCAAGAACTTGATATTGATTTGTTAAAGCATTCATCTTAAATTTAAACAAAAAAGGAATCTTTGGAGGAACTTGAACTTTATTAAAAGAAAATCCTTGTCCAATATGTAAATTTTATCGGTTGCGCGCTATATGACTCTAAAACAACCCTGCATATATTCGTTCTCAGGCCAGTTCAATCACTCATTTACTCAGTTTGGTGCCCGCAGAGCAGGCGCAACGAAAGCTTGTCAGTCTGCTGGATGCGTACAAGACTATTTTCGTACTGATCGTTACCTTATTGCAGAGAGACAGTATTCCGTTACAAACAGAAACATATAGGAATAATAATACATCAACAAAGTGTCAATATCAAGCTGCTGCTTCAAAACTATAGATGCTGGACTATATACTATTTTTAAGCCATATATCGTTGTCAATCAACTGAAAATTTTAATTCCAGGGTCCCAGAATAACACATCTCGAGGTGTGCATACTGCAATCAATGAATAGAGGGGGCCTAAACAATGGGAGCGAGAGGTACAATGCGGGGAGTGGAAGTGACACGTGGCCTTCAATCAAGCGAGGTAACCCGACTTTGTCAGAGTAGCACGAAGCATCGCACAGCTCTCGTTGGCAAGATTTCGTTGGGTTACATCTATAGGAGTTGTATTCCACGGATCAGTAGTTGTCTCCCTGTTGCTTTCCCAAGAGGGTCTTCAAACAAGCAGATCTTTAGAGCAAATATGATCTCTACTTTCATTTAATACTGTTTAATGCCAGGGCCTTACGCAGCTGATCTCCGTTCTGTTATTATTTATCTTGTTATTTAATGTCTTTGCTTCCGTATCGATATAACTCATTATTATGGTGATTGAGTCTATATAAAAGAAAGGAAAACGAAGGGAATGATCCATAAAATTTTTAGAAACTTCAAACTAGTATGCTACATATGTTTTCAAAGGTATTTAAAAATATCAAAACATAACTCAGATGGAAATTAGGGGAGATAATGATGTGTCATATGCATAGACATTCTTGACCCCGCAAGTCAACGCGTGTCAAGTCACATTCAACCCTCTCCTTTTTGTTTGCTGTTTTTTAAAGTCAGCTTTTCTTCCCTTTTTTTTTTTTTCTTTTTTTTCTTTTTTTCTTCCTGTTTTCCTTGTTTCTCGCTTTTCTGTTTTTCTTGTTCTCTGTTTTTAAAACATATACACAAACATCCATGTCCAAGGTCGAACTTGAACTTGTGTGACGCAGCGCCAAAGAGTTACACTCCAGCGTCCACAGCTATGAGAACCGGCTGTTTTCAACCATCAAGCAGTCTTTCAACCTCTATTGAAGGCTGCCACAAACCGAGCCAACTAAAAATAAAAAGGACATACAGCAGAACTCTAATTATTAGCCGAACTCCAACTATCCGAAGTCACATACACGACTAGCCAATTATCCGGATCGCTTTGGCGAAAAGAAGAAAAGAACTTGTATGCCTAAAATTACTTCATTAAACCAATGCGTTGATATGTAGTTGTAAAGTGCCGTAGTTTTCTTTATCGCTGTAAGATCAAGTAACACTTTACATAAGTACATTACTGCACAAAATGTAAACATTGCTTTGTAGTCATCTAATTAATATTACAATGTACACAAATTGACTCTTTCTTTAAAGCAATGGCTTTTTTATCATTATTTATTCAATTATCGGATATTTGATTATGCGGATCGAGTCCGGTCCGGATAATGCGAATTCTAATGTATATCAAATTCTAAACAATACCTAAGAACCAATTACCCAATGCTTCGATGGAGGGGTAGCAATGTTGTTCAGCAGTAACCTTCCATGGTCATTCTTGCTGGCTGTGACTCGTGGCTCTCCCATACTTCATCTAGCAAGGTAAAACAGCACATTTCATATCCTACTTATAGTTGTTACATACACTCAAGTTAAGGTTACCTTATAAATGCTGTACTTGAAAGTCAGCACATAATGTAGCCTCAATCGTGGATTGCAATCAACTCCGAAAAGCTGGAACTTTTATCACAAAATATTACTGTAGATCTAGCACGTCAGGTATGAAGTAAAACCAGAGAACTCGTACACTGCGATTAAAAAAAATGCTACGAGACAGTGTTTTAAAAATGGCTCAAGTATTAAAATATCAAAACGATAAACAACATACGAGAATTTCTGAAGTAGGTGATGCTGTAAAAGATTAATGGAAACATGTGGGGTATCAACGTCTTTGTGTAGTACGCTTTTTTTTTCTTTTTCTTTTCTTTTTTCTTTTTTCTTTTTTTTTTTTTTTTTTCTCATGGTTTACCTGATGCACAAAATTGTAGAAAATTAATACGAGTAAAGAGGATTTCACAGGATATTTCCGAAAAATGCAGGCAATATAATTTACTTGTCAAGTAAAACTTAATCAATATGGCATTTTAATCAAATTCATACAGCTAGTTTTAATAAAATAAAGAATTCGAAAATTGTTCCACGTAAACCATGGTTTGGTATAGGGGGTACTCATAAAAACGTCAACTTCGGAATATACTGGAGATATGTTGATATTTATCGGACATTTCATTTGGGGTCATGCTACACAAACTTATTATTATTATTATTATTATTATTATTATTATTATTATTATTATTATTATTATTATTATTATTATTATTATTATTATTATTATTATTATTATTATTATTATTATTATTATTATTATTATTATTATTATTATTATTATTATTATTATTATTATTATTATTATTATTATTATTATTATTATTATTATTATTATTATTATTATTATTATTATTATTATTATTATTATTATTATTATTATTATTATTATTATTATTATTATTATTATTATTATTATTATTATTATTATTATTATTATTATTATTATTATTATTATTATTATTATTATTATTATTATTATTATTATTATTATTATTATTATTATTACTATTATTATTACTATTATTATTGTTGTTGTTGTTGTTGTTATTGTTGTTGTTGTTATTGTTGTTGTTGTTATTGTTGTTGTTATTATTGTTGTTATTATTGTTGTTATTATTGTTGTTATTATTGTTGTTATTATTGTTGTTATTATTGTTGTTATTATTGTTGTTATTATTGTTATTATTATTGTTATTAATAAAGACCTGTATAATAAACGATAATCTTCAATAAGATAGATTGTAGAACATTCCAAAATAAGTTGATAGACTACTAAGAAATAGTAGGCGCATTTCTATTCTTACCTTACTTCCTGTACGTTTGCTACATGATTGGAAAACACAATAGCTTCCAAATTCCCCATAATATGTGCTACAACTACTTCAGTTGTGCCGGAGAGTGGGAATCTGATATTCTAAGTAGCTCTATTTTTACATTTTGTTTGCTTAATTTGAGAAAAAGGTTCCTCGCAAATGTAAGTTGAGTCAAACATTTCCAATATACGAGCACTAAATGTCCAAAGACGAGAATGCTAATTTCTAGGATTCCTAGATTCCTAAATGTTCCTTACAAATATTTTAAACAATTCTGTCTCTGCGATGTAAATAATTCCATCTGCAATTGTAATGATGCTTCCATTGCTAAGGAGTTGGCAAAAAAAAAAAAGAAAGTCATTTTCCAAGCTTTTTAACTCTGTGAATCTGTGAACTGTAAATTCATATTTCAAACTTAGTTTAAGAAAAAAAAAAAAGTCCAACCACTGCTCTCTGAATTTAACGCTTTTTAGGACCTGAAAATGAGTTAGACAGCAACACCACTCCGTTATAGTTCTCCACTGTTTGTTGCTAGAATGATGCCATTCACTGCAAGTGAAGGGGTGTAACAGTAGGTACAAAGTTCACGAGACGCGCAGGTACAGTGAGTCAAGGTAGGCTTATAAATCTGGGTTTGGACATGGCTGTAAGTAAAAGTTCAGCAGTAATAAATAATAGTGCTTCCAAACTGACAATAAATTTAAATATTAGAAAAAATTACTTTTATAACAATTGCCTAAAATTATACAACCAATGCTACTTGGAGCTGCTATTAGACTTGGGTAGAAGAAAAGTGCTGATAGAAGCACAAACCTTCCTAAACCTTATAACAAAGAGGATCTTGGTCCATTTACAAGAAGAGATCTGGTTGCTAAGCAAATGCCTTATCTCTCCTTCTTCTTGTGCAAAATGCAGCAGTGGTGACGTGCTCGCGCATATGAATTTTGCATTTCAACCCCTCAGCCAAAACTTTATCGATAAATTCTTGGCGTTCATGAAACTTAATACTTCTAATAGCCCATGGTACTAAGCCTGGAAGGGGGTACAGAATCTGCTGTCACGTTAATTTTTGTAGTTTCAACTTCTTTATGTGCTATATGATGTACACACTTGTGGGAGCGTATAACAAAGAGTACAGGAGAATTAGCAGACTAGAGGAGATGAAGTTTGTTATATTTTTCCTCCTAGGGAACATGGCTTAGAGACGCCGAGCGGCAGCATTATCTCTGATATAGGCGCCATATTGGGGTGAGAGGGCTCCTGTAGAGGGACACGACGGAATACTAAGAGCCCAAAATTAGGCGTGCCCAAGAGCATCGCTCCCTCTGAATCTTGTGGGAATAGCTTTTAAATCTTCCTTCTCACAGTAGGGAAAAACCAACAATGCTCTTCTCTGGTTACATCTTGGAGAGGGAGCTCCTTGCATGGATGCGTTCAGGAAGCTAATATTTCTCAGTTAGTGACTTCTTGGGAGAGATCCTAACCCTACTGGACGCATTTTACACGCTTTTAAAACATCACGTAAGTTTTATAAGATGGGATACCTACAATGATTGCGGTAATTGTCTTAAGGGACCCTGAACTGAAATTTAAATTTTCTATATTTTTATAGGTATGAAATCAATACCTTGCACACTTAAACCAGTTTGTTATAAACTACCACACAAAGTTACGGTACAGTCTCTTTATAGTTTGAGAGAATTAATTATTCATATTACTCACAATGCAAAAATACTTTAATATCCAAAATATGTTATGTGAATCAAAAGCTAAAATATTGTGACATTTTTATTATTTTTTAAACTCTAATTGCTCAACAAGCACCTTGAACTTCTGGCGGGAGAAAACGTGATTGCTTTTAGAGTAATTTATTTTCCCTGATGGACATTGAAAATATTTCATTAACTTTTTTGTTTCTTTAATTTTTTTTAAAGTTAAAAAAATTTTCAGATTTTGAAACAAAATACTCAGTTTGAAGTCACATAAATTCAACACATGCTGGAAAAATTCTGGGAACACAGTAGAAAATGTAATACGCATGGAGCAGATAGCATATTAAAATATCTTAAGTTGAGAAAAACCACATTTTCTACACACATAGTCTCATGATTATACTTATGTTTTGTCTCTCTTTAGATTTAAGCTTTTCCTTTGCGGTGAGATACCGCTTAGCTACTCTTTCCTCTGAATTGGTTGCTTTTGAGCCCCTTTTGGCCCAAACTTTGTTCAAATACTACAGAAAATTTAAGCAGCAAAATGTAGGTTAAATGTACCGCACAAGGCATTTAAACCCTGCGCTAGACTCTTAAAATGTCACTGTCAACCAATGATTGAAGGTTTCAGGATCATTTATATTTATAAATCTAAAAATCGTCATTTTCATAATTTTCTGGTCCTTTTTAAGTACCTTAAAATCATATTTTTTTTTATTTATACACTTGCAAAATTACAATCTGTTCAATGGTTGAACAATAAGTAACAATGATAACATATTACTTTTACAAACTATGGCCCATTAGCCATAAATTTGCTTATAATTTGGGTGCAAATCTGTACTGCAATTCCAACACTTGGTTTCTCTGTAGTCGGCTAGTTGTGCTGCTGCTGTTGTCAAGTAGATTTATTGCCATTGTATTGGGATGACTGTAGAGACGCTTTTGGTAGGACAGGCTGTATGCTGCGATTTCCTGTTTGATTGTTGGGAGTTTAAAATCATTGTAGATGTACTTATTACCGATGTACCAGGGGATCTTACCAATGGTTCGCAGAGTTTTGTTAAAATCATAATGGATTAATTTTATCTAGGAATGATCAAGATGCTGTAAGTTCATATTAATAGATGAAATATCGGGTGATCCCCTGCTTTGATGATTTATTCTTACAATGTTTAGACAGACTGCCCAATAGCCTTGTGTTTCCTTGGAGGCATTTGAAAGCACTAGATCTTCTACTTTCAGGGATTAAACCTTGTTGGTTTGTTCCGGTACCAATTATTACAGCTGCTGTGTCCATCTCTTCCGTGGAGGTCCCTGGCCTCTTTTTCCACTTCCGAGTTGGTAATTCAAACTTTTCCAGTGCATTCTATTGAAATCCATTCTACAGACATATTCATAACACTGTCTTCTAAATATTTTAAATACTTTGTGAATATCTTCACTTCATTATTCATAATTCTTTATTGATTAATGTATATCCTGCCGTAAATCGCAAATTTGTCATTTCTGCAGCAACTACTCCTTTAAGTGTTTGTTTACTCACAGTTCATATTTCTGAATCATACAATAATGCAGGTATGGCCAATTACTTATAAAACCTTAGATGCGTTTCCTTCCTTACTTTCTTTCCCAGCGTTCTTTGCAAGGTGCCACGTGAATACTGAAATCTTTGTAATTTATTTTTGATATCCTTCTCTCTATTCCACCCTGAAGAAACACCTGGATAATTAAAATATTAGTTAATATACTTAAATTAACTGAACTCTTAGGATTCTATAACTAATCATATGAAAAAATAAATAACTAAAACACCGAGAAAGCACTATGCAAAAGCGCTGGACAACCACAAATACCACAGGAAGAAAAGTGAGTAGAGAAAACTGTAGCATGTATTACGTTACATTTGTATTTCAATCTTATAGAAAATTGCATGAATTGTTTGTAGAAGAGGGAGTAGAAGGCATATAATTCTGTTACGTAACAGGAAAGTGAGTAGAGAAAACCAAGCGAATAAGGTGCATTGCTATTTAAATCACAGTAACAGTTGAAAAGCGAGTAGAGAAGGACATATGATTGGGATGGACAAAAGAAATGTGAGTAGAGAAAACTGTGTGAATGTAGTATATTGCATTTCTATTTCTAAGTGTAGAATAGTGAGTAGAGAAATTAATGTGAATGTGTTACGTAAAAAAATGAGTTAGTAGATAGCACCATATGAATGTAGCATGTTATAGTAAAATGTATATTATAAAAGCCTTCTCCATGGGGAAAACAAAAAAAAAACAAAAAAAAACAACAACAACAACAACAACAACAAAAAAACAGCTTTAATGTGCCAATTTTCATAGTGACCAGTCAATCGCTGGTAAGAGTTTATCAATTTCATGCACACAAGCATTGATTTATACTTTCTCTACTGCGTAGGCACAGTAAGTAGGGGAAGTATTGTATGCCACCCAAAAATTCGATGTCGAAATTTCACCGGAAATATATGTTTTGGGGCCCCCCTCAATCCAAAAAAAAAAAAAAAAAAAAAAAAAAAAGAAAAAAGCATTTTAAGAGGAATATCCGCGCGCGCGCGCGTGTGTGTGTCAGCCTGGGAACAGCATAACTTATGTATAAACGAAAAGTCGGTTAAAATCAAAGTTGGTATTTAACTTTAATATCTTTCAAGGATGCGACACAAAGATTTTTAAGAAAATAGCTCCAACCTAAACTATCCTTTACATGGAAAACTTTTGGAACATTTTGGAACGTTTTCCGGGTTCTCCAGTTTCTCCTGCCACTCATTTCACCAACTGTTCCATCATAACATTTCTAATCTTTTATTTCGCCTGCATTTCATATCATCTTCTTCCTCACTCTCATATCTGGTGGAAGGCTGACGACTCACTTCCAGGTCTTCACTCTGTCTGGTCTATAAGTTCGTCTGCTCCCCAATAGGCATCTGACCCTAGGGACAGACTTGTAAGTCCTAACAGTGTGGAGGGTAATTAGAAGAAGAAGATACTAAAGTTTGGTCTTAATTCTATAATAAATTGATGTATAAAACCATTTTTTGTTAACCTGCGCACTCTATACCGTCCTTACCGCAGTCTAAAATTTAAGAAATTAATGGAAACTCTGTGGCCTCTATCTATACGCAGTCAAGATAATAAAAGCGTAAAAATAGAAAAGGCATACAAAATCGGCTGTAAAACTGCGTAGTTCTGGGAAGGGGCAATATTCTGAGATAGACTTCACTCTAGACTTGTACTCCTATAACAGCTTTCCGAGAACTTGAGAACTTCGTCTATCCAAATAAGAAAATGACCGAAACAACGGACGACAAAGATTTAACGAGTTCCCTAAATTCAGAAAAATTCAGGGGAAGATAATGCATTTAGGCTTGTTTGCATAAACGTTCATCTGAGCTCAGCCTCTTGAAAATGATCTTCAGTCCGGCTGAACTCAGAATTTTGGTTGTACAAACTTTGATATAAATTCTATGTATCTTGATCTAAAATCGAATCTGACATACGGTAAGTAATGCATCGTTTGTATTTGGATAATATGAGCATTGTGTCAAATTGTATTATTCCTAAAAAGTATTTTATAGAAGCAAAAATTGTTTATTCCTAACCTAGAAAAAATCACAAATACGAAAATGTTAGGTTATTGTGTTTGTGGCCTACTTCTAGAAACATGAAAAATTTAAATTAGCTTGCAATTGCATTCTTCAGATTTAAGGAAATGATGTGAGAGTTAAATATGCCTTGATTCAATAATTGGTAAAACATACCAAATAAAATAGTTTATAAGAAAAATACATAATTAACCTCAAATTAAGTTCCCCAGGGACTTCATGAGCATCTGGAACAGCCTTTTATACCATATACTCGTATTCATACCTGTTATTGCAATATCCAATAATGTGCCTTTTTTGTTTTCCTTTGCGGGTGAAATTTGACAATTTCTCTTTTTCCTATAGTGCTGCGCCCTGTCAAATGCCTTCAGAGTTGAAAAACAAGTCATTGTTGTTGTTTGTAACCAACGATTTTCAGTTTGTTCTCGATATTGTCGAACATTGTATTACAAACTAAGATCAATGTTGACTTGAGACTCCTTGATCTTAGACGGATAAACAAAATAAAGAAGAAATAATAGAAACAGGTGAACAACATGCAGAAGTAGATGAACTAGAAATGCAGGAAACGATAGAAACATTAAGGAAATGCAAAAATAATAACGCTTGCGGAATAGACACTGTAAACGTAGAATTACTAAAAAAATGCTACAAGAAATTTCCAAGAAAGACTTAAAATTCTGTAACAGATGTTGAAAACATAACACAATACCAGAAGAAAGGAAAACTAGTAAAATAATATCGATATTTAAAAAAGGGGACAAAACAAAGCCGGAAAACTACAGAGGTTACTATGTGCACCATATAACATACACGCAAAAATAATAAGTCAAAAATTAACAACCATAAATAGAAGAACAGGCAGGCTTTAGGAAACAAAAAGCTGCACTATAAAGCAAGTAATTGGGAAACGAAGAGAATTTAACCTAGAAACGCATATCATGGATTACATGTTTGCCATAAAGTGTCTACATCAAAATTGAGAAATATACCTACTAAACAAAAAAGGAATCCCACAGCATTTGATAGCGGCAATTAAATGTGCATGAAAAAACAAAAATAAAAGTAAATTAAATGGAGCCAACAAAAATATCATTTAGACAAGGTTGTTTACTGTAAACCACTATTTTTAATATGCGTTTTTACGATATGATAAGATCATAGAATCAAATAACAACGGGAGGAACTGATTAGGAAATATATTAATAAAAACATTAGCCTTCGCAGATGACCAGATTTTAATAGCAAAAACAGAAGACGTACTGTATAGAATGCCAAATAAATTAAACGAAACATCAAAGCAGTATAATATGGAAATGTCATCTGAAAAATAAAACACGATGGCTTTCAAGGGTTCTCATCCAGTTTGGTCAAAGATAATATTGAGAAACAAACCAATAACATCATACACAATGGAAATAGATATAAATGATAAACTAAATAAGTTTAATTATGGAACAGGAACACTACGTAGAACTTTGAAGAATAAAGCCAGAAAAGACTCTATAATGAGATTCCTCAGATCAATAGCAGATTAGAGAAACATAATACAGAAATAAGGTAACAATTAAACATAGAGGAACTAAATACAACAATAGTGAAATGTAGGACAAACTGCAAACAACACTTTACTGAAAATAGAATACCAAAAGCAGCATACAACTATTCACCACGAGGAGGAAGGAACTTGACAAGGAACTAAGAAGTAGTCAATGAGATCCTACACTGATCACCTTAGATTAAATCTGATCTCTGGTCAGCGATATTTGTGCAACCCGACTGTAGTGTCCTGGCTGTGTGACAATCATAACAGTGTAGATAATTAAACAAACTCACCATTTTTGTCACAGCACCCTTCACCAAAACCTGAACTGCATAAACAGGGATAGTTTTTCATGCAGCACAAGTTCACTAGAGAATTTGAAATAAGTCAAAGACAAGCCTTTTCAATAATAAACCGTTCCGTGTAAAGGCTAATGAAATTTCTAGCATACTTCATATTTTATCAGCGCTAGGAAACGAGGACAGCGTAAAAGGGTCGGCAGCGTTTGAGGTTATCCACATAGAGGGATCGCATACGGAATACAAATCGACGTTATTGAAAAAACATTAATCTCAGTGGGGTGTATTTTCCCCTCCCTTCTGTTTTGCTACAAAGTGATGATGTGCTTCGAATATTTACGATGCGTCATCACTTTTTTATGTTACAAATAGAGGTTTAGTGTTCATCTTCATTAAGTCTGTGCATCACATTGAGTCGTGTAATATTAAACCACTATGGTACGTGGTGATAAGCCCCCCACGCCATATTGATGACGTGTCAGAAAGAGCTACCTACAAGCCGCCCCCAGTCGAGAAATACATTCCGATACCGTAGCGTGTGTCGCGGTCGTTAATATCAAAATGCTTAGGGCTCTTGCGAGATCTTTTTGTTTTTCTCCTGAATGAGTTCCATTCATGTATTTATATCCAATGCTTCATGCGGCTGTAATAAAGTTGTGCCCGAGGAAACAGCGGTTTTATCATCGCTTCAACAAAATGAAGTATTCAAACCAAACAAGGCCAGGGTCACAAGCAATATTTATATTCGTTCGTTTGTCGATTTGATTTCATGCCCTGAGGTGTTTAACCACCACCAAGCGAAGTGCATGATGGGTTTTGTGAAGCGTTCAGAATTAACAGCTAGTTAGCAAGTTATAGTCTTTCTTTTATTTCCGAGGATTGGATTATAATCTGCTACCTGCCGCTTTAGGGAGCCTCAGCTCCTAAACAAGCTTTGTTAAATATTAAAACGAATGTCATAACATAATTTAGTTGATTAGTCTTCAATTGCCTTTTCGGTAGTAGCAGGTAGAACGCTATTATTATATTCAGCAAGCTTTGAAAACAACCTCCTGGCCAGTAATAGGCAGAGCTCTTGAATTCTGTGAAGCTCCCTTCTGTGTTATCGAAATTCTCATGCTGCAGTTTGTTGCCACTTCTTTTTAATCCTTACATAGACAAAATGGTTGATGGATAATATTTGAACGACAAAATCGGTCCAATTACTTATCTGTCACGTTGTCTTCTAAACCTTACACAAATATACAGTTTTCTTCTTGTCGTTAACGCAGTCTAGAATCTTTAGTGCTATCGCAACTCACAGCTGTTTACTTCTAGTAACCTTGACTCATCCGTTCAGTGTCTTTCTTCACTTTCTCTGTCTCTCATATACTAACTACAAGGATACAATCACTCGACGCTCGTTAAATGTTCTTTACGACGAGTCGACTCATGCACAGCTGTCTCACACTCACTGACACAGTTTCATGTCCCACTCTCACTCTGCTGTTTCCTCACCTCCTTATATAGTGGGGATGAGCCACACAGACCTTGCGCGACTCTTCCTATCACGTAGCCACATATTTCTCGAAGGCTTCTGAGAAAATTCTCTTTTGGTTCTGCCGCTCTGATTGTTGTTATTCACGAACACATAAGCAGTCGCGCGAGGCGCCTTTATTTGCTCGCCGGCCTGGTATTTGGTTTGAAGTAGCTTAGCCTTGCTCGTCCTTTGTTTTGCGCCGTGCTTGACGTCACATAACCTCTAAATCTAAATATAATTTACAAAGAGCAGTACATGAATTGAATAACATAGCGATGAAACACAATATGGCGATTTCAACAACTAAAAGTTATGGCATTTATGGACAAAGAAACTACAATATCGAAAATTAAAGAAAATGCATAAAGAGGTATAAATTTAACTCCTCCTTTACCGATGTGAGATTGCCCAATGGCAAAGCATACTTAGCAACAAACAAAGAGAATAATAAGGATAACAATTACAAACAATAAATACAGTGGAAATGAGATTACAATTGAAGAACATTTTAAAAATACTACAAATTCTGTTTATATATAAGGTGACCTGAGGTCACCTGATGATGACACGTAGTGGATGTTGGAACGTACGTTGTGAAAATATTTTCTGTAACTCAATTTTTATAGTGAAGTGTGAGTCTCTAATTACTTGTGTTATTTGTGGATCTTACTCTATCCTCTTCATGTTAGTTGAGATAAACATTAGCAAATATTTTCTTGCCGTTTGTTTCCTTCTAGGTGCAAGAGAACTATGGGAATACAGTAAGCTTTGAGCGGTAATCAAATCGTTTAAAGCTAGTCACTATATGTAGGCTGTGAAATTCTATTATCTTTGCAAGGTCAATACGTAAAAAAGCGAATAACGATCATCCTTTGAGAAAAATATATGTATTGCAACTCACACAAGGAATATCTACGAAATGGTTCACTCTACAAAAGGGTTTATTTGGACAAATTGTTCATGTTAACAAGATCTATATTTTTGTATAGTAAGATTTGGTCTATCTCTTCGGTTTACCAGATATGCATGTCATCCAGAATGAAAATGACTTCTGAACATTTCTGAGGACATTTAGTTTGTTATAAAAATATCTTAAATATACAGCATTTTAATTAAAATTGTTAGAGCCATTTTTGACAAAGTCAATATTGTAAAGAAGTATTCCATGTAAAGAGTAGTCTGGGATGGGGAGACTATCTTCAAAATTTTTGTATCGCGTCCTTGAAAGATAAACTTAAATATCAACTTTGGTTTTTAACCGACTTGTTCACAGATACGCGCGCGCGTACGCACGCACACGCACACACAACACAACACACACATACCGGACCTTATTCTAAAAATAACTTTTTGGATTCATTGGGCCTCAAAGCACATATTTCCAGTGACATTTTGACATCGAGTTTTTGGGTTTAATACAGTACTGCCTCTACTTACAATACGTGGCAGAAATATGGATAACATGTGAAAATCTTTCAGGTGTCTGTGCAATAGCTTATGAATTTTAAACCAATAGAAAGAGAAATGTACGAAGATCTGTTAAATAATTCACACATGCAAATCATGAGTGGAGGACCACTCTGTAATTTGTTGTTTTAAAATGGGTTTCAGACACTTTTTCTGCAAAATTGAATTTTTAATATATTTTCGGGTTTCTACCCACATTTTATGGATCACAGATGAATTAATGTTTGAACAATTTACAGATTACTGTGGAAAACAACTAGTAGGGAAATAAGCTTGATTGTTGTAGCACTTAATTTAAGTAGAAATTCTCTGGTAACATTAATGTAAACGTTAACAAATTAACAACATTGAAAAGAATATTTTCGTACCAAAATCCTATGCTACTATGAGTTGTTTAAGACTTTGACCTGTTACCTAATGCGTGTTATACATGAGAATCACGCATTCACTTTTTATACGATGAACAGTCATACCTTTTTTCTTCAATAAATTCTGATATTTTTAATCCAGAGGTACTCGTTGTTACAAAAGTTATGAACTACATATATTTTCTACCTTTTAAAAATGCACCGGTTTAGTAATTTAAATCAACGTATTGCTCTGATATAAATATTATTTTATAAAATGAAATATGTACTAAATGATTCTGATGAATAATGCAGGCAAAGCTAATTAAATAAATATATATTTTTTTAAATACGTACATTAACATTCAATACACCAAGAGCATACGTGCCCTTTATTCTAATTTCCAATTATGGAATGTAGTTACCTCGAAATAAAATGATGTTAACCACAAAACTCAAAGTATTTTCTGCCCAATAATTGTTAGACACGAATAAGAATATTGGGTGTTATATAGATAATTCGCAAATAATGGAGCTTATTTGCGAATTATTTATATTACTCATGCGTTCTCTTATCCTTTGGATAACAATACTGAGATAAGTAACGATAGGAGGACACCTCGAACCACCGCGATCCCAATATGGACCTTTTGGGGCTAACGCCGGTCTCAGGGGGAAGGGATGAGGCGATGTGAGGCCGCAGGCTTGTCAGAGAGCAGAGCCAGTAAAGCCTAGAGACGATAGAAGTCCCTAATAGTTACATATATTGACATCTGGCGCATAACGAGTGTTCCCTCTATCCATGGAGAGGGCGATGAGGCCATCTGTACGGCCCGGGCAGCAATTTCCAGGAAGGTCCAGGGAAGAGGTTCCAGAGTGCAAGCAACTGTGCCGTATGTCCACATTCGCCGGAACGTACCGCGCTACCAACCAAACCTGCAAGATGATAAGGCAGGGAAATGAAGTGTGAGGGAAAAGGAGTCCGCGGAGAAGAGATAAATGCACCTCAACATTCGCCTAAGAGTCACGGGGAAACCCATGTCAAAGTACGTGACCACGGGGATCGAACCCGCGACCTCCCAAATGTGGGTCACAGATATAAAGCATAATTGTACCCCAAATTACCTGCCCTTCCATTTCATTTAACCTTCAATCCTGTCAATTCGGTCTTTCAGAGTCGGAAGTGTTGATGATAGTAGAGTTTAGTTTAATTCTGTTGTGTGGGGACTTTGTGAACTTAACTGATATTCTCGAGAAATGTATGGCATTGCCTGACGTGCTAGGGTAGACCGCTGTTGAAACCTATTAGACTGGTGGCTGCTTGGCAAACCCTGATGACAAGATGGACAATATTCAGCACACGTTAGGGACCCTCGCTCTAGCTGACGCTACTCTCCGGGGTTCCAACACGCCAGAAGTCTGACATACAATAGCTTTAACAGTTGGCTCAGTGTGCAGTCCCTCTTCTATACTCTACCTCTACCCTCAGAGCACAACAAAAGACGACCTCTAACAATAAAAGTGCATAAGATCTAAAATAAATAAAAATACTAAAAAAATGAATGACGGATAACTTTAAGCCCTATGAACTCGGGGCTCTTTTGAGCTTCATCTGACACATTTCATTTATTCTTCCTCCGATATGACCTATGCGGTTAAAGGACGTATGCCTTAAAAAAGAAAAGAAAGACAAATATTAATCCCCTACATAAAAACCATCCTTTACATGAAAAGTAAGATATTCACATGAAAAATATGTATCTTGAATTTTTTTGAGAATACCTGATTTCCACTTCATTCAAGTAATTCTTATGACTGATAAACATTAAGAGATAGACAAAAGCGTGATACCTACACGTACGGCACAAATACATAGATCTCTTTCAGACATACAGTTTATTTGAAATATTTTTGTACCATCAACACAAAAAAATTAAAATTCCTTTAAAATGATCAATAATTTGTAGCCTTGCTTTAAAGCGTTGTCATTATTCACTTATTTCTCAGAGGTCATGAAAATATTCTTAATTTGAAAGCCTAGCGAGCAGCTTTTAAACAACCAGAGTATCGATTCGGCTGGGCCTACACCTTTTGTATCTGCAACGAAATACGTGTATTTAGACTAGATCAACGAAGATTTATCACAATATCTAAGAGACGGCCTCCGTAGCGCGGTGGTAGCGCACCTGCCTCTGGAATGGAAGACCCAGGTTCGATCATCAGTACCGCTGGGAGGTCTGGCACGGGGTGCACTAAGCCTCGTTAGGTCCCTGAGGGGCCAATTGAGGAGCTACTTGATAAAGAAGTAGAGAAGGCCACATAACCGGCCGGGAGGGCTCGGGGCACTGACTACGTTCCACCCTCCAGTTCTGCACCCCACTCATGACTCCTGTAGCGGGCAGATGTGGGGGACGTAGCGGCCAGGCGGTAAGTCAGCCCACAAAGTACTGTTGTGCTAGAGGTTATTTTAATACCGTACGGCGTCTGACCTAACCGATAAATTCTTGAGCAGAGCGAATTTAAAAACACTTACGCAAAGATATATCCAAAAAACGCTAAATTCTATAAAAATAATACAAAGTATATTAATTTCGATTAGTGTAGTTCGACTTACTCAGCACTGAAGGAAACAAAAACCAAGAGCTACATGCATTTCGATCTTCTCTTTTTATAACAGAGATAATCTCTAATAAATCTCACTTTATTTTTAACATTAAATATTAATTATTGTATTAACAATTGCTAAAAACAATTAAAATTAAAATGGGGTGCTATTTTGATTGTTAATCGATTGTAATGTGCAATAAATTATTTTTCAGCAATTTATGGGATACAGTTGGCAACACTGACTATACAAAAAATTACTAAGTGATAATTTGTACAGCTTGTCCAGAACGTGGTGACACTCCAAATGCGCAAGAGAGGAGAAATTAAGGAGAAGTGGCCAAAGTGGTGGGGAACAAGAGAGTGATCTCAGAGATCAGACAGTCACATACACAAGCGGTGTTGTTTACGAATTGTAAACAGCCCTTTCCGGGCCAAGGCCAACCACCCGGCCGCTGCATCTCCTCCTCTGCTTATCACAGGCATAACGAGAGAGAACTATGGTGATATTTGGGGATAATTCCTTTTAGAGTAAGTCTACTTGAGCATCGATATGCCCTGAACTAGGTTCAAACGCTGAAGCATTAAACATTTCTTCACATGGCTACAGCTGATCTGTATCTACATCACGAAGATATCAACTGGAGGGTGTAAGTCGAAGAAGCATAGCACCATTAATATTGCTGGCTTGAAATGTGAAGCCATAAAATTAAACAGGTAAGTAAAAGGACCATCTGTTTCATGCGTTAAATAATTCAATAATCAGGAATATTTATTTGTTCCAGTTCATTTTTTAGCTTCCATGACATTTATATTTACTGCCAATCGTCCTACACTCAACTTGTGGTCCAGACTTTTTATTTCTTGGAAGCATTAAAGCCCACTCAGGTTACTAAAACCATTCCATGTTTATTTTATGATTCAGTTACAAGCTACTGACTCTGTCTAGAAAAGCCCATCTGTTAGAAGCGAAAGCATTGGTAAGGAATTCTCAATTATATAACGTTTCACTTTTGCTGACGGTAATAGATTAATTCGGAATAAAAAACAAACCTAATCAAACAGTTACTTTTTTTCTATCTAAGTAAATCAAAAGAGCTCGCTTGCTGTGAAATCTCTTCCATATTCGCCTCACACTCTCCAATGTCTACTCCTGTCTAGCATACCAATGCTATTCTCTCCGTTTTAACAGGATTTAATACACGGTAAAAAATAAACTATTACAGTAAAGGTAGACGGAATTAACTCGTCAGGCATTTCAAGCATTAACATATTCAAACCATGAGATCATGTTTTGTGTGCCTACCAGTTGATCCAGATGTACTAAAAAGGAGCAAAAGGATATGAGATGTCCTGAGGAACGATGTTGTCTTCATTTTCGTGTAACAGAGAAAACGTCAAGTACACGGAAACGTGCCGAAGTTTTTGGTTTGCTATGGTGTTTTTCTTTATTTAATACTGACGAAAACCCCTTCTCAGCTGCGACCCACAAACAACATCTTATTGGTCCAAAACACTGGCATCTGCCTCTAAACTGTAAAAAATTGGTTGGCGTTTCCATAAATAAAGTTAGTTGAAGCAACACTAATTGTACTGAAAGTCCCACAAATATAAACATAATAACAAATACAAAAAGTAAAAATCATTATTTTCGGCAATATTTATTTTATTTCACTACCTGAACTGCATACACGTGTTTCGCTTGTAAGCAGAGAAGTGCAGTCAGTGTTCTGAAATTGTGCAGTCTTGCCAGGTTATTTCAGTACTCCATTTGTATTAATATTTATTAAATATATTGTTTAGGTATTTAATAGGATTTAAGTTACTCGTTAGTTTATAGTGAAGCAGATATTTTATGAGTTTGGTACACAAATTAGCGAAAGCACATTGTATGGAGGTTAGCTAAGAACAACACATAAGTATCTAAATTTTGTGGACAAAGGGATGGCAAAAAGACAATTTTTATACTAAGAAACGACCATGCAAACTCAAAATTCTCAAAAATAGCTACTGAGTCAAAGAAGAAAGGATAGGGTGCCACATATGGTGCTGGGGAATTTTTAGTTGACTAGATCAAGTACAAAATATATTGCTAAACTTTAAAATCTATTGTTCTCAATTTTTGTAGCATTTTTTTGCCATTCAAAATGCTCCTTGGATCCTAGTTTAGGATCGAAATTTTCAGGAGAGCTCCAGAAATTGAGGTATTATAATTTATCATGCAGTAGTTAAGAAATAGTAAATAATTAAGCTAAAAGTAAATGTTTTTCATAACTCATATCGAAAAAAATTGAAAATATATATAATTGTATACAAAACATGTTTTTCTCTTAAGCTAATTATATATAAGCAATGCCTATGACAATCTCTTTATATCTGTATACTGCTATACTAAAATTATAATTTTAGGAGAGATACAACAAACTGTAGCGTCCAAAGGTAATTTCACATCGGTATATCAAAAGGTGATTTATTATAAATAGGTATATAAATTTAAAAATGGTTTGACATAGACATTATATATTTTATGTTCTGCGTGTTAGAAAAAAGTTCAGAGCAATCAGAAGAAAACTATTTTATTGCCTTAAGGCCGTTCAACTGCTTTGTCATTAGCGCCCTTATAAAGCGGATCGTGGTAAAAGTCAGATATAAAGTTCAATATGAAATAAAAATCCTAGTGAAAGCATAAATAGGTATAGATGATCCTCACATGTTATTGCGGAGCCATATTGCTCATAAATTTCGATATACCAGGTTAGTCAGCTGACACTCATTTTCCAGTTTCATGCAATCCGCATTTTAAACCCTAACATGAAAACATTAGTCCCTATGATAAGATTCTGTCCAAATATTTAACCTATAGATGTTAAGCGGAATATTTATTTCTGAAGTTCCAGGTAGCTCATTTGGAACGAGCACGCGATTCGTAAATAATCCGTGTGCTGTAGAGGCGGTTCAAATCTCCTGCATATACTATTTTTTTTTTTTTTTTTTTTTTTTTTTTTTTGCCATGTAATATTCACTAACAGCGTTGGTTGAACAATTATTGTGTTTAAAGCTACTATTACGTAATTCGTAATTGTTTTAGTTCCATTTTATGGCAATGTTGTATATGAGGATATCTCTTCTGCTATAGATGCAGAGCTGCTTGTACTTGGCTCTTGCTTCTCCGTGGATCAAAAGCATATCTGTGTACTCGTCTCTCGAATACATTGTCAAGGACTGTCATAAAATATCGTGACAACATTCACGTGGAGAATGGAAGGAGTCGGTGTTCATAATAACACACTGCATCATGCTGGTCCAATGGGGCTGAATAATTCAAAATGCAGTACAAAATGCAGACAACCAAAAACTATTTAAATTATGACTTCAAAATTAGATTATTGTGTATTCGCTTTCTAAGTGTTTACTCTACGGGTCCATGATGGATGAGGTGCGTACTCTAATTTCTTGCAACCAACACAGTCTCTAGGTACAAGAATCTGCCACTTTATTTTTAGTTGACGTTAATGTACTCATATGATAGGTCCATTTTATCAGAGGCATTTACTGAATTGACTGCTATGTATACTATAACAAAAGGTTTACAAAATCGGCTGGACATCCAGAATTGGCTCTTACTTATAGAGTCACTTGTTTTTGAGGTGTACTTTAGCGAGGAGTACGTTCTGTCCGTTAAACCGCTGTTCCTCTAAATTTTGCGCATTATTTTCTAAGAACGTCAAGCAATACGTTTTAGTAAGCGTAAAACTGGACTAAAGTTCACATAACGCTTGATTGGTGGTCTACCTTCCAAAAAATAAGGGGCGGCTGACTCACCTGGTATAGCAGCAAAATATCGGTGGTAATGGCAGTTCCCCAACTTTAGACTAATGTGATCATACAAATATTTGCATAACTAGTTCCAAAAGTAACACTGTAGTTGAAGAGACTGTTCTTTTCTGTTAATTTGTAGTATTTCTGGTAATAATATTAAAATAGCTGTAATCTTTAGTTGATAACCAACGTTATCATAATTAGAAGTCTAACATTCTGACACTTGCGTGACACACGATAAGGCAGTCTGAAGGCGGGGCAAAGGAGGTTATCCAAAAGCCAATCATCCACCTCCACCAACGGCGAGGGTGAGGAGGAGATTAGCGGGTAAAGCTATACATCATCCCTGACACCTCCCCAATCAGGGAACCGTTTAGTTCAGTAGCACGATAACCTCATCACTACCCCTATCGCTGCTTGGGGGTTCTTTATATCAGCGCCCCAAGCTCAAACACTCCTTTAGCTTCTTGTCCGTTTAATTAGTCCGTATCTACTTTTGTGGTTAGGCTTTAGTTTCTAGTCACCGCTTTGGTTTTAATGATTTGATTTCCCCTTTTCTTAAATGTACACCTATTTCTGCTCTTTGGAATGTTGTTTAAGAGTCCTCCACATTTTCCTGGTATATCTACCTAAATAACCATTTGTAGGAAATTCTGTCCATTTCTCCAGCTACTCCCGTGGCATATAAGTTCACTGATGTTGGCTATATTTTATCTGATGTTCCATTAATGTAATATTACTACCCACCCAGCTTTGATCAGCATATAGTTAGGTGAGAACCAGAGGGTTCTATCTACTTTTTGTGCAAAATGTATTTCTTCATTTTTAATCAAATATTAACTTGTTCTCTTTCACTATACATCACTGTACCATTTGTGTGTAATGAGCAGATAAATTTAGTGTTATCTACAAATGTTGGGAGTATTCAGAACCAGATAATTCTATCTGCACCTCCGTCATTTGTTTGTATTTCCTTCTCATTTATTGTGGGGACATTGTTGCTTTTGCATTATACAGAGTTACACTAGATGGAAAGTGAAACATCTTCGCAAGAATGTGATATCAGTAGCTCAAAATACATTCCACTAAGTAGGATAGTAGAAGATGCTGAAAATAAAGCATTTACTAGAGTGTAGGTTTGAAAATTATTAATCTTTTATGGCTGTGTTTACTTAATGTTAAAACTGAGTTACTGTATAAGTTTCTAATAACAAACTCTTTCAGATCTCCAGTAAAAATAATAAATCCATGTCCAGCAGAAGAAAATATGGTTTCGTTAGTTCCATAATATGGTATATTATACTGATTCAGAACCTTGTGCCTAAAAATGATAAATTGTCACCAGTAAGAACACAAAGACTGACCAATCCTGAAGATTGGAAGAAGAACATTAGAAGCAGACTGCGAAGAAATGGGAAAGGGTATGTTACCACATCTGGTAAAGTTATAGCTGAACAGAAAATACAACATGAGTATTGTAGATGCAAATTTCCAAAGATGACAAATTATATTATATATTTTTATTTCCTAGACGAAAGTGAGAAAAAGCAGCATCCCAAATGAATATTTATACATACAAAACAATAAAAAAAAACAATTATCGGAAAATGAATGCATTTTTTATTTTTTGTATATAAACAATGAAAACCTTTGTGTCTTTAAAAAGCTTTTCCTTAAATCTCTCTTAGCGAGTCAGAAAACAGTAATCGGTGTACTTCAGAAAAGACGAGACTTCTGCAGTCCCAGAATGTGATAAGAGACGTAAAAGACAAAAGGATAGAATTCAGAAATGTCTAAGAATTTTGCGAGAAAACACGTACAGTCGTACCCAAGAGTAAAATCTCACTACCATAGAGCAGTGACACAAACAGAACACTTAAACCCTAACTTAAACCTAAGTCGAATGTATGATATGTATAAACATGAGTGTGTTTTAAATAGCTGTGAAATTGTCAATGTATACGTCAATTTTTAATAATAAACATAATCTTGAAGCACTGGGTGGCAGATCTGGAAGAAATTGTCAAAAGAAAAGTTTGTAGATGTCCAATCCATGATGAAATGGATGCCCACTGTTGATGCAGAGTTCTACAAAGCTATTTTTAATTGACATTGCACCACATCCAGAGATCCTGAACCAGAATATTCTGTCTACATACAATTTTTCTTTGTGTTCCTTTCTTAATTTTGTAATAAATTGATAATGGTGAGCTGTACCGATTTTGTTATTTATTTACCAATATGTTTCATAAGAATATCATTGTTCACTAATGCTATATTAGCTCCCAAACTTTGAATCCCTCTCCTGACAAATTCACTCAAATTCAGATAGAACTCTCTGATTCTCACGTCAGGATGTGTAGAAGATTACTTCACCTACTTTCTCACAAATGGTTTATTTTAATCATGCCTATAAGGATGTTCCATAAGTCCCCTTTTTTTTTTTTTTTTTTTTTTTTTTTTTTTTTTTTTTTGTTCCGACATTTTCTCTATTTAAAGCCCAGCCCTGAAATTACTTTCCAAAGCAAACTTCGCCTCCATGGAAAATTTATCATTTCCCGAACAAAAGTCAGCAATTTATTTATAGTAGGAACACACTTCTCAGACATGTAAAAGTCATATATAAAGGCCGGAGGAATGTGCGCTCGCATGCGATACAGGTTAGCTGGACGCAGAGTAGCAATGACGTCAGGAGTACAGCACGGCCATCAAATGTGTAAACAACTGCCACTATAGAAGCAAGAGTCGAAAACAACGTACCGTGGTACTCTGCGAACTAGTGAAGCATTGCCTTGTAAGTGTATGCAGACGCCAATAATTACAAGATGGGGTTCTTGAATAGAGGCCGTCACGTGTTATGCAGTGCATTACAATGAAATTGTAAATGTTATTAGCGCTCTATGTGATGCAGATTCACCTGCATTGGTAACTGAAAAGTCTCTGATATTGCATGATCAATCTGGAAATCTTTAGTTCATATCCAACAATTACGCAGTGTCGCCCAAAGCTGTTAAGCAATTGGAATAGTCGGGTTTGGAAATGTCCTTAAGTAATTCACTTAATAGGATATCTCTTGTGCCAGGTATCGAAAAGATGAAAGCTAAATTCCAGAATGTCATAAACAAAAATATTGGTTATCAAGCTACGTGTGAAACTTTGAAAATAAGTAAGAAGCAAGACACGCCAGACGACAGAGTGGAATTCTTTACATTTCCACCTCTGACATCGTGTGACGTAGAAATAAGTTTTTCACTGTTTAAACACTGCTTCAGTGATAGACGTCGAAATTTCAGATTTAATAATTTGCGGATGTTCATTGTAATCCAGTGGAATGCATTCTGTGGCAATATTGTAGTTAATAAATAGCGGTATGTAAATATTAGTGTCTAAATACAATTCAAGAATGCGTAGTGTATTATGTTTGTAGGTCGTGCTGCAGTGAGGCGGTTTTCATGGTCAGACTGTAGCTACCTGCAGTTGTTTACATGCGCGAGCGATAACACTAAAGTCTATGTGCAATGTACATATTGGAAAAATCACTCGCCTCCGGCCTTTAGTTATATATAATTCTCCCAACACGCCTATCAAAGTCATCCACATTACTTACAGTGTGTGCAGGTTTTGTCTTACAATATTTTCCAAGGACGTTGGAACACTCTTTTAACCTCTTCCACTTAAGTATTGTACCTGTATGCGAATTCTTTTTTTTTAACCGATTTAAGCAGCAGCTCTTGCAGTTGCTTGACTTGTGGAAGTTTTATAAAGTTGCTCCTAGTTCCTCATCACGTCCTCAATCACGTCTCTAATTATTTCCCTACCCTGAGAAACTATCACTCTTTCTATCTTCACTTTTGAAGTAACACTAGTGGCTCATACGATTCTACAATAATTGAAACTAAGAGCAATTAGCAGAGAGTAAGCATGAATAACATTAGAATTAAGTTGGCAACACTTGAAGGAGAAGAACGCTTACGAGGATGTTTACAAAATTCTGATTACGCAACTGGAAACTCTTTCCTTCCCCATCATTCACCCAAGATCATAAGGTGATGGACAGACAATGCTTCAAAACGCTGGCGACGTTCTTGAATTGTGCTCTCCTTTATTCGCTAGTCTGTCAGTATTATACTGCTTATTATTAGAGAGCTTTTGTATATCCTATACTGCGTTACCGTAACCGCTGGAACAACTGCGAATGCGCCAATTTACGGTGAACAAAAGAGCAATAATGGGATACTACAATCTGAGTGATTTAGCATGAAATTTTGTGGTAACTATTATTGTATAAGAGAACAAATTATTATTTATTTGTTTAAGATTGATTGATTTGTTTGTTTATTTACTACTCAAGAAACTTGGCACAGAGTCATTCGTCTTCTTATTTCCCAGTACAAATCTGCAGGAGTGTTCTTTTTGTCTGTAACATTACTTAGAGCACTGCACTTGTTCACATGTTTCCAGTGCATAACTGAATCTCCTTCCCCACACATGACACACGAAGGAGACAACATGATGTTAAGCCTATGGAGGCGAGTTGCAAGGCAATCGTGTCCAGTGTCGATCCCTACGGCAGCAACCGTATCTCTTCTTGGACAGTCTGGTATCTGGTGTTTCTCTGTCAAAAGACTGGACCACTTTTTTTTTTTTTTTTTTTGAACTTTGTTGTCTGAACTCTGAACATGTCCTCTTTGAATGATATTTTGGTACAGTTTGGCTGAATTGAAAGAAAGTGTAAGTACTGTTGATGGAATTGTTTTAGTTCCTCTCTCATTGCCTTGATTATGATGGACGCAGGCAGGGTGGTGGTGTGGTGGTGACGTTGACGGCGGCGGTGGCGGAGGTGGCGGTGGCGGTGGCGGTGGTGGCGGTGGTGGCGGTGGCGGTGGTGGCGCGGCGGCGGTGGTGGTGGTGGTGGCGGATGCGGCGGTGGCGGCGGCGACGCCGGTGGCGGCAGCGGTGGTATTTAAAAGCCATTCTTACTGCATGGAGCACTAAAAGCCATTAGTGAAATGATCATAAAATGAAATAGGGTAACGAAATTTGAGAACGAATCATTCCAGAGTGCCTCCAACGTTTTTGCCAGTTATGCACGCTGAGGAAAAGTGAAAAAAAATATATATCTATTAGGAAGGATGTTCCTGGCAGGGTTTGAACCACCAACCTTCCGTTTAGAGTCCACGGCTTAGTGACCTATATCGGTAATGGTGGTCTATGATTCATACAATTACGGTTCTACAATTTTGTATATGTCTTTGAAGCTATCACTTCTTTTCTTTATTAAAATCATCTTTGCATTTCCATCTACCATTCTCTATTTGCATGTTAGCTCCTTCCCTTTATCCTTTCCCCTAAAGCTTGTTCCCGCTTCTCTATCTTCTTTTTGTATGCGTGTTTCCTACTAGAGATTAAGGCTTACTTTCATAAAACGCCTCTAAGTGCCTTCATCGCTAGTGCTAACGACATTACTGCTGACTTGATTAATTGCCCTTCCGTGGATTACTCAAAGATTAAACTATCGCTTCTTGTGCGAGGCTTCAGCCAAGGGTGTGTCCATGAAAATGTCCTCATCCTTTTCTGCATTTCTTACCTCCTTTTTGCAACATTTGAAAACGCAAGCAAGATGAAGTGTATGTGCCAACAACTCATGTCAGTATTATTAGCAGTGAAGAGGTGGTGAAAGAGATTACTAAAGGATTACACAATAATCCAACACTAATAAAGCAGCGAAACCTTCTAGAGTTGTTGAAACTCGCTATATGTTAGCAGTGAGCGGGTACTTGGAGATGCGCTTTGCCGTGCAAATAAATGTCGTTTGTGACATGCCAGTTATTATTTGTTTATGATTATCCTTGTCAGGTAATGTCCTACTCAGTCCCGTTGGTATAAAAGACATGTTGCAATTCAATTTTATCTGTGGCAATGAATAGAATTACAGTAGACACACAATTTAATGGCGGGTGGCAGGAGGAGCGGGCAAATGCAGCATCCAATGAGACACTTGCCAGGCCTTGCAGTGTTGCATAGTTAAACATGCTGTAACCTCACGCTGTAAAGCCGGTGATATAAATATTGTGAAGCCAGCCGCGAAGCACAACAAAGGACATTATTAGATTCGAGTGTAGTTTGCATAAAAATAATTGCACGTTTTGAGCTTGAATATAATTGACAAATATCTTAAGTCAAATCAACATCTTATATGAATCCCTTTCAGCTATTTTGCATCGTGAATACTTATTTTCCTACACCATCACATACTAATTTTTCTTTTAAAATACTTTTCCAGCCACAACCGCAAACATCTACAAAAAATGCATACAACATAGAAAAACAATACAGTATTCAACTTCCATATTATGGTCTTGAATTTTTAGCAAACTTGAAATCAATTTGCCAACATTTTATTGAAAAACAAATATCTCAATCTGCCCTGTAGCGCAGATAAAAGTAGTTTTATTTTACTTTTCACTATCTCATTTCGATTGGTGGAAAATTGTATAAGAATTTCACATTAAAGCGTCAATATCTTTGACACGTAGCCCTGTACAGTAAATTACCGAAACTTTACTTTGAGTCTAATAATTTCCACACCTCTGTATCAGGTCTTTTATTTCCGTTGTACTCCTTAATCGTAATCTGATGTTATGGGTTATAAAATATGAAAAATAGTGTATAATATTACGTAAATAAATTTTTCACTGTCAATTGCTATACTGTGAGGCTAGTTCTAGATTACTCTGCACTTTTTTAATAGCGTTAAACGCCCGCTTTTACTACATACGACATCGCAGGTGGAGAACCCAGAGGCAACCCGTCCCAGCGCCGCTTCGTCCACTACAAATCCCACATGCGGTTGCCTGGGATCGAGCACGTGATAAGATATCAATGTGTTCTGAAGAGGTTCCACGTTTGACAAAAGACAACGTGTAAATGCACGTTGTCAAATTTGGTCCAATTTTAACAAACGTAGAAAATGTTTTTGTAAACTCTTCAACTGAAGAAAAAGTTTGATCATATACAGGGGATTTAAGAAGTCAGCTTATGCTGGAGAACAATGAACTACCCCCAAAAGATTCTGGTGTTTATTCGAGCGGAGTAAAAATCTATTATTCCAAAGACTTGAGCTGTTTTTGCCTACGTATCAAGGAGTCTTCACGCTAGGTAAGGACCTCTGGAGAAGGAAGTCATTATGAATGCTTGTGCACGGATAAAATGTGAAATTTTCGAGGGGGGGGGGGAATGAGAGAAAGAGGGGTCATTGCATGTGCGCTAAGATGGGGACATATAGATTAGATACACGCCTTTTGCTTTTGTTCACCTCTCGACCAACCAGAAACACCCTGGACCGGAACTTGGTGGTTAGCATCTTGCATGGTTAACTTGCGTCACTTCCTCCCCTTTTGTTATGTGCACGCCTTCTCTCATGTGTTTGCCTGTAATTCTTTTCTTCGCAACATGCAGGGGAGGGGAAGGCGGACTGTTTCCAGCCATCCGGCACGAATATCCTCCTTGTATTCGACTTCATTACAACAAAAAGTCACGCATGCAACTTCATCCACCAATGACTGACTTCTCTCCAAAGTTTATTCTGCAAATGAGATCATGCAAGGCAGCTCTTCATTTATTTATCGGTAGCTCCCACACCGACAACGGCTAGACTTTCAGGTCAGTGCGTAATAAAAAATCGATCATATATTTTGCAGTACCTGATCCTGGAACACCAAAGCGCCTAGAGTTACTGTTATTTTCCTTCAGGTGGGTGGTACTATCAACGTAGAGTAATCCCGTAGAGACAGAATAGGACAACTTGGAATTAAACGGCCTTTTCATTTGTGTTCCGTAATGTTTGCTTATGAATGACAAAATACAGCAAAAGAAAAAGCATGCACTAATATGCTCTTAAAATGTGCTGATACGAGAGTAGTTCATAAGCACGGCCAGGCATTTCAGTACCATTCCGGTACCAGGAGAAAACTGCAGGTTTCAAGCAAAATACCATTAGGGCAAGCTCAGCACTAGCTGTGTTACGCACAGGCGGTCCACAATGCATCTCCATTATAGTGCACCAGTTGCGAATAGGGGACCTAGCTCTGGATTAATTGTGTAATTAAAATAAGCATTTAAGTATGTCCCAATTCCAGACTTCTAATTATAAATTGGTGAGCAAAATTGTGGAGAAGTTAGATTCAAAGCATTGTTCTACAGATGGAGTAAACATCACATCATTTTGTGACACTACTAATATATTTTTTCATATATTGCAACGGGTTACGTAAATAATAATGTGTTTGTATAAAGTTATGAATAGTACAAGTAAATAATAATAAAGTAATAATCTGTCACATATAGTTCAATGTTTAATTGTATTGTCCCTTTGGTGTATCCCGGTGTGGAATTTAATGGCTTCCTGTAACCCTGCATATAATTTCAAATTATTTACTCACCTATAGGTAACAAGTCATTCAATTGAGTGTATATAAGAGGCAGTTTTATTTACACTGTCACTGTCCGGCATTTTGTGGGTTACTGTCCAGGTGCACTTAACTTGAAGAGGCAGGTTCGGGGGATGATAATAAGGGGGTGGATGAGTGAGTGAGTGAGTAAGTGAGTGAGTGAGTGAGTGAGTGAGTGAGTGAGTGAGTGAGTGAGTGAGTGGAGATTAAGGGCCCGTCGACGCCTAGGTCATTTAAGCCCTGATATTAAGATAAGCTGTTAGAATGCACTAATACGGGATCTCTTGGATAAGTGATTCCTTTTCGTTTCCCTCTTTGGCTCCGTAAACAAAACCTTTATCTTAATTTTCTATGTTTTGCTTCTTTATCTGACCGGAATCTTTTTCCATTAACTATTCCCATTTTCCAACAGCAAGATTTTCCCTTCTTGTTCACCTCTCTGAAACAACTTCGTTGCTTACTCTTTCTTCCGTACGAAATGTCACATTCGTCGGAATTTCCGTTGACTCCAATCGCCTTTCCTCACTTCGTCTAAGATTGCAGTTTTCCACAATTTACAGTAAAACATTCAAAATAATACGCTTCCTTAGAATTTTAATTAAGGACCCTCCTTGGCTATTCCTTTGCCATGTTCTTGCTCTTTATCTATTAACAACTAACTACAGTATATACAATTAAAATACTAAATCTTTTCGCTTACTTCCAGCTTCACCTTGAGTTCGTAATCTATAATTTTTGCTTTTTCTTCACCAAAAAACATTTCTTCATTTATCTGATCATGTAATTTGTAATTTCACCTCCGTACCCAGAATTGTTTCTCGATAGCACTGCCCTAACGTCCACATACCTTTTCCTCCCACTACAGATCTTCCGTTACTCTAACTTCTGAGTTTATTCTTCCATGCTTTTGAAAAACAGTTGAATGTTGTTGAAAGAAGTCCCTGCTGAATACTTAATGTAGATAGAAAAACCCCTTTTCAATTAAAATAGGTATATAATGTGCCTCCGGATTTCTAATGAGTAAAGTAAGTTACTGATGTTAATGCATTCGATTTTTATATATGAGCAGAAGTGGGGAAAAAAAAAAAAAAAAAAAAAAAAAAAAAAAAAAAAAAAAAAACCATCTGCATGCATCTAACAGCAGATTACCTATATGCAATTAGTATAAATTAATACTAATAATGATTCTAATGTTCAATTAACCTTTTAAAAGGTCCCTAAGTCTTGTAATGTCTGCCCCTATAGTTAAAGCATAGTATATGGATCATCCTTGCCAACCTGTAGGGTAATTATGGGGACATCTTGTAATTTTAACGCTGATAGTGCAAAAATTAATACATGTAATGAGTCTGACTATAAAGTAGTTCTAACGTCACTTATATAAAATGTCATTATTAGAATATTTATGTCCATTAATACTTGTCAATAATCAGCGGTAATCATTATGCTGTTTCAATGTTTCCACTTAATTATGCTTTCATCTCCTTTGTATTTATCGACTTATTGGACGATATATATATATAAACGAAAAGTCGATTAAGTGCCAAGTTCCTCTTCCAAGGATTGGACACAAATATTTTCTAGAAAATTCCTCCCCCAAAATATCTTTAACAGGAAATTTTTTCAAACATATAGATTTTCTCAAAAATGTCTAACGATTTTGATTGAAGTACCATATGTTTAAGATATTTTCATGACCAATGTAATGTATGTCTTGAATTTTATAGGAATAGTCTTTGATGTCCTCCTAATTTTGGATGACTTTTGCTTATGTGATGAACCAGCAAAAGATACACATTGTTACTGCACAAAAATATAAATTGTGCACAACGGGTGAACGAATTTTCTCTCGCTGGAAGACCTGTTTCGGGATGCACTCAGCCTCGTTATATCCCTGAAAGGCCAACTGAGGAGCTACTTGACTGAAAAGTAGCCGCCCTGGTTGCGTATATCACATAATCAGCCGGGAGGGAGCGGAAAGTTGACCACGAACCACCTCCAGTACTCCACCCCACTCATGACGACGCCTGTGGTGTGCAAATGTGGGGGATGCAGCAGCAGGGAGGCCCTGAAAGGATTTTTGTGCCTTGGGTTATTTATTATTACCATTATTATTGTTATTGTTACTATTATTGTTAATAATATTAATAATAATAAAATATTAATATATAATAATAACAATAATAATAGTAATAGTATTATTATTGTTGTTGTTGTGGAGCTAAACCGTTTTGAGATATTTCTTTTTGTTTGAATGTTCAAATACTGTTCCTCAAATAGGAAATCGTTAAGCTTTATTTTTCCTTTCTTTCTTTTTAATCTATGTAAAGAGAATGGAATTTCTAAGTCATCATATTGTATAGTGATCAGCTCTTAAAGATATGACTATTACTTAAACCTATTGCATTTCCTTATTCCTCATGTACCTATAAGTAAATGTGCAACAATGACAACTACTGCAAATGTTTATTTTTTTTAACGTGAAGTGGATAAAAGAATAAGTGTTTGTAACAATAGTTTGTACCAGAGTGAGTAGAGAAAATTTGCGAGTGCAGCACATAAGATTGTTGTAAATATAACATAATTGAGTAAATTGCATGATTTTAAAGGTTAGTACGATATTTGCTTATTTTTAAGTTGGCAAAATTAATAGGAACGTTGGTGACATTATCAATAATAATAATAATATCAAATGATCTCAGTGTGTTTAACTCTGAAATGCAGTAGCAAAATATTTTTATTTCGGGTTAGACCACACTCTCTTTTTATTTGAGTTCCAGGACGTAGCCTGGGAGCCATCAGGAGCTATTCAAATGAATTATTTTCAGTCCGCACAAGCGACGACAAAAATAAACATCTAATTGAGGATTCGCAAGGGATGACATTCGATTGCAGCTGGATCTGATCACATTTGCCACATTGCCTGAAGGTTGACAGCTGCTCCAAGGACTTTTTGTGTTGCTCGTCACGAAGCGCTCCTCCCTCCTACGCCCCGGCTTCTTATCTCAAGCTTGTCCTTGTTATAACATCCATCAAGCTGCTGCACACTCCTTCACTTGAATTTTAAACCGCCACAATGATTTCATATATGCCGCTAAGGTAAAGTTTCTCAGCCATAAGCCCCCAGCAGTCTTAAAGTGGAACTGTGCAAGCCAAACAAAAATGCTCACAATGTTTGCTGTTGTAAGTTAGGTTTTCTCTAACTTGTTGTTCTAAGTTCACAATTACTTGTTATAGAAAATAGCTGATACCGGAATTATTGACTTGCAAAATTAATAACTTTATAAAGACATGATTGGAAGCTAGCTAAATAATTCCAATAAATATCTTCCTTGTGTTATAATCGATGCATAATATTGTAACAAAGCGACAAAATCACTTTATATCTTCTAAACTTTTACCACAAATACACAGTTTTCTTCTCGTCATTGACACAATCTAGTCCCTTGGGCTATCACAACTCTCAACAGTTCTTCTCATAACCTTGCTCAGTTCTTTCGGTGCCTTTCTTCACTTACCCTAATTACGACGTTTACAATCACTCGCGACGCTCGTGAATCTTCTTACGATGTACCAACACGACGACACACTCGCACATCTGCCTCAGACTCACTGACACATTGACCGACTTATGTGCAGCCATTTTTACGAAATTACATTAAGATCATCCTCGAATACTGTTGGAATACGTTTTGTGCAAAATGAATATTATTAGTTATTAGGAAATGCATCATGAAATAATTCGACATCCATGACTTAGAACTATCATTCGTGGACGACTATTTTTTATTTTTAAAATAATTTCTTCACAGAAAAATGCAGCCTCTCATTAATCAAGTTGAAATATTAAGTAGGTACTTGAAAAGCATGTTTAAATAAACTTTATAATTTACGAAAGAAATCATGCTTTAATTGTTGAGAATTTTGATTCAATATGATCAGCAATGCAACGAGAAGTTAGCTTCTCTCCCTACATTTAATTTGTCATTATCTGTAACGTTGAATCAATAAACATTTTGCAGGCATTCCCTCCCTGGAAAGAAGTGAGCAAGTGTTATGGTCTGTGATGTAGCTGGCAATAAGGCATTATGCAAAATACGTCATTATTGTCATTGGCACCTGTGCCATAAAGAGCTAATTATGGACGATATTGAATACAACATGTTTAGAAAGGTAGCATTGCACAAATACATTTGTACTATGAAACATAAGGAGTCGTCATTGATATTGCCTATTTAAATGTAACCTCTTAATATACTTAATTAGACGTCAAGAAGTCAGAGAGTAGCAACGATAAAGGAAGTTTTTACAATGTAATCCACAAGAACTATTTTCTGTTGACCCTTGAAATACTTTGTGTTAAGTGTAACACTGCGCATTTGTAACTTTGCGCTTCTGACAAAGTGAAAAAGGGATAAAACTATTTTGAAACTAACTTGAAAATTTAGAAATGCATCGCTTTATGAAAATTAGTAGGCTATGTTTTTATAAATGTACAAAAACAATAAAGTTTAAATTGAAATTAATTTTGAGCACTTCTTTTCAGCCATCTTCATGCTATTCATACCATAAGCAAACTGCAACAAGCAACGGAAATTCGTCGATGTGTGTGAACTAATGATTGCGTTGTATATGAGCTACCAACTGATTCGAATCGAAATCGAAATTTCAAGACGGACTCAATGGCACATATTATTGAAAAAACATTTAATTTGTAAGTAAAATATGAAAAGGAAATAGATAAAACAGAAGTATATTCATAAAATATAGCTGCACATAAAACGAAAATATGCAGTTTAGTTTTCAAACTGTTAAAAGCTATGCTATTAACGAAATAGGTATTACACAACATAAAATATTGACAATTTAGTACTTAACTCACATACTAAGTTAGCATAAATTTAAACAGTAGATTATATATGCATAAAATCCTGTTCTTGAGTATGACAATCTTATATTCCATCAAAGCAACATCTTTAATATGTGCCATAAAATAAGTTTCACTTCGACAACTGAAACAAATTCAGCTGAATTTTGGATTCAGCTATAAGGTAATAACTGCAGCACAAATTTTGAGAAAATGTTCTTGTAAAGCTTGATTTCACACACCATTGTTAGTATTAAGTGAGTGTAGAAAATTCTTTATCACGCAAACATTTGTAATCATAATATTTGGCCATTCCGACTGCACATTATTTAACTAAGACCATGTAAGAAATATGAACCCGGCGTTTCAAACTGCCATCAAAATTGTATTATTATAATAGTAGTTGTTTTCTGTCATTATTATAATTATATTCCAGTCTTTTTACAAGTGAAATAAGCAACCTCTACATAATGACGAAACATATGCATATCTTCTTTGTTTCACAGAAAATTCTTGACTAATATTCTGTTGCGAAAGCAGACATTTTGGACCGAGGCCAAACCCAAGTTTACATCTGAGTCAGCATTCATTCCGTCATTAATGCCATTTTTCTTCGGGCTAAGTCATATACTGGGTCATCAAATTTCCACATAATAAGGTTTTACAATTCTTGCATCGTTCCTCGCTTTAGGCACACTTTAATTTAGCAGTAAAATCATGCCATGTCCTGAAAACTAATCATTATGTTAATAACGTTACGGTCTTCTGCAATTGTCCTCATTTAGAACTATCATTTGTGGACGGTTATTCTTTATTTTTAAAATCATTTCTTCACAGAAAAATGCAGCCTCTCATTAATCATGTTGAAATATTAAGTAGGTACTTGAAAATCATGTTTAAATAAGCTTTATAATTTACGAAAGAAATCATGCTTTAATTACTTCGAATTTTGATTCAATATGATACAGCTATGCAACAAACACGTCTTCAGCTGAAATTTTGACACCTGTTTCATAAAAAAACTATAATTTAATTATTGGAGGGGAATAATGATACAAATGCAGTTCTATGAGTTCTGTAAGAGCTGAAATTTGACTACGTTTATTTTGCGAAAATTCGAAGCATTAAACAAGCATTTAAGGACATAGATAATTGTCGTTACCTATACTCAAGTTTCATTCCACTATTTATGCTCAACCAAGAGTCAAATTTAAAACATTTATAAAATGTTTTCAATATTCTACGCTGCATGTTATTGTCACTAGCGTCCGATAATTTCATTGTCATTTGTTATTCACTGTACGTACATACGAGAATCGATAGTTGCGCCTTCAACTTTTATTGCTATGTTGACCTCGAAAAAATAATACTGAGTGTACATGTGCAATAGGTGACCTTTAAAAAAGTAGACTTTCAAAGTCGAGAAGACAGACTGAATTTACTAGAATGTTATTTACAATATTGACACTAATTTTTAAACAGAATAACTATTTCATACACGGGAATCAATAGTTTCGCTTTCAGCTGCATAGAAATGTGCTCAGATGGCGAAGTATTGGTTGCTAAATATGAATCTTTTCATTGACGATCAGCGGTATCGTTAGGAACAGGTGCACTTTGATTGGTAGGTAGGAGTATCGCTATGAAGAGGTGGATATGATGAGGTCCATTACAGAGGGGTATAAGCTCTAAATTATGGCATGGTCGAGCATAAATTTATTTAGGTTTCTGGTTACTCAGTGAAGAAATTCAAGACCGTATATCAAAACCGATATTTTTATTTCATTTTAAGCGCATCCAAAACATCCTGATCTGCTGAAATAATAAGAATGACAGGAAAACAAGTGATGGTTTTTCTTTGCCATAACCTTCAAATGAATGAAATTTAAGGCTTTTAGAATATCTGTGTGGGTGAACCACTATCTACAAAGGACATAAAAGTGGAATTTGTTTAATATACGGATGAGTTTCTTTAGTAAACAACATACATAACGAAAATTAGGGATAGTACTGCAAATATAATTTCTACAACTATAACGAGGTGAGGGTTTTTCAGATGCTCTTTGGTAACAGTTTTTAAAGCATACTAGCAGTTAGGAAATCTGTAAAAAGTTATGTATAAGTAAATGCGAATTACGCAGAGCTGGGTTATGTATAAAGCAGATTCAACTGATATGTCTTAAGGATCTAGAAATGACATAAAACTTTGTCTGGTGTTCAGAGCCTGAGAACTTGTCACAGAGTTATTGGAGAATATCAATTCATTATCTTTTTTAGAATGGTCGTAGGATTAGCTACTAAACGAAGAAATACTGTTGAAAAATAGTTTTTCTGGGAGATACGATTTCATGGCCTTTCCAGTTATGCTGATATTGCAAGTTAATGACTTATCCCGTATTCAATCTACCAACTTAACCCACGTACTTTACGTACTTTTAAGGCCTAGTCCGCTAGCAATTTCACGCATTTAAACTTAACAATATTTCCATTAATACAAATATAAAATATAATCAAAAATTCTTGTTGATTTTTACCACCTCAATAATCGTCCTCTTATTTATTTTGCATATTTTATGATTTAAAAGAATAAAGCACTAGAATCAGTGAATCTTTGGCTGTAATCACGATCGATGATATGCAAAGAGTCACTGTGACATAAGCAGAATAGACCCTGCTAAAATCAATAATTATCCATAGTAATGATGGCTGTTAACTCGAACGAGTGTGTTGATTCTGAAGTCCAAGAAAATTAGACAGTGGACTGTACTTTTTCTCATACCCGAAACATCTAAAGGAAGATAGAAAAATGCTATTGTTAAAATATGCTAATTAAATTTAACAATCAAGACACCAGAAAGATGAATGTTATCCTATAAGGTGGCGCAAACGCTCCTCTCCTTCGAAGACGTCGCCTTTAAGACCTATAAGATCTCGTGTTTGGTGTCCGGACTAGCTCTAGCAAGAGGTCCTAATCTACAGGGTGTGCGGGAGTTATGGTAGGAATGGAACCAAACGAAGAATCAACCAACAGATCACTTTATTTGTAAATTTCCAGATTTGTAGAGAACTGCCGACGATATTTAAATAGAATGTAACTTTGCAACTTCAACTACAACGTTATAACACTTTAACTTTGTCACCCTTTAGCAACCGTCGAATTATGTATACGTGCTAGCTTACGTACAACTCCCAAGTTGCACGTGCGTTATCTCGACTCGATTCAAGACGAGTGTGTCTTGCGTTGCATTTGTTTTTGCGCGAGCAACACGAAGGAAGCGATTTCCATTGGCTAACTTTAGAGCACGTCATAGTAAGATAGGAATCAGCCCGCTAAATCACTAAGGCTGAGTACAAACAACAATTGTAACCTTATCACTCATTTAAATCTGCCTAGGCTAACATTCTTGAGACTTTAACATATTCAGCTTTATTACGTTTTCCCCTTAACTATTGACTAGAATCTCCTTTTGTTTCTTTCAATTATCAAATATATATATTGACATTATAATTTCGGTTTCAAATGCCCCCATAAACATTATTTTATTATTACATAATAAGTTAATGTTTATGTTCTGCCCGAATGATTAATTTTTAGTGAATACTAATTCTCGTAGTCGGCAATTCTCCATCCACATACATTTTTTTTACAAACATTTTAAAATATGCATTTCAAACAAGATTAAGTTTTACTTAAAACTATTATTTACATTTTTTTTTTTTTTTTTTTTTTTTTTTTTTTTTTTTTTTTTTCATCTTCGGAAGTTACATAATTTTTCGAAAGTTCTTGGTTTGGTATTTATTAGTTTCTTGATAGTCTTTCTCTTCTTGGTTTGCACAACACTTTCAGTTAGTCACTATTATGCTAAACTTAACTATATTTACAATATTTATACAATTTCTTGTTCTTGACAAGTACACAATCATATCAATGATCTAACCATTATCTCTAAGATTTACTCTTTTCCGGTTTTCCCATAAATTGCCATTTCTATTTATGAGACCACGATATCTATCTCGAACCTCGTAATTCTGATTCAAATTTGGGGTTGCCCCCTGCCCGAAAAAGTTTTGGAAAGCTCTTTCACCTTTATTTTGATTTTTGCTTTGATCAATCTCCTGTTTGACTTTGTTTGCACTATGATTATTTACGCTTACACCAGGATTTGTGTTCACACTAGGACAAGCAGAATTAGCACGACTATCACTTAATTTCAAATTTTCCCGTGCTTGCTTTACACCCTGGATTTCCGTAACCACTTCCTTTACATGTTCATTTAAATCTTCCACATTTACAGTTAACCTCCTACCGTCCCTTTCTGCATTCTGTAACCTAACCTTACTGTCTTCCAATTCTTTTCAGGTTGTTTCTCTCTCGTTATTCAATATCTGCCCTGCTTCTTCCCTAAGCTTACTTCTCTCTCTCTCAGATTTCTCAACAAATCGAATAAATTCTTGATTAATTTCTTTCTTTACATTTTCTATCTCACCCGCAACCTGAGTTCTGTTCTCCCTAACTTCAATTCTTAAATTATCCACTTCACTTCTAATTTCCCCCTGAAAATTTTCTATCACATGTTGTTGGTTTTCTATTCTCTGTGCTAATTCTGTCAAGCCTTGATTATTACTCTCTAATTTCTCTGTCAACACTTTGCTACTACACTCTATCTCTTTCTCTATCTCTTTCTCTATCTTTTCAGTTAAACTTTGGGTGGTCATTTCTAGCTGTTCAGTCAAACATTTGTTATTTTCCAATTTCTCCAATTTCTCATTTAAACTTTTATTCTTAGTTTCCATTTTCTCGCTAACCTCAGTTAAACTTTTATTGTTAGTTTCCATTTCCTTCCTAACCTCAGTTAAACTATTTTCCAATTTCTCATTTAAACTTTTATTGTTACTTTCCAATTTCTTGAACATTGCCATTATCTGCCCTAGCATGTTACTTTCTGTAATTACAACTGGTGTTTGACATTCACTGCCAGAATGATCTTCATTTAGCTGTTCTCTTTGATCTGATACATTTACATTTCCCCCTACATTTGCTACTACATCTACAGTTTCCTTATTTACAACTTCTATCTCCTGAATTTTACTATCTACTACAGACTGTTCCAACATTTTGCCGTTTCTAAGAAGCATCTACTTAAATATCACTGATAAACTAGTTTAACACTCAGTACCTTATTATTGTTGCTGCACTCCGATGTCGCCACTGTCTCTGATGTTACTGGTCCATTAGGTACTTCCGCAGTCTCTGTTGATTCTCCTCTTCTCGAATCTCGTTGGCTCAATCCTTATCGTGTCAGCTTCTGCTGGTCCTCTTCTTCTCGAATATCGTTGGCCCAATCCTCGTCGTCTTATCGTGCCACACGTTGGTTCGCCATTTGACGCAAACGCTCCTCTCCTTCGAAGACGTCGCCTTTAAGACCTATAAGATCTCGTGTTTGGTGTCCGGACTAGCTCTAGCAAGAAGTCTTAATCTACAGGGTGTGCGTGAGTTATGGTAGGAATGGAACCAAACGAAGAATCAACCAACAGATCACTTTATTCGTAAATTTCCAGATTTGTAGAGAACTGCCGACGATATTTAAATAGAATGTAACTTTGCAACTTCAACTACAACGTTATAACACTTTAACTTTGTCACCCTTTAGCAACCGTCGAATTATGTATACGTGCTAGCTTACGTACAACTCCCAAGTTGCACGTGCGTTATCTCGACTCGATTCAAGACGAGTGTGTGTTGCGTTGCATTTGTTTTTGCGCGAGCAACACGAAGGAAGCGATTTCCATTGGCTAACTTTAAAGCACGTCATGGTAAGATAGGAATCAGCCCGCTAAATCACTAAGGCTGAGTACAAACAACAATTGTAACCTTATTACTCATTTAAATCTGCCTAGGCTAACGTTCTTGAGACTTTAACATATTCAGCTTTATTACGTTTTCCCCTTAACTATTGACTAGAATCTCCTTTTGTTTCTTTCCATTATCAAATATATATATTGACATTATAATTTCGGTTTCAAAAGTTAGCATTTCACATTTCATTTATACACCATGTTAAACAATTAATCATGTCCCAAAAATTGTATGCAATACACGAACGAGGGTAAAGTGTTTTTACTAATGCTCGGAGATTGAAAGGACTCCAGTTCCTCGCTCCAGTAAAAATCACCATTCTCATATCGCAATATATCTACTGTTGCTGAATTCTCTGACCTTCTGGAAACCTTCTTTCTATATCAGATGTCTTTATCTTTCTGTAATAACAGTGTAATAATTTGCTCATTATCATATTTAGCTATTTATTTATTGTGTGCAAGCTATAACCTGTCTTATTTTCAGCACCTTATCTGCAAATGTAAACTGTTTGGCCGATTAATACATATTTCAAAAACCAATTGCTCCTGCCTGTATTTACAATCCTTTTTGCGTAATGCCTACAATATGTGTATTTAAATACAAAAATACTACATAATGCCTGGTAACGCAACCAAGTTCCTAGTGAAACACCTGTACTTGAGCTGTGCTCTAATTTTTCTTTGTCATGTGAGATGACTTAAATTCTTCATTAAAAGTCATTTAAAATGAGTATTAATATTTCATCAAAACAACAACAGACATTTATAAAGCTTCTTTAAAGATCCAACAGGTATTAGAAAGACACCCTAGGTGCCAACTGTTCTCTGTCCTAGCACCTGTTTAGTGCGTCTTGCAGCTGTTGAGATATTTCTGGTGGCAGTTAATTTTCGTGTACCTCTTCTCAGGTTTCGTCATCCCTTTCTTTTAAAAGGGAGCAGATTGCTTAGCATATCGCTTCATATGTTCTTACAAAAAGTGACCGAAGCAGATGTAATCTTAACCGCAGTGATCCGGATTTGAACAGTGAGTGTGCCTTTGTGGAGCACCTCATCTGCTTGTAGAATGTTACCGTGTAAAACAGGAGGGACCTTGCAAGGGTCTGAGGATTATGGTAACAAGATCTCGAGATTGGGATTCTAGTCCTATTAAGAGTTTGATAACATGTCTTTTAGGGAACAAGAAGTGCCACCTTACTTCCATAAATCTCCCAAAGATTAATTTACATTTCATAGAATAAGTAAAACGATAAAACTAGTAAAATCAGTATATTCAGGAAATGGATGCCAATTAAAGTTGGAAATAAGATGTATAGAGATATTTATGCTACCAAAGGATTGCTACAAGGTTGCTATTGTTTAAAGCATTTGTAGAAATACGTTTAAAGAACTGGAGCAGAAAATGTAAACCAATGGGAATCCCAATTAATCAGCAATATCTGTTACACTATGTACTGTTTGCAGACGACCAAGTGGTCATTGCTCAGGACACAGAAGATGCATTATACAATAATAAGGAAACTAATGGAGGAATGCAAAAATGGGGATTATAGATAAACATCAAGAAAACTGAATATTTCACAACTGAACCGGAAAATGAATAAAAAGTACAAACTGAAAGTGAGGAAATTAAGAAATTAGATAAATTTCAATATTTGAGATCAATTTTAGAAACATATATTTTGAAATTTAGAAAAGAATTAGTGAAGGAGCAAAAGTAACTGGCATGTTAAAAATCAGTATTGGGGAGTTATTGAAAGTAAAACCAAGACTGATATTCAAATCATTAGCACAAAGTATCAAGTTATATGGTGCAGATTCTGGACGTTAGGTAGACATCTAGTTAATAAATTGTTGGTAACAGAGATGGACCTTTCGTGGAGGCCAGTTAAAAAATCAAGAAAGGAGAAAATTAAGATCCAGAAATTACAGAAATAATGTGTGTTAAATGTAATATTTTAGAAATACCAGAAGAACGACGATTGAAATGGTTTTGGCATCTGAAGAGGATGAAGAGTAATATAATCCCAAAAATGATGTGGAATTGGAATGTTGATGGCAGGAGAAGAAGTGGGGAGCTCAGAGAACAGTGACTGGATGAAGTAAATAGAAACATGATCAACAAAGGCCTCAAAGAAGAAGATGCGGGGGAAAGAAATCTGTGGCGTAGCAAAATCTATTTGGACTTAAGGAAAACCACTGGTTTGTAGAAGAATCTTTAATATAAAAGTGACGATTTTGACACATACTTGTAAATGGGAACATAAATATTAAATTATGGTGCCTATGAAACGGTATCCTTTTTATGGCTGACACAAAATTTAATGGCGGGTGGCAGGAGGAGCTGGTCAACATAAAATCCAGTCGGAACCCTGCTAGACCTTGCTAAGTTACACAGTTATACACTGTGAAATCAGACTGTAAAACTGGTGATACAAACATCATTTGCACCTACAAAATTTATTTATATAACAGGAGATAAAACAGTGGTCAGATATCAGCCGTCATTAAATTTTGTTTCTACCATAGCATGCTTATTTCCTACTAAAGTGGGAATAGGAATACAATAGGCTTACAATAAAATAGGTAACAAAACAATTTCTACCAATGTTTATGCCGATTAACATGAAGCAGATAGAGCAACAAGCATTTTTAAGAATGGTTTATATGAGAGTGAGTAGAGAAAGTCAAATGAGTGTACTATCAGATTTTTTATCTCTTGGCCTCCACCGAGGATGGAATTTCAAATCTTCCACGCACCGATAGCTTTTAAAGTATTAGGATATCGTTTAAGCCTATTGTATTCCATATTCCCATTGTACCTATTAGAAAATGCGCAAAAGATAATTTCTACAAATGTTTATTTCGAAGGTGACAGAAGAATAAATTTGTGTAAGAAGAGTTTGTACAAAAGTAGAGAAAGTCATTTGAGGGCCGCACCAAATTTTTATGGTACTTTTGCTTTTCTGTCAGCAACTACGTTAGAACAGAATTTGGAAATGAATTTTCTGTATAAAATTTAGTTAAAAATAGCTTAACGAAAAAATTACAGCTTTGCTACGGTATGTGTAACCATAAACTACCGTACTGAACATGAATAAAAAAGTTTTCTTGCTAATATTTTATGACTTTACACTAATATTTCCTCACTGTGCAAAGTTTATTTTGTAATCTCTTTCATTTAACTAGAAATGCAGAGATTTCAGTGGAAATATTTAGTATGGGTTTTTTCCAGAAACTCTTCTTTTGTAAGCTGGAACATGAAGGTAACTGGTACTTGAAATTTGTAATCCTTTGATTTTTTGATGACGTTTCGTTTTTCTTAGTTTTGAGCTTTCATGAACCCTTTTACAGCAGCATTTGATGAATTCAACATCAGTAGACGACATACAGGATTTGAGGTTGCCAAACCGAATAGTAGAAGCATGCATATTTTATTGCAGCTTTTATGGCCGGCTGGTGGGGAGTCAACTGATTGAATTGAGGGTCCAACAGCATGCCTTCATTTCAACGCTTGCAAAGGTCAAGTTTTTCCACTACCGGATGCCTCCACAGCACTCAATGGGTCATGCCTATTGTATTGCTGGACCGCTACCGCCTATGTCGCCGCCATGAAAGAACGGCTCGGAGAATGGAGCTTCATAGAAGGTTAATGAGCAAATTAGCAAGATGAATGGTCTAAAAGAGAGCTCTGGAAAGGGAAACGAGTAGGTGAAATATTCAGAAATGCGAAGCCGGTGCTATTGGAATAATAGAAAAACTAGAAGCGGGAACAGTCGCCGGATTTTGCGAGAGGGAAGAAATGGTAGGGGATGTCAAGCGGAAATACTTCATCACAAAATAGGAATAATAGCAAAAGTGGTACAGAGGTTCTGGCAAGCGCAGGGTTTTATCGACCCAATTAATGTTGAAACCAGGTTGTTGATTCTGTATATTTTACACAGCAAGGGTGCGTGGGAAAGAACAGTAAAAATCTTGGAAATATAGTTCTGACTGCCATCTGGTCACCACCATTGTTCTTTCTTCCCTTTATAGAAGCAAAAGTGCACATAGCCTTCATAAAGTTAGCCAAGGTACTACATTTTAAAGCTGCCATATTAACAGAAAGATACTAGAACTGAGGCGACGGACCTGTGAAAGTTGAAGGTCCACACAATTCCTCTTCGGACTCGGCGCACAACAAAAGACGGACGGGATTAAGCTGCTTCATGCCACATGTCGAGCCGACGAGCCTTTTGACGAAGGCCTCGTTAAATAATGATGATGCCTTTCCATTCCATAAATTCGCTTTCTGTATAGATGTATTATCTTAACTGGGATTCTGTTGTCTTCATTTGCACTACCCAATCATACGTGTGCCATAATCAAACATAGCATTACTTAATAAAGTCCCACTTCCATGCTTTGTCGCATTCTACGCCTGTACTATCAGTTCAACAAATGCAATGGTCCTCAGGTTCAGTACAGAAATGCGTACACTCGAGGTCCATTTACAGTGCTCTATTATGCACAGGAGGAGTGCTTACATCAAAAGCAAGGCAGCAACTGAGTCAACTGTGAAATACCTACATCATTCCTATAGTTAGCTATTCTGTCTCTGCTTGTCTAACACGCCTTCAAATCCCAGAAGGTATAATGCACAGGCTAGTGCGTTCTCCTTGCAAACGACATTCCTGATTCTTTCAAAAGCAGTTGGTTTTGAATCAAGAGCTTGATCGCTCTTTTACTTTCTCTGTCACTTACTTATGCTAGGTATGGGAAGTACTTTGAACTTTCCAATAGTTGGATATGGAGATTTCACCGGAAATACGTCATGCCTTCAGTTCTTCCGAAGCACCTAAGAAAAAAAAAAAAAAAAATCATACAAGAGAGGGGAAAGGGAGAGAGAACGGCATAACATAAATATTGTGACAAAATGACACAATCCAGTCCAGTTATTTATATTTTGTCAGTTTATTCTCCTTCAAAACTATTGCACAATACACAGTTCTCTTTTACTTAAATTGATTAGCGGTTTATTTTGTTATTTTTCTTCTTTCTTTTTATTTGTTTTTGTTTTGTTAACACAGTCTACAGTCCTTCGTATATTACAATTCACAACTGTTTTCTTCTCGTAACTTTACTCACTCCTTTCCATCTCTCCGTCTCTCAAACAGCTGACTGACGGCACAGTCACTTGACACTCATTAACTGCTTTGGTATCTCCCTTCACGAAGCGTGGTTCTGCACGACGACCATACACACGAAGCTGACTGACTAAAAATTGCCTCTCAAACTCTCTGACTAAAGCTGTCTATCCTCGCGCTGTCCGCAAGCTTTTATACTCACGTTGGCGTAGCCAGATCTTTCTTTAACTTCGCTTTTTCTGGAACTTGGCAGCAGTCAGAAGCTTCACCAACAATCTAGAAAACTCCTTTTGGTTCTGTCGTTCTGATTGCTGTCACGTGTTTGCTTGTGTGAGTGGTGTGGGGCAGCTTGACCTTGAGCACCTTTGGTACGCGCCGCGTTTGCTTTCTGGTGTGAGGTAGACCCGACCATCCTTAGCTGAGCGCTGTGGCCGGCAGTACAATAGAAATGGGTATATAAATACGAAATTAGGTGTTTTAAGTCCAGGATTTTCAACAGAATCCTCCACTCCAAGCTACTGTTAAGTGGAAATGTTTTATTAATTTTTAATTTTCTGAAGGATACCCGGAATACAATATTGAATTAAAATATTTTATTTTAAGATATTTGCAGAACTAAACACGCATATGCATTGAATTTTCTACAAGTAGCTTGTGAAGTCCTTTTCATACTTTGTATAACTATAAACCGCTAGATACGAAACAATTCTTACTGCGCGAAATCCCTGTGAACACAAGAAGTCTGCTTGGTCGACGAGTCATTCATCGACCTCTGAAGGTAGCTCCGTAAATGGGACATGTCTCTGAGCTGGAACTTTGAAGGACCTCCGCGTATCTCTGGCGTGTCTCCCTGAAGTCTCCTGTGAGTTTTTCACTTCATCCCCTCCTCCTGGGGAAGGTGCTAGCCAAAATAAATCTCTATAGGTCTCATTGAGAAACTTATACCAAGCAAATGGATCTAGATATTGAGAAGGCGCCCTCGGCCCTCAAAGACGCTCAAGGCCAACCTAACCTACACCACTGCTTGAAAATATGCAAACCCGTGACAACGGAGCGGTCAGAACGACATGAGCGTGGCAGAACAGACTGTTCGAGAAACTTTCGACTGCCGGTTTATTCACAGCAAGTTCGAGAAAAGGCGTATTTTCCAGAGAATTCTTGGACACTTGGCCTGGACTATTAAAGCAAGTGAGCAAGCCATGTTGGGACACTTTTTCGGAGTTGAGATTGAATTAGTCAGTTATCAGGTGTGTTGCGTACAGTCAGTAGTGATAGAGTTTGAGTACCGTCAGAGACGTTTAATCGACGCGTCGGAATTGTTTGTTGTGTGAAGCAGCTTAGTGTGTGTCGTCGGAAGCAGCTGTTGCTACGAGAGGACAGGACTGTGAGTTTCAAAGCCACGAATAATTGTATATGTTGCTGAGAATGAAAGGTTGCGAGAGAACAGAAGAGCTGCCTGTTGGAAGGTCATGAATTATCGTAAATTGTGCTGACGAAAATAGAGAACTGTGTTTTGTGATTCAATGTTGAGGCAAATAAATGATAAAAAAGTAACTGGACTTGTCACTTGTCGCAGTGTTATCAGGAGAGGGATCCACATTGTCATTTTGTCACAATATCATAACACAATTTATGTCCAATAATTTTTGTGACATTAACTACTTCCCGGATATTTGCTGCTATCACCATGAATTTTACGGCATTTTATCACACACATTTTAAGCCATAGTTATTTTGTTTACATTGATGCCCAAAAGATATAAAATTTCAAAGCCAACAATAGCGATCCACTCTTCTTTATAGATTTGAGTATCACGTCAATCATCCGGATTGGAATGTGTAATGCAAGTATTCCTGCAAATATTTATCTCAATTAACATGAAGTGCACAAAAATAATTATTTGTAAGCATAGTTTGCCTAGCAGTTTTAACAGTGAATGATTGCAGGCAGAAAGTCATGTAACATCTGTTTATTTGTAGGACCTGGTGGGTAAATACACTTTTTATGGATGTGTAACAGTAGATAATTACAAGAGACATAAGAAACTTCAGGGAAAGTGGAAGAATCCTCTCAGGTCCAAGAGTTTGTAGTGCCTAATCGAAACCTAATGCACCTAGTATCCATTTGTATGCTAATGTCAAAGAATTACATAACGGAATGGTAAGGAAATGTGAACTTCACAACGATAATAATAAATAATATATTCGTCTACTTACTGTGCGCACAGTTTTGAAAGAATAGTTTGTAGAAACTGTATCAGAAAATCTGATGTGTTGCACTCACATGACTTTCTCTACTCTTGTATAAACTATTATTTCTCTATCTACTTCTTATTAATATTATTTATTATTATCTTCTTGCAGTTGCCAGAGGAATAAGGTATGAATCGATAACCAAGTGTTTTAAGAGCACAGCTGGTTGTTATATGATGGCTTTGAAATGCCCTTCTTTTTGCAGGGCCAGGAGATAATAAAATAATTTAACTTCCCACTTGACAAAAGTGTATGTGTTTGAAAATTCTCACAAACAACAAGAAATCTATCCGAAATGGTGTACTTCACAAAAAATGTATTGGAGATAAATTGTGTTTTAATGAGATATACATTTTTTGTTCAGCAAGATTTTGCCTGTTTTTTATGATGTACTAGTTATGCAAAAGTCACCCAGAATGAAAAACTCTTCTGAGAATTGCCAGGAAATATAAAAATAGGTACATTTTAATTGTCATGAAAATATATTTAAAACATTAAGATCCCTAGAGCCAAGTTTGAGAAAATCAATATTTTCGGAAAATATTCCATGAAAGGCGTAGTTTGGGTGGAAGGGTGCTAAATTCTTCCTGATTTATCATTATTTTTTATTACCGAATCATGATGTCCGCGTTAAAGAAGGTCCTGTGTTTGATTCCCGTTGACCACCCAGTCTGACCTTGGTTTTTCCGGTAGACTAATCTGCGGTGATTCATGTATCACGATTTCCGTTCTAGAATTTCCATTTTATTCCCTTTCTTTCGCACCTTTCATGTATACTGGATAAATAGCGTAGAAGCTTGCTCAAGGGAAAGAGTGTCTCCGTGGACACCAGAGGGCTGCTTGGTCGACGGGTCGTTTATCTTCTCTAGGTGGCTCCATCACCTGAAACTGTTAGTTACTTGCGGCCTATAGACACATGTGGCTTCTTCACTTCATCTGTTCCTCCTTTAGAAGTTAGTCATAATAGCTCTATATAGTTGCAGTGACCGAGGTATATTCCCTCTGTGGTAAAATCTACAGTTGTGCCTATCGTCTCTTAGCCTTTTTAATATATGGTCGTTTTATTATTTGTGCTACATCTGAAGAGCCTACAGCTTGCACTTGCTTCATTTAGAATTCGCGACTGTGAAAAGACAGATTCTTTGTAGGGCTTGCCAGTGTCCAGGATGCGCAGACGATTTGGCGTCAATTTGGTAGTCCAATTTTGTTCAGCTATATAGCTACATTTAATTTCTTATCAAGGCTATGGCACTTTAAGCCAAATTTCGAAGCTACTTAGCGTGCATACACCAAAATGTAATAATTAGTTAATTCGCATAATCCTTCCCACAGAGTTAAAACGCTTTTGGATACAACTGTACACCAAATCTGTGTGAAAGTGATTAAATGAGCAGATAGAAGGGGCGAGGAAGGGGGTGATACAGAAAGCACCTGTGGCAGCGTCCCATATACTGAACACATGCACATACTGGCACACAAATATAAGTGTACATCTTCTCTCTCTTTGACCACTATGCAACAAGTGATTTTATTTCTGCCTATTTTCTCTGAACCATCTGTAAGTTCCGCTTTCAACACAAAGTCTTGAAGAAGCAGACTGATTTAAGAATTTTCTAGTTTGCCACCATTTCTGATAATGTGTAAATAGATCCAGATGTAAATAAATTGTGACAAAATGACGAACATTAATCTGGCTACTTTTCTGTCACTTTATTGTCTTCTAAAATTTTATCACAAATACACTTTTCTTATCGCCGTTAACACAGTCTACAATATTTCGTGCTATCACAACTCACAGGTTTTACTTCCGTAACCTTGCTCAGTCCTTTTACTGTCCTTCACATTCACTGTCTCTCAAACACTCACTACAACGGTACAGTCACTCGACGTCCGTTAGAATCTTCATCACGACGACCGACCGATATTTCGCAACGACACACATGCACAGGACTCTCGCACTCACTGACACACTGACCGACTCTTGTCTGTAACCATGAACTCATTCACTGCTGTTTTATGGCCTCATTACATGATGGGAATGACGTCAGAGGAGCTTTCTAAAACTCCAGAAACGTTTCGCCGGTGATGCGGCAGGATTTTTCTCGAGAATGTCCCTTTTGTGTCTCCGCGTCCATTGTTGTTAATCACACGCACACAAAAAGCTGCGCGAGGCAGCCTGATCTTGAACGCCTTTGCCCACTCCCGGCCCGGTATGTGGCGTGAAGCTGCCTGGCACCGATAGTCCTTTGCTTTGCGGCGAGCCCGGCGTCATAATATGTTAAATATAGCTGCGCCCTTGTGAAACTGATAGAAAACCATGATAGTTAAACGCTTGCTTACTTGAAAACCTTTTCTCTGAGATAAAAACTATTACGCATCTGAGTTTTCATTGTATTTTTACCTACGCAAAAACTTCTTCAAGGACGCACTTTTTAGGCGGGAGTATGTCTCCCATTATTTAAGAAAGCTCTCAATGTTTTTTAACGACTTAGAAGCAACTGCAACAATTGCTTTGCGAGCCACACAGTCCTTTAATTGGGAATGCATAGTTACAAACGTTTAAAGATTCAGTAACAAGAGACTCAAGTTAGAAATCGAGCGAAAAGAGTGTTCTAACAGCCGCGAGTTACTAATCCTAAATTTGTAATGTGTTATCTACAATATTTTATCTACATACGTTAAGAGTATTTTAGGTTTGTTGTATATTTAATGTAAGTTACGGGGTGCACTCAGTCTCGTTAGGTCGCGGGGGGATCAATTGAGGAGCTAATTGATGGAGAAGTAGCGACCCCAGGTCGAGAATGCCGCATAGCTAGCCGGGAGGGCTCGGGGCGCTGACCACGTCCCACCCTCCAGTACTGCACCCCACCAATGACGCTTGTAGTGGGTAGAGGTGAAGGACGCAGTGACTGGGTGGCAAGCCTTTGCCCTTCATGGGCTTTTGCGCAAGTTTTTTTTTTTTTTTTTTAAATATAAGTTAATTACTGCGGAAACGATATGCTTAGAGAAAGAGTGATGTGGGATGTCGGAAAAATAAAAAAAGATACTATACATTAACAAACATTGTTATATTGTGCAATTTTGGATGCTATTTTCATATATGGATTTAAAGTAAAAATGAGTGAGGAAGGTGAATTTTGCGGTTCATCAGGAAAGATTTTAAAAGCAGTACAAGATGCAACTACCAACATACTTCCAGAAAGTTGCTGATCAATACCTACATACTTGGGGGAGGAAATTCAATTGTTGTTGAACAATTCAGGTTGTTGAACCTGTATTTTATGTTTAGATAACGTGTTTTATAAAGCATATATTTCGTTGCCTAGTAACTATCAACTAAAGATCGCTGATTATAACAGCGGTAGATAAAAATAGTTTAAATTAGAAGCTCATTCTCAAATTTACAGAAACTGGTATTGCATATCCTTTTGTTCCTTTGAAAACAAGTAAAATATTTTCAGAGTCCTATTTTCGAAGGCTTTCTTACACACTGCAGACGTAAGCGACTGAGTTATGACGTCACTACATGGGGTTTGCCATATGTTTCCATTGCACGTGGATGTACATTGTTAGCCAGAGATTTGCTTTCGGTTTTTTCTCAAAATGACGGATGAAGGTTTTAAAAAGGCACTATGTAACAATCTGCTGCATGCATTAATGATAGTACCGTTTTTTCACAAATGTCTGTTTTGTGGATTCCAAAATTCGTGGACCAAAAGTATTTTGTTAAGCAGCATACCCACTTATTATATGCATGTGTACTATGTTGTAGCAAATGTTATGCTTGTATTGAAAATTGAGCTGTGTTATTTATTAGTTTTTAGAATTCATGAATTAGTTATTCATTAGTTCCTCAATGACATCTGGCTTAAAATTGCTTTTCATTAGACTAGCAAATTTGTTGTGTATTAATTTGCATTTTGTACATTTAGAACGCCAAAAAGATAGTGGGAGAGAACAAAAACTGCTATGAAGCACAAATGTGTTGCTTAAAACTACAATTTGCATGTAGTTGGTGTAGATGATAGTGATAACAAGCAAAAACGTTAATTGCCGAGCGAAAAATAATAAAGTGCTTTGATTTTCGCCCTTTAGTTTTGTAAATTGGCACAAGAGAAGAGAGATTGTGTTTGGGTAATACTATATTCATTGCCAGTTTTTGTTAACTTTTTATTAAAGTCATCTGAAACGTTGAACACAGTTCTTAAAGAGGTTCAACGAATTGACATTGGGGAAAAGAGCATTAAACATAGAAACTTGGTTACAATGCGTTTAACTTACCTGGGAAAGATCTATCATTGATACTTCTTCTCAATTGGTAAAATTCTTTTCTTTCTGATTTCAAGATTTTTTGGGCATTTGAATAAACAACTTGGTGCAAGTATGCGATATAATACAGGACAGAGGAAGTATTTGTAGTCTTTCTGCTTCAGCATTGGTCGGAATTTACGAGTGTTCATCGCGAAAAGAAAAGATTCTGCTATATTAGCAACACAAAAACAGCACTGAACCACACCATATCCAGAAAATAAAAGGAAATAAACACTGCGTCTCCATTTCACATAAACAACTGACTTATTCTTTTTGCTAGTAGCACCAACGTAGACTGAGATGTAAGACCAATAAGGGTGCGTTATTGCCGCACGTGACCTCTGTGCAGCTTACATTGTAATTTAATGATATTTATAGTTATTATGTTTACCTTCTGATATTATCTTCGGACTCTACAGGAGATGTTCTACCAGAATAGCTCATATGTGAGCATACTCACATTTAAGTGCATATTCCTAACTGTTGCCAACGCTGTTTCTGCCTTCTGAATATCAAACACATTGCACTTCTGCAGTCCACTTTCTGAGACAATGTCATCGTCGCATGCGCTTTCCATTGTCAATTTTGGAATCTTTGGAAACCTTTCGTCTCATCCTGTCTGTAATATAATGATAAATTGAGAAGTCCCACTTCTAACAACAGTGTGGCAAAAGAAAAAGTCCAATTACATTTTCTGTTACTTTATTTTTCTTCTAAAATTGAAATACAAAACACAGTTTTCTGTTACCGTCGTTAAGATAATCTACAGTGATATTGCAGCTCGCAGCTCTCTTCTCGTAACATTGACACACACTTTTCTCTCTTTCTTTAATATCTCTGTCTCACAACAGCTGGCCTTGACGACACAATCACTCAACGCTCTCTAAAACTGCTTCACTTCAAGACTAACTATGAAGCGACTTATCAATGTCCCGAACTGTCATTGTCGACATATACAGTGCTCTCAACACAGCTGTGGCGGCGCCGTGGCCGAGCGGTTAGCGCGCTCGCCTACCACCTAGGCGGCCCAGGTTCGATCCCAGGGACCCGCATGTGGTATTTGTGGTGGACGAAGCGGCGTCAGGGCGGGTTTTCTCCGGGTGCTCCGGTTTCCCCCGCCATCTCATTCCACCGGTGCTCCATCTTCATGTGTCATCAGTGTCACCGCCTGCGGTGCCGTAGTAGTAAAAGCGGGCGTTAAACACTACAACTACAAGTACCTTAACACAGCTGTACTAACACTGTCGCGTTCGCGAAACAAGTACTCCGTCATAAAAACGACTCTTAACTCGTCTTCACACCTCCTTATATACCGGGAATGACGGATTGTTCTTGAAATCCACCTTTTCGTGACGCTTCGCATAAACAAGTCAGCAGTCGAAGCTTCCGTAACGATCTCGAAACTCTTTGCTCTGCTGCTCAGTTCTATGAGGTCAGGCATGTCAAACATCACTCCCAGGGGGTGAAGAGAGGAGCTCACCCCTCCTTAACTGCAGTAGCACGCGCTAGTAGAACCGGTTTTCGCTTTCTTTTTCTCGTTCTCCGATTTGAAGGGAGGGAAAATAGGGGAATATTTTCACACTTGGCGAGTGCTGTTTGACATACCTGTATGAGATAGTTTGACCTAGGGCGCTTTTGATGTGCTGCCGCTACCGCCGCCGGTGTCGGCTGGTGTCACAGTATAAACGTCGAGCTATGAACTTATAACTCGTACAATTTTTCAATTTTATGGTTACGAGTTCATAAAATATGGCTTACTTCTTATTTCTCAACACATTTTGCGTTCAATTGTTAGTTAACCTAGGAGTAGATCAAGACAAGTGACGCGGGCTTTCTGGAGGAAACCATAGATACAGTTCATAGGAAGTTTTGCAGGGAAGTGTTGGGTCTTCCAAGTGCGGTGGCAAGAGAGGTAGCGCAGAAGGAGATGGGAAGGGTGTCGAAGAAGGGCATGATTATAGGAAGAACTCTGAAATATTGGTACAGAATTTTGAATTTGTATAAAAATAACTTGTTAACGCAGTGTGTAGAATACCAGGAAAAGAGTCCTAGGGAATCTGGATGGACAAGTAGTATTCGAAAGAACTTAGAAGTATGTAAATGAGATGGGGGACTACTAGAGGAGAGGGGAGAATAATCATAACAAATTTTGGAAAATAATAAGAACGAGGTTTGAAGACATAGAAATCCAAAAACTGTTTGGTGGTATAATGGAAAAAAGATCTCTGTCAGATTACAAATCAATGAAGGAAACATGGGAAAGGGAGACATATGTTGATAAGGTAAACAACGAACAAAGGGAGGCAATTGCATGGCTAAGAACTGGTGTTTGGAGGTTAAGAGGACTAAGAAAGGGTATCCCTCAGAGTCTGTGTCCTATTTGCGGGGGGAAGGAAGATCTGGAGCACATAGTCTTTGAATGCCAAGGAACCGACGTAGGGAGGAAGGAATTTCTGGGGCAGAAATGGGAGAAGGGAGACAGGATAACAGCATTTAAGAGGATTTTTAGAAAGGAGGTCAGGAACTTAGGTCAATTTTTAAGTAGAGTTAAGAAAAAGTAGAATTGGTCTGTACAAAGAGAATAATTAAAAATGTTGTGTTAGTTATAAAGTGTTAAATAGCAATAGAGAAGCAAAATGTATGATAAGAAATTTTGTTGGGTGGATATGACAGGCTAAGAGCCTGGGCTGAATGTCATATTCAAATATGTATTAATTTGATTTAAATAAATAAATGAAGTGGAGTGCTAGGAGTGAAACATGCTCTCCTACGTAAGCACACGATTTGCTAAAGAATTTGGAACCTTGTATGTCTAAGGAGACCATATGCAATGTGAAGCAAAAGTTCCAATGTAGAAGCAGTCACTGAGTACACGTGCTAGCTTTATTTACGTTACAACTGTAGCGCGAATTGACTGCACGGCATACCGGATCCCCAGTTTAGAGCCTTGGGAACTGAGTTGAGCTATCCACTGCTATAGTTATTTTGTTGCTGCCTGTTTTCGTAACGCTCACTTTCCTTCATGGCCACCTTATAGTGAATCATTGTCACATCAAAATGAAAGTTTCACGTGCGATTTGAAGCAAAGAGAAGTTTAATTTGTCACAAGAATTGCTACTTTTAATGTATAAAAATTAAGCTTTATTTGGTACTACACTCTAGTAACACAAAATAAAGAAGGTTATATGCTGTTTTGCATGTGCTCATCTTGCGTATGTTCCAACATTTTGAAACTCAAACTGGAACAGTTGCAGAGAGCAACTGCAGCTCATGTAACATATTCCTTCTTTGCTGTAAAAGCAGGCATGTGATGACCTGGTGAGTTAGGAAGGGTTTTAATTTTATGTAGGCACAAATATACAATTTACCAGCTTTTACATTGTGTAGCGTTGAACATCAATAAGAATAATAAAGACAAAATTCAATCAATATATTAAAATCGTGTTAAACATAAGGTAAAAAGATATATATTACGAGGGGCCTAAGAAACCGGGGCAGGGCACTGAACGTAGGTCATTGTGACCCTTTGTGCTTTGAATGTAGGACAGGGGGATATAGGAGAGACCCGAAGGCTGACCAGATCCGGGAGACGACGTTCGCAGGCATGAATGGCGTCCCACAACTCCGGATTCAACTCATTCGACCCCGCTGCCCAAAAGCCCCGAGGTCCCAGACTAGTTTTAGGGAAGCCGCTCTCATAGATGAAGCGAATATATTATTCAGTTGTACGTTGGACAGATCATTTGAAGCAACATTCGCCAGTCGTCGATACAACAATTTTGTACCAAATTTGCTTTTGTAGGTCACACGTTGATAAGACAGTTTAAAGGAACAATACCTCAAAGTCCTTTAATTCCATCCCTTTGCTGCCGTTAATGGGTGTAAAACTGTAAACTGTATTTTATAAATTTTCCAATCTTTTCACTATTTGCACTGAGATGTTTCCGACCACTGTAGATTATAAAACAATTCACCAGCCAAACAAAACTGACAGGAGTTTTCATGCAAATATCGACAGAATTGGAACCGAGAACAACAAGCAGTAAAACTGTAAGGAACTAAGCTTAGAAATAAGGGTAAAACAAGTAGCATTTCACCACATACAAGCACTAAATTATTACTCCACTGAAGAACACAAGGAGCATACAAAAGAGCAATAACATAGTTTGTCTTTGCATGTATGTCGCAACTCAAATGTATTACTTTAATATAAATAATGGTTCAAAACAACACTACTTTACATTTCAAAACAAAGAATAATGAAAAACGAACGGAATATAAATGTTTTTAAAACATGAAATAAACAACAGTTCACCAATATAGGTAAAAGTAGACAAAGACCTCCCCACAACGACAACTGCATGCTGAGATTGTGGCGCAGCATATCTACTGTGCTCAAAATATCAAGCATCTGCTTGCAGTTTTGCTTGAATCCTTTGTCTCTTCGTTTCAAGTCTAGAAATTACCTTATTAATATACAATAACAGTTTAACTAGGGATGATGTAAATATTTTGAAACTGATCTCCGCATCTCCACTTAGCGTATATGTGTAAAACTAAGTTATTCCAGATTAACTCATTAGTTCACTGAAGTTATAAATGCACCGTTGTATGCAGATCGAAACCTCGTCCTACCTACCGGTACTACGATAAAGAAGAGGCGGAAACTTGTGCCCCACTTGGCGATAGTAGGAAATACGCAGCATCTCTCGTGCTCTTAATGAAAGAATCTCCAGGATTGGCTTCCAGTGATATCAGAATTTTTGTAAGTCCATCGCCTCACTGCACGTAAAGAACGCATCTTAAGAGGCATAGTACTAACAGATGTAAGCGTTAGTCATGCATGGCGTTCGCGGCATTTCTTGCCCCCAACCGTCCCAGTGAATAACTCAATAATCAAAGTGAATATTTTAACATTAAAAAGTCACATGTGCCATCGTAAAGCAAGGCTTGCTATCGTGCACATGCCATAAACATGAGTACATTTGAATATCGGCTAAGGTTACAAGAATCGAGTAACTGCTATAGGTTAGTGAAGGTAGGTGAGTTTCCCCGTTGTAAATCATCTGCCGGACACACAGTGTTATTTGTTGCGTGGTTGGCTACGCAGAACGTGTAAAACTAAACGAAACACAGTCCTGGGGGAGACATAAAAACACTGTCGCATAACTTTTGCCGTTTTTAATATAACGTCACCATGTTTTGAATATGTGTAAAGGAAAACTTTTTAAATGTGTTCAGTTTCGCTTGCGGGTATTAGTCAATTTATTTTCTAGTTACCCAAATGAAAACTCCGGCGAACCGTACGAAATATTTCTCAGGAGCTTATGCAACAAACTCCCTCACCTGTTTATTTTGTATGGCACTTCTGAATACCAAACAGAACATTCTCCACATTTTACTTTCTCCATTGGTACATTGCACGTAGTAAAGATATTACCTACACTACAACAAAAAATTCTATATCAAGATTTCACCAGAAATACCTATATGTTTTAAGACTCACCAAATTCCTAAAATAACAAATATTTTTCAAACATATCTGCATGTGTCTGCGAGTACGAAAACTGGGATAAATAAAAACGTTGTATTTAAATTCAGTACCTTTCAATGACGCGACAAGGACATTTCCATGAAAATCTTGCACTCCAAAATCCCATTGGGTGGAACATTTTACATCTTTTTCTCAAAAATGGCTCTAATGATTTTGATTAAAATACCACATATGATCATTATTAAAATAACGTAATGTGTAAATAAAATGTATAACCTGAATTTTGGAATATTCTATGGAGTTCAGAATTAATTTGTATAGTTTTGTGTAACTGATAAACATTAAGAGATGTAGTAATTTACAACACAATAAAACGCAATGTATTCAAAACACACAATTTATTTCAAATAGCTCTATTCATTAGTAATGGTTTAAATTGTTCAATATTGATGTCTTTAAGTCGTGTGACTATTCACTTGTTTCTCGCGATGACACGGAAAGAGTGTGCAATTTTAAAGCATATCGAACTGTTTTTAAAAATCTTAATATGGACTTGGTTTCCTCTATTACCCTTGCACGTCAATGAAATGCGTGATGATACCTTCTCTGTGAAAGTTTATCACGATTGACATGAGGTAAAAAGAAAAATAAGGTTTCATAATAATACCTTGTACTGGGTGATCAGCAAAGAGCAGTACAAGTTTTACGACTCTCAACAACCGGCGGGGAAGCGCGAGCCTTCAATGCGAATTTAGCTTTTGTAAATGTGGCACGTGTTGTTTAGCTGACATATTACAGTACGTATCAAGTAAAATGGTGCCATTCGGGTACCAGTATTGTGTTCCCTGAAAACTATTCATTTATGATCCATACGTCCGAACAGAACATCCTGATTTAACCCCCTGCAATTTGTATCTCTCTGGGATTAAAAGAGAAAGCTCACGAGCAAATCCACACACTTTAGATAAACTTAAAAATAATATTTGTAAAAAAATTGCTGCCACTTCTGAGAGGCAATTGCAGCGTGTAACAGCAAATTTCCTAAGAGCCAGACATGCTTGAACAACGAAGGGCGGCTCTCCCAACAACTCCTGGGTTGATATATGCAAGTACTTTAATTTTAAGCATTTACTTTTCGTTTCCATGTTAGAAATAACACGCTGTCACCCGATCAGCGCACATAGCAAGCAGCATTGTCGGCCGGCTGTGAGCCGCGAAAGCTGTCTGCTGTGTGTTGATCATCCAGTAGAAGCTCTATAAGAATAAGCCATAGAAGGTAGAGAAAGATATGTCAACATAACACATTTTTTTCACAAAATACTGGCAGTTTAGAAGATATATGAGTTTACTGTACTTTAACACACAAAATATTACGATTTTTCTTGTATTTTATATTTTGCCTCGTATCACCCGCTTGTCTTTTATGGCAATATACGCGTAACATAATTTTATTTTAGCAACCCTTATATACGCATTTCCAGATTTTCTTAGAAGTGTCTTCGGACAACCGATGTAGACTTGAAATATTACTGGTTCATGAGACTATCTGCTTAACTTAAGTACTATCTGCATAAATTCAGTGAACTTACTGAAAATTTTATCTATTAAAAATCACTTTTACTGTTAGAATGTGCGTAACTAGGGAGTGGATTTGCATATAAATAAATGTACCTTTTCTCTCATGGATAAAACCTTTACAAAAACAGAAATTCTCGAAATAGTGCATTTCAATCCTATATGAAATTCTATTTTACACAAAGTTCATTTTTTGTAATATTTTTATGTCAACATTTTAAACAATTTTGCTAAAGCACGTAAAATGTTATTTTTTGTCATAATTTTGAAATCTAACAGAAAATCTCGTCCATTGTCATATTATCAGAGCACAATTGAATGAACTTCATTCGTAAACGTATTGCGTAGTGAGTGACCTCCACTACACATGCTGCCACTCTATTATGATTTATCGTCCGATGTGCACAGTCATTGTTCTTGTCTTGTTTAAAGCAGATTGTTTATAAAGTACTGTACTTTAATTGATATGGTTGGGAATATAATGCTGAAAATGAGGTAAAGTGTTCGGTCTCGTTTGCAAGAAATTGTCCCTTACTTTGGCGCCATCTTTTTAAGTTCTGCCAAAAATGTGTAAAATCAGTAAATACAGACCAGCGATCTCAAGTCTTGCAACATTTAGCAGGCAGTAAACATAGAATGGCTTTTGTACGTACAACTTCCAGACAAGTTCTTTTAGTGAAGCAACTTCCTCTTCGCATATCCCAGCTTCAGAAAGTTCAAAATGTTACGCAGATTTATGCAAAATTTTTGGTTCTTATTATATTCCTTTATATAAATTTAGAAGTGCAGAGCTCAGATCTTTTCTTACGGAATATACAAATTTTGAAGCACCAGCAGAATTAACATTAAGAAAATAGTACGTGCCTGCCTGTTACGAACAGATGCTAAAAAAGATAAGAACAGAATGTGAAAATAAACAGAATTAGGTAAGCATTGACTCCAGCAGTGGAAAATGTGGAAGCTGTGTTAGAAAATTATGAAAATAGTAAGAAATGTTAAGAGAGGTTAAAAAAACTTTTGGTGAAGAAAGTCAGGATTACTAGTGTATAGAAAGTGAATGCATCGAAAGATAACTGGGTAGTCAGTAGTGCAAATATAGCTGAAGGTTTCGTACAATAAAGAGCTTGAGTTGTTAGTAAATTTAAAACGTTTCATTAAAAGTACATGTTCGATTACTGTTTCATCGCTATCTAAGTGTTCAAAGAGACCTCAGTGCGACGATTGGCGCTAAGTCAGGGCAAAAAGGGATAAAAAAAAAAAAAAAAAGGAAACTTATGATCTACATCGCACTTAGTTAAAACATACTTTAACACGGATCGCAAAAGTGGAGTAACACGAATAGCGCAACATACTTATGTGTCCCAATACAATGAAATTTCAATCCATTGCATTTCGAACCGCTCTCAATAGATTTGACTATCGCTTGAAGCCTGTATATCCTCCTAATCTCATGTACCTACTAGGAGATGTGTAATAAAACAATTTATCTGCTTTAATATGAAGTAGATAGTAGAATAATTTTTCGTAACAATGAATTATTGACGAATGGATGGAGAAATCACTTAATGCGATTCGTGGTGGACGAAGCGGCGCTGGAGCGGGGTTCCTCCGGGTTCTCCGGTTTCCCCCGCCATCTCATTCCACCGGTGCTCCATCTTCATTCCGTGTATCATCAGTGTCATCGCCTGCGGTGTCGTATGTACTAAAAGTGGGCATTAAACACCACAAAGAAAACTGAATGTGTACACTAGGTTATGCCTTACCATAACGTTATGCCTTATTTGATATGAATGACTCAAAATGATATATTTTTTATAAAAGAATACTAAAGTTAAGTAAGACCGTCACAAAGAACACTTCCTTTGTGTTTCATTGTAGCCGATCATTCGTTTATTCTGTTTAGTAAGGTGTGGGCAGCCAGGCGTTACAAATTATTGCCATGCAATTGCCTTGTTATATGGCAACAGTAACGAACTAATACAATGAGTGCAGACACACCAAAATCTCTCAGAGTTTTTTAAGTACCTACGCAGCATTAGGAAGGCTTTAGATGCAGAAAATCCAGTATATGTACTCTAGATGTTTCTCTTTAACGATGCCATTTACCTTTTCCATTTGTGCGTCCGTAATTAAAGAGGAACACGCCAATCTCTACGTGTCTTTAACATGATACGTTAATTCCTATACATTATGCAACATTTTCGAAAATAACTTCTAATCCCAATTGCTAAATAAGGCGACAGTCTATAGTGTATAGTATGTCAATCTTTAGCTTTTGTTTAGTTCATTCGTTGCTTCATAGTACTCCATTGATCAGTTCACTTCGGTTACATAACTTTTCAGCTGCAAATGCAAACAATGCTCACTTCTGCAGCTCTATTATACGTGACTTGGCACTTGTAATTTTGTATTGATGGGTCAGGGGGCTGTAAAGTGGATGTAGGCAGTAGGCTAGTACAAGCACGAAGAGCTATATGAATGTTAAATGGGGTTTCGTGGAGTAGAACCAAGTTGAATTGTACAAAGAAGAGGATTTTGAAGACTGTGGTGGAAAGAATGACTTATGGTGCTGAGATATGGACTTGGTAGAGAGACAAAAATCTAAGATCTTGGCAGTGGAAATGGATGGAGCTAGGGCATCAAGATTGGAACGAAGGAGAAATGAATAGGTGAGACAGATGATGGATAAGAAGGAAACAGTGGCGGAAAGAATAGAAAAGCGTAGTCTTCAGTGGCATGCGCACGTTAGAAGAATGGGGGAGAGTAGGTGGCCCAAGACCTTTTTAGAACTGTCATCTCGTGGAAGAAGGAAGTGGGGCAGGCCAAGAGCAACTTGGAGAGGGCACATTCATAGAATAATGAATGATCGATGCCTAGAGGATGACTTGTTCAAACGGAAAGAATGGCAAATCGGAACACAGGGCCACTGCTGAAGAGTGGAGAAGCCCTTAAAAGTAAAAGTAAAGTAAATTTGGTCGCGAAGACCACAAAAAGCGGCCCGGAGGGTAAGGAGCGCTGACCGCGTCGCATCCTCCAGTGCTTCATCCCACTCATGACGCCTATAGAGGACAGAGGTGAGAGACGCAACAGCCGGGTGGTAGGCCTTGATGTGGTAAGGACTGTTGCATCGGCATTTAGTTTTGGCTTAGTTAGCACTTATAATTATAGCCCTGCTTGCTTGATCCGCATTGTTGTAACCTCTTGCTGCCCTTAAGCAGACTATTCAGAAAACATCTACAGAATCCAAGGCTTTATAAAGAATATAGTAACCAAGCTACACCAACGCACGGTTTCGTGCTACTCCCATTTCAAGAGGTCCCCTCTTCTGCTTGGTGAAATAGCTGTAGTAATATGTTTGTGTGACTGAAATTTTTTTCACCAATATACTCATAAAAGGGATATAAAATGTTTGGTTATTTTGCTTATTGTTCTATAAAAGCTGTAATTTTCTTTGTCTTTTATACCTAATTGTGAACATTTAGATCCACTGCAACAGTGACTCAATCATTTCACCTATCAGTTATATCATGGTACAATAATTATTTAAATAAATTAGAGTTAAGTTTCTCAACGTTACAGAGCGAGGCATCACGGCTTAACCATTTTTTTCTTAAATCATCGGTTAAGAACACCTCGAAAGGCAAATGCAAAGCCAGAGAACTAGGAAAGACTAGGTAAATTGGGATAAAAATAAAGTCTAATGTATTGCAATTACATACCTTTCTCTACTCTTGCATTAACTATTCTTGCAAACCCTTATTGATCTATCTTCCTCATGGTAGTGGAGATAAACGTTTGCAGAAATTACATTATTGCTAATTTTCTTGTAGGTATAAGGGGACTATGGGAATGCAGTAGACTTTGAGCGATAGCCCCAGATCTTTAAAGCTGATCGCTATATGACGGCTTTGAAATTTCGTTCTCGTTGTACGGCCAAGAGATAAAAAAGTGAATAACGACTTCCATTTGAGAAAAGTGTAAGTATTGCAAAACTCACACCGATAACAAGAAATATCTCAAAAAATGGTTCACTCTATAAAAGAATGCGTCTGGACATACTTGTGTGTTTTAAAGACATCTACATTTCTTTGTATAGTAAGATTTAGTGTATTTCTGACGGTTTACCAGCAATACAAAAATCATCAAGGGTGTACAGGAATACATAAGCTATTGCACAAAATTCAAAATATACATTCATTTTTTATAAAAATATCAAACATACGACATTTTAATTAAAATCGTTAAGGCCATTTTCGAGAAAATTTAGATTTTCGAAAAATTTTTGATGTAAAGGATAGTTTACGGTGGAGAAATTTTCTTCAAAATGTTCGTATTGGATCCTTCAAAGACATTAAACTTAAGTATCAAATTTGCTTTTTAACCGAGTTTTCGTTTTTGAGTTATGCTGTTCACACACACACACACACACACACACACACACACACACACACACACACACACACACACACACACACACACACACACACACACACACGGGCACACGGGCACACATACGCGCGCACGCGGATCTTTATCTAAAAACACTTTTTTTATTCAAGGGGCCTCAAACATATATTTCCGGTGAAATCTCGTTTCGAATTTTCGGTTCTTGTACAATACTTGCCCTGCTTACTATACATAGTAGAGAAAGTAATAATCACTCTTTCTTCAACAGCATTTTCAGACTAACAGCTATTTTGAAACTGCTATATTTGTGGTATGGAAAGAAACCCCCAGAACATGGTTCAGCGTTCCCCATGTGATGTATGTGGTTCCCTGTAAATATTTTAGAAGATTGCAAACAGGAATTTCCGAACAATCTCTGTGTGTGAACCGATATAACTCCAAAGCGTTCTGTCTTCTATATCGTTTCCTCTTCTGGCAGGAATTGTAGTTACCTTATCAGATATCGGATATTAGGGCGAATGCTTATTTTGTTCCTTTACGGAAAAAGAACAAATACTTAGTAATATTTGTTTTATGGAGGTTGAAAGCAATTCGAAATCTAATGTGCCATAAAATCTCGTTAGACCTAAATTGTTATTATGCGGCATAGATGGGGATAACTGGCACATTGTGCCCACCCCTTCCACTGCCTAACAGTGGTTAGTTACCAGGCCATGCCTCACGCTATTGTCTCTCTACCTCAGCGTGCCAGTCAATACTCAAGTTGTGTCACTAAGTGGAGAGGGTAAATACTCGATTGTATTCCTGTCAACCCTCTTCCCCATGCCTATTATACGCCTTAAAGTACTTAAATCAGTGTAAAGTTTCGTTACATTACCAAATATGTGAAAAAATAGCATTTTCAACAGTCACAAAAATGCAAAATAATTTCTTCGAAGTAAGAATGTTTTAAAGATATGTTTTCCATAGATTAGCACTAGATTAATTTGCAACAGTGGGCGGAGCGCCATATTATCGTCAGCGCCAGACAGAATGTCAGTACCAATGCTGTTAAACGGTCATTTTGAATGTTTGGTAAACGTTCTTCCCTTATTTGTGTTAAGTGGTAGGACATTTTCCTGTGCATTTACTGTGATAATATGTTGAAAGATAAACTTACAAGATCAGTGATACTCCAGCAATGGCTAACAGAATATACATTGCTTACTTACCATGAAAAAATAATATTCTTTGAGATTTGTAGCAGTCAGTGTGTGACAACAGTTTAAATATCTATAGAAATATTATCTCGATCATTAGAGTATTTACAACCATTCAGATTTTATTTGTTCGAACCAAGTGATCGCAGTTCCTGACAGCATTTAGTGTTTTAATTCAACTAACTTTATTTACACGTTTATATTTTGCAAGAGGGTTGTTGCATGTGTTGTTGTGTTGTTGCCAACATTCCATAGAATGTAATTACAAATCTATTTTTTTTTACAAAGTTTTGCAGAAATGCTGCAACCAAATGTTTCTGTCTGACGAATCGAAGTAAAAGCTATTTAGGTAAAACATAATTACAATAAAACTTTAGCACTCATTCGAAAGGATATAGATCTATCTTACACATGTCTAAATATTAAAAAACACCTAGCGAGGTGTGTGAGTCGGTTTCGTCGGTAGCCCGCATTTGGGAGGTCACTCTTTCAATCCCAGCGGTTGCCATAACTGACCCAGGCTTTTTGTGGTGTTTCCGCGGGTCGCCAGGCAAATGCTGGGTGGATTCATTACAATATTCCAGTCCTCCGTTTCCCTTCACTTCTCATTTCCTTTAACCCTTCATCAGGGTAGTAAGTGTTGCCGAAGGTCTTGGCGTTGCATGGCAGAGTATAAACTCTTTGTTGGGGTGGTCTCCGGTATTCGAACCTCCCCCCTCTCCACTTGAAGGACTGATACGTCCTAGAACTTACAAGCCTAAGCCTAGGGTCCGGTGCCTGTCGGGGAGCAGGCAAACCTATGAACCGGATAGAGTGAAGACCTGGAAGCAGGTGGTCAGCCCAGCATCAGGTATGAGAGGGAGGAAGAGGGTGATGTGAAATGCAGATTAAACGGATGAATGGAAAGGTAATCATGGAGCAGTTGGTGGAATGAGTGGCGGGGAAAACTAGAGAATCCGGAGAAAACCCACCCAGGCGCCGATTCGTCCACCACGACTCCCAACTGCGGGTCCCTGAGATCGAACGCAGCCTTGTTGATATGTAGGCAAAGTGTGTAACTGCTCGACTATGACACCACCCTGAAGTTTAAATCGATGGGGAAGTTAGAAGGTAAGGAATTGTGTAGATAACTATAAGAAGTAATGAGCACCGAATTAAAATTCAGTACTTTACAATGGGTAATCTTGATATCATTGCGTATTATTTAAATATTTTGCATACATTAAATTTGTGCAGCTGCGTTTATATAAACATAATTCAATTCTCTTCCTCCATTTCTTAAATACACCATTTTATAGCATGCTTTGTGTAGTTTGGTGAGTAACTTGAACAATAATAAATAAATAGATAGGTTTTAGGGCTTCCTTTCAAATGCTTACGATTAACGAACTAAATAATTTAAAGTTTATTTCGGACATATAAAACTGCAAAATGATGTCTGGCTATAAGTACCATACCTTTGTTTTCTCACCACAGCGAAGTTGGGCACTACGCTATTCCTTTGTCACAGCACATGCTTAACTTACAGGAACATTTAGGCGTCTTAGGCAACCAGATAAGAAATCATATTAGCAAATACTTGAACAATAAAAACTAAAGCTATTCGTACAAATTAGTTATATTTTAATGTCCAATACTGACCTCAATTAAAGGTGAAGCCTGAATTCTTTGGCTGTCCCATGTTTTTGGTATATATCCATTTAGTCTATATGTAACAGTGTACTTTCGTTTTAAGGGTGATCAAAATGTTCTATCTCTCCAATGTTAATAGATGATCCAATATCTAGAGTACTATTTAGTATAATTAGCTGAATTTTTAAGACATATTTAGTGCTATTTTTACAATTGACTGATGAAACAGACATATTTTCTTGATCAGAAGCAAATCTATGAATGTTTAACATAATGCCTAGATTTTTCTTGATATAAGGAGATCAAAGTTAAATACGTTTCTCATTAAAATAAAGCTTATTTAGTTGCAAATGTGTGATAAACATTTCGCCACATTATACCCATAACTTTCAGATATAATGGGTGGGTCATTTGTGTAGAAAATTATTAGCTCTTCAGAAATTACATTAAACAGGATGAGAAACCCTAAAACCTATATGCAGTTTTATTTTCAATAATAGTTTCAATGTATTTATGGTTAGCGTACCTCTATGAAACGTATACCAAAATGAGTGGAAGAACCGAAATATTCATACTAAGGTAAAACCTGAATTTGGAAAAAAAAAAAAAAAAAAAAAAGTGCTCACAAAACTTACCATTTCGATCCTCTTAAGAATGATGACCTTATTTTACAACCATTGTGGGGCTGTATGATCACTGGAAGAAAATATTTTGAGCAACAGAGGAGTTTAGGAATTTGAGAATTAAGATTTTCAAATTCCACGCGTGCCACTGGCTGAACGTGACCAGCATGAGAATGGAACCAATTGCACCATTCCGATATCCATTTCATTGTTGGATTGTTAGGCTTCTTTGCTGCTACTAATTTCTGTAATCTCTGTGCGTGTGTACGTGATATCCTGAAAGCATATGCAGGTCGAGGGATAATATTCTACGCTGGAGTAGATTAATGTAGTGGGCATGAAAACTCTTGATAGAGGCATTTTTTCTCAGTGTTACTTTCGATTTAAAGGCATGGGAGGAAAGAGAGTGATAAAAGAAAGCAATGTATTAAATTTGTTACAGCAAAACAACATTAAAATGTTGAGTTATACCTACTTATAGAACCTGAAGTAACCTAGACCTTTTGTTTTATTCCATTACTTATTCTTTCACCCTTTTGCTATGTGACACGTAAGAGCCAGTGAACCTGTTTATCACTACTTGCCTTAACAAAGCTGATAGGGTTAAATAATGTGCATAGAAAACTGGTGGGCAGAAACACGAAAAATAGCAAATAATGTCAAAAATGAGGGCTTCATGACCAGAATATCCTCAAGAACGATCTTTGACTGAACGTTTCCCAAATATACTGTGATCTGTTACTGAAAGCACCTATAAAAATTTCTAAACGTTTCCGTGCTTTTACAAAAGTGTCTTAATTTTGAAACTATTTGAATACTTAATGTACTTAAAATATGTGCGAATTCTGTTGCTCACTGGCAACCCAACAGAACTTTTTGGTTTCGAAAGTGACAAAGGTGCTACGTTGCCTATTTACTCTACTTCCTTGCACTTAGTTCGTTCAGTTATATTTTATCAGCTAACTTTCATTTGTTCTCGGAACATAGTTTTGCTTCCTGGCAGCATGTTAAGATAACGGAGAAGCAGAAAAAGGAAGGAGAAAATGGTGACAGCCTGTTTGAGTAGGCAGGCACGTTCCGAAAGAAAACATGGCCTTAAGAGTTTCGTATCAGTATGGAATGACAACGCACGATAACATGTAGGAGATACACAAAGAGAAAGCAGAAGTAGAAAACATTTCGTTACAAAAATGGGATTATCTTGAGAAAAAGGCGCCGTGCTGAATCTTGATCTTTCTTGAAAGCTTACGAAGGAAAAGATAATATTAGAACATCCGACGATTCGGGGAACCATTGTCGTCTTTGTGCTAGCAATGATCTTTGAATCCAAAATAAGCTACACTTAAAAACAAAAAGGAGAAAGATAGTGTATGCATTGCAGAAAAAGAATTTAAATGTCCCTTGCGAGAACAATGACATTTTAAAGTAAATATTACTATTTGTGTAGTTCCTTTGTTTTTCTTTGTTCATATCAACCTGGAATGCTGCAGTCCACTCTTACTTCATACTTACCACAAAAAATTAAAGGAACAAAAAAATTCTGGAATCCCCAGCATAGGAATTCTTGCATAGCAGCAGAACGAAAGGGAATAAGGCTGAACTGTTATGGTAGTTATCCCACCCTCACCCCCAATCCTCGTAGAGCCTTGAAACAGCACCCAAATAAAATTTGATCTGCCTATCAGTGATTCTTGGCTGCTATTGTCCACCTTCTTTCCAATGAAAATGATTTAGGTGTTGATAACATGAAGTTTAAGAAGTCATATGAGAATATTCACTTTTGAACCTCTTAGGTAAGTTGAGAGATAGTGTGGCATTTAACATTACCCTTTAAATTAAATAATGCATTATAATACTAGCTAGTACGTTTCATATACGTTTAATAAATGTACCAATATTATTGTGTTTCTAATAATTTCTTAACAGCATAAAACCCTCTCACACAAATACAACTGGTTTTATTTCAATAGCGTTTATTTAACCACACGTTGCGGTGACATTGTATGAGAGTAATATTTTGAAATAGCGTTTAGGTGCACTTTTATAGTTGGTTTATGTATATTACCCTCGGCGCAGCTACAGTCAGCAAGCTGGATGTCTCCTTTATTCTCTGGGCGCAATATCAGATCGATGTGAACTACGAAATAAATCCTTTTTTTTTTTCCTTCACTTATATTTCGTAACTATCTTTATTTCCGTTGATAGAATACTGAAAGCAGTCACTACCTTCAATAAGATCTCCGGTTTAATTAACAATATTTTGAATCGTTTCTATTTCCTCACATAACTTTTAATTTAACGTCGTGCATTTTCCATTGCCGTTTATCAGACAAGTGAAGCTCGACCTCCCAATGCCTCTGTTTGATATGTAATGTTGAGAGATTTTTGAGAATTTAGGGAAGAAGTTACTTCACAAATAATATTTAAGTGATTTAAAATGGACTGGGCACCTTTACCGGTCCGTATCTAGATCTAATCTACATCCTAGATTAAACTTCACTTCTCACTTCAGCTGGCCAAACTGACTATGCTACAGATCTACAGATTGATATCATGTGATAACTACTTGCAACAAAACAAAATACACTTACATAATTGCTAAATACAATATGATATTATTGTTTGTGCATTTAGTACTACACTGTCTGTTAATACTAAATAAAAATTTATTTCCCTGTTAGATACAGCTTCTATGCTGCCGTATAATGAGTGCATTTTAATTTACGGCATGAAAGCTCTACACTGAAATGGTTAACGTTTTTTGTGAATGTAATAGGTGTTCGTATTCAACTTTTCTTTAAAGAAACAAATAAGGTAATTTCACAGCTCTGGGGTTGATGTATTGATTCAGTAAGCTAAAACGTTATACAGCAAAATATTTTACAATTTCGGTTTCAAATCTACAATATATTCGCCAGCGCCTTTATGTTGGTAGCATTCTTAACCTGTTAACATAAAAGCCCGAGAATACTCGTGTTCTTAACTTTGACAACATAATAAAATGCCGTATTTTTGTATAAGCCCTCCGAAATGATTCAAATTGTGAATAACCCTACTTAGGCTTAACATTTCCGACGGACATACCTTTTAAAAAGCTGAATTTACTCGTTTTGTCTCGTGTTTTAGTAGTCCATTGATTCTTTCTCTAGATTTTGTTGTAGTCTCATATTTTGAATGTATATTTCTGCCAACAGGTTCTCTGAATCGGCCAGTTCGTCGATATTTTTCCACGCGTCTTATTCATACTAGAAGTCTCTGTTAAAATCTGTTCTTTCATTTGAGTTGTTTTCTCGCACTTAATGAAAATGTAGAGTAAAGGAGAGTTAAATATTTAATTTAGTGGGTCTGAAACTTCTGAAAATAGATAGGAGGAGAAGAAAGTGATGAATCAGTTTCATCTAAGAATGATGTGACAAATGCCAGAGTGTGTTGCGAAACTAACTGTTCTAGGTCTTCAGGGTATTTCACACAGCCACAAGCATATAGACAATGGTTCTAACGTTTATTATTTGTTGTTGCGGTTCATTTCTTAGTGCTTCAAGATTTTGTTTGTCAATGTAACTTCTGCAAGGAAAAAAAAGTGATACATATCACGAGTATACTGATGATTTTAATCTAGGGGATATACAGACATTAAAATCTTCATGTTAAGATCATAAAAATTAAATTTCATTGTTACTATTATTATTGTATTTAACTGAATATTTCATTTCGGCAATAAACAAATAGACTACAATAGAGCCATCAAATTGTAAAATAATAGATATGTTAGCATTAGGTTAGAGACTCAAAAATAAAATACAATGAACAACACAGCTAAAGTTAATTCTCACAGTTAGGTATGTAGGAAAATTGAAGGAGCAACATGAAGTTTCTCAGAAGCGTTACATATTATACGGCATTAGGTGGTCTAATAAATAAATAAACAAATAAATAACCATGCGTACATACAAAATATATACATTAAAAATAAACAAATAAATAATAAGGTAATAAGTAAACAAGATACATAAGTAAATAATTAAAACAGAATACAAAAACCTATGAATACAAAACTAAAATAAATAATATAAAGAAAGAAAACTACTAAATAAAACAAATTAATTTAAGGATTGAGAAGAATTAAATATTTTCAACTAAACAGATATAATTAATCAACAAAAAAACCTGGCTGTAAACAAAACATGAATGGAAAATAGTAAATACTCTCCTAAACAATATATTAACTATGCTCCAATAGAGAAGAGATATTTTGGAAGACGAAGATTGCGATGGATAGCAGGATAGCCTTTGAGGTCAAATAGGCCAATATGGCTAATGACGAAGATTAGGATAAAATGGCAATAATATTTGTTTTAAACATACAAACTCATTTAAATTTCGGAAAACTGTTGATGCATAATCAATAGGGTGCATCATACAATCGATAAATATCTATAGTTACAATATGAGAATGTTGAGGCTGACGACACAAAATTAGCTCGTTCCTTTGTACGAACGAGTAGAGCGGGCGAAACAAAGGAGGTTTGAAAAGAAACCTTACGACACATGTCATTCTCAACAAGCCCACCCAAAAGTGATTCTCCCATTCCCTCACCTGGTCCGTATCATCTGCACAGAGCGCCGGTGCACCCCTTAACAACCTGTGGATTGAGCAGCTGCAGGCGCCAACTCGTGTTTTGTAGCTCTACCTATCTATGATTATTGCAGAAGTGAACGATTAATGACTGATTACTCATTGAAGCAATGTTGTTTTTATGTAACCATGCACTGTATTGAAAAAAGTGCACCTTTCTATTGACTAAGCGAGAGGGCTTCACGGTAACGAGTGATATCGTACCGAAGTACCGAACGTGGACCACCCACTCTGAATTTCGGTTTTCGTGGTTTTCCCTGGTCAAAAGGTGAATACTGAGATGGTATCTCATCTACCAAGATTTCCTTTCCCACCTCCTCCTACTCCTCTTACTCCTCATCATCATCCTCAACCTTTAGGCCTGTTTCGGTTCAGCGCCCTTGGTCTTCCAACTTCTCTACTACCAACTGGTTTGTACTTCAAGACCTGTTTGGTATGTCCTTTTTCCGGTATTGGGGAGATGCGGTCTTGTCATTTCATTTTATATTCCCTGATTTTCTCGTTTAAATTAAATATTTTTAGTTTATCTCTTATTGTTTCACTTTAATAAGATCTATAAGACTGCAGCCAGCTACGTACCTCAGAACTTTTATTTCAGTCGTTTCAGTTATTCTTTTGTCATTTTTATTTAAACTCAAGACCTCGGCTCCATAAGTTATAATGGGCACTGCCATAATTTTATAACATTTTAATATAGTATCTTTTCTTGTTTTGTTTTTCTATCACCTTATAGTGCCACACACACACATATATATATATATATATATATATATATTAAAATTTATCTACTTTTCGTTTTTAATCTCTGTTATATTCATAAGAAATATCACATCCTAAGTAGGTCCTGTTTTATCCTTAAGGGGAGGCATCTATGAAAATGACAAAAATCCACAATTTTTGTCACAATGATGTGAAAATTTGTATGTATGTGTGCCAAAGCATAACTAGAAGGTTTACCAAATTTCACTTTTCTATGAGAGATAGCTTTTGCAAAAAAAAAAAAAAATTGGTTTTTTTTTGTTGCAATTATTTATAAAATATTATTTGTTCTAAGTAAACTAAACTCTGGCCATATGTTCCCCTAGATTATGTCTACAAAACCTGGTATTTTTATTTGGCTATGTAAAACAGTTTTAGAGAAAAAAAAATATTGACTACCTCAATGTCCATTTTTTTTCAAATTATTAATAATTTTCAAAATAAAAATTCGATAACAATTAAAATACTCCATCTAGAGCATTTAAAATACCAAGTTTTATGAAGCAACTATCTAAAAACATTTGTGAAAAAGTTGTAAGAAATCTATTAAGAACTGTATGAGAAGATGCATTTTGAAGGTTGAAAAATGTGAAAAAATAGAAAGCACAGAAAAATGACTTTAAAGCTTTAAGTATATGACAACATACGTTTACTGCTTTAGAATGCCCCTGGACCATATGAAGGTCCTTCAGCTAAATGTCTAGGTTCTTCTTCTCTAAGTTTTGCTATTCTTAACTGTTTTTTTTTTTTTTTTTTTTTTTTTTTTTTTTTTTTTTTTTTTTTTTTGCTGATTTAAATGTATTTAATGTACTCAGTGCACTCTGCTTTAACCTTCCCTTATTCCTAACATTACTAATTCTTTTGCTGACTGGACTTACTTTTTTCTAGCTGTGACGCTTTTCTTTACATAGAGAGAAGCCTTACAACTCATTAAATTCACTGATAACTGAAGTCACTGCAATTTTTTACTACTTGAACCTGCTTCTTCAAGATCTAATGTAGATCTAGTTATGCTTGTTTCCTCCTGAGATTTGCCAGTTTGCCATATATATATTTTTTTTCTTGCTGCTTTCTTGATTTCTTTGTTTCCTTTTGCTTACCCATTTTAGAATAATTTTATACCAATTAATAATAATTTAATGAAAATCTGGTCCACCTAATGTACAATATTTACAACTGTACAATAAATTATAATAGTGAGAAGAGAGTTAGCTGGTTGTGTGTTTACAAACAACTAAGTAAAGAATTTAGATTTTCACTTACAGCAAGAAGATACTTATTTAATATTCCCTGCCTTATATTATACTTATTATTCTAAACTCTACTTATCTAAATGTACACTACAATAAAGATGACTTCTCTCTTCTTCAGGGTGTGTAATTCAGAAAAATGCAACCACGTGGTTCATGCATGCAAAAACAGGAAACAGTGGTCCGATTAACGGCCATGAATGTTTGCAGAAAATCCCACAAGATGTCTCTGCTTACATCCGCCAGAACTCAATCAGACCGCCCGATTTAAACTTCAAAATTGTACGCGATTTTGCTGCAATGGGGTAATGAGTGCATTTCAGCAGCCACGCCCACCCGCACATGGGCATTTAAATCATGGCGTAACGGCCTTTTAAATGGTGATGAGTAAATGATGGTAGATTCTGAAAGTACAAGGTACAGACATAATTTTAAGGTAAAAAACGAAAAATTGCATTTTTCGTCATTTTTGTCCAAATTTCACCGATGCCTCCCCTCATACCACCCTGTGAGCCCACTCTGTAGCTCTCGAGCGTCAATACGGTAATTTTCTTGTTCGTTGCCACTCTTATTTCCTCCGGATTGAAATAGCTGCGGCCCAAGTTCATGGGAGGGAACTTCTGAAACACATCTAAGAGAAAAACCTTGCGTGAATGAAGCCATAACAGAATTTCATAATAGCAACTGCTGGTAATTTAAGAACAACTTTATTTGCATATTATCAACTAGGTAAGTATAGAATGCTATGTAAATGAGAATTGAAAAGCAATTTTCAAATGTAAGTAATCCAATATGTCACAACTCAATATGGAAATATCTAAAGAAATAAAAGCTGTGGCTCTCAAGGTTTCTTTGCTATTAAAAGCTAATGAATAGAGAAAATAATATCAGTGCAACACATCAGATCTTTTTAAAACGATAATTTTAGTCCTTTTATCTATAAAAGACGCTTTCATCCATTATTATTAATATAAAAACTTCACGAAACTTAAGTATTTGTCCATTAATCCTAGGGAAGTTGTTAAGAAATATTGTGAAATTGTTAAAAGAGAACATAGATATATTATTTTAATTACATTTAAATTGTTTAAACATACACATAAGTAGGATAATGAAAATAAATTATAACATAATTATATTAAAGTTAATTGCAAAAATTCAGAGAGAAAAAGAACGTAACTTCGTTCAATTGTCAAGTTTCGCAACAGACAGTGTCCGTAAAAATTTATGTTAAGAGAAGCAGAAAACGCTATTGCAAAGAAAGAACACAAGATTGCTAAAGATTGTATAGAAAGTGAATGCATCAAATAATAATTGTGTAATCAGTGTTATAAGTGTAGTTAAAAGTTTTGTATAATAAAAAGGTTGTTTTTCGTAAACTTTAACCCCTAATTAAAATTTATGCTTCCAATTATTTATTGTTTCATTGTAATCACTCTGCCTGTAGAAAGGAATATCAGTGCGACGGTTGCAGCTAAGCCGAGGCAAAAGGGGGACATAAAATAGGGTAAAATGAAGATTTACATCGCACCTACACAAACATATTTTAACCGGCTCACAAAATAGGAACAACCCAAATAGTGCAACAAACCTATGAAAATGCCGTCCCAAAACTTCAGCTGCAAGGGATACAGTAAAAATTCGGAATTATATTTGTTTACCCCAACTTGGATTTTATGTTTAAAACTACAACCAAACAAGAACAAGCTTCTGACTGTTATTTATAAAGCACTTCTACAGTTTTCACATGATTTATAAATAATCATCAGCAGTAATTTTACATTTCAGAAGGTAATTGCTTTTAATAAGTTTTTGAGACTAAGTTATTTCTACAGAGGGATTATATAGAACTGATACTTTTCATTCTTTAGCTATTCAGCTGGAAATTCTCATAACGAGCAATTTGTAACCTCAAATTCAGCACGATGTTTTTGAGTTACGATTTTCTGAAATGAGATGTGCAGTTGTTTATTCCTTATTCCTTATTTTTGTCTTTTGCCTTATTGTTGGCTATGGCTTTATGCCTGCACTTTTCGCAGCTTTCTGACAGATTTAGTAAGTAACTTCTCCAGTCGTGCCTTTACATCATCAACATCCGTGGACAGGCTAGATGAAGGATACTTGCCTTTTCCACTCATCAGAGATCATTTGCTTCCAATTTGTTTACGGTCCTAGTATTTGTTTCTTTGGGGAGGATTGCAAACATCAAATTTCTCTGGTATGCCCTTAGATTAGCTGTAATTGAATTTGTAATCCAGCATTGCTTCACTAGGAAGAACCATGGATCTAATATGTTCTCCATTTTCAGTGACTAGAACAAAATTCGAAAACAGCTGCCAACAAGACAAAGGATAAAAATAAAGAATAAAGAATAGACATCTGCGCATCTTATTACAGGGAATCAAAACTCCAGTTTGACGTTAAGAACTGCTCAGTAAGTGAATTTCCAGCAGAATAAATAAAGTCTTAGTATATTCATTAGATTAAAGCGCATCGTAATATTCCAAATAGTAAAATAGTTAATATCTCAGTGTTACAAGATTTTACATTTTAATAATAAATTACTAAACTATAGGAAATTAACCGAATTGCATTCTAGCATCATACCATGAATATTAGACCTTCTGGTAAAAGAGAAACAATTCCGTAAAGATATGCAGCAGTTCTAAATTAATACCTGTATAAAGCACATAACATGTAGATCACAATTTCACTGTTTGATCGAATAAATACTTAGAGCTTAAAACGGATTGCTTACAGGGAAAAATACCTTAAATTTTATTATACTTCATAGGTCGCAGAGGACTTTAACCTTCCATTCTTTCACGTAATTATTAAATAACTGTATCGTAGCTTAGGCAGGTAAAGCAATGAAAGAAAATAAGCACAAAAATGCTGACGTAACTAGCGAACGAATTTCGACCGATAATTTAGCGTAATAGTTGAAGTGGTAACCACAGTATATCCCGAAGGCAAACATAGTACATACACTGCAAACACCACAAAATGAACTACTGTGCGAGGTGTAAACCGTTCAGAATGTTAGTGGTTTAAATGGCAGAGAATCCGCAATAAATCATTTTTAACCAGTTGCAAACACAGGAGATCGTGCCATACACCGTCAAGACGTATATCACATATTCTTTCTAAGATTGAAAATTATGTGTAAAATGAAGGTTGCAGCTCCGATTTTGGCTAAGAAAATCATTCATTCATAGCAATGATGATGATTATGATGTTACTACTACTACCACTGTTACCACCACTACCACTATACCACCACAACCACCACCAACACTACTACTACTTCTACTACAACTACTACAGCAATTACTACCACAGCTACTGCTACTAACAATAACAACAATAATAATATCTGTTATGAGAAATTACCCTTCGTGACATCTAATTGTCACCTCAGGAGACAATCTATGAAAGAATGGCAACAGAAATGGGAAGAAACTTGATAAGTTACAATCCCAAAGGAATTTCTTTCAATAGAAAGGAGACTCGGAAAATCAACCTATCAAATAGATATCAATAACCGCACATGAGCAGGAAATGCGAGAGATCCAAGGACAGAAGCTTCGGTCTGTCGAGTTCCCAGAGATCTTCCTGATCAAGACCTGGAAGACCTGATTTTCTTCGTCTCCAAATTGCACTATCAAACATGAAACCGATATAATAATTTGAACATATGTAATTGATAATAGAAAGAAACAAAAGGAGGTTCTAATCGATAGTTAAGGGGAAGACGTAATAAAGCTGAACAGATTAAAGTCTCAAGAATGGAAGCCTAGGCAGATTTAAATGAGTGGTAAGGTTACAATTGTTGTACGTACAAAGCTCTAACGATTCCGCGGGCTGATTCCTATCTTACTATGACGTGCTCTAAAGTTGGCCAATGGAAATGGCTTCCTTCGTGTTGCCCACGCATAAACAAAGGCAACGCAACACACTCGTCTTGAGTCGAGCCGAGAGAACGCACGTATAATTTGGGATTTGTACGTAACCTAGCGCGTATACATAATTGGACGGTTGCTAAAGGGTGACAAAGTTAAAGTGTTATAACGTTGTAGTTGAAGTTACAAAGTTACATTCTATTTAAATATCGTCGGCAGTTCTCTACAAATCTGGAAATTTGCAAATAAAGTTAAATGTTGGTTAATTCTTCGTTTGATTCCATTCCTACCACAACTCACGCATACTCTGCAGATTAGGACCTCTTGCTAGAGCTAGTCCGGACACCAAACACGTGATCTTATAGGTCTTAAAGGCGACGTCTGTGACAGAGAGGAACGTTTGCGTCAAACAATAGGCTGCAAATATTATTCAAGTCAATGTACCCGTAACGTTCTTCCCATCCCGATGGAATTTTTGCGTTGGACAGTCTACTAGCGGATACATTTGCACTCCAAAATAGATAACAGACTCTTCCATAATCCTAGTCCTGAAAAAACCCGCACGCCGCCACTGTCTGCCAAATTATAGTGCAAGGCTTGCGTCGTAGAACAAATGAGTACACCCAGATAATTTGAGCCGCCTTTAATGTACACGGATTATTTATGAACCACCAACCGAGTTAAAAGTAAATAATGTCCTAGTACGGTACAGGGCAAAGTGAGAAACATATCCTAATAAACAGTGTTGTTTAAAATTAAAAAGTGCTCAAAACTGTTTATAAAATAAGTTTAAGCATTGGAAGAGAATCAAGATAAACAGTCATCAGCAAATATTATGTAGGTACTCTGAAAGAAGTATTTTTTATTTATATAACATTATAAGATCAACAAGAATATGAAGCACTACTCATTAGTGGAATAGTAATAGTAGTAATATTAATAATAATACTAACAACAACAGAAATAACAACAACAACAACAATAATAATAATAATAATAATAATAATAATAATAATAATAATAATAATAATAATAATAATAATAATAATAATAATAATAATAATAATAATAATAATAATAATAATAATAATAATCATAATCATAATAATAATCATAATCATAATCATAATCATAATCATAATCATAATCATAATCATAATCATAATCATAATCATAATAATAATCATAATAATAATCATAATCATAATCATAATAATAATAATAATAATAATAATAATAATAATAATAATAATAATAATAATAATAATAATAATAATAATAATAATAATAATAATAATAATAATAATAATAATAATAATAATAATAATAATAATAATAATAATAATAATAATAATAATAATAATAATAATAATAATAATAATAATAATAATAATAATAATAATAATAATAATAATAATAATAATAATAATAATAATAATAATAATAATAATAATAATAATAATAAAATTCAAAACTAACTAATCCCACAGTCCAACAGCTCTTTCCGGGCCAAGGCTCACCCCAACTTTACCCATCACAGGCATCATGAGTGGGGTGCAGCACTGACGGTGGAACGTGGTCAGCGCCCTGGTCCCTCACGGCCACTTATATGGTCTTCATAACCAGGGGCTGCTCTTCTCAATCAAGCAGCTCCTCAATTACTGGTCTCTCAGGGACCTAACGAGGCTGAGTGCACCCCGGATCAGGTCTCCCAGCGGGAAAAAAATCCCCAAGCCGGAACCGCAAATTGAATCCGGGTCTCCTTTTACTAAGTAGTAGCACTATCACCGCGGTAAGAAGACATATTCAAAAGTACATACATTAAATAACATGAATACTTTTTCTCATGTTTATAGTAAAACTTCTTGACAGCGCTGCCACAATATCTGTACTTATTCCAATATCATAATGCCATGAATAGTAATGTCATTTATGATGATAACAATGAAGCTGGAGCACTAAAATTAATATATAAGCTCTCTCCAACATTTTTTCTTGCTACTGAATAGATATGGTTGGCCATACCTTAATTTCGAACTAAATTGCCTTAACTAATTTCTATCGTAGTTTAACCATAAAATAATCTATATTCTCTGAAGTTATATTTTATTTAAGTAAATGCACTTGAAGCCTCGTCACTCCTAAATCCATAGAGAAGTTTCAAGTTGGATTGCGATTACCACATATTGATTATATTCCAAAGATGGAATAAAATAATTTCAATATACTTGTTCGTTTCATGTGTGTTCTTTGACAAAATTAAGATGTAGACTATCACCATCAATTCCTTAATATAACTTACAGCACGTTATCTAACTACTCACTTATATTTCAAGAGCACTTTCGACTTTGGTAGAGGATTACATGAAAATATTAGGTTGCATATGCCGTTGAAGTTGTTTTCAAAAATAATGTACAAAACTATACCTTATGTTTCTGTGTATACATTTTGAGTCGCATGCTTATGTAGTATAGAAGAATGGCCTGGAGTACTTTAAACTACTTAAAAACAAGGCTTTAAAAATACAAATCGAGAAACTATGTTTTCTTTCTGTACCAGGTAGAGTGCAGTGCTGTCCAATATTGGTGTATTTTTCTGGCACCCTTGGTAAGGAAATTTTTGCTCCCACGATTTCTAATATTAATTCAAATTTCAAGACAAACTATTTTCTCCAGAATGTCTTCTAATACACATCCATGAAGTATGTTTTTGTACACGTAAAGCTGTATTTATTTATTTCTTAACCAGTGCTTTCCTTTCTACCTATCAAAAGAAGGGTACTTGCCCTAACAGTGTTTGTGATGGTGCCCGCGCCTCCTTAGGCGTGAGTTAATGTGCCCAAGCACATAAAGTTAGAGAGCACTGGTGTATTGAATTCGGCTCAAAAATTCCATAAAGAGATTTTGCTGAAAATACACGTTTTGATTTCCAATGAAGTAAAAGAGAAACATTTTTCGAAAAAGGTATGCCTGCGTGTTCGTCTGTCTGCGAACAGCAGAATTCATAAACGAAAAGTGAGTTAAATACCAAACTTGGTATTTAAGTTCTCCGTCTTACAAGCATAGATTATTAAGTTTTTCGAGAATATTTCTGCTCCCCAAACTCTTGCTGACATGGAAAATTTTGATTTCCTCAAAAATACCTCCAGCGATATTTATTAAAATACCACACGCTTAAAACATGTTCAGGAAAAATAAAATGTATATCTTGAATTTTCTGGAAAAAACCTCAGAAGTGCTCTTCATTCTGAATAATTCAGATATAATAATTCAGTGGTAAACCGTAAGACAAAACATCTTACTACACAAACAATTTAGCACACAATTTAAGTTTAGATATTCTTTGTTTCTTTGGAGTTAACTTTCTCCGCGACATTCCTTGTTATTGGTTTCAGTATTAAAATAATTATACTCTTTTTTATCTAACGAGAACTTGCTATTGGTTTTTTATCCTGGTCCAGCGAGGAGAATGGTAATTCAAATCCATGACATAGCGACCAGGTCTATCACTTAAGCCCCTACTGTACAAGTATTTCCTTATTCCCATTTAATCTGTAGTGTGATGAAGACATTTATGCGAATTTTTATTTGGATTAACGTGAAGTAGGTAGAAGAATTACATTTTTAAGAGTAGTTTGTTGAAAAATGGGTGGATAGAGTTATGTGAATCAACATATATTTTTATTTAGGACTAGCTACTTCACCCGGTGTTACACTCGTGACTTTTACAACTGGAATACCTTGTAATGAAGATATTGTACCATGATTCAGAAGAATTTTTTTTCAAGTATAGCAATTTTTTTTCAGTTTCGTAAAACCACATAATACGCTCAAAGAAGTTATGGATGGGCTTCTTCTGATATTCTTTAGAGGTCTCTGGATATCTTGCAAAAACTGGAAATGTACAATTCATATGCGGCAGGATCACTGTATGGTGTAATTCGGAATCATTAGACTTTGCTGGCACACATCGTCGTCTGTTAAAGCGCGTTTTTCTTTCTCGCTTTTGTAACGTGCGACAAAATGAAATATCTTTCTGCAACATTATCCTCTCACTGTTATTAGATACATCGTATGAGATAATGTTCAGTCAATTACGTGACAGATTCAGTAAATTTAAAAAAAAAAAAATTAAACAACTATATGGCTGATATTTTAGGAGCCGATCCATACCGCCATAGACTTGTATGTTGGGCAGTTCTATAACTAATGGTACTCAGTACCGGAACTACAGACCCAATTAAATTTACGATCTTCATAACTATCACATCGACGGGCAACAAAATCTCCAGGTGGATTGCTGGTGTACTTGGCGAGTAACACTGAATGGGATGTTCAGGTAAACTCTGCATCTAGAAAACACTACATTTCGTAATTAGGATACTGAAAAAGTTTAAGGAAATGTCTATGGAAATTACCTATAAGTCTTTGGTGGTGTGGCCGATTATGAAATATGGAGTAGTATGTTGGGAGCTATATAGAATTAGTCAAATTGACTCGTTATAAAATACAGAGAAGGGCTATAAAATTCATAAAAAGAGGTAAATATTTTGGGCCTTCAAAAGGGAAAAAGACTAAATGGGAGCCTTTAAATTTCGGGGTCAGAAGCAGAGATTATGGGCATTATTTAAAGCTTACGGTGGTTCAAATGCATGGGTATTGTTTAAAATTAAGGGTAGAAGGCACAGAACCGATTTAAGTCTTCTGCACATGAAGAAATTTAGGAAAAATTCAAATTGATTATGCTAGATAATTTATTATAAAGATTACCCACAAGCAAGATTGACATTTTATAAGTTTATTGTGAATGCTAGTGGTAAATCTATTAATTATATTGAAGGATAGTTAACGAATGTGAATTATTAGTAACTAATGATTTCAAATACCAGCTGTTATATATACAAAACTAAGCCGATAGTTATAATAATCTGCTGTTTTATTTATATTATTATTGTTTATTGTACTATTGTTTATGGACTTTTCATATTCTTAATTTGTACTACATTGAACTCTGTCACTAGATACCACCCTTTGCAGTGATTATATTCAATAAAAGTGTGTATGTATGTGTGCGTGCGTGTGTGTGTGTGACAAATGCAAACATTTTTGTGAAGTAATATTTGCATCAAGAGCATTTCTTTTAGAAGCACTGTATTTGCGCTATTTCAAGCAATAACTTTCCGCAAAACCCGGCTTCGGAGGTTCTAATTAACTGGGAAACTTACAATGGAACTGCTAAAATATACTGCGTTGTTCATTTGCCAGTTGCGCTTGATTGTCAGAACATAACTAAGTTAAAAGATTGTTGCTGAAGTCCCGGTAACTTTACGTTTCTGATTTTCCAAAAACAATTAAGTTTCGCTTCCTTGAAATGACGCTAAAGAAACAGTTGCGAAACAGTAACAGTTGGTTCTGAAAGAGCTTTCATGTAAAACAATACTAGTTACTCTGTTTTTCTTTGTAAAACAAGGCTGCACTTAGTTAAAGAAGCTATTGCAGTGTAAACTTCGCCATTAAGTCTCCTGCGGTTTTAATCAGCGTTTGAATAATATTATATTTTAATACGAAGGGAATTTCCTTTATTTGGAGCTGCTTTCCTCTTTTCCTGTACATTGTTTTTCTCCGTTTTTTTATCGTCTCTTCTCCTAAGTCAAATAATGGTTATTCATCGCGCACCCGCAGGCACGCAAAGTGGCGAAGGGCCTGATGATGATAATTTGTGTTGTGTGGTGAGTTCGGTCCCCCCCCCCCCCCCCCCCCCCCGGTTGCATCAGAGGCTTGTTAGCATCCTTTCCCCTCTCCCTCAACCTGTCTGACCCCGTCTCTTCTCGTAACGGAATGGAATCAGAATATTATATGCTCCTAGTAAATGTACATTAACCAGTGGCGTGCAGTGGGCACCAGGAATGTCGCAATAGCTCAATAGGTTTTTAGTTCACAATCAGTGGGGTGCACTGAATCTCCGGAATACTAGATACCATTGCTGAAAAGGGGGGGAGGGGGAAGAGAGAGAAAAAGAAAATTAGTTTATATCGGTTACATACACGAGCGACCTTGACCACCACCAGCACAATTTAGGCCATTAAGTCGAAAGTTCTAGTTTTCTGAGCTTTAATACTTCTTTTAAAACATTAATGTAGCAATATTGTCATATATAATGACTGTTTCGACCAATTCAGATCACTCACACCTCATTAATAATTATATCTGAAAATACTGTACACATGTTCAGTTGTTTAAAACACTCAATAAAAGGTCCATTATTAAGATGAAAAACATACCTCTTCCATTGTTTTTGTAGAGTAAATTCGTTGCAGCAAAACATAATGTTCAAAGCTACTAATTGAACGTCACAGCATGGGCTAAGCCTATTACCTATTAGCCTATTTGTACTAAACATATATGCAAAACAGGTCCAAAGGAGAGCCAGAGTAGATGAAGGTACTATCTAATCACGAGCTTTTTAATTTATGCGGAGGCTTTTTTAAGCCAATAACATTTTCAAGCTCAGTTTTCTGCAATTAAGATTTTTGAACATACGTGCACTTTTCCTCGAAAACCATTTAATAAACTTTAATGAAACTTTCTACACTCAATAAATATTTAAACTGTACGAGGTTAAAATATTATACCTACTTATTTCTTGTACTACAAGGTTATATTGCAGTAAAAATGTTAGCGAACTTTAGAAACATTTTCAAAAAATTACAAAAGCTTGAAATTAAGTGCAGAACAAATTCATATTGTTTAAGTTTGTATGCATCAATATAGAGAAAATTTAACAGATTTTCCAGGAAAAGGCAGGTTAATCAAATAATATTTTCAAACTCCAAAATGGAGTTTGAAAGATTAGCAAGATTTAGCTTGGTTACAATAAATAGTATGGTAGATAAAACTTATTTTTTATGCAAGCGTGCGTCCCCCTTTATACGCACATTTGATGTAGTGTTACAGCGTGTCAAAACTGTTTTGGTTTTTATAGCTTTAAAACCAGCAACAAATTGTTAACATTACAATGCATTTGTATACTGAGGTAAGGTTAAAGCTGTGGACGTTAAAATAGCATACGTAGATGAAGTGGCATCGCAAAGTATTATAACATAAGTATTCCTAAACTAAAAATAAATGAGCATAAGTTGTAAAATAATGCTAAAATCACTGAAAAATTAACGCTTACAAATTGTTTGACACAAATTCTACATTTTTATAAGAATTGTATTTTCCTGTATCTCTAGTGATTTTAAGCTTACCTAAAACGTGTGAATTTAAAAGACGTCATAAATTATTCACAGAGAGCCTTATAACTCTGTTTATTTTTAAGGGAAAGCTTAAAACATACCACATTTAGGTCAATATAATTGTAATCATTTCTCAAGAAATAAATTACGAAAAGCTTTCTATCTTAATACTTTTTGGAGGGTGGAGAAATGTTCTCGAATGTTCAGTTGTATTCCTTAAACAGTTCTGAAGGAATTCACACCTGTTCTAGTTTACATTTTTGAATGCTTCTGTTTTTCTCTTTCTCTATCTCTTGCGCACATACACACGTACACACATACGAATAAGTGAAGTGTTCTTTTTTTTTAAGTACCTTCTCACGTTCGTTGCATTTCGAGGAACCAAAAACCCTTATTTCAGGAGAAAATCTTGTTGAACTTTCGGGTCGTTTGCCACGCGTCCTCTGCCTTAGGTTGCAACAGTACAAAACGTAAAACCGCTAACTTGCATTATCAATGCTTCAAGGATTTACAACATTTAAGCAGATTTTGAAATTTGTAACGCAGGAATACGCAGGATTCCAAACATTCTAGCTGCCATTATAATGGAAAGAAAATTCTTACTTTTTATATTTGCAAGTATAATACTATTCACGTGTTTTAGTGCCTTTCAATGTTTTTCATTCTACGGGTTTTATACCTTTTTAAATTTCATAAGATTATAATCTATTTTATATTACACATTTTCGAAACCATCTTACATTTTAACAGATAATTTTGTATCTGAAAATGACAGCCAAATCGCTTTAAGTCGTGAATAATTTTCGAGTGATTTTTCTCATTGATACTTGAATTTTTATACTTCCACGAGTTTGTTTCTATACCTATAACGCAAACCATACTTGTGTGAAATGTTCAGGTAATATATAAAATGGTCTGCTCTACTAAATACATTAATACAGCTTGAAAATACTGCACAAAAAGGTTGAATAATTCGTACAATTTCTCCAAAATTCTCAAAACTCGTAAACGGTTTCATAGCTTGAGAAAAATACTCAGCCTTGGAATCGAACTCAGGACTTGGGGATAAAAAGCCAGCTCTATGAACCCTTAACTACGGAGGCAGTCAGCGTGTTCCTAAAAAAATGATAATTTTGTCTTTATTCCTTTCAAGCTCAGAAATGACTAAAGGCATGCACAAAAAATGACTCATAAATAAATGTATGAAGAGCTTAATAAGCATTTAGTACAAAATAACGGTTTGTCTATACACCTGTACGTTTAGTTCAATGATGGCTCAGGGCTTTGTCAAAGAAGATATCCTGCTGATGTTAATTCTTTCTGAAGTAGCAGGTTATTGCAGTGGTTTCTAATTTTCTTCAAAGAGTGCAATTATTTGATTACACGGGGAAACAGAGCATAAAACCGACCAAATTCCTCGTCGTTAATTCTTTACGTGCTCCCGCTAGCCACGGATGCAACTTTGCTTAATGAACATTTAGCCCAGACCTGCTCACATCCACGTGGTCCACTGGTTATTTTCCAACCCACTCTTCCCTTGCAGTAATATAACCTGTTGTTTAATGGCTGGTTTATAGCTCAAAAGTTAGATCTTATAACATTGGAATTAGATGAATGTGCACTCCATTGTTCGACAGGGATTTAAAACACCCCAGAAATAACGCAAGCCAGAGATGTAGGTATGGCTTTCAGAAGATGTATACTGAATTGCATAAAATTGTGGCCCATAAGCAATGTTGTTAATTGACAACGTAGTCTCGCTCTCTTATAGCGTGGAAGAGTGAATAAAACAAATAGTAAGATGCACAGCTTGGGAACACCTCTGAGTTTCTTGTCGCCTTGTGGGCTCTCGCAAGGAATGAGGCATAACTAGTGATCAATGACAGTTGCAATACGGGACTAGAGGCGTGGCGCTATAATGAGAACAAGGAAAGGTGGGGGGAAGAGTGGACACACCTGGCCTCCTGGAAAAACAACGTTTTAATTGTCTTTAGATTTATCTCCAAATTATTAATGCCTGTCAGGGAAAAGCTTGCAATATTGGTTAAAATAATGACTATTTATTGGGTTAAACGATTCTGGCTTTAATTTTATTCTTAAAATCATAAATGTGAGTAAATACATCGAAAAATATAAAAACGTTTATCACAAATTCTGCCTATACTGGAATTAAATTCGTATCGAAATAGCCCTAAACTTGTTTGTATATTGCGTTGTATTGTAACATAGATTCTACTTTAAAATGAAAGGTTTTCTTGTAAAACCTATGCAATAAACCGACTTTCTTCGATGGTATTAACATTTAATTACATTTTTGTGAATTTGCACAGTTTCCAAAAGTTGTTGAACTGTGTTACCAGTTTGCCATAGACCAATAATCTGGCCACGCATTGCTTCTGATGTATAGGCACAACATGGTGTGAAACAATCCACAGTTGTAGCTTAATGAGCCATTAGAACTAATGAATACTTTCCTTTCATGCCGAAGTGTCATTGGTTATAACTATGTCCAACCAGTAGCATGAATACTGTTGTAATTGGAGAGGGTTATAGTAGACACAGCTTACTGAGACAGCCCAAAAAACAACATTGACATTTTCCCCCCATTATGGTGCAGTCTGGTTACATTTGGTGATATTCCATCCGTTAGGTTGCATTAGTGCCGCCAACTGTTCGTAACATATAGTCATGGTAAAGCTACGGCTATAGCTGGTGTTATTGCGTCTGTTATGTTGCGACAGAAGTGCTTGTTTATGTACACGTTGCAGAAAGGCCAACCGATAGATTTTAAAACAAGATTCTGTTTAGATGCCGTATCAATAAATTAATCAATCTGTGGACGTACTGCTCGTGTTTGTGTGGTTTTGTCTTGAATTCTTTTAGAGCAATATATACTGGTATAGTTACTGTTGCTATTTTTGTCTTCGCTACACAGTAATTCATTAAATGTATATTACGATAAATAGCGCTCGGAAGTGATTTTATCCGAAATTGTTATTGCAGAACAAGATATGTGGAAGATGAGCAGGTTCATCATGTGTTGTGTGGTAACGATGTTCAAGCAATTTAATCGTTTGAAAGTATGTTACTTTAACCCTATGATATTTGAGGTTAGAAATGCCTTTATTATGCACGTAGGCAGAACTGTTTTTTGCGATTCTTTCGTCAGCTGTTTAGAGTAATGTCGGCCATTTTGAACTCTTGGCGACTGCCTATAAACTGTGTCCACTATAAATAGAGGGAAAAGAGGGGAAGCTAGGAAGACTAAATAAATTTGATACCCTTGCATTTTATTAAATTCGTTTTCTGTACAATACCTGTCCCAAAATATGGCCGAACTACCAAGGGTAACATTATAACTTAAACCATACATTTTCGTGTTACTGTCTGCAGTATATGTAGAGACAGAGGGATTGCTAAACAGACACACAGACAGACCGACGGATGGATGGGTGGAGGGTGGGTGGGAAGATGAATGCATGATGGACGTACGGACGTATCCAGTGAAAACAGATACAAGTGATCAAATAGCTATATACGGCCCCCTTTCGTACAAACCACATGTTTCCATAATATGTACAGTAGTGTCACCTTATACGTGTCAAAAGGGTACCAGTTACCCTCATAAGCACAGATCGTTTGCTATAGGAATTTGAACCACAATCCTTTGGGTGGTAAGCCAGCCGGTTAAACACGGATATTAGCTTTGGGGAACAAAACCACGAAAGTATTGAGATGTGTCAGACCTCTTGCCAAAGAACAGTGCTCGTTATACATTTTCTCTATCGTTTTGTTTTCAAATACCTCTGGGCTATTAGATACTGCATTTATGGAGCTTCAAAGAGCATTCTCAGAATCGACTCTAATTAATGTAGTGCTTTATAGTGCCTGTCGTTTCACTGCTGCTTTCATGAATAAAATATTATTCATCCGAGTATAGGTGCTGATTTTCAAAATAACTATTAACACATGTGTAAATTATTAATTTTTTAGAGAAAAGGAATATGTTTAGAGTGATGTAAGAATTTTAAAGAATGTTAAGTGATGAGTTTATATATATATATATATATGTACATATATATATATATCATAACGGATTTGTGTAAAATTAAAAGAAAATCATTGTGAACCTTTAAACGGTCAAACAATGAAAATTTGTCACACAACCGTTGGCGTGACGTCTAAGAGTTGTCCCTTTATGTTAACATTGTTTTTAAAATTCAACTTTTTTTGACATATGAGAATGTTCTTAGTTACAGTACAAAAAATTAAAAAAAAAAAAAAAAACGAAAAAAAAAAACGAAAAAAAAACAAAACGAAAACGTTAATCATGCAGGAAATTAGAAAATGAATGTGTTGTTTATTTTCATTTCTATAGGAACTATGTATCAGTTTTCATAAGCACTTATTACTTTCTAATATATGACTGAACGGAAATTACAAGAAGTGTTGGTTATTCACAGTTAAGTCGCTGTGGAGAAAACGTGCACACACAAAATATTGGTCTTTTTTCCGCTATTTTCTCGCGGCGCACTGGCAAATTCCTCATATCCAAGACAGTTTTATGCAGATTTTTCCAGCGCATTTTAAACACACAGATATATCTTGTACTTATAGCACATCATCATTCCCTTTGGTCATATTATATGTCTCCATTATTTTGCGACATTTTAAGTAGTACTGCTCTTGGCAAAAATATCACACAACTGGTGATGTGACGTCTCTCAGACGTCTCTAAAACTTGAGCTTCGCCTGGACAATAAAAAACAAAGCTTACAGCGCAAATATTTAATGTTAAATAAACAGTAAGCAACGATAAGAAGGTACTATAAATCCAGGGTTCAGATTTCATTAGGTATTGGAAGTTATGTTTCTTAGTTTGCGGGGTGTCTGAGAGACGTCACGTCACCAGTCAAGGGTTAACATAAAGACGTTTTAACTTTAAGAATATTTAATCAATTAGGCCATCAATTTTAATGCTGAAATACTAGGATTGAAGTGCTTCTCCTTATAAATTGCATCTTAATCGAGTTCAAAACGTTTGAATTTAGCCAGTAGTGGAATTAAGTAACCTGAGTAACACTTTCTTGATCGCTGACTTTCTTTTTTGTGTGGGTTTGCTCCCAGTCCTGCATAGTACCATTTATCCATGCTTAAATGCCACGTAAAAGTTTCACATATCGGACACCACGGTTTGCTAGCGATGTTAAATACATTAAATGTTTATTCTGTAGGATAAGGTTTCTAACTTGAATTACAAAATCTGCTTTAAAGGTTTGTTAGTGGCAGTAGTTATTACATGGTCATAGATGTAGTTTCAAAATATAAACTGTCTTAGTTTTAAATCTAGCCAAGCTTAATGGAAGTAGGTGAGCAATGAAAACACTAGATTTCCAACATAAATTAATAATAGTAGTATTGGATTCAAGTAAGTGAAGTTATTTCGAATGAATGAGAACTAATATACACTGAAGGCCAAGATTAGATGTGAAGTGTTTAGTTAAACAGTATTTGAGATAAATATTAAAGGAGGAATGGAGTCCCAATAATGTATGCTTTTTCTTGTGATTTTGGGGTTAGTATGCTATTTTGCGCTGACATTAAGTTCATAGGTTATGATACAATAGTTATATTTTTGCAATACTTGATATGCAAGTTAATCATTGTTAACACATATTTGATAGTGTAAGCTAAATTTACAATTCATTTATCAATTCCCAAGGCAAGTCATACTGTCGTACTGGCAAGTTGGCCATGGTAGCTTAGTGGTTAGAGCAGCCGCTCGATGCGGAAGATCCGTGGTTCAAATCCAGGCTATGCCATTGAATTTTTCAGTTTCTGATTCAATCTCTTGCTATTTTTAAGTTTAATATCTTTCATTAATGCGACACAAAAATGTTGGAGGAAATTCCTTCATCCTAAATTACCTTTTATATGGAATATTATAGAATGGAAAAATCAAACGATTTTGATTAAAATGCCATGTTTCGAGAAAATTGTATGAGAAATAAAATATATATTTTGAACTATATGGCTATAGCCCATGCAGTCCTGCTTACTCCTGATGACTTTTGCGTAACTGGTAAACCCTAAGAGAGAGCAAATCTTACTGTACAAAACATGTAGATGTTAAAACATACAAGTTATGTCCAAATGCATCTTTAGTGGAGTGAACCATTTCTGAGATATTCCTTGTTATTTGTGTGAGTTTTGGAATACTTTAGCTTTTTTCAAACGGAAGGTTGTTATTCACATTTTTATCTCTTGGCCGTGCAAATAGAACGAAATTTCAAAGTTTCAAAACCTTTGACTATCAGTCAAAGCATACTGTATTCCCATATTTCCCTTGTACCTACAAAAAATCAGTAATAAGATAATTTCTGCAAATGTTTATCTCGACTAACATGAAGAAGATATAGGAATAAGAGTTTGTAGGAATAGTTAGTAAAGAGTAGAGAAAGTCACGTGAGCGCAACACATCAGACTTTTGAGTATGTCACTTACTAAATTCTAAGCATTCTTTTCCCTTCTTCTAGTCCTCAGAACTGGCTACTGTGACTTTAATTCTAGGAACTGGAACCCTGATCTAATGTAATTCTTGTGATAGATTTTGCTGGAAGATCTAATTGTCATTGCTACTCTGACTTATGACTAATGACTAATTTAATACGGAACTAGACTTATGAATTACTAATACACCGGCTAAATTGTAGCTTATGCTTCTTACATTATGCATTTATTTTAACACATAGAATATGTTTTTTGGAATTAACTATCTATTTCGCTATAATTTATAAAATTATCCAACTTATTAGTCACTAATTCCGGTTTTAACTTGAGTTTCTTTGCATGCTTCAGTATTTTGGTAGCTTTTTTAAAATATATATTACTGGGTCGTCCTTCGAAGAGATCATTAGATTAGCACAGGCCAACAGGCATAAATTGTATTACTGCTACTGAGGACGATAAACTATAATGGAAAATTCATCCCATATAAACGTTTCAAATAACAACTTCAACAGATTGTGTTTAGAAATGAAGCATAATCTCTGGTGCAAGTTATATTTATTGTTTTACGAAGTTCCAGTTGAAAGGAAAAGTTCGTATAATACTTTGGAGACCGAAAAACCAAGAAAACACAATCGTAATTCATGACATATTAGGCTCTGTGGACCAACATGACGTATGGGCCAATGTGAGGATTCCACCAGCTGTTGTGGTTCCTCTAAACCACATAACACTAATAACTGTCGCGCCCAGCTGCACTCTGGAGACTGGATCAACACCACACTCTGTAACGGTCAAGTCCCCATGAGAAAAATCTGATTGTTGCACCTACTGTTGTACTAACTATTCTTACAAACTCTTATTCCTCTACCTTCTTCATGTTAGTCAAGATAAATATTCGCAGAAATTATCTTATTGCTTCTTTCTTTGTATGTACGAGGAATACAGTAGGCTGTGAGCGATAGTAAAATATTTTAAGAGTGGTCGTTATATAAAGGGTTGGAAATTCCGTTCTCTTTGCACGGCTAAAACATAACTGACCTTCCATTTGACAAAAGTATAAGCATTGCATAACTCACACAAATAACAAGGAATATCTCCGAAATGGTTCACTCCACAAAACAATGCATTTGGACATAAATTCTGTATTTTAACGAGAGCAACCTTTTTGTATAGTAATATTTGGTCTAGCTCTTGCGGTTTACCAGCTATTCATAAGTTGCCAAGAGTAAACAGGACCTGGGTGATAGCCAAAGAATCCAAAATATACATTTAATTTGCCGTAAATATATATTAAGCTATGTATGGCGTTTTAATCAAAATCGTTAGTCATTTTTGAGAAAATCAAAATTTTCGAGAAAAAAATTCCATTTAAAGGGTTATTTTCGTGTCGCATCTTCGAAAGATATTAAACTTAAATACCAACTTTGGCTTTTAACCGACTTTGGCTTTTGAGTTATGCTGTTCACAGACACGCACGTGCGCGTGCGCGCACACACACACACACACACACACACACACACACGCGCGCGCGCACAGAGAGACACACACAAACACACACATGCGCGAACTTTTTTCTAAAAATGCTTTTTTGTGTTCAAGGAGCCTCAAAACATATATTTCCAGTTAAATCTTGACATTCAAATTTTTTGTCCAATACAATACTTCCCCTACTTACTATACGAGTAGAGAAAGTAAAAATTAATAAAGTAGCTCTGTTCGTGAAAAATGGATATTATGAAAAGTGTCGATATTTTGGTCAGCAGCCATAATTACTAAAATCAAAGCTAGACCTATAAATACTCCTTCAGAGTAGTGACAGGCTCTTATTCACTAGGTCTTAAAGGTTTTTCAGGTAAAATAGCTAAAGTAAAACTACATCAATATGCACCACCTATTATTATGTTCATTACCTCACTTATCTTGTAAAATGCAATTAACCATATAGTGCGGTGGCACGATTATTTGCGATTATTTGCAATTGTGCTATGCTGCCTAAAAGGACATGAACTGAGAATTTAAATTTGGTTAGCTTGAGGTCCGGAGGAGATGACAGGAAAACTGTCAGTACACTTTATGTTGAAAACGTTTGTATAGTTTCATCGTGCATTTAATTAACGACACAAGATAGGTATAGAAGACTGCAGCAATAATCAGATCTTCAAAATGTGAATTGCTATGTGCTGGCTTTGTCCACTGCATAGCATCACGAGAAACAAAAGAGCAGTGACTAAGCATCTGAAAATTCACACCCCTAGCACGGAATATCTCTGAAATTGTTAATGCAGCATTAATTTGACGTAGGCTGTGTTTAAAAGAGAGAGGTATACATTTTGTTGCAGGCTAATTTTGCCTCAAGAATGCATATATGTAAAAATTACCACCAATTCATAGTCGTTGTGACATTACTAAAATAAAAGCTATGCATTTATCACAGGCTTAAAGTAAACATAAAACTAGGTACAATGGAGGCCCCTTACAGCCGGAACACAGCTTTGCACATTGCCCTTAGGGCCCTTGGTGCTTCTACCGTGAGCCCTAGGAAGGAAAGATGAGAAGAAAGACTCGAAGGGCGACAAGGTCCGGATGAACGACAGGCTCAAGCCGGTCCCTAACTTTTGTAGTTAGAAGGCATCTGACGCCGCCCATCCCCATACCGGCATAAACCTCCACCTCCGAGATCCAAAAGGCTGGTTCACAACCACCTGACAACGGGAACCATAACAACAACGGTAACGGGAATCAAGGTAACACTCAGTATTTTGGTGCACAACAGTCCAGCAACCAGAACGACAATTCACTAAATGAAAATGGAGGTCAGTATTGAGTATTGGGAATTTATTTGTTTCTAACTAACCAATGTAGTTCTAGCTTGTGAGTAGAGAGAGCTCTAGCGGCTGCTTCATGGCATGGCCTTTTGATTAAGTTCTACAGCGAGAAGTCTAATACGCACAATATGGATCTAACTAGCATGCTTGGTAACGAAGGGGAGAAAGTTAAAACTAGGTCGTCTTCTTTCCCGTTCCCGGGGCCTGGAAAAGCTTCCCGCCAGCGCAACTCCAGACGACACCAGGGAAGACATCCAACGACGCCCATCACCGATCCTACAGGCCGACGCCCGACCGGGTCGACCCGGAGCGAAACCGGAGATGAAACCTTTACAGTGAGCAAGCCACCGCACAGCCATAATCCGCCATAAAACAATCATCTGCTCCTAGAGCCCTGAAATAGATGAAAGGGGAATGACAGGAATGGAAAACGATGTATAGAGGAAACACTTTATGAGAATACCCTAAAAACCAACTGTAACATTTTTCCTCATTATGAAGCGGCCTGGATATATTTGGTGATATTACATCTGTTAGGTTGTATTAACACCGCCAACTGTTCATAAAATATAATCATGGTAAAACTGTGGCCATAGTTGGTGTTATTACATCCATTATGTTGCCACAGAAACATTTATTTCTAATCCATTGCAGGGAAGACAGCCGATCGATTTTAAAACAGCATTCTGTTTAGACGCCGTATTAATCTGTGTAGTTATGCCATTGTATTGCTCGCGTGTGCGTGGTTTTGTCATAAATTGTTTTAGAGCATTATCTGCAGTTACAGTTACTGTTATTTTTGTGTTCGCCACAGAGTAATGTATTGAACATATTACGATATTTAGCGTTCGGAAGTGATTTTATCAAGAAGTGTTACTGCAGAACATTTGCCGAAGGTGTGCTGGTTCATCATGTGTTGTGTGGTAACGATGTTCAAGCACTATTATTGTTTGTTACTTTAACCCTGTAGTATTGGAGGTTAGAAATAATGTTTTTATTATGTAGCCTGGCAATACTGCATTTTGGTGTAATGTCCACTGCAGTTAGTGTGATACCGGCCATATTGAATTCTTGAGAACTGCCGATAAGTTGTTTTCCCTATACAAGAAGACCGTGGTATGAGAATGAACACCTCAGCATTCGCCTAAGTGACAAGGAAGAAATCACGAAACCCCAAATCAAAGTGCGCGATCACCTGAGAACGAACCCACGACCTCCCTCTATTATAGGGTTAATGACTTCTACATATCGATTTCATTATCATTTTTGCTGCTCTCAACAATGGATTTGAAATAAAAACAAGAGTCACTTGACAGTGTAGGTGCAGTGACATAGTGCAAAGTGCTACATGGAAGTTGATCTACAGCACAAAAAGCAGCAAAACGCAAATGTTAGCATGCGCCGAGAAGACATTTATGAGCAGCGAGCTGAGATGTGCCGCATTTAATGCCTTTAACAGGAACGTCGGAGCCGTTATGAACTTCTGTCGATGACGTTAAAATACGTTCGTCGAAGAGCAAGCAGTACCACGCAATAAAACTAGAGGGCGCTAGAACAGACGGTTTCTCTGTTCGTATCCTTCTCCCAAGAGGACTTGAAAATTGTATTCTTTTCTGTCTGTGTTTGTTCCTCCCCCTTCAGATTTGTAACATAGCTGGAAGTCATAGATGCAATCTTACTTTGAAGGCAATGCGCCTGTAAAATTCGGTGAAAATCTGGTAAAGATGCTAAAATTGATTTTTCGCTTTTTATTATGCATATGCTACATACGTTCATCTTACGGCTTTAGCTTGTTAATTTCGGTATATTTAACTCCATGTACACTCTTTTAGATACTGTTGGATATAATACTGTGTAATGGAACACTTTGGCGCGGAGGACACGGGTTCGATCCCCGGTACCAGCAGGGGGATTTTATCCCCTCTGGGAGGTCTGGCACGGGGTGCACTCAGCCTCGTTAGGTCCCGGGGGAACCAATTGAGGAGCTACTTGATGAAGAAGTAGCGGCCCCAGGTCTAGAAAACCGCATAATTGGCCGGGAGGGCTCGGGGCGCTGACCACGTCCCACCCTCCAGTACTGCACCTCACCATTGACGCCTGTAGTGGGCAGAAGTGGGAGACGCAGTGGCTGGGCGGTAGGCCTTGGTCCTTCGTGGGCTGTCGCGCGGGGTTTACATTTACAATGGAACACTTACTCCATTATTAATATGCATACGTTAATATTGCAAGTCAAGCATCCCCCCACCACTCAACTAAGCAACCACTTGACTATTAACAATCAAGCGGCAACACAAAGGGTTTTCCTGAGCATTCAGGAAGTGTGCGACATCCAGTTTGTTTCTAAGCGTTCTAGAAAAATCAGGCTACGTCATCGCCGGCAGCCGGCAGGCAGCTTTTGAGTCACTCATGTTCACAGTGAGTGAACATGAGAGAGCTGTGAAAGATGGGACGCATCGAAGTGAAGAAGTTTTAATGAGTATTGAGCGAATCGTCGGAGTTAATGTTTGGGAGAGAGAAAGTGAAGAGAGACGGTGAAACGAGTGAGTCAAGGCCGCGAAAAGAAAACAGTCGTGAGTTGTAACATCGAGAAAGATTGTAGACTTTGTTAACGTCAGTAGAAGAGAACTGTATTTTTCTGCGAAGTTTAGAAGAAAAATAAAGTGATAGAAAAGTAACTAGACTGGACTTTTGTCATTTTCTCACAATATAAAGAACATAATCACCGTTCAACATGGCTCCGCGGTAACACGTGAGGCTCGCATTCGGGAGGTCGTGGGTTTGATTCCCACGATCAACGTTCCTCATCCATGGGCTTTTTCGGTGGTTCTCCCAGTCATCAGGCGAATGCTGGGAAAGGTAATTACATCCCCGAATTTCCCGTCCCTCCATTTTATTTTACCTTCCCTTCAATTCAATCTTTCAAAATCGGAATTGTTGGCGATGGACAATTTAGCGCTGCCTTGTGGGGGATTTGCGCACTGTAACTGCTGCTCTCGATCGATGGGTGGCCTTTTAGTTGCCAGACCTGCCAGTGGGAACTGCTGTCAAAACACATGTGGCTGGTGGCTGCTGGGTGAATCCTGCTGTCGAGATGAAAAATCTCCAGCACACCGGGAGCATCACGTAGGCTCGCTAGAGCACTTTCATTCCATACCCTCCTCCCAGGCGTCTGACATACAATAACTAGTTTGGCCTCAGTGTCAAACCCATCCGTACATACTCTACCTCTACCTCTCTAAGAACATAATCACAGATAGTACATAAATAAACGATAGGGAAACTAATCGTAGACGAAATATAGTGAAAGGAATACAAGCACAAAGAGGAATCAGTAGAAACATTGCAAATAGCATGTAATGTAAAATATAGTTTTATGCGTGGAATACTGAAAAATAGACGTTGGGCAGGCAAAAAGAGCTAGCCAGTAAACACAATCAGCAAGTGGGTTTTAGTAGCACAGGGTATTCAGAAAAGCGGCGGTTTGAAAACAGAGAGAAGCGAAGAGAAAAAGCGACAATATATAGATGGGAATTCCCAGTTATGTCACCAGAAACGCGACAACAGAGATGCGAACAGTTTAATTTTCATGCAATGGTTTGTAAAGCGCCATTCAAAATAGATGTTACAGGTATTGGCATGAATGTGCACCTCGGGGCGTTTTCATACAAAAAGAGAACTTTATCCAAGCAGATTCACTCTGTTTTCTTAACAGCTAGACGATACACATTTTGAGATTGTAGGGGAATTATCATGTTGTGACAAGGAGTTTGGCCTATTAGTTATTACAACCACCGGGTATGAAAAAAGATTTGGGAGTACGGAGGAAAAGTGTAGTAATGTAATATAACTGGGCTAGCCGCTTTCACACATATACATCTGGTGTAAAAGTCAACTAAAAACCGAATACTGGTTGTATTATTGCTGTCATTCATTCCTGAGATAAGAGGTGATAGAGATAGGCTTCCTTTAAGTCCTCAATCAGAGACAGCAGCCAGAGGAACCTCGAAATGAGACGTTCAGATGCTAAACGTATAGCAGACATATTCAATCTGGGGTGCGCGTACACGTGAAGATCTGCCCAAGAATCCATTTTCCTTACTCTATCATCAGTTTATGAAACAATGATCACTTACTGGTGCGCTAATCTTTTGTACTTCTTGCTTCAGACGCTAACAATTACAATGTACATTACCGACTGATTTATAAATCTTCCAGTCCTCAGTGTACAAGGTGGTTCACTTTTTTTTTTTTTTTTTTTTTTTAAATAGTTACATACGGCACCGGAGGCGATCTGTCGCCTGTCACATTTGTTGACTGTTATGTGCAGGGGCATCGCAATTCCTCTTTATGTTTGTGAAATGATTTTTAGATTAGTTATCAGCTTTAATTTCTTTGTTCTATTGTGGTAGTGGACTACATATTTTAGCTGTTGTTGTAACATGGGTAAATTATTTATACTTTGAAGAGGAAAAGAAAAATCAGTAAAACAAGTGATAGTTGCCTTAATTTGTAACCACCGCCAGTGAAAAGTGCAGCAACGCGAGTTCCATCACGGGTCATAGGTGAAAATACTGTTCAAGTTGAACTACTTTGAGGAAGACCAAAAAAACTCAGTAATGTGAAATACAGATATTGTAATGAATCTTACGTTGAATATACATTCGCAACAAATGTGTGTAATTCACCTTTCCCTTTTGCATTTTTTGCAACCTAACTCTGTCGAATAATTCTGTGGAACACTTCACAGACACTTGGTAGCCAATCACGGTCATTATAAAGGCAAGTCAGTTGACTTTTTGAAGTTCAAAACAGAAAATTTAGATAAAAGTTCAATCGTAACATACACTTTTACAAAATCAACAAAGGTGGCGCTGGAGACAACATACGAGTTAGCATTGCTAGTTGCAAAAAATAAATTACCTTATATTGCAGTTGAATCGCTTATTCTCCCTCGTATTTTGCTTATGGCAGGTAAAATGTTACACAAAAATTCTACTAAGGTAATGAAAATAATTCCCAATGCTGACGTAGGGCATAGAATTCATGATATGGTACAAGCTATTATTGACCAAGTAGTAAGAAGTATTTAAAATGAATAACATAATAGCGATGTGGCTGTTTCTGATCATGCTGAGCTACTTCTGTTGGCAATTTTACGTTGAAAAAGGTGCTACTGCTGATGAAATTCAAGGATGTAAACAACAGAATATAAAATCTAAAATTCTTGATAATTTTATAATATTAAAATTCAGTTTGTCGTGGGACTTGTGCAAGTCTGTTCACAGATAGTGCTGCTTCATTCACAGTTAAAAGGTGATCCTATTGTTCGTATTCGCTCGTATTAATCACAAGATAATTTGACATTGCAGAAAAAATTGGGTAGCGAGAAAATAACACGATTTACACGAAACATTGAACATTGCTATAAAAGCGGTCAGTTTAGTAAACCCACATGCACTGAACTCCTACTGACTTAAAAAAAAAAGGGGGGGGGGGGGAATGGGAGCTACACTACTCAATTGTTTTTGCGCTGGTTATCACGAGGAAGCCCATTGACTCGTCTTATTGAAATGAAAAATGAGATAAAAATTTTCCTTTCAAAACGAAATCCGATCTGTTGAAGCATTTTGAAGATGAAGAGTGGATTTACCAATTAGCTTAGTTGATGGATACATTAAACAAATTTAACGAGCTCAATCTTCAACTCCAAGAAACATTCTTAAAGCTCGCCACAAAGCAAAGAGGTTTAATAAGAAAATTTTATTTTTGATTGATTGCGTTAATAAAGGGAATATAACGATTTTTTCAACTCTGTTGGAGCATAATAGACAGAATGAAATTATTATTGCTGATGAACTTTTGAAAATAATCAAATTACACACAGAAAACCTCAAGTTACATTTTTTTAAATATGTTTTAGAGATTGAGAAAGACGATAATACACAAGAGTGGATTAAAAATCCCTTTTTCCATCACCACCATCGATTCCTCTGATATTATTGTAAAATTTTTTAAGATATTATTTTTTTTTAACATTGAGTTTTAAACTGAATTGTATAAGCTTAATCCAAATTTTCCACAGGTTGCAATTACTAAACAATTCTTATTTTTCATAACTATGTTTAAATATCTATTCATATCCCACAACACAGATTATAATTTCTTATTCATTATTTTACTTCAAAGAAAAGTTATAAAAAAAAAAAAAAAAAAAAAAAAACCTCAAACCCTAAAAGAAGTCTAGCAATGTAAACTTAAGTGACATTATTGATTGTCTAAGTTTTCAGTATATCTAGGAAAGGTTTCAGAAGCCTTTGATAAAAACGTTTTCGTGTGGACCATTTAAATTTTGGGTAATTGGGTAGTTAAATTTACACGGATAATTCACAAAGCTACAGCTAAAAGATGAGGTTGAATTGGTCACTAAGTAAAACACAGTAAATCACGGTGGTAACATGAGCACCATGAAAAGCTTAAACCGAAAGAAAATTAATCACCTGTTACCTCGATGAATATAACTGAATGGATTTCAAAATGTTCTCTCAAAAGATTACATTTTCTGTCCATTGGAGCAATTGCTTTCCATAGTTAAAAATAACCATATGTACCATTATTATACAGGTTTAAATGAATAACACCACACGAATTTTACTGGTAATAGAGGATTCATAGACAAACAATTTGAGATAGAAAGCCAATGATGTACGACGTCAAGTTAATAAGTTATACATATTCAAAGTAATTAGAGATTGTTACCAATAAATTATAACTAGAAAGAAATATGTCAATATTATCCACTGGAATCGGAGTAGTGCTTATTAGGAACTTAATAAAGCCTCTCTTCTGCCTCTCTGAAGAAGTATTTCTAAATTGTAGCGTTACCAAAAGCGCTCAAATTGGAGACTTCACATGGGGCTGCACGCCACTGCAATGGATAACAGGTTGTGTCGAGTGGCTACAGAAAGAGAGGGCAGTTTTAAACCGTGTGCTTTGGCTGCACGGTTATGTCGACTGACTGTGGAACTAATGAACCCGAGAAATCGAGTTCAAACCGCGAAGACGGGATATTTTGTCCCCTCTTTTCCATTTTGAGAGCAATGTTGTGCGTTTGCTTTAAAATAGCAAAACACGACCATCATTAGCAATTTACGGAGTATTGTTTACTTTTGCTTCTTCTCACATCTGATGACTTTTTTTTTTCTGGGGTCATATTCAGACTGATGTGTTCATCATTGATTCTGAGTACACACTGGTTGCCTACATTATTGCAGGCAGTGATGAGTTCGCGAATCATTTCTGCGTCGATTTTGCCTCTGTATCGACATTAGAGGTCACCATTTTGAGCAGTTCCATTGAAATCTGTACCCTCTTTTATGTCTCTACAGCCCGATTGGGCCTTGACCTTCCCTATCTTCTTCCATTCTCCTCTAACATGCACCTTCCTTCTCCAGCATCTGACTCCCATTGCTGCAAAGTCTTCCTACACACAATCCATCCACCTTGTTCTGCCTTCCCTCCTTCGTGAAAGCATTCACATTTTCTTTGGATTCCACTCATCCTCCATTCTGTCCAAATGTCCCAACCATTTAAGTCTCTGGGATTCCATGAACCTAATTGTTTCTCACTCTCCAGTTCTGTGCACCACAATGTACAGGTCCAAGCATTTGAGGATTCTTCTCTCGAAAGATCGCAAAGCCTTTTCATCGTTCATTGTTCATTGTGGTAGACCAAGTCTCATTGTGGTAGGTTACTACCACTGCGTATTAAGAAATATGTCATTAATGAGCACAAGGAAATAACTAAAATGTCATTAAAAAGCAAAACAGGCAACAATTGATGAATCAGGGTCTCTCAGTAGACGATTTCAGGAGGAAAATATACCGGAGTTTCTTTCCGGTTATGCATTATACAGTAGTGATTTGCAGCAATAGGGAGAACGTAAATTCTCACTGCTCTAAACCATTACAATATAGAGTTCCCCACCGTCTCTTCTGACAGACGAATGCTATGAAACAAGTAGTGAAATATCTCTTTCTTCAAATCCGGTGAATTTCTGTAAAAGTTTTATTCTGTAATACAATACAGAGGGGAAATTATTGTATGCCTGATTTCTGTACCATCAAGAAACGTTTACGAGAATGTCACTCAGCATTCAGCCTAAACATCCGGTGTTTAATTTACATGACTTTTTGTAGTTAATGTTCTACGAGATATGATAAGCTTATAATCATTCCTCTTGCTGTCTCGACTCGCTTATATAGGCGAGAATGCCGTAACACGGGATTTTGTTTTCGAAATCCACCCTTTCGTAAACAAGACCGCAACGTGAGTAATTTTTAGAATTGCATGGAATCGCTTTATTCTACCGCGCTCATCGTCGTTGGGCCGTGTATTTACAAGCAATGGATTGGATAGATAACACCCAGCTTCATTGAGGCGCGCGAGTGTGGTGTGAGGCACATTGACCTTGAGCGTATTTGATGGCTGCTGCCGGCAGGCGTCATGATATGCATAGTATTGGTGCTGTAGTAAAATAAGTCTCTCTCTCTCTCTCTCTCTCTCTCTCTCTCTCTCTCTCTCTCTCTCAAGAAGAGGAAATATTTTATTCTTCTATAGCTTCAATACGTTTTGAGATCCATGAGCCCATAAAAGTAATCCTATGTATGTGACTGGGATTGATGAGTACAGTAACAAAGTAAGGGGAAGAGAGGGGGGAGAGGATATCATCATAGCTCAAAACCAATTTCGGATAAAACAAAACTTGGTATTTACGTTGGTGTTCCAAGAATGCGACACCAATGTTGTCCATAAAATGTCTCACAGCCCAGACTACCATTAAATATGAAACGTTTTCGTGTATTTTTATATTTTCAAAAATTGATGTAACAAACTTAATTAAAATACCTACTCGAAGTTTAAGATATTTGCTTGACTAAACAAATTTACTTAGTTTTTTCTGTGAATAGCCCATTTATTCGGAATGAATTTATGTATTTTGTATAATGGGTAAGCCATAAAGGATAAATTACTCCAGAAACTATACACCTCATTAAAATACACAATTTATGTCAACTAATCCTTTTGTTTGTTAGCTGTTTGTTTTTGAAATATCCATTACAATATAGTTGTGTTTTTGCGTTTAGTATTGTCATGAAGCATCTGTAACAATTTTGCTCCCATTTCATCGATTCATTAGTAGCAAAAAAAAAGACCAAAAATGTGCCAATTTTCATACTTTATCTTTTTGAGTTAATTTATTATATTGCTCCTGCTATAAGTTTTGATTGATGCAGTCTTGAAAAATACACTTTGGCTCCTATGGTTCTGAACCCTTCTTACTCAATGTTCAGAGAACGTCTTGTAAGAAAGCAAATATATGGAGAAAGTGGGAGGCCTGTAGATTGAAGGGGAGGATCCGAATGTTTCAGAGGTAAGTTCCGAAGGACAAACATTTGACAACAATAATAAGCACTGTTCAATATGGGTTCTTCGACCTCTGCTCTGCCTTTACATAAATCTTTTTTTAATCATCCCGCTACAACACCTAAGAAGGCAAAACGGGTGTAGGACATGGCTCACTCACACTTAACTTGGGCTGGTGACCATGAGGAAGACCATTTATCTCCTGTGAAGCCTCTCTCTCTCCCTCCATTTAACCAACAAGTGTTTGAACCAGAGTCCGTGATGCCATCCCTCAGGCAATCTCAACCAGAACAGCAATGGCAGAAGTCTCTTCCAAACCTCAGAACAAGGTAATGTTATGTAGCAAAAACACGAGGAAGAGAATGCAGCAACAGAGGAGGAGAAAAACTGAAGCAGTTGGTGTGGGTTTTATTTGTACATACACACTACAAGTTTTCCCAGTGTTATTCTTCATAATGCTTGCAGGCAGCAGTTAGTTCTTGGTCCCCTGTCGTTTTTTAAGTTGTAACATTTTGAACCACTTTAGATCGACGCTCGTCTCTGCGGTTTCCAAAAAGAAAAGTTGAACACGCACACTCCTGTAGTTATATAAAAAAGCAATGCACACGACAATATCCAGTGCCTGCTACGTGGTAAAACCATAAAGAAAAGAAACACAGGAAGGTCTATAAAACACCAATTTTAATAAGCCGTCTTGGTTAACGTCAGATGTACTACAAGATGATTTTATTAACTGAGGTGCCACATACCACAGAGGCTGGAAAAATGTCTGGTACAAGGGAAGTACTGGATTATTGAGATTCAATGTTGTGATTAAGCATCTAAAAGGTTTTGTCAATGTATTTCAAATTTCGTTGAAAACCAAGGAAAATCATTTTATACTTAAGGCTTCTCTTCTTTAATTTGGCTGCAGGAATTCTTACTTCCTCTAACATTTTGTATCTAATAGGTAGGAGAAGCAATTCACTTAAAGATTCGATATCGAATGTTCTAACAAGTCATGTATGTAATGTGTATGCGTGTGTGTTTGTGTGTGTCTATGTGTGTCTGTGTCAAGGCCTGTGTGTGTTTGTGTGTGTCTGTATGTGTGTGTGTTTGTATGTGTGCGTGTTTGTGTGTGTCTGTGCATGTGTTTGTGCACGCGTCTGTGTGTGTTTTGTCTGTGCGCGCGTGTGCATTTACTTGCATGCACAGCAATGAGCAACATGATTAAAATACCAAACTTGGTACTCATATAGATAATAAGGGGATACAAGAAGCTGAAACATTAGTGTAATGTTTAAAAAGTAGTCGCTGTATGCTGGTTTGAAAAATCCAGAAACTTTCCATGACTTGTGAGAAACTTGTGGTGGCAATACTTCGAAAATGTATTGAAAAATTGAAACCAACAACAATGGGTATCTTGATAAAGGAAACGTTATTTGGAATAAACTGGTGCCTTGACGAGGTCCACTTTTTGTATTTGTTCACTTAAAATGGTTTCACCAATGCATAAAATGATACAAATTTCATTTTGCATAAAGCGGGCTTCACAATCCCTTCGCAGAAAATCCAAAATATACTTTTTATGAATCATGCAGGTAAATATATTGCATTTTAAACAAATCGTTAGCACCATTTTTAGTAAAGAAAAATATATGTAAAGGGTGGTTTGCAGTGCAGGTACTTTCTTGAAAAACTTAATGGCGACGACTATACACTCATGAGAAATAGCTTACAACTACAGAAATACGCAGCTTCAGTTGATATTGAAATTTGAAGTTACTGATTTCCCTTTTTGCCTTTCATACTGCACAACTGCGGCAGTTTTATACAGCATTGTGTTAAGTCGGCAAAACATTTTGCTTGTGGTTATATGAAACAAAATTGAATGTGATAAACATGCCATTTTTATCATACTCAATTAAATGAAACATAACAATGTAACTGAACATTGCGATGTAGCTCGTGTCGAGCTATCAATTGGCTTGTGCCAAAGGCGGGCTGGTAAGATGTAGGAAGAGATAAGTAACCGTCTCATAGAACGCAAACATCAACGCTATCAAGAGAGAACCAGAATGTTCTAGAAGTTTTCCTTCTTCCTGACTCCAACACTCAAACTCTGTGGATTGCTAGATTTCTGGTGCGACAAAAGTACTGTTGCCTGAGCAAGTTTGTGCTCAGTAGTGCTGCTGCTGTAGAAGATTAGAGAGGTCATATGTTCAACTCCCCAGCGTATGAACCGTGTGGAAAAGAGGCTAAATATGGTGTTTATTCAATTCGTCACTATATCGCGAAGAAAATGAACTGACGATGAAAATTTGGGCTGAATCACATTAGTAAAGTAACAATGAGAACTTAATGAGGTGACAGTGAAAACTGGACAAAGAGACAATATTTTTCCCTCCATTTCTCACTTCACATTTGGTGATATTAGTTACTCTAAGGTTAACTAACCATTTCTTGACCCAACAAACCAGCCACCGAAACTACTCTTGTGGCGCCTAAATTAAACTCCTCTGTCATCACTGCAGGAAAAAAATGAGTACAGTGAAGCACCAGTCTTAAAAGGAGGTCGTTTAAAACCGAAACAAGCATTTATGTGCATTTTTTTCCAGCGGGACTAAGTGAATAGCGTTACACTGCGACTTTTATGGGTCCAGCTGCTACTCCTATTAGATGTTTTTATTTTAATTTATTTTTTGAGGAGAAAACCAACCTTGCAGGAAAGCAAGGCAGCACGAAGTACTTGTAATTAGCCGTGTCCCTTGAAACATAGCAGTCTTAATTTTTGTGGCTGTCAAGAAAGGCTAACTTAGTTGTAAAACTTAGAAGCGTTATCTTGGTATCATTATACGTCAAGTACATTCATGTTGTACAGTTTTTCTCCAGATCTGGTTTGTTACACTCTAGTATCCTGAATTAAACTACACAACGTATTAACTTGTCATAATTTCTAAAGGGAAATAATATTGCTAAATATAATTAGGAAAACCCTTTGTGAGATACCTCCGAGGAAACGTATGAGGCTCTCATTCGGTAAGTCCTATGTTCGATTCCTGGCAACCACTAACTCAGACCTTGGGTTTTTCGCGGTTTCCCGGGTTGGGCAGGCAAATGCTGGGGTGGTTCCTCTTCTACCATAACTTTCCTGTATGTCAATTCCTGTTCCCGCCATTTGCATAATCATCATTATGACGTGTTTCACGTTTGAAGGACCAGGCGACGGCGTCCTATGCGTACTGGAAACGCTATGAACCCTGCTATTCTTGCGCTCGTTGTCACCCGGTTGCCCTTTGGGTCTCTCTCCTTATTCCTACCTCCAAAGACCACATTAAAGACACAAAGATCTCATAGCTCAGGGACATGAGACACTCTGCTATAATATGGGAGTCCCTTGTAATATATGCCTTTACCTTTATAATTACGAAAAATGTAGGTACATTCCATAAAAACCTATGACGACTTACAGGAGATTTTGTAAGGTGCATTGAAATGCGATGTTATCATGAACAAAGTTTCAAAATCCTATTTATAAAATAAGTTCTACTATTCTGAATGTTTAAAGCTGGAAAGAAGAGCATTACTCGTTTGTGCACTAGGATGCACGATTAGGTGAATAGGCTGAGGATTTAATGGAGCGAAAGATGCCACCAGAGTTAAAACTGGGCTAAGGACTGGAATGATTTTCAGTTTATTAAAAATTCTACTGAGAATATGTTGGTGCTGAGGTTTTAAAGTGGGAGGTCAACATGAAGAAGAACGGTTTGAATTTAGAAACAGAAAATGTGGAAGAGAGGCAACGCTACAGTAATCGAGAATGCATTTAGACAGAAAGAAACGTATGTGTCATTTGTCCATCTGAAGTGAAACGTCATTTAACCCAGGAGATTGTAGAAAAATTAACGGTCTTTCCGAACGAAACTTTTGGAACTAGAAAGAAATTTCTGTATGAATCAACTGATCGAGTCAGAAGTGGAATGAAGAGAGCCAGTATGAGAGGGATATTTCTTAATTAAGTTAATCACTGAAACTCCAACATTTAAGGAAAACTTTGTTTCCAGAATAAAGGAGGATTGGCAAGAGGAGAAAGAGGAATAAAATGCCAACGATAAGATGGGCGAATGTTGTGGCAATACTAGTTGATGAGGTAACAGTCGTAATGGAGATAAGTGATTACTGATAAAGGTAAAAGGAAAATCCTTATAACGGTTAAAGAATGAGGTGGCTGAGAAAGTGAGCATATATTTGACTTTGTGTACTGTATGTAATAATATAAACAAGCAAATCAAGTAAGAATAGCAATTGCAAAGGAACTTTTAGATAGAAAAAGAAACATTCTCTTATGTACTCATGGTAAAAGAAGTAAAAACTCATCAGCTAACTACTCTGTTTGAAGTGTGACACAGTGAGCATATGTTATGATTAAATGAAGAAAAATAAATGATCAGAAACCAGGATATAATGAAGAATGCTGGGCTTAAAATATTGAGAACGCACGAGTAACGGGAAGAACAAGAGCGAAACTGATTAGAAAGAGGATGCTAAATTACTTATGGGGAAAACTACAGGAAAATTCGGGACGTTATATAATTCAGCTCTTTATTCACCTACAACAGGAAAACTTGCGAAAAAGCCAAGATCAGAACGGGAATGCAGCCCAGGACCTTCAAAAGCCATCAACGTAGGCATAAGACAGGGCTACCCAATGTCACCAACACTTTTTAATATTTATATTGACGCAGCAGTTGCCGAGTGGCAAGCGCACTTGAAAGTATAACTAGATTTTAAGTTAAGTCGAAGAGTTCTAAATACAATCCTGTTTGCATATGTTCAGATCATTCTGGCAGATACTGAAGACAGACAACAAGTAGCTTTGTACCAACTCGACAAAATAATGTCGAAGTACAAGTTGATTATTTCATTAGAGAAAACAAAGGTGATGCTATCAGTGGCAAATACTAAACGTGATCAAAACTGCTCCTCAAAAATAAAGTGCTAGACCAAGTGAAATATTTTAGCTACTTAGGATACGATATTTCTTATGTAATGCTACCTATGAGATTTAGAACAAAATGTATATAAATTTCAAAACATATGTGCTACAATAAAATGAACATTGAAAAACAAAACAAGAAGAGATATCACATTTAAATTTTATAAAACTATGGCAATGCCCATTATATCTTATGGAGCCGAGAACGGACCTTGAACAGAAATGACAAAGGAATAATTGAAAGGACGAAATAAAATTTTTGAGCTGCGTAGTTGGCTGTAGTCTCAAAGGTTATATTAAATGTGAAACAATAAGAGAGCAACTAAAATATTTAATTTAAACGTCAAATCAGGGAGTATAAAATGAAATGGCCATATCTCTCGAATGCCAGACTTACCAAACAGGCCTTGCAGTACAAACCAATTGGTAAGAGAGAAGTTGGAAGACCACGAAGACGCTGGGAAGAGGCCTTCTGAGTCGAAACAGGCCTATCTGGCATATCTTGAAGATTGATGATGTTGATGACCTTCCGAATGGGAGCCTCATAAGCTTATTTTAAATGTAACAAATGTTAAATGGAGCGTCTTCATATCTGATCGGTTTTCTGTCTATATCGCGCATTTGGAGTTCTGCCCTTAGTTGGTAGTTCCTATCATTTGAAAAATTTCCTTCCTCCACTGTCAGCAGTTCCCCTTAAAACCGGAAAATCTTGCGCGTAAATTCGGGAACTCCTCTACAGCTTCCAAAGCATGTCGCTTGTGTAGATGCATTCTCCCAGTAAAGATACGTGTAATGCAGTAGAACAAGGAGATACGATTATCCCATGTACAAAGAGAAGTGCTAAAGCCGCACAGAATTCTGTTCATGTTGGCAGTTTCTTTGATACACTTATCTTGTGGTTAGTTGCTGCTTGTAGGTATTCCTCTTAAGTGAATCAGCGTGGCATTTTATTTTCATGTCTAAAGAGAGGTACTGTCGAACAGAGGTGTAATTTATGTTACACATGCCAGCAGTAATAGTTTCACTTAAAATGAAGGTAGCTGTTTGATTGAAGACCCTAGTCGAATAAGGATGTAGTAATTTATTTTCTAAAGTTCTTTTGTGGCACATAAAAGATGTACTATTATAAGTACTTTGATTCTGTTAAACGCAGTCATATAGAGTTGCTAGTAAAATAAATAAAATCAAGCTCCAGTTCATGTTATATTTTATGAATTCTTTAAACTCCAGCGTTATGAGACTTCACATATGAGTTGAGGGTACGTGGCTTCATTCCCGATTTCAGTGAAGACATGTCCCAGTGTGCGATACCTTTTGATCCTGTGTCCAATGAATCTGCTGTTACAGTTGTGAACTTCGGGGTCTTTTTCTCATGAAATGCGTGCATAGGTGTGAGAATAGACTACATCAGTTCAGTTTGATGATACGTTAAATGGGGGCAAATAAATGAGATAATTGTGGCCAATGTTTGAGGATATAGAATTAAACTCTTTCTGAATCTTATCATTCAAAATTGTAACTATTGGAGCATCATACATAATAACTTGTGGCGTATCGACACTTCACGGTTTAAAAATAACAGTTTCCATAATAACAATGAAACCCAGAAGCTTCCGTAAGTCGCAGAAATAATAATCAGAGGATCCTCTCGTGGCAAGCGCCAAGTCTGTGTAAACAGTGCGCAATCTTAAGACACTACGAACTGTTCATAATCATTACATATGCACTTTGTAATACTGCAAAGCACTAGAGAAAAGTCACGAATTTTAGAAATACACGCTCTTTTATCAACTTATGTCCCGCCTACATCATTGCTAACCTTACCTACGTTACTACATATATTTTGCAATATTTTAAGCCTGTTATTCACATCTGAAATTATATTGTTAACTTGCTAACTTCTGAGTTACTTTTATTTTTCTGATTTTCATAATTTTGGCTGCGTACATTTTTAATATCTGACTTGTAAAGATATAACATAGTTTCTTCTCCCAAAATTTAATAGGCATGCAACAGGTACAAATTATTAGCTAGAATACTTAGTTATGTAATATATTTTCATATAAATTTATACAATGACAAGGAATTGAGGGTAGACAATTATGTTTAAGAATTGGATTAAATTGAGCTAAATATATTGACATCATATTCCTGCCTAATATCAGTTTATCTGGTCATTTGTAAACTATTTCAATAAACCCAAAAGATCAACTTTGCTCTCCATATAAGAAGGATGTAACAACAAACAAGGTGTAACAACAAACTAGATTACATAATTATTAAAAACGCATCATAGGTAGAGGAGGTGTTCCACTCCATCATAAAATTCGTATCCATATTTCGCCAGAAATGCATTTTGAGATCAACGAATCCCAAAAATACTACTTTCAGAAAAAAAGTTTTCGTGTATAGGTATGTGTGTGTAATTGTCAACTGAATAAATCAAAAACGAAAATTCGGAAGTTTGGCAGCTTCTAAGGATTCAAGATGAAGCTTTTAAACAAAGTACTCGCATCCCAAATTACCTTACATGGAAAAATTGTATTCATGACCTTAATTTCTCAAAATGGCTCTAACGCTCTTATGCTGTGAATAGTCTCTGGGGCATTCTGAATGACTTTTTCAAACTAAATCTAAGGGATGGACAAAATCTTAGTTCACGAGTAGATCTCGTTAAATCATTTTTGTGAAGCTAACCATTTCCGAGGTAATCCTTAGGTATTAGTGGTGTGATATTTTGAACACTTAAAACTTAAATGATTTTCTGAAACACAAAGTCATTATTCGTTTCGTTTCGTCCTGACCATGAAAACATAATGGAATTTCAAAGCCATCTCACAGGCACCAGCACTTCCTTTAATAGAATAGGTATTCTCCTATTCCTATTGAATATATAAGAAAATGTGTAGTAAAACCATTTCTGTAAACATATATCTCGATTAATATGTAAATCAAAAATAAGGTTTCTTAGAATGCTTGTTGAAAAATAGGTAGAGAAAATATGGAGCGTAACACATTAAATGTTTAACACCTAAATCAATCATGGCATTAAAGAATGGCAGGGTACACTCATAGTAGATTTGAAAATTGACAATATCCTTTTCAAGCCGTCCTTTTGCTGATGTTCAGCCAGTTTTTAGCCCTTCAGAACATTACCTCCAAAAAGTCACTACCAACTGAATAGCTGAATGTCTGAAACTAAAGTATTAGGATTCCAGGGCAAAAGTCATCTCAGATGCAGGAAAGTGGCCAACAAAGAATTATAGAGCAAGTAAACAACTCCAATTATCTAGGTTATAACTTAATATTTTATGCACCAGGAAAGATGGCATTAACAAAAAGGTTCAGACGTAAAAGGCTACGTGGATCCATAAAATAGAAGCAAAATAAAACAGAAAACATTGAAATTTCACAAACTAAGCTGTCCGAATAATAACCTATGGTATAATAATTGAGCATTTAGCAGAAAGTAAAAGGGTCATGGATGCCAGAAAATAATTTCTTATGCCACTGGTAAGTTACTAAACGTTAATTTTAATAACTTTTTACCTTTTTTGTAGAGTATGGGTTTTTCTTCTAAACGAAAGCATTAATTATTAACATTAGAGTTTAAGTCTTATTGATTGTTTTATACACTAATTATTTCTTGCTTCTTTAATATTTAAATTAAAATTAATTTTCCTGTTGATAAACATTGTTCAATGGCTGTAATTGTTATTCTTTTATCGCCAAAAAAAGTACAGCAACGAGATGAATTACAATAATTGTTTGATGTAACAGACAAATAAATTAAATGAGGAGGAACTTGCAAGAACACCTGAGGCGAATGCCACCGAGCGGAGCCAAAAATAATCGATTCATATAGGTAATTTAGTTTGCTTCCGAAGTAGACGGGGCCTCCACTAGATGGAAGGATCAATTCTCTAGAAGCCAACATGTGTCACATTCGCATGAATTACTCTAAAATGTATCATTCTTCTGTACTATGTTCTCACACTTCTGCGCCTGTATTTATCTTTCTGTCTGCAGGCCTCCTGTCTGGGAACAGCGTAACTCAAAATTTAAAATACAGTGAACTAGAGTTTTCGTGGGAAGTTTTTCGTTATTTTTGGTTACCTAAAATGCCACTGATAATTTTGATTAAAACACCATATGGTTAATGTGTGTGTCTATCAAATGAAATGTATATCTTGCAGTCTACAAGGATGTCAAGGAGAGACGAAATCAGATATAAGGGAAAAATGAAAGTAAAAGGTTCATTTGTAGAAGAAATTAAAACAGAACAATTAAGATGGTTTGGACAGGTGAAAAGAATGGATGAGGACAGACTGCTAAAGAAGATACATGAATGGACTGCAGTGGGACGTAGGAAGAGGGGAAGACATAAATCAACATGAAAAAAAGGAATAACACTAACAATGAAAGAAAGGAGATTAGAAGATGTGTCCTGAGAAGACAGAGAAAAGTGGAGAAAAATTATATGTGGTTTTTAAATGAGTACAGGAAAACATCAAGGACGTTGTAAACCTGGAATAAAAAAGAAATGTAGATCTTGAATTTTCTGAGAACGTCATATGAAGACCTCCCATCTCGAATGACTTTCGTGTAATTTGTAAAACTATAAGACAGAGACCAAAACTTACTGCACAAAAAGTGTGATCCCGTTAAGGCACATTATTTAAATTAAATTTATTTTATCGAGTTAAGGGTTTTTAGATATTCCAATTGAATTTTCACATAGGTGCAGTATCTCAAATGGTAAGTGGTTATTGTTTTGTCATGCAAAGTCGTAGTTCATCTTTTTAACGTGGTTTGCAAAGAGCGTGGAATTTCAAAGCCATCAAAGAGCGACACACATTTTAAAAATCTGATTTCACTTTACCTATAACGAAAAGGGTAAATATGATTGAAAGTTTATCTGCCTTAACAGGAAATAGTTAGAATAACAATCTATTGCAATAGTAGTTTATAGAGGAGTGAGGAGAAAAGTTCATGTGAATAAAAAACAGAGTTCAGTGGACTTTTAAGAAATATGTTTGGTGAATTTTTGTGTTGAATATAATAATGCTTCCATTTACCATAGTAATAGGATGTAGAAGGCAAAAAAATGTATGGGAGAAAAGCTTTGTTTATATCAGGATACATGGCGTGCAATATTCTTGAAAATATATCGTGCGCAATATCTTACAGACTTCATATTCCTTGGTTATTTTATAAACCAGAGAGCAAGCAGTGCCTCGTTCTGTGTACTCAAGACGCATTATTATTTGAGTTACCTGTTACAATCTCTAGCTCATGTACCTGAGAAGAGTTTTCAGAAGGCAGAAGGAACCTCAACACCATGTGCTCATGGCTAACACGGTAAACAAAATATTTTCCACGCACAAAAATATGCATGAGTTAATAGGTAGCCAGAGGTTAGGCAAACAGCAGGTTGAAATGGCAGGAAGGCTGGCGAGTTTACTACTGCGTCTATATATACTTAAAAACGCTAACAAGACTGTCAGCATCACGCAAGCATACATACACACAAGTGACGTCACGATATCTCGCGCTAAGGAACCTATCGACGTCCAGTGAACTCGTGATACACACCTAGTCACGGCAAGCTGCTTGTTTGGAGATCCTAGCCTACTTTGTCTTTTTGGGGAAATAAACAAACACAAGAGAAATGATTTTAGTTGAGATTCCCAGCTGGAATAATAGGAGGTTCTAGATCATCCGGGCCTGTCTTCCTTACCTGGCCAATCAAATCTCTGAATCACCCACTGCACATGCAACTAAATCCTCATGTGTTACACTCATATGAATTTCTTTGCCCAATCTTCTGCAAACTATTCTTACAAAAGCTTATCGTTCTGCGTTATGTTATTCGAGATAAACGTTTTCAGAAATAGTTCTATTACCAGAGCCAGAACAAATACAAGGTACAAGGAGAGTACATTAGGCTAAAGCTATGTATAATAAAATCTTTCAAAAGAAGGTCACATCCCTTAATAATCAAAATAATGAAATACTGACTGAAGAGGACAAAATAAACCTTTGGTTGGCAGCCTTTGCAGACAAAACCCGAATTCCCGTATAACTGTTCCATCTCATCCCCAGGTGAGGATCTCCCTCAACATGTGGGCCGGTAACATTGGTGATCGATTAGTTGGACCCAATCTACTTTAAAACAGACTTACAGGGCAACGTGCACAAACTTCCTGGAAAACACCATACCTCATGTTTATGAAGACACTCCACTGATCATTTGCCAACAAGCTTACTTCTTACATGATGGCGTTCCTCCACACTTCAGTCGTACGGCTCGTCGGTAATTGGATCGAAGGTTTCCTGATCGACAGATACGTAGAGTTAGCCCAGTTGCTTGGCCTCCACGTTCACCTGATTTGAAACCCCTCGATTTCTACTTGTAGGACCATTTAAAGTCATTGTGGTTTTTGTGACCGGTGCCTAATTTGGAATCCCTTCGAAGTCGAATTGAGGCATATTCTGAGGACATACGCAATACTCCTGGAATTTTGAATCATGTTCGCCGGTCAATGAGACATTGATGTGAGGGCTGTATTTAAACAAGATGTAATGACAACGACGTGCAGAAAAAAATGAAACATTTCCGGACACATGTCTTAATGAACTAGTTTGATTGTCTGCAAATGAGGCATACAGACCTGAAATTATGTCCCTATATTTAAACATCCTGTATATACGTCTGTATTCCTTAAACAATGTTAGACTTCTGCTTCTTCTTTACCTGATCACCCTCCCCTTATGTAGGACTTACACCCCTTAGACCCCCTAGGACTTACAAACCAGTGCCAAGCACCAGGTATGATAGTGAGGAAGAGGATGATATGAAATGTAGGCGATGATTGGAAAGGTGATAATGGAGCAATTTGTATGAGTGGCGAGGGAAACCGGAGAACCCAAAGAAAACCCGCCCTGACGCTACTTCGTCCACCACCAATACCACCTGGGATCGAACCTGGGCCGCCTAGGTGGTAAGGGAACGTTCTAACCGCTTGGCAATATTAGACTCAAGGTTCAAATTTACTATTCGTCCGACTTTTTCCTTTTTTAGTTTACAGACACATATACAGATGCAATATATGTCTGTAAAAGAGTATTTCAGGTGAAATATTATCAGCGCTTTAGGATGTCTCTGTAAAAGAGTATTTCAGGTGAAATATTATCAGCGTTTTAGGTGCATAATAATTCATTTTATTTAATGCATTTATTTACCATTCATTCATTAACTTCATGGTGTAGGGAAAGGTGGAGATTATAAAATATTGTAATTTGCCTAGGTATTCAGAAAAGTGCTTAATAACTTTAGGTTTGTATAAGTTATTTATTCTAACAGATACAATATATGCAGTGTTTTAAATGAGCGGTAATGGGGTGCCAATTCAGTGGACTGAACTGCTCTTTTTACTTTCTATACCATGTAACCTGGTAGACCAAAAAAAAAAAAAAGATTTGGAACTTGCGACAACTTTCTGCTGCCACTACTGCGCACATGGTGTAAACAAAGTGCTGTGTCGTGTAGAGTAGCCGAATTTGGCGTTCCAGACATGCCTTATTTTTTGCATTTCTTTTCTTTGTTTCTCTCTCTCTCACTCTCTCTCCCCTTCTCTCTCTCTCTCTCTCTCTCTCTCTCTCCCTCTCTCTCTGTATTTTAGGTTGACATGTACATAGTAGATAGAGAAGATACTGCAACGGGTTCCGTCCAAATATTCGATGTTCACAAGAAATCCGTCAATTGACAATCCCTGAATTAATAAAGCAGTATTATAGAAAATGTCTCTCTTTCTCTCTCTCGCTATGTGTGTGTGGGGTGCGTGCGTGCGCGCGCGCCTGTGTGTGTGTGTGTGTGTGTGTGTGTGTGTGTGTGTGTGTGTGTGTGTGTGTGTGTGTGTGTGTGTGTGTGTGTGTGTGTGTGTAAAAAGCACATAACTACAAAACGAAAAGCCTGTTAATGCCAAACTGGTACTATATGCAGTACAACGCCTTCTAAGAATGGAACACGAAGAATATCAAGAAAATCCCCAACCCAAAGCACCCTTTAAGTGGAAAAATTGCTCCAATTATTATATTAAACTACCATATCTTTCATATATACATTGCAAACTAAATGTATATTTGGAATTTTCTGTAGCCTCTGAAGGACCCTGCATTCTGGGAAACATTTACAACTGGTAAACCGCAAGAAATTGGCAAAATATTACAAAACAAAAACAGATCTTGTTGAGGCACATACTTCATAATTTATGTACTTTTATGAACTTTTTGGAGTTCTTTATTTCTGATATATTTTATGTAATTAGTTTGAATTTGTGGTTTTCTTCTTTATTTTTCTATTTATTTTGTTATTTCTCGCCTTGCAAAGGGAGGGGAACTTCAAATCCAACGCATAGCAACAAGCTCTTAAAAGATTTAACTATCGCCTAAGACTACTATATCTCTCTGTTCACATTATACCTACAAGGTAACGCGTAGTAAAGTCATTTCTGTAAATTTTTTCTCGATTAACATGAGGTAGGTAGAAGAATACGCTTTTTAAGTGGTAGTATGTGAAAGAATGGTCAGAGAATTGTCATGTGAATACAACAATATGTTTTGTATATGCGAACCACATTTTCAGCGTCACAAACTGCAGACAGAAGTTCCTTACGTGTCATGCTCTGTTGGTTAATATTTTACATGTTTGTCTCAACGTTGCTTGAAGCTTGAAGCTTCGCTCACAGCTTGGCGCTTGACTCACCTTTTCTCTTTAATTCAAAGCTGTATTTGCACCATACATTTTGCAAAAGTGAAAAGTCATAATGTATTTGTTATTCATGGCTTCCATTAAAGTTCGGTCAACGCAGAAAACAGAAGTTACATCTGCTGCAGCAGGTTGTGCCTGTATCAAACATTGGTGATCTGTGAAGATCGAAGGTCAATACTTTTCAAGAAATAAAGGTGAGTCGTATAGGATCTGTCCCGAGCTTTTGTTCCCTTTCGAGAGAATCTTACAGTAGACAGAAAAGTGGGAGAAAAGGATGGAGTTAACGCACGAATCTTAAATTCTCGTTCCTTCCCATTCCTTCCACCATCATCTCTGTCTCTCTCTGTCTATGATGCAGTTTCTTAACTAAAATACGTTCTAAGTTTTTCCTCGCCTTCAACTCTTCCAATCCTCGCTGCCTTCAGAAAAATTCGACAGTTTCAAAGCTCCGGAGGTTCCTTATTTCCTTTACGGAGAACCTCATATCCCTTTGAGGCCCGCTTTACTTTAGAAAAGAAAGATCTGGGGCGAGACAGCCAGCAAGATCTAATGGGATTGGAGTGGTTTTTAGGAAGAGAATGTAAGGGAGGGGGCTCATGATGAGCAAAGAAGATGGAAAGTAAGGAGGAACATTTTTGAGAGCTCAGTTGCATTATAAAGCGTTATTGCAAAATAAAGCTTTTTATTTAATATCCACCATATGCATAGGTAATACAAAATAATAGACTCAGAATACTTTAAGCATTATCTCAAAAAATCACGTTGACTAAGTTACCTAGAATTTCCCAAAGCCAACGATTAAAAATGTGATGTGTGCATCCACGTGACTTTCTCTACATTAGTACTAACTATACTTACAAACTTTTAGTCCTCTATCTTCTTCATGTTAGTCGAGATAAACATTTGCAGAAATAACCTTTCTTGTAGGTGCAAGGGGAATATGGAACTACAGTAGGCATTGAGCGACAGTAAAATTTTTAATGCTGGGTGCTATATGAAGGCCTTGAAATTCCATTATTTCCACGGCCAATAGATAAAAAGGTGAATAACAACCCTCCATTTGAGAAAAGTATAAGTATTGATCGCTAATCACTAAAGCTAAAAAGTTAAAAAGAATTATATTCTAAGAAGGAAAATATTGACGAAATTTGTGCAGCATTCAAACGCTCTCCAAGGAAGTCTTGTATGTTGCAGGGCAGGAGGTCATTTTAAAACCTTCTATTCTTTATTTTCATGTAGGTATTACAACGCTGTGACAACGAGGAAGGCCAAGAACATCTCAGATGGGCTCTACATTCATTTGTAAGAAGGTTAGTACTCATTACAATACGTTACTATTACTTAGTAAGTAACGTGGGAGTTTTAGTATAGAAAACCCTCAGCTGTGCACCGAACTTGCATGCTCACGATTTGCAACCTGGCCCTTAACACGAGACTATTAAAACCAAAATAATTGGCTCTCAAAATATGACTACTATACAAAAATCCATACAACAGCAAACATTTTGGAAATGTAAGATTACAAGATTGCTTATCACGCAGAAATTATTTGCGAGATCTCTGCAATTATTTGAAAATTCAAAATATAAGAACAGAACTTCAAAGGTTAATATGGGTATATATGTGTGACTAGCATAAGTTAACCCTAGTATTACTAAGCCTTATTCCATAAATCAGATTACCAGGAGGGTATTTCGTGACTACCACCAGTAACAAAAAGTTTGAGCAATTTTTAAAACAAATTTATTTTAAAAATGGGTATTATATATTTTCATGTTTGTAAAGGTAACATTTTACACTGTTTAACCATTACTTTTTTTACATGGATCACATTAGGTGTTATTAAGGAGCTTATACTTCAAACGGAGTTAACCCCGGATGGTATCAAGGTATCTCAGCAATTTTTAGAACTTTACTTTAAAATTTGGGTATTATATCTTGTCATGTTTATAAAGGTAATGTTTAATATTGTTTAACTATTTCTTTCTACTTGTTTTACTTGAAATGATGTAAGTATGTAATTGTAGAGGACTTTCTCTACATATTGAGAGAACATTACATGTAAGAAGTGTTATATAAGTTTAAGACACTGAAAATGTGTATGGTCTGACATTGCAACAGGTTACGAAAATAATGTTTATGCATAAATTTATGAGTGGTTTAAGTGTCACATATAGTTTAAGTTTTATTCTACTGTCCCTTCTGCATATCTCAATGTGCAAAATAATGGCACTTTGTACCCGTAAACATAATTTTAAATCAGCTACTCATCTAGATGTACGCGTTTACTTAGTACGCCACTGTAAGCCGTTTGATTAAGTGCGCATAAGAAAGAGCTTTGTTTACGCTTTCGCTATGCGGTAAGGCGTGTGCTACGGTACGTGTGCACTAAACTTGAAGAGGCAGGTACGAAAACCGCTGCTGATGATGAAACATGGGAATGTTATATAACTAATTAAAATGTGGCACCAGCTGCCTGAAGAACTATTATTGATGAAAAGAAAACAGTGTTGACAATAGACGGTGAGAGGATGTTTAATATATCCAGTAGTGAGTGCACATTTTAGTATAGCGTTGTGAATATGAATAAAATCTCTTCTCAAGGAGCACTATATAGTGTTATGGTATTCCGTAGCTTAGGATTTGGGGTTCATAGTCCTTTGCACATACTTGTTTTTCATTCCATCTGAATTTTTCGACGTAACCTACTTGGTCCTAAACGTTCTATTATCCGTGCAACTGTGTATACTTCACGCTCTTTGTACACTGCTTATTTACGTCACTTCCAACTAATTACCAGCGTGCATTTCATTTTGTCTCTCTAAAAAAAAGAAAGAAATAACTCCTTCGTTCATTGAAACTCGTGATTATTTTTTAACCGCACGTTGTAATTGTTAGTGTTTTAAATAAAGACTTGTCATTCTAATTTGCGTTTTTAAAAAAATATGCAATTTGCTTGGCATGCAAAGGAAGCTGAAGTGTTTCTCTTGCTAATTTATGTCATTAAACGTTTCACGCCAAGATTTTACCAAGCCTTACACGCATACTGTTGGCGTGAGTAGAATAAGGCTGTGATAATCCTTAACCTGACTCAGCAAAGCGTGGAACAAAAGCAGCAAAATATTTGAACATTTCCAAACATTACAACTAATTTCAAGTCCTGACGGAAGTCGGTTGCATGAAATTGCACTATTTATAAACTTATCGGACCTTCAAAATATTACTTTTTGGTTTAGTATTGGAGTCATTAATCAAACAATTAATAAGCGTTAGAATTAACATGGGTTTAAATATCCAACTATGTGGCCGAGTGGCCATACCTAGGTGGCCCGTGTTTGATTCCATGGATCCGAATGTGGTATTTGTGGTGGACGAAGTGGCATCTGGGCAGGTTTTCTCCGAATTCTCTGGGGTCCCCCATCACTCATTCTACCAATCGCTCCATCATCATCTTTCCATTCTTCTATTTCACCTGCATTTTATATCATCCTCTTCCTCACTGACACCTGGTGCTTAGATGACCTCCCGCTTCCAGGTGTTCACTCTGTCCGGTTCATAGGTTCCTCTGATTCCCGTCCTCTAGGCGTCTAACCCTAAGCATTGGCTGTAGGGGATGTAGGTCCTACACAAGGGAAGGGTAATCAGATAAAGAAGAAAAAGATTAAAATTGCCATGTAATTCGCAAAGTCCATTATTCATTTTCTCTGAAACTGACTTACGTATTCCATTAGAACTTGCATTAGTGTTTCCTTATTTACTTATGCAAGTTGTTAGTAAAGCTGATGCAAGGAAAGCAGAATACTATTTTCGTAAAGCACACCATTCTGCCTGTTGTAGGACCTCTTATGGGCTGCAGTATCTAGCAACGTCTCGAGTTGTACGTATCACAGTAAATGAGTAGAGGGAGACTAGACAGAGTGAGCGGCAGATGCAATGCGCAGCCAATGACCTGCAATCGAGCAGGGTAACACGAGTTTTTCGGGTAGTGCCAAACTTTCACGCAGATCTCGTTGGCAAGCTTTCGTTGCGTTACTTCTATAAGTATTAGATCAAGGAACTCCCAGCAACTTGGGCTCATGATACCTGGTAGGAAAGGATGAAGGGCAGACTTGAAGGACGACAAATCCGAGAACGATGTACCTAGCAGGAACAGGGTCCCTAACAATTCCAGAGAAACCTGAACTTGACGTGAGCCTGTCTGAGCCATCTTCAATCCGCCTTCGTTCAATGAATGAGCCCCGCTTCTGAAGGGTCACAAGTCAGCCATCCAAGCGTCAGGGATAAGTATTTCCACAGCGGAAAACCCACCTTCCCGCCACAACTCACCAATCACGGTCCTATAATCTTGTAAGATATCATGGACATAGATGAAAGGACACAAGAAATTTGTGGTAGAAGAGGAACGAATCCAGCATCAGCCTACCGACCTTAAAACAAAATAAAATTTACTTAGAAAATCTCTTAAGACTTACAGCTTTGGTTTATATTAACATTATTATGCAACAATATATAAAATATATGCTTCACTCACTGCTTTATAATAACAAGTAGAAAAGGTTCGAAATTCTGCCATGAAAGACACTTGAGTAATTCGGTAATGTATTTAGTTTTATTTTCCCTGATTGCTTAAAAATTATCTGTATACAGCTCAGCAACAAACTTGGGTAAAAAGCTCATTCAAGTGAAAACGATTCATAATATAAAATGTAAATTCCTCTAAATTGTAAATCGAATAACGTTTCCTACGGAACATAGTCTTCGAAATATTAATTTTTAACTCAACGATTATATAGAAAAACTTTGATTGTAAAGCCTGTAGTAAAATAATTGAAAACATTTAGAATATTTCTAATTAATTGAACTTAAAATTTACACCACAAGCTGAGGAGTCTAAATATTATTGTAACATAAAAAATAAAATGAACGTATTTTAGAACAGTTGTGCCGTTTTAACATTAAGTTCAAGTCTCAAATATACGCATTCCTTTTTAACCTTAAGATTATGGATCAAATTAAAACGTAAATCAAATTTAAAATAAGTATTGGTTTGCGCAGCTAAAGGCATTATTTTAATTTTTCAAGATTTTAAGTTTAGAAAGCGTGTATATTTCGATAATCTGGGAATATTTCCTATTGAGCTCCCTTACAAAGGAAAAAAGAAAGGAGAGAACTATTGACTTTTACAGTGATATTATTTATTACTATAAAACATGCTAAATTGAATTAATCTGTTAATTTTGGTATATTTCTTGTCTTTCCCGGTACACCTTTATTCCTACGAACCACAGAGCTCCCCCCCCCCCCCATGCTTGCCCTGGACAAGTTAATCTTGTAGGTGTATGGCCATGACAATGTTGCATTCCAATCAAAATTTCGATCTCGAGATTTTGCTGGAAATACTGATTCGTTTTAAGAAAGGTCCAATTGTATTTTGTGTGTTTGTGTGCACAGTATAATTCATAAACGTAAAGTCGGATAAATGCCAAACTTGAAGCCTATTTTCAACATGTTCCAAAGATTTTGTTAGAAGATTGCGCCACCCCAAACGGCCCTTAGATTTCTCATAACTGGCTATAACGAATTTCATTAAAATGCTACCTGTTTAAGATAATGATCGTGGTAAATAAAACAAATGCCTTTAATTTGCTTCAAATAGCCTTTGAAATCCTCTCATTCTTAATTAGTTTTGTACAGTTGATGGATAAACAAAATGTTACGATAGAAAAATGAAGATTTCGTTATAGAGCACAAGTTATGTCAAAAATATTGTGGCATTAATAAAGCTCGATATATTATTTAGTTTTTATTTAAATTTTAAAATATGTTTGTATTTCTCAAGTAAATCGATGATCGTTCTTTTCGTGGCCTCGCAAAGATATGGAATTTCAAGTACATCACACATTTAAAAAATCTGATGTGTTGCACTCACATGACTTTCTCTATCCTTGTACCAACCATTCGTACAAACTCTTATTCCTCTATCTTCTTCGTGTTAGTTCAGATAAACTTGTACAGAAATTTGTTATTGCTTATTTCCTTGTAGGTGCAAGGAGAATATGAGAATATAGTAGGCTTCGAGCGATAGTCAAATCTTTTAAACCTTTGAGATCCCGTTCTCTTTGCACGCTTAACATATAAAAAAATGAACAACGCTGTTCGATTTCGCAATAGTTATAAGTTTTTCGAAACTGACACACATGACAAGGAATATCTCCGAAATGATTCACTCTACAAAAAAATTATTCAGACATAAATTGTGTGTTTTAGGGAGATCTACAGTTTTTGCACAGTAAGATTTTGTCTATCTCCTACGGTTTACGAGTTATCCAAAAGTCAACCAGACTAAACAGGACTACATAGGCTATAGCCAGAAAGTTCAAAATATACATTTCATTTGTCACAAAAATATCTCAAACTTGTGGCATTTTAATCAAAATCGTTAGAGCCATTTTCATGAAAATAAACATTTTCAAAAAATGTACCATGTAAAGGATAGTTTAGGGTGGGGCTATTTTCTTCAAAATCTTGGCCGCCTACTAGTGGGGCTGATTGACCAGCCGGATCTGGCTCAGTGGTATGCTCTCTGTGGCGAAACTCAGGCCGAAGAACTACTTCTATCTCTTTGGGACCCACCGTGGTAATTCTGCCTGTGATGCGTTCTGGCCGCCTGTAGGGTACTCTCATATCATCCTTCCTCCCAGGGTCTGACGTACTATAAACCATCGGCTGAGTGTCGAAATCCCCATCGTGCCAAAGCCAAGAGCTACACCGTAACTGGATAAGGCTTATGCTGCAATATTTCCCCTTAGATATTTAGTTATTTAAAAAGCTATAATGTGTGTGTGTGAATGAGAGAGAGAGAGAAGGCGGGGGGGGGGGGAGGGAGGCAAATATTTGATAAAAGGTCAAGTTTATATGCGTCAGGCACCTTATACAGATCCAAGATGGAGAACTTGGACATTTCTGCACATCAAAAATAATTTATAAGTAAAATTGATCATTCTTCGCTTATTCAATTGGCTACTATTCTGTTCAAAATATATTTTATAAAATATATATCTTGAATGTCGCATACAGGCTTAAAAGTTTTTGCAAAAATACTTTTTATTTTTGTGAAGTAGGGCCTCAAACGTGTACCTTTTATGAAATCTCGTATGTTTTGTACTCCTAGGTAAATCATGCTCATTATATGAATTCTGCTTACATTATACCGAGTTCCTTTAAAAAAATGTTTGTATTAGTATTGTCTAAAACTGTAGTGAAACGTTATCGAAATCCATTTCTTTCACACTGGATATGTGAAAGATCTCTACTCAGACACTCAAACCACGGATATTATTATTATTATTATTATTATTATTATTATTATTATTATTATTATTATTATTATTATTATTATTATTATTATTATTATTATTATTATTATTATTATTATTATTATTATTATTATTATCATCATCATCATCATCATCATCATCATCATCATCATCATCATCATCATCATCATATCATCATCATCATCATCATCATATCATCATCATCATCATCATCACCACCACCATCACCATCACCATCACCATCACCATCACCATCACCATCACCATCACCATCACCATCACCATCACCATCACCATCACCATCACCATCACCATCATCATCATTATTATTATCATTATTATTATCATTAATAATAATATTATTATTGTTATTGCTATTGTTGTTATTATTATTGTTGTTGTTATTATTGTTGTTGTTATTATTGTTGTTATTATTACTGTTGTTATTATTACTGTTGTTATTATTATTGTTGTTATTATTGTTGTTGTTATTGTTATTGTTGTTATTGTTATTATTCTTATTGTTATTATTATTATTGCTATTGCTATTATTATTATTAATTATTATTATTAATTATTATTTACTATTATTAATTATTTATTATTATTTTTTATTGTTATTTTATTATTATTTTATTATTATTTTATTATTATTGTTATTTTATTATTATTGTTATTGTTAATTTTTTTTCTTTTTTGGCCGTCCATTACTTAACTTCATTCATTTGATGAGTATTTTTTCAACCAGATTTAATTCTTATATCTTAGCATATAGACATGAGCAGCAATAGGTCTAAATTAGGCAGAGTATGATTTTTCTAGAAGCTCAGAATCAAAAATACTTGCTGAAATATAAGCACATGTACCTTATGGATAGTATCTTTTTTATAAAATTCAGTGTAATCCTGGAAATATGCGCTATATGAGTGGAGTTATGGATTTTCGGGGCTCTGTCCATAGTATGAGTAATTTTGTGTCAATGCGTCGATATGGAAAACAGAATATTCGTATGAATCTATCAATTATTTTTCCAGTTTCAGTAAATCATAATGGGTACTTAAATATTCATGGAAACTATTTTTCAATGATTCTTAAATTCTTATTCGTTATAGTTTAAATGTCAATATTTATATTTTGTATGAAAACCATAAAATTCTGTCACTGTAATATTTGCAAATAATAATAAACTACACAAATTAACTATTAACCTCCTATAGCTAGTGTAGTTTTAATAAATGCAACTGAGATACAAAGCCTGAAGGAAGAAAAGGAAGAATATAAGGAATCTTTGATATCTTTAATGATGAAAATATGCATATTGAAATTCAATACCGCAGTCTCCAGACAATGCTGGCTAAAATTCTTCAACTCGTCTGCTTTGTCCATCGTCTAGGTCATGAATGGGTACTTTTTCATGTTCTGAAATTTCGTCACACGCTATGTTGTACATCACTTGAGGAAAATGTGAAAACTCGGAATGTAATGGTTTTATCCATGAAGACTCCAGCCCACGCAATTATATAACTCACAGAAAAGCAGCTTTAGAGGAGTCGGAGAATTAGAGTTTTTAAGGAAAAAGAAAAGCCGAGATTATTAAGCACGGAAGCGTAGGCTCTAGCGAAGAAACAGCAAAGAAGACAACTGTACGTTTCAGAAATGTATTAAACAAACTACGAAGCAACATACTTATTGTTGGAGAACAATAATAGGATATAACATACCTATAATTACTATAAGGAGGAAGAAGCTACTGAATATTTTGTAGATACTCCGACTGGTATTGCCGGAACGGACCTCAATAGAGTTCTATTTCGATTTCTTCGTCTCTGTCATGACGTATGACGTATGTCTTAATATTCCTTTAACAAATTGCTTTTAGTGCTTGGGAAGACAGCATCATCGAAGTATCACAATACTTATAATGAAGCTGTATGTCCTACGGAGACCGCAAGGACACATGCCGATTACAAATTGGACACTATAAATATCAGTTGATGTTAGCAACCGCTGTTCATCTTGCCGGCTCTGATGGTGGTCTTCTAGCGGCAAGGGATGCCGCGTTAGCCGTATTGTTCAGTAGCGAGCCATCCAAGGAATGTATTTACGGCGTCATAAGAAACCGGGTTCAACGGATTATTACTAATATCAACTACTACTGCTGCTACTAGCACTATTATTATTATTATTATTATTATTATTATTATTATTATTATTATTATTATTATTATTATTATTATTATTATTATTATTATTATTATTATTATTATTATTATTATTATTATTATTATTATTATTATTATTATTATTATTATTATTATTATTATTATTATTATTATTATTATTATTATTATTATTATTATTATTATTATTATTATTATTATTATTATTATTATTATTATTATTATTATTATTATTATTATTATTATTATTATTATTATTATTATTATTATTATTATTATTATTATTATTATTATTATTATTATTATTATTATTATTATTATTATTATTATTATTATTATTATTATTATTATTATTATTATTATTATTATTATTATTATTATTATTATTATTATTATTATTATTATTATTATTATTATTATTATTATTATTATTATTATTATTATTATTATTATTATTATTATTATTATTATTATTATTATTATTATTATTATTATTATTATTATTATTATTATTATTATTATTATTATTATTATTATTATTATTATTATTATTATTATTATTATTATTATTATTATTATTATTATTATTATTATTATTATTATTATTATTATTATTATTATTATTATTATTATTATTATTATTATTATTATTATTATTATTATTATTATTATTATTATTATTATTATTATTATTATTATTATTATTATTATTATTATTATTATTATTATTATTATTATTATTATTATTATTATTATTATTATTATTATTATTATTATTATTATTATTATAATATCTTACAACAGTTGGCAAAATGTAATAACTTGGGCTGTAATGTAACCTTTAAAATAAACAATGAAGAAATAAGTAATTGAGTAAATTCCAAATTTGTGGAAAAATAGCTCGTACCTTGAAAAGAAAAACCCGAAAGGATACAAAAATAATATAAGACAATGGCTGTTCCGGTTTACTCTATGGTCGGAGACATGCACAATCAAAAGAAATATTGGAGCCAAATACAAGCGGCAGGAAGGAAATATCTCCAAGCGGATGTGCAAGACAAGAACGTACTATAAATGAAGAAATAAGGACATAATTAGATATATTTTCGTTAAAAGAAAAATAAATGAGAAAAGTGGAAAAGTGATTTGCAAAGAATGGACAACTCTCCCATTGCATTACAGTCATACAAATATAAACCTTCTGGTTACAGAACAATAGGAACAGGAACGGCATGTTTCTCCTAAACTATGAAGAGTTATGTCCGTTTACTGAAAATTTAGTATTTAGTAAGATGAAGAATGGCAAGCACAGCTAAAGAACCATTTTAATTTAGATATGAATATACTGGGTACAATTTCGTTTGCCAACGATCCATTGTTTATACGGAATCTGTAACTCAATTACAAAGGACCACATTAGTACAGAACATAGCAAAAGAAAGATATAATTTACACATTCCGAGGGATAAAAAACAAAATAAGTACCTTTCTTGAAAAATAAATGCTAAGATCAAAAGTTGCATTCCACAACAAAATTATTAGCAAGTTCAGAGCTTTAATTATTCAGTATGTCAGCTATCTCATAAATGGGAAAACAATTAAAAAAAAAAAAAAAAATAATAATAATAATAATAATAATAATAATAATAATAATAATAATAATAATAATAATAATAATAATAATAATAATAATAATAATAATAATAATAATAATAATAATAATAATAATAATAATAATAATAATAATAATAATAATAATAATAATAATAATAATACTAAAACATTCAAATATTACGGAATAAAACCTCAAAAAAGCAGTGCTGAAGTTTATGAGGTAATGGAAGCTCCTGTTATAATATATGGAGCAAAATGTTGTGTATAAATAGATGACATAAAAGATTGACAAAAGTAACAAATGAAATTTCTCAGATATTTTTCGGTTGTAGCTACCTATTAAATAATATTCCCAAGTAACACAATTAGACAGGACCTTAAAATATTTAATTTACGTAATACAAACCTACCAATAAAAATGCGATTGTCATATTTTAATAATGGATTCTATTATATTAACAGAATAATACTATTCCTTAAAAACGAGAGCCCCAGCTCAATATGCGAAGGAACTCTTATGGGACGAAACTCCGTGCACACCGCCTGAAATGAGCCTGGCAATTGATAACGGGTTAAAAGAGAAAAGTACTGTACCAGCAACAGGGTCACAAGATGTCGGGTGCCCTAGAAGAAAATGGGAAGATAAATTCTAAGAGCGGAACAGACCAAAACTTATCATGGGGACTAATTATTATTATCATTATTATTGTTGTTATTGTTATTATTGTTAGTATTAACATGTCTGATATAAACAACATCAAGAAATCACAAGAAAAAATGTGCTGCTCTAAAATGTATGGGGAATTATAACTAATTGAAGAAAAAAAATTACCATTGAAAAAGAGTTATTGGTAATCAAAACCGTATCTGAAACTGTATCTTATGTCAACAGCGTAGCATAATATATACCTTCATTTGCTCAATATCTCCACTTGATTTAGAATAGCTTCTTAAACTTACTCTTCAAGTTTCGGCTTAAAACAATTGTAACAATTAGCCCCATGGTTACCATTTCTTTCCTTTGTTAGTCGTATTCTAGCATACTTTTTTATATTATTGCTTCTCATATATCTGACCAATATCACTAGCCTAGAAGGCTTTTGATTTTGGGTGTATGAAAATTTCCGCTGATAATGCAATTATCTTGCCAGATAATCCTTCAAACCAGTATACATAAATAAAATGCCATAATCTTTTGGGCCAAATATTTAATAAATTATTTCAAAATGCCAGTTTTTATTTGAATACTCCCCACAAGTATGTTGCAAGGTCTGAATCACCTTTAAGTTAATCTTCCAAAATGTTTATTTAGGTTAGAACTGACTGAAATTTAAATTCTATTCGCATAAATGTATGCAGGTAAAGGAATGCTCCTAAAGTAAACCACTTATGATGTAAACTGATCTTTTATCGATAAATCTGTGGAATACAGTCGCAGCAAAAGCTTTTTGTAGAAGAAAGTGCTAAGAAGAATATTAGAGCAATGTTTTATGTAGCGTCTGCAAATTTACAGTGCAGGAAGTTTTAAATTAACCAACAAAAGTAAAATTTGAAGATCACTTTGGAAGTGAACAAGAGTTGGTGAAAGGGACAGAAATGATAAGTAATAAAAGTTTTGGAAAAAAGGATGCGTTACATTCACAGTACATTCTCTTTCCGGCCTTCAACAATTTATTCTTACAAAAGCTTATTCTTCTATCCATTTCAAGTAATCGAGATAAAAATTTGTATGAACTGATTTATTACACTTAGTTGAAGGTATAACCGGAAAAGAGGAATACACAGGCTTAAGTGATAGTCCTATCTTTAAAGAGTGGGTATCTATGTGGTGGTGAATTTGAAAAATAAAAGTATTAAATATTAAAACATTGAAACCAACAATAAGAAATATCACTGAAACACTTAACATCCACAAAAAATTATTTTAAATAAATATATGCTTTAACAAGATCTATATTTTTATGTAGTAAGATTTTGTTTATCTCGTATTGTTTTCCAGTTACGCAAATGTCATCCAAACTGAAGAGGTCTTGAGAGACTGCTCCCAGAAAACAAATGCATATTCAAGACGTACATTTCATTTGCTTTGGAAAAGTCTTAAAGGTAAGGCATTTTCATAAAAATTGTTAGAATCGTTTTAGAGAAAATACCGTTTTGAAAAAAATATTCCACGTAAAGAACATCTTGGGTTTGAAACGTTGTTGAAAATCTTGTGTTTCATATCTGGAAGATCCTAAACTTAAATGCCAAGTTTAGTATATACGAAATATAGACTAAGTTGAATCAAACATACTCTTTGTTTATTTATTGATTACTTATTGAGGTTTGTGCCTTTTTAGCTGAATGGAATGTTTCCTCTGTCTCTGTTAAAGAGAATAACTAAAATTGAAATAAAATTATTGTTATTATGATTATATTATTATTGTTGTTGTTGTTACTGTTGTTTTTTATTTTAAATCAAGGAGGGTTGACATTTATGCATTACAACTGTCATCAAAAATGTTTCTTGAATTCATTATATCGGTAGAAACTCTTAAAAATGGAGTATATGGAAGCCAAAAAGAATTTGTTAAATTTCTTTTTGTGTATATAAATGTGTTTTTATTACCTTTTCACGCAAGACCGGTCCAACGGATTGTTACCAAACTTGGTATGTAGCTACTAGGTTTCGCTTGGAGAATAGCCATAGGGCAGCTTAATTAAGGTTGCCTTACGGTGGGGTAGAAAACAGGAAATGAAATATATCGTTTATGTATACTTATATAAACTGCTTTAATTAATTCAAACGTAATTGAAGACTGCCATAAAAATATACTAAACAACATAGGGAAATAAATACACAATTAAAATTGTAAATGATACAATTACATTTAACAAAGTTGCAACTATATGAAACATCATGAGTATGTGTGGAAATGACCTTAATGTAAAGCACAACGAAAATGATGTGCCTAAGAATAAATTAGCTTACCTATAATACAAATGATACCCATTTTAAAATAACACATTGATACCAACTTACGCTGGAGGGAAGAGAGAGTGTAACGTTAAGGGTGTGATGGAGGAACTAAAGGGAGAGGGAGAGAAAGTTTAGAGAAACGGAAAGTGAAGGAGAAAAAGTAGTATGGCTGAAAGAAAGAGAAAGAAAGTGCCTGGGAGAGAGAGATAGAGTGTCAGAGGGTGGGGAAGGTGAGAGAGGGACAGGGAGGAAGAGAATGAAAGAGGTGCAGAATATAGTGAGATAAATTGGGAAATGAGAAAGATAGCTCAGAATCTTCGTATGTGTTTCAACAACACAAGTGGAGCTGTGGTTTCTGCTAGCAACATGCACGCTAATGTAAGCTAAAAAGTTAGTTGACAAAAGCCTGCAAGTAATTCACGCACCCCGGATGCAATTATTTTGTTCATGTTTTGGAATGATGTGACTAAAGTAAACGATAGAGTAGGTGAAACTTGGATATCTCGTGCTGAACAAAGTTGTGATGTAAAGATCGCGTGATGTGTGTGTGGCCCCCTCCAAGTTGAAGGGCCGGACCTGTACCCCGGGAGCGTGTGTGGACCCACCACGAACAGTTGACTATCTACGCGATGGCAGGCGGGAGGCAGAGATAGACTGGTTCTGGAAACATGAAAATGGATGGGCGCCGAGGATAATCACACACGTCATTAATTCCCCCTTAAACAAACTCCAACATAATTAAAGCCATAAACTTAAAGTACTATATATTACTCCTTACTTAACGGTGGCCCTCAACAAGTCTCCTCGAAACTGTAAGAGCCTTTTTCCTTTTTTCTGCAAGTGGACGAGCCTAAAGGCTGAAGAAGTGGGGGGAAAGAGGAGTAACATGGGAGGGGAGGAGGTTGTTCTGATTCATGTCTTATTTCGATCATTATATGCCTTCATCGAGCAAAGCATCGTCGATTCTATCAGTTATAGGTTGGGTTTTTGTTTTTTTTTTCTCCCCTTCACTTGTTGCTACATCAGCTTATAGCGTGAATTGGTGTTCCACAGGAAACTTAGAACACTTAACGGCACGATAAAGATTGCACTGCAGAAATTCACTATATCGCACTTGCTTTTAAAGACTACAGAATGCATTCTGCATGAGACCCCTGAACTTGCTAAAAGTAAGCATAACACTTAATGAATTTTAAATATAATTAACTCACTAATGATTTTAAACAAACTACTATGCGTGGGCATGGTTTGAGAGGTAGAATCAGAACTGAAACAATTCAGTGCCATAGCCGGCTAATCTAACAACTGAGTGGTTACCATGGCAGTTTGCCAGTATGACATTAAATTCTACAACCGATTCGTATTTTATCCCGGTAGACCTCTCAGGGAATCTCACATCTGAAAATTTGCTCTGAGCGCAACTTGCAACTGACTTTTTTCAGTCCTGATTCTACCTCTCAAACCATGCGTACGTACAGCTAGTGTGTTTAAAACCATCAGTGAGTTAATTAGATTTAAAATAAAATTGCCACATATGTACTTATGATTGTAAATTGTTTACCGGGAACAAATACAAATCGGATGGAGAATTTAATGCCATACTGACAAGTTATAGAAATATTTATAAGCTCTCACAGAAAGGTTGCATAATTTAATTGATGATAACCTCTGAGCGTCATACAATAAATGTGACTTTTCACTGTACTGTAACTTGTTTCAGGTATGTTAAACGCAAAAAATAATTAATTTGTGTCATTATTTCGAATTTAAACACATAATTTACGCACCACCAGAAAGGCAAACTTATTCTAATTCCCAATAGAACAATACGAGGGGCCGTACCCGCTGTTCATCTCTCAAGTCTACAAGAGTTCGATCCCAGAAGCGCATGGAATGATTGACGAAATGGCACTTCTTCGATTTGCTGACGGGTCTCTCCTGCTAGTTATTCATCAACACTGTTATTTTCAATTATATAATCCGTGTACAAACAATTGAAGTTACTCTTCGGCGGGTTTTGTATCGTTTTCAGGGGTCTTTTGAGGCGTGTTCTTCACCTTACATATCACAGAGCATGGTGGTTGTATAACACAGCAATAAGGGGGAAAAGAAAGGGAAAGTTGATGCATTTGGTTTTTCTGAAAAGATCTAGTGATATATATTTTTTGAAACACACAAACATATAGGCAGACGCACACACAGAAGCATACACACATATGTACACAAACACACACACACACACACATACACATACAAAACTCGTATATCTATGTATGCTGGCGAGGAAAACATGTATTATATAGGGTGTTTGGAAACGACACCGAACGAATACATAGAAGTAGTTGCTTAGCTTCTGTGTGACACATAAATAGTTTTTACCGCCAATATAGTCGCACAAAAAGCGCTCCAGAATGAGTGTGGATTAGGCAGTGACAGGAAGAACGCCGCGCAGGTAGGTGACAACGCCTATCGGAAGCAGCGCAGGTAGTGACAGACCGTGCCGCCTGCTGTAGCAGTTTGTAAACATACCTGCATACTCCACGGTAGCTTGCTACTATTAAGAATTTCTTTGGCTTATGAAACCGCAGTAAAGAAGCTGTTCCTTAGCTATTTATTTATGGGTGTTTAACATGTTCCAAAATTCCGTTATAACAGTCCATGACAGCAAATAAGCTGGTGGACATATGCAACTTATAACTACCTTTTAGAGGGAAGATGGAAGCATTAAATGATAAACCGAGCAGAGAACAATATCAAAGAATTTTAGATAAAGTTAACCAAAAGAAAATGCCTTATGCAATGAGACAAGTATTTTATTTCACTGTGTTTACTAATACGAAATAAAGCATTTGTAACTGAAAAGGAAGCTGTTAATATTTACAGTAAGTGTTTGAACGTATTGTACAATGAAAATCATAATAAAATGCTCGGAAGTTAAAGAAATATCATTCATGTAACTATTTTTGCAATACACGTTGCTAATGATTACATTCTTGGAGATACTCCAACAATTAATTTCTCTTTAATATTTCCATTTATAACATATTAAAGCAAATGCTCGAACTGGCGACCTTCGGATTCTAAACAAATACTTCCTAAAAGTGACCTATGCACTCGACGTACAACTGTTGGGTTTGAACTCACTTCTTGCCATGCAGCATTAGGCCTGGCTACCAGTTCCATTTCTGTTGGTACGGGTGTTGCATACATTAAATATTTCAAATGTCCACACATGTAGAAGTCAACTGGTGAAAGATCTGGGGATCGAGGTGGCCAAGGAATGGGATCCCCGCGACCGATTCATTTGTTTGGGAATACAGAATTCCAAATATTCCCAAACCTTCGGGAAAAAATGCGGAGCCGCACCATCATGTTGATACATTATGCTTTGCCTTCTTCCTAAAGGAACGGGTTCCAACATTTCTGGCAAACAGTTCTGCAAAATGGCCCTTACTTCGGACCATCTAGGTTTCCAGGTAACAGGAATGGTCCTATTGGAGAATCTCAGACTATACCTCTCCAGACGCGTATTGCAAATCGATGCTGGTGTCCTCTCTCAATAAAACGCCGCGGATTTTCTTCGGCCCAATAATGCTGATTGTAAACTGCAGTTAGCCCATCTCTGGTCAGTTGCACTTCGTCCGTGACTAAAATTGACTTTGTAAAACTCTGATCGGCATCGCATTTCTGCAGTAACCATCGGCAAAATTCCTGTCTTCTCGGGTTGAAGAGCTTGAACCTTGTATGGACGATATGGATGCAGTTTCCGTTCATGTACTATTCTCCAAATAAGCAATATGATCGTCATTCATTTCGACCGCTAAGTGTCGGGTATTAATTTCAGGTGCTTCCTCAATTCTGTTAAACACTTACTCCTCAAATGGCACAGTCCTTACAGGCCTATTGCGTTCCGTGTCAGACAGCTGTGGTCTGAAGCTACCAGATACCCTTAAGCGCTACTCTATTGCCATTAATGTGCCATGATGAGGGACACGTCGATTAGGAAATCGTACTTGATACATCCGACGTGCGTTCGTTGAACTCCCTTCAGCTCTTCCATACATCAAGTCCATATCCGTCATTTCGGCGTTCGTGTAGCGCTCCATATTGCTTGGATTTACTATGTAAGTACCTGCAAAATCCTCCCTGTTAGGACGGAATGCGTAGTTTTACACTGAAGTGCAACCTTGGAACTGTCCGAGTCATTAGTCGACTTTTGCACAAGTAACTGCCCATTGGCCCATTACCTGAAAGCTAGGCTAGGGTCACTGATATCGAGCAAGGAGTAATGCTTTTGTTTTCTTAGCTGGTGCGTCCCAATAACATTTGAGGTTCGCACACCAGTGGTTCCTGCGCTGCCGAATCACAAAATAATATATTTATTGCTGCATAAAATTATGCCTAAAAGAAATTCAAAGCTGCGACACCGAAATTCGGACTAGTTAACTTATAAACTACGAAACAGCTATATTCATTCGGTATCGTTTCGAAACAACTTGTATATGTAGGTGCTTAAGGGTGCACCGAAGTGGGAAGGGTGATTTTCTAAAATATTGAAGTTAGAGACTTAATTTGTTGCACAGGCGTTACTAGCATCTAAGGAAATGTGTGTACCAAATTTCATTCCAGTACCCAGTCACATTCCTGATATATTAATTAATTTATATCAAGTTTATTGAGTTTATTGGATATAATCAAAATCTATCTCCAACAGATGTTGAACAGCAGAGTAAATTGTTCAAAACTGTATTTATTATTACCTCTGTAACAAATTAAAGCAAGAAAATTTTGATATAGTGAATAATTTTTCTTAAAAGAAATTAATACTGCAGTGTAAAAAATAGCGCGTTATTAAATTATTTTTTTAAAGAAATATATAAGCAATATCAAAATTTCAAATGGAAATTTTATTACCGATATTCTGAACTATTCTGGAAACAAAGTTTAGATCTCTAGCTTGATTTTTGTGGAAGAAGATGAATTTTGAACGTGAGAAAGGATCAAAAATCGTTTCCGAGAAAAATGGGTTTAAAGTTGAAAATAAAGGCACAGGCAGAGGTGCACCACTTTAAAAACTATTTTTAGCAATAAAAATAAAAATATATATATATTTTTTTTTTTTTTGACCAAACAGGGTAAAATATCGCTTCGGTGTTCCGTTAAAACCGCTAATAATTGAAACCAAATGGAAACAACAATATTAGATAGAACTAGAAAAATACATTATATATTATGTTTGTAGATAAGGGGTGACTTATGATTATGGCACATTTGTGAGAATAAACATATCTGATTAAATAAATTATCTTTTTATTATATTTAACTAATCATGTTTAGAAACTTAGGGTAGGTATATTTATGTATATGGTTTACATGAACATGACTTACATATTATGACAACAAAATCGTGTTATATATTTATCTATATTTCTGATGCATTCCTATGATAAGCAATAGTTTAACATAGGCGTCACGGCCTAAAACAACCAAAGAACTGCGCGAGGTGCAGTGAAGTTTTTTTTAGGTATTCTTTGTAGCATTGACTTTAATATAATCCGTCCAAGTGTAGTGCAGGCATTTAAAATGAGCTACAAATCTGCCCTGTGTCTCCCGATGGTTATTTCAAAGGCTGACCAACATTTGGTTGGCATCAGCAATTGTTATCCTTTAAAGTTATTTACCACTTGGTTTAATGACCCCTGGCCGATGCAAGCTAAAATCATTTCTCAGGCTGGCTCCTTAATAAGCCAGGACGGTTTAAAAATCTTGGCCTGTGCAGACCTTTAAATAACTGGAACGAACGGCCTTCTTCAAGCTCGCGTGTATTCTGAAGGTCTCAACAACCCTAAGGAAATGTTTTCCCATGACGAATAAAATACATATTTTGAACTTTCAGTAAGTCATGTTATAGTGCCCTACCAGATTAAGTGAATATCTTTTGGTAGAAAGAAGGCTCGGTAAAGTTTTATCTGTGTTTAATTACGTATCCATTATTGGACTGTAGTAAAAGCAACAGTAAAAGGAAGGAGGACCACTTTCCCTGAAACTCCAAGGACTCACATTCTTGTCTTTTAAAGTAGCATTTTATTGCACATTACAATACATTGACAGTCCAAAGTGAGATGTGAATAATGACCACATCCTGATGAAAGTCCGTCTAACGTCAGATCCTCTGGACGGCACGTGTATGAGCCAACACCCAAAGACCGTAGTATAAAAACCCCTTGTCCGAGTACATCCGGGGCAGTTGGACTGACGACGGTGAAGTCAAGATGAACGTCTGGGCGATAATCACAACCCTCACCTTTACCATGAGTAAGTAGGTGTATTTTTCTTACCGATACTGCCAGAAGTAAAAGATCTAAAGGGAGAGAGAAAGCTAATTTACTTTGCGCCTAAAAATATTATGTATTTGTAGAAGATAGTTAGATAGGGATAAGGGTTTAGAAGGAAGAGTATCATTGCTTATTAACTACATTAATGTGTAAATAACTTTTGCTTTAATAATAATTAGATTTAGTTTAACAAGTGTCTGCATTGATTTATCCTAAAACCACGAAACATCAACCCAATTCCCTCCATTTGAAGAGACCAGCATTATAAATTGGTGGCAGCGAGGTGGGATAATTAATTAGAATGTTTGCACATCATTAAAAAATTCATTTAGTAGCAAATTATAAGTATTCTAAGGAATACGCACCCACGATAAAATATATAATGAATTGGGTTCATTGCGATGTTTCGATGTATGTTCAGGTGTGAAAAAGAAATAAAACCCGTGACATTCACAATTGTATATATTCATGTTGTTTCCACTACAAGCTCGTTGGCGTTGAGGAATGCAGATGAATATGCTTATATGTTAATCACTAATTTCTTTAAGAAGTATACCAGTATTGATATCCAGTTACTGGAGAAACATAAGCATAAATTCAGAGCCTTAGTCACTGATTCAAGGATAGAACTAGCCTTTCAGGGTAAACTTAAAGGGTTTGCATGTCCATCATACAAAGTGTACACACACCATAACCCTCATGGGACGGTTATGTTTGATGTAGAAACACGTATTTTGAAACGTCATATTGCGCCTGGCTGTGAATACGAAGTACTGGAAATCGAACGTACCGATTTTTTGTACGACTACAGCACAGGAGAAGCTATCCTAGGGCAGAGGGTAGGAGATAGTGAAGGAAGGAGGGTGTCTATGTATCCTAGTGGCAGAGCTAGGGATGGTCTTCAATAGTTAAAATCACAAGGAAAGCACTGATATACTTGCGCATTGTTTTTTATTCACCACCACACTCGGTACATTCAGACCCACTCCCCCCGCGACAGTGAGTTCCGTGGCCGTAGGTGTGCGCGGTAGGCATTTGGGCTAGCCGCCACAGGCCGCTGGTAGCGCCGCAGGGAAGACCCTCGCGCTGGAACACCCTGAAAAGGGAAGAAAAAAACAAGGTATATAAACATCAGTGTCAAAATTTGTTGTTCCTATAGCTACTGTTTACATAATGGCAAGTCAAGCAGAACAAATAAAAGAATTGCAAGAGCAAATTGCACGTCTCACGGCCGCAAAATTAAAAGATGTCAGTTTAGCTAACGTAATTAAGGAATATACAGGAGACCCAAAGGGAAGGCCGGTAAAGGATTTCATAGCAAACATCGAGCAATTGGCTGTAGTAGGCAATTGGGCAAAGGCAGATCAGTTAAATATAGCCAGAGCAAAATTAGCAGGCACGGCATTACAATTCTTTAGAGGCAGATCAGATCTACAGGCAAGCGACATCACATGGGAGATATTCAAAGAGGCCTTAATTACCCGCTTTACGGAGAAGTTGCCGCCCCAATACCATTATACGGCATTGCAGGATGCCTCACAAAAGACGGATGAGACCGTCGAAATGTTCGCTGATAGGTGTAGGCACTTATGTCATAAAACAGTAAGAACTGTTGACAACGCCGATGCTCAAAAGGTCATCAATGAGGAGGCCGACCGACGGCTACTGGCCGCCTTCATGAATGGTCTTCGGGGAACTGTTGGGCAACAGGTTCGATTCCAAATGCCTGATAATCTAACCGCGGCTATTAGAATTGCCACTACTGTAGAGAACGCAGAAAAACAGCGTGGAGCCCCCACCACATCCGTAAAGACCTCTGACAAACCTGAAAGAAAGGTGTTCATGATGCGAGTGGACAAGACCTGTTATAAGTGTAATAAGAAAGGGCATATAGCAATAAATTGTAGATCGAAAATGTCTAACACTCATTCAAGGACGGGAGTAAGACCAAGCCAAGGGCAAGGTCAAAACCGGCATGTGACGTGGGGAAAAGATAACAGGAATAATTTACGAGTAACTTATGGCGGAAACAGAACTTCCTCTAGTGAAACAAGCCAACCGCCTGATAGTCGATTTAAATGCCTGAAGTGTAATATGCCTGGCCATACCAGTAAATTTTGTCGATGGCAGGGACCTACGGGAAACGGGCAGGCCTCGCCGAGGAGCGGGAACCCGGTACCCACGAGGCCGAGCCGCTTCCCGCCAATGTAACGTTACCCACTCATAAAGAAATGGTAGTAGAAATGCAATTAGAAGGTAAAACTAGGATTATGTTAGTGGATACAGGAGCCAGTTTTTCTGCCATTAAAGAGGGGATCATAGACCACACTTACATGACAACTCCTTCAAAGGTTAGTGCAGTAGGAGTTACAGGAGATGCATTAAACATAAAAGGGGATCAATATTTAGCGTTTACTCTAGGGAATGATCCGACGGAAGTCTGGTATTCATTCTGTGTAGTGCCCTTAAGTTCATACCATGATGGAATTATTGGGTTAGACTTACTCAGGGATTTAGAGGCTGTAATTGATATTCCGAATGCTAGGTTGCAGACAGAGTTTGGAAGTGTAGGATTAACGCTAACAAGGATTAAACCTGATACGGATCTGATCAACCCGGTAACAGGTAAAGTTAGCATGATGAGAGGAGAAGAAGGTGAACACGAGCAACCGAATAGCTGGGATGTCATACTAGCTGAAAATAATATTCTACTTCCCAGGTCAGAAACCCAAGTACTTACACGTATAAAAAAGATGAAGGATAAACTTCTTCCCTATGAAATACATATAGAGCCTGTAGAAATACCGGAAAAGAGAGTATATGTCGCGAGGGCAGTGTCAAAACTCTATTCCATTAATGAAAGTGACGAGGAAAATTCATTACATTGGCTCAAAAGGAGCAATGAAAATTTTCCTAATGATTCTAAGTATAGTATAATGAAAATATTGAATTTAGGAGAGGATGAGATTCTCTTGAAAAAGGGAATGAGATTAGGAGAAGCTACAGAATTTGATGAGGAAATGAGACAAGGTAGTAGACCGTTAAGTAATGCAAGAGAAGTGAAAGTATTATTGTGTGGGACTTGTAAGTCCTATCTTGGGGAACCCGCCATCCGAAGGTTGAGGCAAGATGATCTCAACATAGTAGAGGGCACGGATATGCCGGATGAGTGGAAGGGAGATAGAGATAATCTATTTCCAGCGGGCATTGTACCTACCTCTGAAAGCAGGGTAGATGAGGGGCGACAGTCGAGCGCTCCTGGGGCCGACAACCGCTGGCCAGCACACGACTCCGACGACAGCAGGGGTCAGGGGCCCACAGGCATGCATGTATCTGCCATCCGTACTCGGTGGGGTGGTGAACCTGCATACCAAAGTATGTGTAAGTACAATGAGGGAAGAAGTGGGAGTATAAGACCCGCGTGCCCAAAACCCAACGAACAGGCCGTTGGTAGATATCCGGGAGTCATGAACCTGGAATCTCAAGATAATAAATGTGTTTGGTGTAAAGAAGTAGGAAGCAATAGTAACCGACTTTATATGATCAGAGTAACGCGCCCTAGTTTAAAGGAAAAGAGGAGAAGCCTCGAAAGACGTAGACAGATGGGATTAGAGGAGCTGTACAGGGTGTTAGAAAATAAATTGTCTCACTTACAACCTGGTGAAAAGAAAGTTATAGCTTCCGTGATTCACGATTACTTACCATTGTTCTTAGACGAGGAATCAGGAGAACTACCTTGTACCACAGTAGTCGAGCATGAAATTGATACAGGGGATGCCAAACCAATTAAAATGAATCCCTATAGGGTACCATTTGCGTTGAAAGGAGAACTTAAACGACAAATACAGGAGATGCTAGCCAAGAAAATTATTGAGCACACTAAATCTGAGTGGGCCAGTCCTTGTTTGTTCGTACCTAAAAAAGCTGTAGATGGAGTAGTTAAATACCGCCTCTGTGTAGATTACAGACGACTTAATGCGGTCACAAGAGTACCCAGTTGGCCAATCCCAGACATAAAAGAAAATTTATCAATGCTTTCAGGAAATTCCTTCTTTTCAGTTATTGATATCAATTCCGCTTATCATGCAATTAAGGTAAAAGAGTCCGATAGGCCTAAAACAGCTTTCATTTCCGCTCAAGGGGCTTATCAATGGATTCGTATGCCTTTTGGCCTTATTTCGGCTCCCATCACATGGTCAAAAGCTATAGACCTAATTATGGGTAATCTGAAAGGAATAATTTGTTTAGTTTACATGGATGACTTACTAGTATTTGGCAGAACCATAGAAGAGCATGCTCAGCGCTTGAGAATGGTTTTCAACAAGCTCTGGGAGGCTAATCTTAAGCCTAGCCTAGAGAAATGCCAATTTGCTAAACGACGAGAGGTTGTATATGTTGGGCACAGGGTGAGCCTACAAGGAATCAAACCCGATACCAGTAAGATAGAAGCCATAAGAAAATTAGCACGACCATGCACTGTGAAGCAAGTGCGTTCATTTTTAGGTGCTGTTGGCTACTATCGTTCATTTATTCACAACTTCTCTGATATCAGCAAACCCCTTACACAGCTAACTAAAAAGAATCAGAGATTTGAGTGGAATGATAATACAGAGCAAGCTTTTAACACTTTAAAACAAGCACTAACGTCATCATCAGTACTAGCGCATCCTGATTTTTCTCAACCCTTTATACTAGCCTGCGACGCTTCAAATTTTGGAATCGCAGCGATTTTAAGTCAGATACAACAGGGACAAGATAAACCTATAGGGTACGCTAGCAGGTTGTTAACCGCACCCGAAATTAACTACACTACTACTGAGAAGGAATTACTCAGTGTTGTTTTCGGAGTTAAGAAATTCAGAGTGTATCTGTTTGGACACAAATTCACCATCTACACAGACCATAAGGCATTAACTTGGCTACTTACAACAAAAAATCCTCTAAGCGCAAGACTTACTAGGTAGATGTTAACTCTAAGTGAATATGAATTTGCAGTAAATCATAGACCAGGAAAAGCAAATGTCGTACCTGATGCATTGTCTCGCTTGGAGACTGTTCCGGAGGTGGACGAGGAGGAACCGGCGGCAGCCGCCCGGTTCGCGGAGTGGAGGGGCCCGGCAACGGTGAGGAGGCAGGAGATTGACCATCTCCCCTTTCCTCCCCCCGCACCGGTAGCTCTAGCTCTCTCTCTCTATCCATCGATTATGTTGTCTCGTGTTGATCTAGAAAGAGAACAACAAAAAGATAACTATTGTCAGCAATTAGTTCAAGAGACAGAACAAGGTTTGAATCACTTAGTCTTTATTGACGAAGACGGGATCATTTATGTGAAAGAGAAAGGACAAAATAAAATACTTGTACCTAGCTCTTTAGTAACTCAGATCATTTCAATGCATCACGACACTACGTATAGTTCACATCAAGGGATAAAACGTACACAAGCTGTGATCGAACAAAGATACTTTTGGCCAACATTACGCCGAGATATAGAAACATATGTGAAACAATGTCAAACATGTGCTATAAGAAAAATTGTTAGGAAACCACTTGCACCCTTAGGAATATCGGATACTGCAACACGACCTTTTCAAACCATTTCTATTGACATAACCGGACCACTTAATCTCACAAGTTCACAAAACAAGTATATTTTGACAATGATAGATCATTTTACTAAGTATCCAGAAGCTATTCCTATACCTGATCAATCTGCAAATACGGTAGCAAGAGCATTGGTAACCGAAATATTTTGCAGGTATGGAGCACCTGAAAAATTACTGTCTGATCAGGGAACGAATTTCCAGTCATCTCTCTTTACAGAAATCTGTAAGTTATTTTCAGTTAAGCATGTAAATAGTACTCCAATGCATCCACAGTCGAATGCCACAATTGAAAGATTTCATAGATATCTTAATGATTCTTTATCTATGATGATCACACAATATGAAACCGAATGGGATAAAATGTTGCCTTTTGTTTTAATGGCGTATCGTTCTGCGCCACACACAGTAACCACTTATAGTCCGTTTTACTTATTACATGCCAGAGAGATGCGACTTCCGACTATGTTAGATTTGGAACCAAAGATTAAGGAAGATGACGAATTTACGAGTGCAGAAGAACACATTGAAACACTAAAAACTCGATTACGCGACGCGTATGAAGATGTATATCATAAACTCTTGGAAAATAAGTTTAAACAGAAAAACACATATGATAGAAAAACCACTGACAATGAATTTGAAGTAGGAGATCTAGTATATCTAGACAAACCTTATGTAAGCAAGAAAGCAAATAAAAAATTAGCTCCAAAATATAGTGGACCTTGGCAGATCACAGAGAAACTTACCCCTTTGAACTATAGGCTCCAACTAGGACCCAAGCGTTCTGTGGTAGTACATATAAACAGGCTGAAACGCTGTTATGCCGAAATCTCGCCGGAAACCGGAAGTGCTCCCGATAGTGAGAACAATAATGAGGCGATACCAGGTCCAGCGAAGTTCGCAATATTACCAGAGGAATGTACAGCTCCCAACAACGAAATTGAAACTAGTTGTAGCGAGAAAACTTATGAGGAAGGCATAAATTATGACGACACAATAGGATCGATCAGTTCACCTGAAGCCGATGACGAGACCAGGGATCCCACTTGGAAAGGACAGGGGTTAAGGGAAACAATTACAACCCCGAGGGAATTACCTTGGACTCTGAGACCTCGAGGTAGAAATGTAGAGTGAATTAGTTCTATCAGTGATAAGTGAATAAGATGAGTAGGTTGAGCTAACAGTATAGATTAACGATAATTATAAAGCTAAAGCTAAATGTTATATTCATCTCATACTTGAGAATAATTCTCGGGTACAAAAGTTAAATACTTAAGTGGTGGAATAACAACATGAATGAAAATAGAAGAAAAAACAAAAACACGGGAGAGATAATAATAAGAGAGTCATAAGAGAAGGGGACGCGACAGTAATCGCCTTATCTGTCGTCTGTTTGTTTTCAGGTTATGCCGGGGCCAAAAAGAGACCTTTCTCACATCCTTTTTTGTTACCTGGCGAGCCATTAATGTCAAAGGGAATGATATTTGCCTATCAAGAAACATTACTGGTGACAGGGAGTAAATGGACGGTTAGCATAGATGTACCAATTCGTCACTATGCAGACGCGGTAGACCACATTGAAAGAATATTTAAACGACTGGAACTGACAAAAACTGTTGACGTGTCTAGGAGAGTAGACTGGACGGAAATTTCAAAATTGAAGAAAATTTTTTATTTACTTCGGGAAGAGGTGGAAAATTTAGAACAATATTTGCCACATCACGGAGTTAGAGAAAAGAGAGGAGCAATCAATGCTGGGGGATCAGTTTTAAAATTTCTATTTGGAACTCCTGACAGAAAAGAAATCAATCATATTCATTCTCAGATTGCAAAGTACGAAAAAACGACGGAAAAGCTATTACACGTTTCAGAGGAACAATTAACTTACATTCAAAATTTAGATAATCGTTCTACGCAAAATACCAAAACGATTAAGCTAATGGCTACCGAATTAGTGAAAATTGTGAACGATACCATTTTGGAAAACAAATATATAGAGCATAACCTCACTGACCTTAAAAGATGGGTCATGAAAGAATTTCGTTTCTCCACCGCCGTGCGAGAACTTTCCTTATATCTGCTTAATCTGCAGCAACAGATTATGCAACTACACGAAGGCTTAGATGTACTAGCTACGGGGAGACTTAGTGCCACAATCGCGCCACCTAGGAACCTTTCCCAAATCCTAAAAACTGTAGGACACCAGTTACCAATGGGGACTTCTCTACTAGCAGGAGTAGATATAACTAGTATACACACATACTATGAGATGTGTGATGTCATTGCATATTCCGTTCCCGGAATTGTGAGACTTTTAATTCAAATTCCTTTAAGAGGGCTTGATAGAACCCTTGATTTATACAGGGTGTTGCCATTACCTATTAGAGTTTCTGAAATCAATAAATTCATTACCGTGGACACAACAGTGCAGTATCTGGCAGTATCGAAGGATCGACAAAAATACGCCTTGCTTTCTGAATCCCTTCTGCACAAATGTAAACCCGGAATGATATCCGTTTGTCCAGCTCATTTTGCCCTTTATTCCTCTACCTCACCTACGTGTGTTTCCTCTCTATTTTTTGGCCAAGACAACAATGTTAAAGCCCTATGCAAAAGAGTGGTTGTCAGTCCAAACTTTACGCCTATATGGTATCATGTAAAGTCAAAGAAAAAGAGTTATTGGGTATATGCTGTATCCTCACCTCTAAAAATTGCTAAAACCTGTTCCACCCGGAAACAAGATTCTAGGGATCTACTAGTACTTCATGGTACAGGACTTCTCATGGATGACTTAGACTGCTACTACCATTCCGAGGCAATGACTTTGTTACCAGCCATCACAGGCGAGGGCAACTGGGAGATGGAAGAAGACGCCATAGTAGTGCCTGACATAGAAGGTCTACTCACACCAGAGGAGATGCAGAACTTCACCAACTCATCGTTCCTAGCGATGGATCTTCGCCGATTGGAGGCTATCCGAACCGAAATCCGGAATGACGACAAACCACCACAGATATCTCTTCAGCATTTAATGAACGACGTCCAGGATGCACGAGCGGCTTTTCTACAAGAAAGCGATACCACCCCTGTTGCTACTGGTATAGGGGTTGGAACTGTTTTTCTTCTACTGGGCATAATAGGTGCAGTTATGCTTGTCAAACACCAAAAATTTAAGTTTTTCAGGAGAGGACGAAAGCCAGCCAAAAAGATGCAGCCCGCACTCGAGACAGAACTGCAGGAACTTGTGACCACAACGGTACCGTCGAAGAATCAATCAACAGGCCAGACCACAGAACCGGAAGCAGCGACTCCGATAGTAGGGTACACCAGTTCCAGTATCGCCTACTAATGAGGACGGCTCTCAAGAACAACTTCGATAAAAAGAAAGAAAACAATTGACACTTAACTTTACCAATGTACATGTCACACTGATAATCAATGTAACACACTTTATTACATATGTAATTGTTATACTTACATTTTTTTCATGTTGTTAGATAGATAGGTAGATGGCGCAATAATCATTCTTTCCTCTCACCTGAAAAATGTCAAAAGGGTATAATGATCAGTTTTGGCAGTGTTTATATAGGAGGGAAAAGAGAACAAATTATTTAGTTGATAAAATGACAGTCCTACTTACCCGGAAACTTTCACTTTCTTGGGTCTTCGCTCTGGGTTGTATCCCACAGCTTCGTTCATGGTGGGGAGAATATAGTGCCCTACCAGATTAAGTGAATATCTTTTGGTAGAAAGAAGGCTCGGTAAAGTTTTATCTGTGTTTAATTACGTATCCATTATTGGACTGTAGTAAAAGCAACAGTAAAAGGAAGGAGGACCACTTTCCCTGAAACTCCAAGGACTCACATTCTTGTCTTTTAAAGTAGCATTTTATTGCACATTACAATACATTGACAGTCCAAAGTGAGATGTGAATAATGACCACATCCTGATGAAAGTCCGTCTAACGTCAGATCCTCTGGACGGCACGTGTATGAGCCAACACCCAAAGACCGTAGTATAAAAACCCCTTGTCCGAGTACATCCGGGGCAGTTGGACTGACGACGGTGAAGTCAAGATGAACGTCTGGGCGATAATCACAACCCTCACCTTTACCATGAGTAAGTAGGTGTATTTTTCTTACCGATACTGCCAGAAGTAAAAGATCTAAAGGGAGAGAGAAAGCTAATTTACTTTGCGCCTAAAAATATTATGTATTTGTAGAAGATAGTTAGATAGGGATAAGGGTTTAGAAGGAAGAGTATCATTGCTTATTAACTACATTAATGTGTAAATAACTTTTGCTTTAATAATAATTAGATTTAGTTTAACAAGTGTCTGCATTGATTTATCCTAAAACCACGAAACATCAACCCAATTCCCTCCATTTGAAGAGACCAGCATTATAATGTGTTAAATCTTTTCATTCTTACTGTGTTTCATATAAGTGGAAAAGCACAAAACTTAAGGGAGAAGAAGTAGATCTCCTCAAATGTAATTTATACGTAATCAGTTCCGAAATATTTCGTATTTTTTTGTCAAATATTGCACTTTTAAATGTACAATAGCCGCCCTTTGGTATTTTGAACAAATATAAGTTCTACGTTTTAAGCACCTGAATGTTATATTTCCTTGTTTGGTTAGCATGCCATCTAGGTTGGCATGAAAATTATGTATTATTCATCAGGAATTATGTTAACTCATTTATAGTTGGTTCCAGTCTTTCGTTTCGAAACCAGGCAGTTTCATACTACTATAATCAAGAACAGCGATGTCCAATGCTTGCGAAAGAGGGGAGGTTGTATTTATCTCCACTTTATGCACTGTGTTGCGTGGCGGTTTGGTTATAGTAGTTCCCTTAATTTACGAAAGCACTTTCAAATCCTATGCAATATACATCTGTTCATTGGTTACTTCTTTGGTACTGCTTACGTTTAAGAAGTCAATCGATATTTGGTGACAAAGTTGAACTGTATAGCCTTAGAAGATGCACCAAGTGATCGTCGGGTAACCTATTGCGATACAGGCTTTTAGTATAGTTCCATTTGGAGAAACTCAGTTTGCAAGTATATGTATGTGGACCTAAAAACCGACATCAGGTTGGAGATAAACTTTTACAGTCTAGAAAGTATCAGAGGACAAAGCCCAAAATAGATCCTAATCTAGTTGTGCAGAACCTTTGAAGGCCGTAGTATTTTGCAGGGAAACCATCTCCCATTCGTTATAAAACAGCTAACGTTTCTATATATTAGAAATTGCCATGGAATGATCTGTCTTGCCCGTCACTGTATACTGTCTAAATGCTTGGATTTTACTCGTCACAGACACTAGATGACTCTCCCTCCGACTGAAGGATTGGAGGAGGGTTACTAGCCGCTAATTACGTAAGCGTCTCCAAAGAGACAGGGTTGGACATCGCTGATCCAGAATAGCAACTAATCCTATATATAGAAAAGCTCTCTCCTTAATCTGAGAATCAAATCAATGCCATCACAATCAACAATAAAGACATAGAAAAATCCTGGGTGATTAAAATAAGTTTCTGTAGTCATTGCTAGTTTCCGCATACCTTAAATATATTATAGCGTTCATAAGACTGATTCTTCTATTCATATTACATTTTAGAACACATTAAACAATTATTACTTGGTTAAATTATACAGCAACATCGAATATTTTCAGGAAGCATGGATGAATAAATTCGAAGGTCACAATAACGACCTCTAGTAATGGAAGGAGGGAAGAAAAAAGAAAAAAAAAAAAAAGAATGGAAACTCGAACATTTTCCTTGCTCGCACATATGGAACGTATATTTTCAAATATTTCGAAATCGGTAAGACCAAACTATATTCATTAATGAAGATGACTGTGGTTTCCTAGTATTAAAACTTATTCAAAACTAACATAGAATTCAGAATGTTCATAGGCTATTCAACAAAAAATTGAGAACATAAACCTTATTGGTGATGCAGTTTTGTCAAACATGTGCTACTTTAACAAAAATAATTTTATTCGTTCTAGAGAAAAATAAAAAATAACCAAAACTTTTAAATGCAAACGATATTTTGTGACTAACTGTATCTTCTTTTTTGACTCATGTCGTTCACAGATATAGACAGGCAATCACAAACACGCTTTAGTATAAAAACGACGGGACCAAATCCCTGAGGAATATCATCTTCAACAGATTTGAAGCCAGCATGACACCAATATTTTATGTTGTAATTATATTTTATTTTGCCTTAACCAAATTTATCAGGTTTTCTGAATGACCTAAAATATGAAGAAGCTTCTATTGAGGGATGACTGTCGATTATTTATGTGATGTGAACACAATCAATTAATTAAAATAGTTTTTTTTTCTCCACAGTCACGAACGGCATCTGTAACTGTAAGTTCCTTACCAACCTGTGGTTGAGGGCAGTTATAGGATTCTGGAGTTTCTATCAGTAATGGCCGAAAACGTAAGCTTCTGACCAAGTTTCTCAACTTGCAATCCGCGCGTGCCGAATTGCCTTATTAGATAGCCATCTCTCTTACTGTAACTACCACGAGGTTTAATAAGGAACTGGAAGTTTCTCTATTCTGACACTCACTCTAAAGCAGGCAGTGCCAAAATTCAAATGAAAAAGTCAGCAGTGACGTCAAGAAGGCGGAGGCTGATTTATTGCAATTTAGCTGTTTTGTAAGAAAGAGGTTACTTGTTTTCGTTTTGTTCCTGTGCTAAGAGACAGCAAATATTGCCTTTAGTTTGGAGAATAAAAACTGCTTGTTAATATGTAATGTTATGGGATTCAAAAAACAACTTCACGGTAATAGGTGAGCAAAAGTGCAGGGCTGCAGCATCTCTACCTCTGTGACAGCGGATGACATTAGGGTGCCAGCCAGTCTAGCTGCATAGATTGTTTGTGGACAGATAGATCATTCACCATTACCATCTATTTTCCATTTATACTACTATTGTTTTACAGTTAAGATGGAACTTTGGGTCGTGGTGTTAAATATCCAATTCGATATTTACTTTGGCAACTGAGGGAAACCACAAAAAAAAGTCAGATTGGTCATCCTATGGGAGTTGAATCCGGATAAAGATTAAATAAGGAAGAACAAAGAGTGTGAAAGAACGTTCCAACAACTTTAATAATTTAGAAAAATACTTAATTGAAACTACTAACTTGAATGTACGTGATTAAAGCATTAATTATTGGAATTATAACCTCTTATGATATTTTTCAATAAATTAGAACTCTTGTGTTGTTGTACTGATTGACTTAAACCCTTACCCTGTAAATAGCGTCTTATAGATCTCCAGCTAGCACATTCAGCTAAATAATCCGGGGCGCCTCGACTTGTGGCTAGATCTACGTGATCTTATAAGATAATACTTAATGCACTTATATGATATTTTATTACAATGTGTTGCCGCAACGTGTGGCTAAATCAAGAGCACCATATGTGAATATTTTATTACAATATACATAATTTGATATTTGTCTTCTTCTTCACTTCATGGCATAGCCAATCAAGTACCTGTTACGTCTTCAAAGTCCTCCAGCCATCGTTTCCTGGGTCTGCCCACCGATCTCCTATATTTAGGATATTTCATTGTTTGTTTAGGAAGTCTGATATCTGGCATTCTTTCAACATGTTCCTTTGAAATCTTTTAGCCTGTCATTTATATTAAAAAGTCCTAACTCTTCTCTTATATTTTCATTTGTTATTAGGTCTCTCTTCCTACTTCCCTTCACACTTCTTAAGGATTTCATTTCTGAAGCCTGCAGTTTACTTTGTTGCTTTTTAGTTAATGTTCAAGTCGCACTTCCGTATGCTAGTATAGGCACAGCCTATGGTTGTTTCTTTACGTATTTTGTTTATATATATATTTTTATATATATATTTTTTTTTTCCACGCACTGTTTGAAATTTTGATACTTTATTGCCCATGTCATATTCCTTGTCATAATTAACATCAGTTCCTAAGTAATTAAAGTGGCTCACCTGTTATACACAACGGTTATTAATAACTATATTTGTTCTAATGGTTTCTTTCCCAATTAATGTCATTGCCTTTGTTTTTATAAAAGAAATTTTCATATCATATTGTTCAAAAAGTTCATTAAGTTTAAAAATAGATTTTGATATTTGTACAATTCGGAAGCGATATTCATAATATACTTTTATGTGTGGTCGTGTTAAGACCTTGTTGTCAGTGAATCCTTAAAAAAAATGTTAACTTGAAGTACGTATCTTGCCTGTCTCCTTCGTTCTCCAGAGACATTAAGCTTGTGCACAGACACTAGTGCCAATATATTCGTCCCGAGAGGAAAAGACCCCGTGTTGCCGAAGGTGTTGATGCGGGAGCAAGCTTGGAGGTATAACGGAATGGTCCAGTCTCGATGATGACGCTGGTGTCCAGCCTAAGGCTCCCAGAAGGCAATCAATCGCCTGTTCGATTTTAAACTTGCCTTCATCTCGAGGAAAGCGTTCCTGAGGATGTAAGCAGGGACAAAAACGCTGGAACCTGCCTCGTTTGTTCTTGTTTTCAATACCGGGAACATATAATTACTCTGTTTGCTCGGCAAAATGGCTTGACGGAAGTAAATTGGCGTGCACAAGACAGACAGGTTCTACGCATGTATTAAAATTTTAAGTAAAAAAGAGTTACCTGCTATGAGATAACCCGTGATTAGTGTGGCAAGTGTAAACTGCTGCATCGTAACTGCTTATGGTAATGTAAACATTAAATATGTTCTTTCTGTCGGGAGTTTAAAAGCTGATTGCTTTGCCATCAAATAATGGAAGTTTAGCGGTTCATAGCTTAGATGTTGAAGAAGCAGCTCCAAGTTCTTATTTTCCTCTTCTATATCATTCCCTTTCTGAATTTTTTCTTCTCCTTATTTTACATTCCTCTTATTCAATCTCCTTTCTAATGTCTGCTCTTAGATCTCATGTTGTTTCTTTAGTCCTCTGGCATGTCCCTCCTATAAATAATCCTCTAAAGCTTTTGTTCTTTCACCGTGTTTCCTACTTTGTTTGATTTATTTTTTGCCTACGATTTGTTACTTAGTATACAAAATTAAGGTGTAACTGAAATGAAGTTCCTTTTTGACCAATTATTGTGAAGACAATACTAACCAAAACATTTTACTCTCATTTCATTCAATTCTCAGTAGTTATACAATGTAAAGGAATATAAACAAACCTATTTCTTCAATGTTTCTCAATGCTTGTGGCATTACACTTTTCAGACACGTACATGCTAGGTGCTGAAGTTTAAAAGTGCATCAGTGTCTTGTCCTAGACCGGGGCCTCTCAAAGCTTAGAATCGCACCGGTTGCAATCCAAAGTTCCTTGCGCCATGAATCGTGGTGACTCGGATAAGCTCAGCTCAACTCGCGCGCTGGAGAGCGAAGAAGAGAAAACTCGAGGAAACTTGTGTTGATAGAGGGCATCCTTATAGATACGTGCAGTAGAAATAGGTACCTAATTATTGAGCAACTTGTTCCAAAGAGAGCAAGGAATGTCGAAAGCACATTTAAAAAGAGTGAGAACCTTCAGATTTAGGCCAAATGCCTCATATACGGCACAATAATTATCTGTATGAGAAAATCATCTGTTGAAAGACATAACGGATTACACGCAGAGACATATGGTGAAATCAGAGGGGATGCTAGGGAGGAACAATCAAAGAGGTTGCTGTATTTTGAAGAACAGCATTCTGTGCCCAAAAATGAGGTTGTGTCAGTACTTTCTAGGTCATTAAAACAAAAGAGCAGATTAACACTACGCACCGCACGTAAACTTTACGCAGCGAGGCAGAAACAGTGCTAAAAGTGAGGAAGGGTGAGAAAATTAGAAACACAAGCTTAAAAAATGGGTGAATGGAGGTTTACATCGAGGTCAACATCTGTTAGTCACATTTTGCACCTTGTACCATATGATACACCGGTGCATGCTCCCTGAGACGCCCTGTATAGACTGCAAGACAGACATGTATGATTGACGTGCTCCTTTAGATTGAAAGTGACCAGAAACAAGGAAAACTAAAGTAAACGGGCACTACGTAAGTAGGGAATGAATGATACCATTTCAGTGAACTATTAATGTTTTGTTCGTGATATATTACGTTTAAAGTTAAATAAAGTATTGTTTGTCTAGTTTCATCGGCTTAAAAGTAACATTTATTTATAACTTGTACACCACTGACACCGGTACATACACAGTTTGGTTTAGTTTAAATGTTAAAAACTAAAAGACAATTTCCAGCGTGCCATTTTCGGAGAAAGAGCGTTCTATAGAGAAATCTTATCTTAAATTGACTCGTAAATTTTTCCTGCAGTTGGCATCTGAAAACTAGAAATTGGTAGGCCATAGCAGGCGCTCCCCTGCCCCCCAACTCCCAAAAAACATTTTAATAAAAGCGGTCGACGATCTTGTGAAAAGAGTTTTCAAACCCACTGCAATGTTTACTTCATAGGAGCTCAATCTTGAACAATTATCAGAAACTGCTGGCCCTCCGAATCCAACCCAATTCGAGCAAATTTCAGGAAGGTTTCAGCGTAAATTAAAATTGCACCAGGTTCTAAAATATTTTGGAAAGCTTGCTATTATTAATATTATTGCTAATGTAGATCAATTTCAATTTTATTTATAATATAGTAATTGACTGGCATTTGACCAAAATTCAAAGTACTGATTAGTAAATGCGCTCTTTCAGCTAATTCACTAATTCACACAAGAGGTGAATTAATGGCTAATTTATACTCCTGAATGAATTTTAAAGTTTGCTTTTATGGTTGAAAATTAATTTGATATTTTCTCATGGGACGAAATACAAAAGTTTAGGTTAGCATTGCAACGCGTCTCAACACAATTATTATTAATGAAAATAATTAGTGTATTAGCATCTAATAGCCACGTCGTGCAATTTTGATATAGGCATCAATTACGAAACAGCATTTACATTCATTAATTCTGATCTTCTTGATAGACTGAGAAGGTTCTCCAAATCTGTTCCTAATATTTCCATACTTTGAACTTTAATGGCTTTGCTGAAACAAGACACTGTAGACCAGTTTTTAACAAGTTAGAACGATTAGCAAGAAACTATTTGTAAATATCTCTTCTCATACTTGTTTTCCCTCTCAGGCATTAATTTATGGTGCAGGTTCTCCGTGGGCCATGGACGGTCGATTTAACTGCGGTGCGTGTCTTGTCCCTGAGTAGGAGACCACGCAGAAGACAGAACGTGAAGATCAATAATAAGGGTAATGTCCTTCTGCAGAGACCATAATCGTGTCCCTCAAATCTCTTCGTCAAGTTCGATTTCTGGTCATTGTTCCGAACTGGTTTAATCAGTAACAAACACAGACATTACTCGGAAGATCCATAATAACAACTTCTGAGTTACCTGATCCTCCTCGTCCGCAACGAGGACGTGTCTTCTGTTATCTGGCAGTTTTTAAAACTTCAACAAATACAGTAACACTTCGTTTATCCTGACTAACTAGGACCAAAGGCACTACGGAAAATCGAAAATCCATTTATATGGGTAATAAGCAAAACAAAATTCTTAAATCCTTAACTAAGCAGACTTCGCGTTTATGACGATAAAAAAATATAATGTAACAAAATTATGTGCAATACACAGTATGCATTATTTACAAGAAAGTAAAACTTTAATCACATAAAATCACATCATTTCTTAACAAAGAATTAATCCAGTCTACAGTTTTAACACGAGTGGCGTTTGAACGAAGTACGCTCACACAAATGCAGCAGCTAGTTTCTTCAATATATCTCTTTTATGAATTCAATTAATGGCATCCAACTTTTTATCCATTGAAACAACGACCTTCTTTTGCTTTGATGTAATTTTAAACTTGTACACTGAATTACACTCCCAACTACTTGTTAAGACACAAAACCAATCCGGTTGAAACACACGATAAACGTAATGACACGTGCCGTTTGAAAATTGAGGACATCGAGGGAGATGTAGGGATCAAGGTCAACGCTTTTTTCCGGCGCTATTTATAGCTGGTGAGACGTACCGCGTCTGTACCGTATGACACTACTACATATTTCTTTAACTCAACAGGTAACATTTTACAGTACAATATTCATAGTATGGCACTAGAATGTAATTGGCGGTGTAATTTAATACTAAAACTAAAAGATAAAATTTCATTATCCACAACTTTATAGGATATTAGTTTATTTAACTTAAAGATTGAACGTATTCAACGAATTATCATAATTTATGTAGGAAGGTACATTGAATCAAACTAAAAAACGAATATTTGGCGTACTTATAGTTCCGTTCTCACTATCACAGTAAAATTTATGATCTAATGTGAACATTAAATAAAGTACATATATACAAATCTGATCCGGGTTAACGAAGTTTTACTGCAGTATTGTGTAATGCTTATCGTTTTACAGTTTAAATGCTTCTCAAAGACTTAAAAACGCTTTTTAACTTTATCTAGGATATCCATGCGTTTAATGTCAACTTTGGAATTTCCGTGTTTGATTTCCGTTGACTGCCCACGCAAACCTTGGGTTTTTCGTGGTTTTCCATCGTTGGCAGGCAAATGCTGGAGTGTTTACTTATCTTCAAGGATGTGTAAAGTATATCCAAAATAATAATAATAATAATAATAATAATAATAATAATAATAATAATAATAATAATAATAATAATAATAATAATAATAATAATAATAATAATAATTTATTATTATTATTATTATTATTATTATTATTATTATTATTATTATTATTATTATTATTATTATTATTATTATTATTATTATTATTATTATTATTATTATTATTTATTATTAATTATTATTTATTATTAATTATTATTAATTATTTATTATTATTATTATTATTATTATTATTATTATTATTATTATTATTATTATTATTATTATTATTATTATTATTATTATTATTATTATTATTATTATTATTATTATTATTATTATTATTATTATTATTATTATTATTATTATTATTATTATTATTATTATTATTATTATTATTATTATTATTATTATTATTATTATTATTATTATTATATTATTATTATATTATTATTATTACTATTATTATTAATTATTATTATTATTAATATTATTAATTATTATTATTAATTATTATTATGCATACAACAGCAAAATTGTAACACTCATAGAATAAAACGACTCAGGAAAGGGTCAAAAGGAGGTTGACACAAAGGAAAAGTCCTTAGATTATGCTTTTGTCTCATAAAAGTATATTTTTAAATGTATTTTGGTAATTTCTTCATTATACATTGAGGACGTATTCCCACTTAAACACCCAAGAATTGCAATCACTAGTGCAAAAACTACATCCCTGTAATTACACTTATTTGACGACATAATGTGCTTACAGTTCAAGTTCAACTGGACTAAATAGCATTGGGAATAATCCTCGTACCTTTGAACACGTTATAAGTGCATCTTCGAAAATCTGTAACAAAGTTATAGGATAAGTCTCCTAGTGAATGAGAATTTTGTCATTTCGAAATTAATAAATGTTTTCGTTTCAAATATAGTAGGAAAGAAAACATTGGCAAGAAGAATGGATTTTATACTCAAGATTTTCAAACGGAAGGGGCAATTTACAGTTCCTAGCACAGAAAAAATTAAAGGCATTGTCTTTATTTGAAAAAATCAAAGTAACAACTCTAAAAAATACAGAGCATCATTCTGAGAATTTTTTCTTACTTTGATGGTTTTTGAACAATGATCATTACTATTTGATTTCCAATTTTTGCGCAATATTATGTTTTCTTGTAATGCAGAATTGATTGAAGGTAATTATAGTTGAAAGCATAGTATAGATTGTGGAGTTATTTCTGTCAGACAATAAAGGATTGTAATATCCAAGAATCCACAATCCTTAGATATCAATAATGTAAAATATCAAAATGAGGTCAGGTATTAATAAAACGCGTTAACTTTAAAATCAAATGTCTAAATTTTATTACTGCAAAAGCAATGTAATAAAACTATCCAGTTTGTTTAAAATTCAACACTTATCTTTCTTTCTAATATATTAGGGATCCACTAAAGCTGTTTCAACTCTGCTCTGCTGAGTCAAGAGTATCGCACGCACGCAGCAACAGTATTTGTAGCCCAACTGGAGGGGGAGTGCGATAGTTAACACGTTAACTAGGTGAAGGTCATTCCTCAAATACTTGCGCTTTCAGCCAGTCTTCAAGTTGTGTCGTTTTTCATAGAATGGCACTTTCTCAAGCCAGAAGGACCAATATACTATTAATTTGCGGGAAGAACAATTTCTGTTTATGCTAAAAGACAGACCTCTGTAGTTTCTTAAATGACAAAAGGTCTGAATTCTACGCAAATTAACGTACAGTGTCATTATGCAACACTTCACGCAGTTTGTCCCCAGTGCCGAGCTGTATTGCATGCTGCAGGCACATTTACGAGTCGCGAATACTCCGCTGCCCTCTGGCACGCATGAAGGCTGGAACAGCCTGGAGTAAATGGCATCAGACTTGTATCTCTAAATTTCACTTATACGCTATCTGAGCTCAAAATATATTACAGCTGTAATGGCCAAAACTATAAATATCGTGAATGATGCAATACATACTAGAGGGACGTAATTTATAGGGTGAGAAATGCACAAAGAATGTGTACCGAAAGAATTAGAGAAAGGTAACATATTTTGTAGAGAACGTAATAATGCTTGGTAATGGGTACTGATGGTTGAAAATTGTTCAATATCATACTTATGCTGTCAACATGTCCTTGGTTCAACTTCTCATAAAAATCTGAAGATCAACAATTTCGAAAACAATTTACTAACATCCCTCTGGTGGAGAATTTTGCTTCACAAAGTTCTGTAGTTCTTTCTTCATGCCCATTGAAAATTATCTGGACATAAGTTAGTGTCTTTATTCAGAATAATGACGGAAATTCTAGCGAGATATCTCAAAAGAAGAGGATTTGAAGAGAAACTTGAAGGACAAAGGAGCATTACAGCATTTAAATCTCGAGTGAGGTTTCAATTGTGTCTATGATGCCTCTTACCACAGAACACAGTTGCTATTTTCAACTCAGATATGTATGGGAAACAAGATCCCATCAGTAGCATTCATCTGTTTCATCACCTATTCCTCAATTCTTTTCTCGTGAAAAAAATTAATCTCATTAAAGTATCGATCTGTAACCAAGCAGAGTCTCATTATCTATGAGAATGGTGTGTTCCTAGGTGAAACGTTGAGATTTAATACCAGGGTTAACCATCTGGATAACGTATATTAAAAGTGTGACGTAATAAAGCAGAGGTTCTGAGAATCACAATCAATCTCCTTACCCTACTAACTCCTTCCTTATCAGTAACTTCGTATTTCCCCGTATTTCAATTATTTCTCTACACTTCTAGATGAAAGTCCCTTCATAGGGAACAAGAGCAGCATATTACCTGATGTCACAGCACTTAAATTGGTTGACTGCTTTACATCATAGCCTACCAGACACAAAGCACCTTCTATCCCAACAAACGATAAAGGTTCTGAGTAAATTCTGACTCCTTACGCTTTATATTTGGTTATATTGATACACGTATATTAACCCAATAAAACCCTATAATTTCCTCTACATCCTATATTATATTATAGGGTATCCATAAAAGAACTCCGGGATTTTAATATTTAATGAAGCTAAATATTAATTGAACATGTTTAACGGCTTAAAGGTTAATACTACCAAGTTTTTAAAATGTAGCACATTTTAATGTGTGCCCCATATGTAATTTCATTAAAATGGTCAATCACCGCACACCGGTGGTGCTGATATGATCCTGATAATTAAGAGCGTCGTTAAGAAATAAAATATAAAATATATATTTAGTTCATTAAAATATTCAACTTCAGCACTCCGGACTTCTTTTATGAATGTCCCATATTATCTAAAAATAAAGATCTACAGCGCCCTTAGGTAATTATTACATTCGTTTTCTGCTTGTTGATACCGTAATTTTTAGCCGTATTATTAAATATGATTTTAATAATGAATTAAATGATAAATTATGATAAAGTAATGTGAATGTATTTAATATAATGATTATTACGAATGGATAATGTTATAATATGAAGCAACAACTATACTACAATAACTAGTATGCGATAAATATTCTAATTCAGAGTTATATAATGTAATTTTTCTGGCTCATATGGTTAAAATGTTACTTGTAAAAGTGCTTGTTTATGTTTTTGGGTCACTACCTACGGTAATTAGGAACCTGGAACTCTTTTTTAAGTTGCCATGCATAGTTTGGCTTGGTATTCTATTCTGGAACCCGCTTCGGTGCAGTCGCATATTGCCTGCAGTAGTCACAAACATAAATTCGCGTCAAGACGTAAAAGTTATTACCGAGAATATTATAGAGCGAACAGTATTTCTCGGCGGTGTATTAAGTGGTGAAGTATATTTTTAAAATTGTAAAAGTGAATTATTCCACCGCAGCCGGTTTCAGCAACTTAACATATTTTAACTGTGATAGGAGAATGTTATAGTAACTTTAACACGGTGACAACTCCTGGTGCATAGTGATTGTGAAGTCGAACGGAGAACTAAACTAATTATAAGGAACTGTGTGTGTTGTCATTCCGTCAACAACGCTCATGCATACCCTGTACATAGTGCAGTTTCAGCTCTAATGGCTAGCCAGGGCAAGTTTATAGACAATTTATAGGTCAGATCTACCGGACTACAAAACCATCGAGGACCCGGCTGCGGAGATCCTCTTCAGCGAGGAAAAGCCTTCCTCAGACTTGGCTTTACATCGTGGGGCGAGTAGTGACTCCATTGTACACGACTGTTCAATCAAAATTCAATTGGTCATTGCAGCTTTGTTCGTATATTTTGTTGCTGCAACATTTAATTACGGGTACTTGTAGTTCGATATGGTGTACAGAATAGTACTACCTGAAAAAGCCATGAGGCGTATCGGAAAGAATGTGAAACTGCCGAGTTGCTTATTGAGCTGATCGCACATACACGGCAAGGCAGTGTATTTACACTCTGTTTAGATGCAATCATGTCTTCAGGACATCTCCTGCAAACTGTTGATGGGTTAGATATATGCCTAGAAGTGTTAAAGCACACTGAAGATGACATGGCTGCTTGCATCGAAAAATTATTTAAATGGTCCGTAAATAGTAACAAACAAATCATAAGGTTTAAACACAAAAATTCAGCTATGAAATATGATTACACTTATGTCTAAGAAGAAAAATATACATATAAATTGAATAGTTAGAGGATTAAGCATATTTTATTGACGTCTACGCTAAAAAATTCTAAAGTGTTGCACTTACATGACTCTTGCACTAACCATTCTTACAAGCTCTTCTGTATCTTCTTCGTGTTAGTTGAGCTACACATTTGCAAAAATTATCTTATTACATATTTCCTTGTAGGTGCGAGAGGTATAAGAATACAGTAAGCTTAGCGCGATAGTCAAGTCTTTTAAAGCTTTGAAATTCCGTTCTCTTTGCACGGTTAACATAAAAAATTAACGACGATGTTGCAATTGACGAAAGTTTTGTTTTCCGGAACTAACACAAATAACAAGGAATATCTTCGAAATGGTTCACTCTACAAAAATATTATGTGGACATAGATTGTCTGTTTTAGTGAGATGTACATCTTTTGTATAGTAAGATTTTGTCTATCTCTTACGGTTGATGAGTTATTCAAAAGTCTCTAGAGTAAACAGAACTACATAGGCTATAACGAGAAAATTCAAAATATACGTTTCATTCGTCATAAAAATATCTTAGATAGGTATATGTCATTTTAATTAAAATCGTTGGAGCTATTTTCAAGAAAATCAAAAATTAGGAAACCTTTCTATGTAAAGGGTAGTTGAGGATCTAGCAATTTCCTTCAAAATGTTCGTGTCACATCCTTGAAAGACATTCAACTTAAATACAAGCTTTGGTTTTTAACCGACTTTTCATTTTTGAGTTATGGTGTCTAGAGACACACACACACACACACACACACACACACACACACACACACACACACACAGATAGACATATACACACGAATCTTTTTATCAGAATACCTCTTTTGTGGATTCAGGGGGCCTCAAAACATACATTTCCGGTGAAATCTCAGCATCGAATTTTTGGGTAGAATATAATACTTCCTCTACTTAATAGTACAGAAAATAATAAAAAGCGCACGGACTGCAGGAATTTCAGCTTCCCATGATGATATAATAAGTGGCTGAAAAACTATTTTCTTTAATGCAAGGTTTTGGTTAGAGCTTCAGCATAATAAGAACGTGTATTCCCTTGTGAGAATGGATCGAGCTGCAAGTGTCTAGTCTATTTTAAAAATCTCGCTATCATCCGGTTGGATGGACATTTGTGAGAACATTTGGTAGTTATATATCTCGGACCTCCTATGGGTACTCTGGAACGAAACCCCTATGGTGAACGTAAATATAACGCTGAGTTCTAAAATGAGATTGCAAACTAATGAAATGCTGACATGAAAATCGATTCTTTATTTGAGGCAGACAAGTTGACAAACCGGTGGTGAAATGGCAGCTAGGAGGTGAGGGGGACAGAGGTTTCCCAACTGGAACACCTATAATTATTCTCATGATGGCATCTTGCGATGTGCGTAGCTTCATTCGACCAAGCCATGGTGATATGATCACCGACTTTTTTTTCCGTCAGCCGCGTCACGTGCGTGCTCTGTCCTCGACTCAGATTCCTCTGCTCTGATATTCTCAAGAGCTCCAGGCTAGTATTCCACCTGGACACACGGGGGTTGGTTCCAGCTGATGCTGCTCTGGAATCCAGCACTGAAGCCTACCTAGTACTGATCATGCGACATATGGCTCTGCAGACATGATGCTTACCTCTTTAATAAAGGGATTAGAGATAATAAATGCCTGACAACGCTTAAAAACACTGTAAAAACGTTTAATCGAAACATTGTAGAATCCGGATCCACTTGAACATTTTCCTTCTGGTCACTTAAATGCTCAAATGTTACGTTTGAATAGACATGTGCACCACACATGGAATTTTTATTCAACTTCTTTAACATTTTTGATACCTATTCTTTGAATTCTGATGAAGGGGTGCACTAATATTTTCTTGATAGTAAGCAAAGGTTGAGATTTCCAAATCTACATGCCATGGTCCATTTAACCCTCTACTGAACCTACAAAGATGGTTAGTTAAAAACCCCAGGGCACAAACAGCCCATCCGGGTCAAGGTCTACCACCCAACCGCTGCTTCCCCCACCTCTAACTGTCGATCTGGGTGACTGAGTTGGCTAGATGCTGGCCTACTGATCCCAAGGTCGTGGGTTCAAATCCATCCCAGATCGATGGTTTTTAAGTGTACTTAAAGCACGTGCATGTTAAAGAACTGCGGGACAAAATTCTGTTACACCAACGACACTGATGTGATCCTGCCGTAGTTAAAGAACATAATATTTTTCCCACCTCTGCCTATCGCAGGCGTCATAAGTGGGGTGCAGTATTGAAGGTGGGATGTAGTCAGCTTCCGATCACTCCCGACCAGTTATGCGGTCTTGTCGACCAAGATGGTTAGTTAACGTATTAGAATATTTCAACAGTGTTTTCCCCATAGTTTTAATATTATTCTAGCCTTTAACCATAAATTACGGGTATTTATAGCTATTTTCCATCATAAACATATATTAATTTATTTCAGTATTATTGTGATCCTCTTTGATAATAAACAAAACAAATTGCATGTAACTGCAGTTAAATGTAACTCCGTCATCGTCTAACTATGCAATCACGCGGATCCTCCCCATCTTTACCACATGCACATTTTTCTGCAGTCGCTGAAATTCGAACTCGTATCTTTCGGCTTTTAAATGGATGTCCAATCCATCTCGCCTTAACAATCACGGCTATTCGAATCGTTCCCATTAAGATGCCAGGGATATAAAACCCGATTTGGGGTTTAGAACTGTGTGGCATGTGGCAAAATAATTCATGAGTTAGAGATTAAGATAAGCTTCTATTATATTTTTTGATATATTTATATTTGATATCAAATATTTGATATAGATAATTATTTTGTTGGACACTTAGACATTTATAACTATAACAATCAGGTGTATATCTACTGATAACTATACTGAAAATTAAAATCAATCGCCATCATAAAAATCGTGTACCTGGCAAAAATTATATTATTTATAAAATAATATATGATTAGTTAAGTGCATGTAGCACTTGTAAGCAGTGGAGCATGCAGGCCTCAGACAATAAAATAAACTAAAAATTAATCATACTCAAAAAATATGTGATAAAATTTCAACCAAATTTGCCGAAAGTAACAATTTTAATACCAAGCACCCTTGAGCTCTTTTATGTTAATACTGAGACTTAAAATTAAAAACCATAGAAAATAATTCGAATTAATAACATGTTTTTGGAGTACATGGTACCGCGCAGTTTATATAGATATTTATGCAATATTAGTATTATGAACAGGTTATTATGATGGTCAAAATAATGCATAATGGCTTTTATGGCAAGCTTGTATTAATTAACATTAAGCTGCAAACAATCGCATAACAACTCTATTCACACAAATGAATTATAAAATTGATCCCACTCTAATTTTGTTATGTAAAGTTCTAAAGCTTCTATAACAAATCGTTTAATTCCATCATATTTGGGCCTCCAATGAAAATGATATGATCCAATGAACAAAACTGCGTTGCACATTAAGTGACAATGGACATTTCCATTCTTCCTGATCTTATTAATGCAAATTATTACTATAAGTTCATTGCTGAATCAAGAAAACTGACATAGAAGTAGAAGCAAAAGATTTGAGATTTATTTATAATATTAATTTCATATTTATGTAATTCTCTTGAATCAAATATGGTAATACGCAAATATATCAGTTTGAAAGTTAAATATAATTAAAATGAGATAATTTAAAACTGAGGACTATTTAGTTTCTTAAAATTGTTGTACAGAAAGTTACAAAATTCTTTATATATGGATATAACTGCTATAAAAGTATTTTAAAATTATATGCATGTTAATTGTAATTAGTATATCACACGTTCGAGTTTGAAAAACCTGAAAAGCAAATTGTTTTTGAAGGTCATCTTACAAAACTTCAAGTTAACTCTTTCTGGTTCAGATTAGATAAAATCCATTGCAAATAGTAAGAGCTTGACACTTAGGTACTTATGAACACGAGAAAGGGAAAACTGACTGTCGTCATAGTTTGTGACTTGAAATTCATATGTGCTCTTCTAACCATGGCCACTGGTCAAATCGCAAGCTACCCTTTCCCAAATAGCAATGACTTTTTCTCAAGAATACGAGTACCCATAGGATATACAAAGCCACTCTTATTTCTCAGTTGAACAATGAAATATCTTATGTATGAAACATGTATGAAACAAAGCTACTTCACATCATATAGCAGGCCGGCGAGCAACCAAAGACGCCCTAGGTCAGCTGCCTGTTTGTATGCACTGACTAACAGCAATCGAGTGGCAGAACCAAAATGGGTTTTCTCCAGAGCCTTCGAGAAAGATCGTCGCCGGCGTGTGTGAAGAAGCTCGCGAAAGGTCCATGTGACGTCATGTCCACTATATAAGGAGGCGAGGAAGTAGTAGAGACAGTTAGTTACAGTTGCAGGAATGAGTTAGTCCATGTATCTGTGAGTACGAGACAGCTGTGCGTGTGTTGTCGCGTCTTAAAGAGTTTTAACGTGCGTCTGTGATTGTATCGTCGGAGTTAGTACATGGGAGGCTGAAAAAGTGAAGAAAGACACTGGAAGGACTGAGTGACGGCCACAAGAAGAAAACAATTGGGTGGTGATATCACAACTGTGTTAACGATAAGAAGAAAACTGTGTATTTGTTCAAAAGTTCAGAAGACAATTAAGTGATAGGAAAGTAACTGGACTAGATTTTGTCATTTTTGTTACATTGGTGTCAGAAGTGGGATTCGCCAAATTGCCGTTTTGTTACAATATAAAATGACTGCATACTAAATGGAAGTGCAAGTATATGAATGTATAAAAACGCAAGGAGCAGAGAGTGATAGAATAGTGACATAAAATTGGGAAAAGGGAGATCCCTAATAACATTGAGAGACCTAGGATAAGGATTCGTGTATATGTTACCAATGCCTATGGCACAACAATTAAAATATATGTTATCAGCATTTGGAACGTGCCTATCCCTACTGTCTCAAATGTTCTGCGTTAATTAAAGAATTTCCTAAGACACACATGTTTTTTATTTTTTATTTATTTTTTTTTGTTTTTTTTTTTTAATTTTTTTTTAATTTTTTTTTTAAATTAACGTCCTCCAACGTTAATGTCATATCGGCCGAATGAATGAAATGAAATGGGTGAAATGATGCTCAAATGAGCCCGAGATCCATGGAGCTTTAAGTTACCTGACATTCGTCTTCTCAGGGTAGGGAAAACCTCGGAAAAAACCTTACCCGGATAACTTACCCTAAGCGAGATTCGAACTCGCGACCTCTGAACGTGAGACACGCTAACCATCACGCTACCGAGGCGGGCTAAGATACACATGTGATGGATAATCAACTCGGTTCAGGCTGTGTCTGTGAAATGACACCTGGTCCTGAAATCTTAAGGTTATCTCAAAAAAGCCTTTGATATTAAGAAATGCATCTGCATTACTCGTGCACCGTACTTGATCCACAGGGAGATGAACCACCTGGTTGAGAAGCCCTTGATAGAACAGATGACGCGTTTGAGCGCATGTGAGATCTCCGAAGAGTACATCAGGTGCAATGATTCCAAGACCTAAGCTTCAAACACCTGCTATTTAACGTGCACGTGCTCTTAGATTCTCCCCTAGCTGTAAACTACATGCTCCGGAAAAAGTTCGTATAGTGTATAAGCTATAACAGTAGCTTACGCCAAAGTAAGAATATCAGCGAACATAACACAGAGTAGGGTAAACAGTTGCGGTAAACATTTTTATTCCAATTATTATACAACCGTAGAGATTGTTATTTAACAGGATGTATCTTGACTTTTTACCGTTCTCAGAGGAGTTGGTGGTCGATCAGAGATATAGAGCGACGATGTCCAATCTTGTCTCTTTGGAGACACGTAATTAGCTGTTATTTCCCTCCCCACTTCTTCAGTCGGAAGGTTTATCAGTTCTTGCCTGTGACTGCAGAAACAACCAGTCAGCATCCAATGACGGACACAAACAGGCAATTCCATGGCAGTTTCTGAGCCATACCTTGAGTTTTCTGGGAATGTCCTCAAAAAAACCTCTTCACTCTGGATGATTTTTGCATAAATGGTGAACATTAAGAAGCAGACAATAGCTTGCTAAACATGTCAAATACTTCGTTTTTCTTTTGAATGAACCATTTACGAGATATTTTTTCTTATTTGTTTGAATTTTCCAATACTTATACCCTTTTTTCAAATAGGAATATGTTATTCGCTTTTCACTCCTTGGCCTTGCAAAGAGAACAGAATTTCAAAGGCATCGCATAGCATCCAGCTCTTAAAACATTTCGCTATCGAATAAAGCCTACCGTATTCCCACATTCCCCTTCCACTACAAGAAAATTAGCAATGAGATTATTTCAGAAAATGCTTATGTCGATTAGAATGAAGTAGATGGATAAATAAGCATTTGCAAGAATAGTTTGTATAAGAGTGAATACGATTCTACAGATATTTGCAAACAGAGTTTTTCCAAAATGAACTATATATGTATATTAAAATATATTGAAGATTCACTTCAACAGTATTACTCTGATACTGATGCTTACAATAATTTACATTAGTATTTTATGTAGTTTATATAATGGCCCCATATATCCAGGAACACACAGACACAAATAATATTTTGAATGATAGTGTCCTTTGATTCACTTTCTGTTCATGCTATCACGTGGAAAGTTAAATTTCCTGCATAGTGCTGCATTCAGTGTTGGTGATCCAACCTATCTGCTCGTATGTGTGTCAACTATATTAAAGCCTCTGATTTTTGATAGGTATTCTAACAATATCACTTTCCAGGTATAAATTTTCTTTAATTTATTTTCTGGTATAGGCTCATTAAACACAGGTTATCACTAATACACTCATTAAACTCTATTTGCCATATACACTTTCACAACAGCATTACAAACTGAATCCTTGGCAAGGAACGTCAAATTTTCAGGATGCTTCTAACACGGAATCTCGGCGTATGAACGCCGTATCAAAGTCATACTATATTGCAGACATAGAATATACTAATATTTCATAATTCAAATTTATCATTTAAGTCTTATCTGAGTTTTTACTCTCTATTTTATTTTAAATTTGATATACGATTTAATTTTTGCAGCAGCTAAGAATGAGTATTAGGATACTGATTTAAGGACAAAAAACCAGGCGTGATAATCGATCACCAATTCCTCATCAAGATTGATGACCTTGCTGCTCCAATCATCATATTGAACGGCTGTTGGTAACAAATTTTATTTTAGAGTAAGTGCTATTTCAGTTATTCACTATCGTCGAAAAAATAGGATGGAATATACATACCTTAAGTGCATTGAAGAATCTCGAAGGCAGAAAATTCTGGAGTTCGTCTCATTTCTCGTAATTTCAAACTCTTCCTGTTTATCAATGATGCCCTTACTGCACTGTATTCCTTTATGTATAGTTTGTATGTGAAAATAAAGTATTGCAGAGAGGACAGAAAGGATTTCGAAAATATTTTTATGCACACTTCCTCTACCTTAAGAGACCCCACAAAATCATATTTGGATTAACAAAACAAATAAGGATTGCCCTACGGAAGAGAAGATGAAACTGGAGAGCTAACCTCCCGAAGATCTAAAAGTATGTTAGGAAATAGGATAATTCGGTTTGGGAAAATAGACTTATGAATGTGAAAAACAGGTTTTTAAAAAAAATAAAAAACATGGCAGAAATACGTTGATGCGCCAGGACAGCTTCCTCTGCAACTCTTTCATAAACTATGTGTAAGGTTTTACGAAGGTTTGAAGAAGTAGCAATAAACGTTCAGTTATTGATTAATATCCTACGTATTCATATACACGTTTGGTCCACAGCACATATGAGTTAAGCAGATAAATCAATACTACTGCGAGCATTTAAACTTCAAACATGTTGAAGTATTGCAGAAGGATAGAATTCCCTGAAAAGAACCAAAATTTAATCAAACATTCGCAATTTCATCATTGTAGAGATTTGAAATGGTGTCCTTATAGAGCCAATAGTCTGCTAACTTTGAGGTATACAATTACCAAATTGTCCAGGTGTCTGGCTGATGTCTCGCTAGAAAGCAAAGATGCCCTGGATCGAAGAGAGAAAAAAAAATGATAGAAAGGCAACGTCTTATGTTTCACCATTGCGCGTAACGTAAGACTTCAACGTTCTCCAGGGGAGACTTGCTCTGTAGCCCTAACCTCAAGATGTTTCCAAACGCTTAGACACACGTGGACTGCTTGGTTAACGAAACTTGCTGGCTTCTTAAAACATCGACAGACTGAGTTGCACCGGGTATGATTAGCTCTTGGTTTCGCTCCTCTCCTTACAAATAGTGTGTTTTTTGCCACTTCAAGCTCTTAATTTCTTTGTTTGTTGCCTTATGCAAGGCGTCCAGGATAAAAACTGCCTGTAAGGAAGTTTAATAGGTGACTTCTTTACGTGATTACCCTCCCAGTATGTAGAACGTAGTAGAACTTACACCCCCTAAAACATACAAGCCAGTGCCTAGAATCAGATGCCTGTCGGGGAGAAGAGGGAACCTATGGACCGGACAGAGTGAAGATCTGGAAGCGAGTGAGAGTGAGGAAGAAAATGAAATGTAGGCAAAATGGATGAATGGAAAGGTGATGATGGAGCAATTGGTGGAATGAGTGGCGTAGAACCAGGAGAACATCAGTCGCTTCATCCATCTCTAATATCACATGCGGGTCTCTGGGATGGAACTCGAGCCACCTAGGGGGTAGGCGAACGGTCTAACCACTCTGTTACGCCGACTAGCTGACCGAAAGATTAAACTATGGTAAAGAGAGAGTAATTTCTAACGTTTCAAACAGAATACACCTTAATGTATGCATTTCTTGTAAAACAACTGACTTCTTGTTATTTGTGTCACTTTCAGAAAACTAACTTTCGTCAAATGCAACATCGTTGCTCACTTTATTATATGTTAACTATGCACAGAGAACGAAATCTTGCACCTACAAGGAAATAAGCAATAAGATAATTTCTACAAATGTTTATCTCAACATAACACGAAGAAGATATAGGAATAAGAGTTTGTAAGAATGGTTAGTAGAAGAGAAGAGAAAGTCATGTGAGTGCAACACATCATTTTTTTTTTTTTTTATACTTTATGTGTGCAAAGAGAACGGAATTTGAAAGCTTTGAAAGATTTGACTATCGCTCAAAGCCTACTGTATTCCCATATTTCTCTTGCACCTAGAAGGAAATAAGTAATAAGATAATTTGTACAAAATATGTTTATCGCAGCTAACGATAAGATGATACAGGAATAAGAGACTGTAAGAATGGTTAGTACAAGAGTAGAGAAACTCATGTGAGTGCAACAGATCAGATTTTTCTAAATATGCTCTTTTCTGATTCAGGGGTTTCAAAATGTGTATTTCCAGTGAAATGTCGGTATCGAAGTTTTGGATGGAATGCTGTTACTTCTCTACCTTCTATGTACGAGGTAGAAAAAGTAAGAAAGAGACATTTAAGCTGAAGCGAGCCACTTAACAAACATCTAATCAAGGTGAAGTATCAGATTTTCTTCTACATAGGTGGACAAGATTACATGGAGAATGCTACCAGATAAGCGAAGACTTGGCGAGACGTGTACTCTCATCCCAGAGTCCCAAACATTGACAAGCGTGTTGTTACAACAAATAGATATGATTTAATCTTGTTCATATTAATAATACAAGTTTTTAAAAAAATCTCGCCGTTTCCTGTCACTGCAGAAACATTGAAACAATTGGACTTTACGGTTTTCACCCAAAGTAAGTTCAATTTATTATTTAAAAATCTAAAAATTATATTATTATATTATATTACATTGCATTAAATTACATTTTATATATATTTGCGTGCTACTGCATTGCTGTGTTCTTTATCTTCCTGTGTTTAAAGCCTTGCAATTCATTATTAACTGCAAATCTCTTTGGAGGTTTTATCCCCGATAATAATGTGACGGAGCGGCTATGACCCGAGCTTCAGGAGGTCGTTCCCGGACAGTCGGAGACATAAACAGAGATAAGCAGCGCCCTCGCCTAGCGCCTCGTAAATGCTGTTGTCAGATGACCAGAATCTAGTCAGAACTTCCTTTCTCTCCGCATGTAGAACGTTCTGGAACTCTAACAGCTGTCATATAAGCCAACATTCTGGCGAGTGAACCTGCTGGTTGAGGAGGGCGAAATAAACCCGAAGCAGCCTTGGGTGAAGTAAACTCAGAATCCCCTTATAAAAAAAGGAGTGAACCTGTTAGCAAAGGAGTAAGCGAGTGCCTTTCTGCTACGACACAAGGTGCGTTTGCCTTGTGAGATTGTGTTGTAGTTGCGACCTACAGTGATTGTTCCTATTGCGAAGGAATTAAGAGAGGTCTTGTGTTCGCCATTACATTGCAAAGAAGGTGAAATGGCAGGGAAGTTTGAAATATGCCATATTAGGGAAGTGAACTAAATAAAAAGACACTGAGAACTGAACGATATCGAAACAATGAAGTGACCTTGAAATCTGGACAGTAACAACAACAGTAATAATAATAATAATAATAATAATAATAATAATAATAATAATAATAATAATAATAATAATAATAATAATAATAATAATAATAATAATAATAATAATAATAATAATAATAATAATAATAATAATAATAATAATAATAATAATAATAATAATAATAATAATAATAATAATAATAATAATAATAATAATAATAATAATAATAATAATAATAATAATAATAGTGGTAGTAATAATAGTACAGTGTGACTTGTACTTCACAATCAGAGAAAATATTAATTTCCTATTGCTTTCTTTGGAAATTATATAATACATCTTGAGGAAAAGGTCTAAATTCAAATGCCTGCCAAATATTGTATCAGTAATGGTTCAAGGTTCAAGCTCCATTCCCAAAAAAATATTTTATGATCCATTGTTCCATTGCATTTACTCATGGTTATACTGTAAAGGATTTGCTAACCGTCATTTAAGTAAGAGATTATGTAGCAACGGTATAAAATACAAATTTACACAATATTGTTCGTGTAGCACATTGACACTTGGTCTGTCGCTTCATATACTCACATTATCACACATTTACAAAGCTTTTAGAGAAACAATGGTATAACAAGAAGAACGAGAGAGGGAGATACAGAGAGGAAGAGAAGTGAGTGAAAGAGAATGTGCTCATTAACCCGACGAGGAACGCTTCTGAGTCCTCGTTTGTTAGCATGACAATGGTATGAAAGCAAAGGCTGACTTCACTTTGTTGTCTAATGGCTGAAAAAAAAATGAAGATGAAAGAGACATTGCAGGAGAGAAGCAAAGCAAGGAAGTAACCTAGTAAGTAAATAAGTAAGAAAAATCCAGGCCAACAGTGCAAAATTATGATGCTTTAAATAACTTTCTTTCTCTCTTTCTCTGCTCCCCATGCCCCATATTGCTTGGCTCAGCCTCATCCCCTGACCCTTATATCCCTTCTAGCCCCTAGCAGATTACCCTTTGTGGATGTCCAACTCGCTAAGAAGCTTCACTTTACATGCACTGTATTAAGCGCACGCTTTTTGTTGCTGTTTTATTTTGATTTCGTTTTATGAAATATTCTTTTGGCGACGGTAAAACGCAATATTACTTAAACCAGCTCGACATGGGAGTAAATTAAGATCTTTCGAAGGAAATGAAATGTTATTGTTGAGCATATTTGAAGTCCAGCAGAACCCGCAGCTCTGTTTACGTTAACTACGCAGTTTCTTTTTTCCGCCTATTTCCCTCTCTCCCACTGTCTGTACTTTCCTCCCCTAAACTCTTTCGCTCCCAGTTCATTTTCGTACACTCTCCCTCCCTCTATGCACCAGCCACATGAGGGGCAACAACTGTATGTTTCTGAGGCCTTCAGAACCACAATTTTTCCGCATCTCTAGTGTCGCTTGAGGTTTTAGTTTATCTGAAAATATTGTGACGTTAAGGTCGGCGTGCAACAATGGACGCACGGAGCTATGCTATTTGATACAACATGGCGGGTCGGCTATTGGGTAGAGACGTCAGTCCGGACTGCCTTGCGCGACTGAGAGAAGGTGACCGTAAACAATGAGCGGCACAGTCAAAAGGGGTCGACATCGTTCGAGAGGATTCTGGCTGAGTTGCGTGTGTGGAGAGTTTCTCCAAAGCTTGTGTGACATCATCCCCAATATAAAAGGACATGAGACAGCAGCAGAGTGAGTGAGTTTGAGAGTAAAATTACAGAAATATGTCGGTCAGTGTCAGCTTGCGAGCGTGTGTGGACCCGGAAGATATGTCGATAGTCACAAGTGATTGTAAGGACGTAGTTAAGTACATACGACAGAAAAAGTGAAGAAAAACTGAAAGAACAGGGCCAGATTATGAGAAGAACAGCTGTGAGCTGTGAGAGCAGGAAAGACTGTGGGCTTCTACGAGAAGAAAGCTGTGTATTTGTTGTAAATTTTAGAGGACAACAAAGTGATATTTCCTAGTTATGTCACCGTATCATAACTTAAGTGGAATTTTATAAACTATCCCAAGATTTCAAGAAAGCGTATTACAAAAAATTACAATAAATTTTTATAAAATAACCTATGGGGACAAGGTAGTCTGAACATATAACATTTACATTTAGTGAATTAAATAATTAAGTTAAGTTACCACTGCTCTTAAAGTCTTCAATGGTTTTTCCTGAAATGTTTATAAAATTTGTATAAATCATGAAAATTATTTAAAGTGGTTATGTGCATTGGTAACTCTTGTGGGCCTATTGCGTGTTGTACTACTGAGGAGTAACGTGAAGAGGAGTATCCTCGGCCACATATGGTACCTCCGGACCGCTTCCTCGTGTGAGGTGACTGCGAGGTGAGTTCGACACATCAATCTTCAAGGGTTTCTAGAGGACTAGCTAGCACCGGTGAGGCTCCTACTTGGTGGTGCGAGACATGCTAGCAAAGGGTTCTACTGAGCTCGAGCACCACTGGGATCGTCGCACCAGCAAAGCTAGACCTAGACCGATAGAGGGATGGAGGAGAGGAATAGTGAGGTCTGGACGCGTCGATGCAACTGTGTTTTGATATCGTCGATGAAGTGCTTTTCTTTGGTTAATACATATGTTAACTTTGAAGGTGCTGACTTCCCGATGTCTAGAATCCTTTTTGGTAGCGGACCTTGACTTTTACTATTGTTATTGAGAGTGAGTTTTTTTCCAGGTGATGCTTATTGAAGATATGGCTGCTCTGGACACTAACATTGACGTGTTCAATTATACTAGTTAAGGTGGCGCTATTAATGTTTATAAAGGAAAACACTTGAAGCCATTTGTGCGCTTCGTTGAGAATATTAATTTCGAACAGCTGTAAGCAAAACAGTATAACACTCAATAAATAGTATATATTCATTTAACTTGTTAAACGACTAAATTTTGGAAGTTTTGATCATGGTCAATAAATTCTGTTCCATTAATCGTTTTATCAATCAAATAAAGACCAAGAAAACGATGGTCAGACATGTTTTGAAGCCGGAGCAGGCAGTATTGCCCAATCCTTGAAGTGAAGATGATGGAAAATCAATCAGATATGACTAAATTTGTTACATGTTACCAGTTGTCATGGAATCCTGACAAAGTAATGATACATGACTTAATAATTCAATGACAACTTGCGGCGGGAGACTTAGCACCTCGACAGAAAGGCGATCTTTTGTGCCCATGCCCCTGACGGGCACTCCCTTGGACAAGGGATGATGAGAATGGATCCCAAGGGTGACCGGAACGTTGCCAAAAGCAGAGAGATGGGTCCCTACATTTTCCCTGTTAGAGGCACCCCCGTCCAGCTCGGTTCCTCTCTCCCCTTCAGGTTTTAGTTCCAAAGGGGTTGCGGGACTCGGAAACCGGCTCCTCCCCCCCCCCCCCTCGGGCATTTACCATCTCATAGATGGCCCAGAAACCAGTAGCCTCGCCTTCCAATCCGGGGGCGAGATTTCCAGAGCACACTTATTCCCCTGAGTGCTGCTACCGTGACGCTCGCCGACACTTCCAACCGTGAAAGAAAGCTAACCTAATGAAGGGTGAAATTAAATGATTAATGTAATGAAATGAAGGGATAGTAAATTCGGAGGATATGCAAATTCTTCCCAGTATTCCTGCGGAAAAGAAAGAAAGGAAAGAAAAAAAAACGGGTCAGGAAGGTCCCAGGGATCGAACCCAAGGACTCCCGAATATGGGCCACAGGCCTGAGCCGTCTCGCTCGGTGATGATATAACAATATATGCAACAAAGTTGGTTTTTCACGTAAATAATTGCACGGAATGTTTTTATAAACCATGTAATATATTATGTTATACATCTACAAGACATAAAGAAACAAAATATAGACGCTTTTAAGCGCTTCTGTATATTGGCACTAGAAATGGTCGGATTTCTTGCTTTATTTGTTCGGAAACACATGGATAAGTGCTAAGTATAACTTTCAGTTCAAGATTCAAGAAACAAAGCGGCATTATGAGGCAAGTACGAAGGTCACGAACTTGCAATGACTGTTTGCAGTCACTTAACTACGAATACTTTGTTCAGCTACTCCGAAACGCAAACATTTACCTTGTCGTGGCGCCGCCAAAACGCCAGTGTTATTTCTCTTCCTGGGCAGCACTGCTTTACAACAGAAACACTGTACTGTGTGCTACCACGGACAAAACTGAAACTGATGATTTTGTAATACTTCACATGGGGATGGCAAAATTAGGAAAAAAATATATCACAGCTGGAAAACCATAATTCAAGGCCATGAAACAGATAATATACCTGATACATTTAAAATGCGTTTTACAAGCCTTCTTTAGGTGCACAATTAATTATGCTTTAAAATCTGGATTTGTATGTATAATCAAATAATAAAATGTGCATGTAAGTGTGCTCCACAATATGCAAAAACGAATGAACAAAAACCAAAGCAACTGCTTGTTTTGGGGGTAGCCTCTTTTCTAATTTCCGTGGCCAAACTTCCTAAAACAGGGTTCTCCTTTTGGGGGAAGGGGTTCTTCGGTCTGCTAGGCGAATACTGACGAGGGTGATTACAACCCTCGAATTTCCCATCGCTCCATTTGACTTCACATTTCTATCTGACTGGCTACTTTAAGGTTCTAAGTTTCGGTGGGAATTCGGCGTGCATGACAGGAAACTTGCTGATCCTCCGGATCGGGGGAGGTTCACACACCAGGTGTGTAAGCCCGCTGGGGTGAGGGGAGCTGGTTGTAACGAGCCGCCATTGCAGAGCTTCAATCTGTTGTCAGGGGCCCTGCCCTCTGCTGCCTTCCAAAGAAGACATGAAGGTAATTGGCACAAAAGATTTCATAGGTGTGGGTGCCAGGTACCCTATCCGAAACTTATCATTGACTCATAGAGTCAATCTCTTACCAATATGTTAAGTCTTCTTTTAACTTACCACCATTAGCAAACCGGTATCGCTAACTGCTAGCAGTGAAAGTACAGGGTTCTCTGATTTTAGTATTCAACCCGATATTATGTTAGAATGAGTGTGAACTGGGTCCAAATTGGGTACTAGGAAATATCTTCATATATATCCACACTAATGTAGGCTTAATTTGGACTGAGGTGGAATCGGGAGTGTCTATTCATCTCAGCGACCTTGAGATTTGACACTGACTTGGTACCTTTAAAAGTTATTTCTGTCACTCCTTCCATTATCACAGTATTGTTTTCCAGTAAGTCATATGTGTAGCCAGCTTGGTTAAAATTCCTTTAGACATTCCAGAGTTATGCTGAAATTTTGCATTATAAATTTAAAATAAGCTTTTTCTCCTGTAATGTGCATTTTTAAATGCAATCAAACACTAATCAAGCGGTATGTGACAGAGAGACTTACAAAGAGTAAGGTAACCAAGCTCCTAGGTTCAATCCTTTAATGTCCTCTGGTTCCAAAAAGAGGGGCCGCAGAAAAATCATCCTTTGTTGCGCTTATGCCATACCTTACAGGGGAGGTTCGAGGACTTGTCATCCAAATGCAATATACTATCGGATGTTATTTTAGGGTATATTCTAAAGATTGGGATTTGAATAAAAAAGTAAAAAGACAACATTTAGCTATTAGATATAACATCAATAAATGTTATCCTGTCGGAGTTTCTAAAAGAAATGTGTAAAACTAGCTGTAGAAAGTATCATTTATTTTTCCAAGTTGAACATGGGAGTTAGAAAATCAAGAAGGCTGTAAACTTAAGCCAGAAAAATGAAGATAACATACATTTTGGTGCTTTATGGAGTGGCTAAATCCATCTATATTTATCAGTTTCAAAAACGGTATACCGCTTTTACATCTCTCATTTATTAATCGATGGAACTGTGCCAGCCAACGCCATAGCATTAAATTAACATATTCTCGAGCTTGAAACATAAAATATGGATGAAGAAATTAAAGAAAAGAAAAAAAGAGACAAGGCGAGCGAGCAAAGGCAAATATTTCATCGTCCGTGAATTCTTGGCCATCAGCGTGAAAATCACTTCGTCACACACACACACACACACACACACACACACACACACACACACACACACACACACACACACACACACACACACACACACACACACACACACACACACACACATACCGCAAAATACACACACGCGCACGTTGATGCTCCTTTTGCTGCTGGAGGGCCATTGCTCTCCGTCACGGTAAACCTTATATGCAAATATATCCTCTGCATACATCACAGTTGAGATCAGAAAGTGAGGTTCCCATACGCAGGAGCCAGAAGGTGAATAGCGAGCCATAACATAGACCTGCAGCACACGTTCCGTTCTACTTTTATCAACATGAGGCTTGTTTTCTCAAGCACAGAAATTACATGTTATATAGCTTTAAAGACTTGATATTTCACTTTCATGTAACCTTCTCGCTGTTACATATAACTGCACAAGCAGCGGCGTCTGATGCTTACGATGTTGAATGCTTCCTACGTTGACATAAGTTATCTCGTTTACGTTACATACAGCCTCATTTTGGCTTTCTGTAAAACAAGCCTTCGCAAGAATGTCATGTAGCACTAAACTTATAAAGGAGAAAAGTAAAATTGTATAATGGACATAAAAACATTCCTATTTTAGTGAAAACAGAAAAATACTTCCAAGTTAGATTCACTCCGGTGGAGGCTGGCTCAGCCCGGTCCCTTTCCCTCTCCTTCGGGTTCGTCCTTCCCCCTCCGCTACATTCCTCGGGCGTGATCCCATGGGGGTCCAGAAACCAGTAGGCCTGCCTTCCAATCCGGGGACAAGATTTCTAGAGGGCATTTGTTGCCCCTGTCGTGCTGCTGCATCGACGCTCGCCGACGCTTCCAACCCTGAAAGAAACCAAAACGGAATGAAATTATTAATGTAAGGAAATGGAGGGACATGGAAATCCTTGCCAACATTTGCCTGATGACCAGGGGAACCTCCAAAAAAACCCATGGGTCAGGAAGGAGATAGAACCCACAACCTCCCGAGTGTGCGTCAGGGACGTTACTGCCTGAACCATTCCGTTCGGTCACAGTGCAAATAACACGTCCAAAACACATCATGCCAACAGGAACAGATCTAACCGGACCGCAGTTGACTATTCTAAAATAGGAAGAACTGCTAAAGATTTGCTGTGTAAAAGTATGTAGGTAACAGAAGAATAGCCCTATTTATGATGGCACCTTCCTGTTTGCTAATGGTTACTAATCAGTGGCAGGGGGGACGATGCTATCAATTGCCGGGGTCAAATAAACACTGCACTGAACATTGTAAACCCTTGTTTAAATCACTCCAGATAGTAATCTCCGATTTATAACATATTTTCAGTGTTTAGCGCAAGTTAATAAATTATTACTGAATTTTTTTCATAACTATAAGACCGGAAACTGTAATTATATCAGAAACGATACGAAAGAATTTCGATTTCATGTCTGAAACCGCATTTTCAGAAAACGGTTCGTGTTTGTGTGTTTGTCTATGAAAATATTGCTCAGAAGCGAAATATATATTAATATATATACCAGATGGCCCACTGCAGCCGGTCCTGCCGAAAGTAGATAACCCTTCATGCGTTAAATAATTTGCCGAGCTCCACAGCGCAAGACAGGGCAATGACGTTTCTGCCTTTCAGCAGACGTGCAGTGAGAGGCAGTTGGACTAGCTTGTGATAATATGAATAACAGTACAAACAGCCGAAAAGGTCTCACTTTACTTCCAAGATCTTTATTTTCCAGGGAATAAACTCACAGGGCACGTAATGTTTCATTACGTTTATTCGTTTCTTCGTTTCTTAGTCTACTACGGTAATAAAATAAAATACAAAATATTATTTTAATTTCTTGACCGTGCAAAGAGAACAGAGTTTCAAAACGTTCACATAACGACCAGCTTTAAAAATTTGACTATCACTCAAAGCCTACTCTATTCCCATATTGCTCTTGCACCTTCAAGGAATTGTTTGTAGAAGAGTGAGTAGAGAAAGAGATGTGAACGTGTCTAGAAGTTACTGGAGAGAACAGTGCTAATATAATAGCATTTCCATTTCAAACATACAGAACATGGTATGACTTATTTTAAAAGCGGGAATAAACATTTTTTGTGTAAAATTGGCTTTTTACGGAAAATTGTCTATGGAAGAGTGAGTAGAGAAAGAGATATGAATGTGTTATCTAAAAGTGAGCAGAGAAGACAGTGTGAATGTAATATGTAGCATTTCCATTTCAAACATATACAAAAATTGTATTATTTTAAAAGAGGGGACAATTTTTTTGTATAAAATCACGTTTTTCTGGAAAATTGTTTATAGAAGAGTGAGTAGAGAAAGATATCTGAATGTGTTACCTGCATTTGAGGAGAGAAAACAGTGTGGATTAATAAGTAGGATTTCTGTTTCAGACATACAGAAAATTCTATAATGTGTAGAAGGGGGAGTAAAAACATTTTTTTTTTTTTTTTTTTTTGTATTTAAAACCGCATTTTTAAGGCAACACACAATGTAGATAAACTTAAAAAGCAAAACCTTATCTGAACACAAAGTTTGATCAAAATCTATAGAATCATTTCCGAGATACACATAATTATGCAAGAATTGCCCTGTATAAGGTGGAATAAAAATATTTTTTGTGTAAACATATATTTCCGGTGAAATCTCAACATCGAATTTTTCGTCCAATATAATACTTCCCATACTTACTATACGTAATAGAGAAAGTAAAAGGTAATGTGAATACAATGTACCGAACTTTTCTGGTAACTTTATTCGTCGAAAGCATTACCTGAAGCTTTCTAATCGAATAAGTTGGTAATCTTTAAGATCAGCGTCCCAAAATGCACTTTCGAACGGAATCTGCAGTAACAAGGTTTCAAAACTAATAGATAAGGAAATGTCTCCTAAAAGCATAGAGAATTACATATAGCGGCTGCAGTCAGAGTACTTATCTGATGTCCTTCTACCTTTCCTTTCTTTTGGTAGCGACATTTTGCAATGTATTTACACGCCTCTGTGAGTAGACATTAATGTAACACAACACTTAGGTAGAAAAATAGTGGGATGCCTAATCGAAGTTGCGGGTCAGTGATGCAGAGAGCGGGCAGCGCTCTTGTCTATACTACCGAACGCCTTCCTTACTCGCTATTCGGTGCGACAGACCGCACCCAACTTGGCCGACAACCGGCAGCTCCAAAAACTAGGCATTCCGCTTCTGACAACTATATATAGCACTGTGCGTTATCCTGATATTTCATCCACTTGTATCTATTTCCACGACACGGAATTTGTTCTTGATTATGACCAGAGGGCGGATTGGAGCGGCCAGTTCGGGACACTTGCTCTTAGTGACACTTGCACTCAACCATCCTTATACCTGGGTAAAAACTGGTTCCTTGCTGATTACCTTGCTACCTTCCCAAGGACAACAGCCAATCACCCTGAATTTGATAATCTTTCTCCATTGCTAGGTAAAGAAATTGAGATTACCAAATTCATTCACATATATTTTACAAATTGATTGATCGAATTTCCTCGGTCGCTTTCTAGCTTCATTTGCTGCAACATCCGGAATACACACTGCAACTGTTCTTCCAAAATTAGTTGTTCCTAGTCGAAGTACTCCCTTTGCAGTTTATTTTCTTGTAATTTGCACAGCACCAAAGAGCGACGTTTCCCTGATTTGTATAATTTTGTAAATATTGACAGCCATTTCAGATGAACAGCGGCTTACCCTTGCTAATTTTGGTGAACTCCATATAATCGGATGTGAAAACAACCTAATGAAAATAAACTTGAGTCTCTCTCGGCTGAGTAAGTTGAACTAACAAACCCAGCTTCAGATAACATCAGGGGTGATTTCCTCACTACCACTTCCTAATTTACGCTCGACCTAAGCATTGATAATTTCCCAAAATTGGTGGGCAACTGTCACTAAATTGTACTGGAGTGCAACTGTCACCGACCTAGAGTGATCTAACCCATGATTTCAAGTTACTGATATAAGGAACAGTTTTGGAGTACACTCCCTGAGTACAGACTATAGCGGAACAAATGTGCTGAAATATACCATGAAAGTGAACAGTGCTTTAGATTTTAAAGTCATGTGCAATTCAAATGTCAAAGTCCCTAATTTCAGTGGAACAAAGAATAACATTTGTTGCCTATCTAAGGCCATAACCATAGAAACGTCTGACTTATACATACCAAAGGCTATAAGTATAGTGGAAGAAGTACGTGTAAAATTAAGGAAATCATAATTGGAGAAGTTGCACAATAAGCCCCAAAATGCATTAGAATAAAAAGAAAAAACACTGGTTTTTCATAATGTGTGCTGTGCGAGATGTTTTTACTGCAAAGAGTAACCAAGCTCTCCAACCAAAAGGTGTAAGAAATGTAACAGACAGCGAAATAGTTATTATTCTTGTGCACCTATTTCGAGCACTTGCTGTTGAAAGGAGTTTCACATGATATAACTTTTGTCTGAGTGAGAGGCGGAGAATGTTCAGGTTCCACAATCTCATAACGTACACTGCAATGAGCAGACTGTAGTATTCACTTCACATATACGCAAAAGGTAGTAATTCATGACAAAATAAAAAATTAACAGTCCTTTATTCCAGGATAATATGCACATTCCTTTGATACAAGCTGTATGAGCACAGAAGGCAGGCGCCCATTGTTTACATCTATACTCAACCTCTCTCCTTTAACATAAACGGGTTATAATACGACCTAAGGCAACCTCACAAATCCTATCACGTTGATCCGCCTCTTATGATTAATCAATCAGTATTTTCCGCACATGGTCAGGTCCCTCTCTGGAAATCTAGCTTCCTCTATGCTATTCAGTTTTCAACTACTCTTGAAATGTTTCCTTATATTAATCCTTTGTGTTAGCAATTAATTTCTATCCTGAAGTTTTTACCAATCCATCACTTCCTAATGCAGAAATAGGAGAAATAGGGACTGGATTCGGCACTGAAGCTAGGCTTATTGCACTTATGCCCCCCAAGGGGATACCCCCGGGAGGAAGGAAAAGGTGAGAGGAGACACCGAGCGGCCAGATCCAGATTAGTGGCACTAACATTGACAGATTCCTCTAAGGTTTACCAAGCTTGACGACACCTCGAGATCATTAGATCTTCTGGGGCGTTCCAAGGGGACAAACGATTAAGTGTGTATAAAATGGTTGACCATATAATAAACCAAACATTAAATTAATACCAGCTAATGGAAGAATGGCCATATCGGTTTCCTCAATTACCAGCCAAGAGGCAGAAGAAATGTAGAAAGAGAAACCTTCATTGCATAGATAACATCCTGTGACATCGGAGTGGGCCAAGGGCTTACCATAATACAGAGAGTACTACAAAGGAAGAGCCTTTGTTTGAAATATAAGGAACCATTTTCTATTTGAAATGTCATTACAGTTGTAATGTAAACCCCGCGCGACAGCCCACGAAGGGCCAAGGCCTACCGCCCAGCCGCTGCGTCCCCCACCTCTGCCCACTACAGGCGTCATTGGTGAGGTGCAGTACTGGAGGGTGGGACGTGGTCAGCGCCCCGAGCCCTCCCGGCCAGTTATGCGGTTTTCTAGACCTGGGGCCGCTACTTCTTCATCAAGTAGCTCCTCAATTGGTCCCCCCGGACCTAACAAAGCTGAGTGCACCCCGTGCCAGACGTCCCAGAGGGGATAAAATCCCCCTGCTGGTACCGGGGAGTCATTACAGTTAATATGTGTAATACTGGGACTGTCAAAACAATCGCTAATATTTGGTGGTTGCTTAGAAAGAAACTAAATCGCTAGTTCTTCGGTATCGAGAAATCGGGAACACTTCCACAGGCGTATTGATTTAACTCTTCAAATGTTAAGCCTTACCTCCAGGTCTACAATTTCTTGGTCCGGCACTCCAGACATTGGTACATTGTTTATTCATCTTCTGAAATGGAAGAGTAGCGAGGTCAGATTCGTGCAGTAAAATCTTCGAGACCCGTTAAGTCGCACCAAAATGCGGAATGCTGCACTTTTGTTGGTTATCAATCAATCAAGCCCAAGTGTTAACGGTTTGTCACAAATGTACGTTTCGCTTTAATGTCAATGAAGGCAGCTTCCCCCTCCCCCCTACCCTACCCGGCCAAACAACCGTTTACATTGAAAATGTTCAGAAAAATTTAATTTTAAAAATAGCTCTAATGAGTTTTTTAAAATAGCATATAGTTAAGATCTTTTATGGCAAATGAAATGTATATCTTAAATTTTTTTGCGAATAACCATTAATTTCCTCTTTATTTTGGTTGAGTTTTACATAACTGGTGAACCTTAAGAGATAGACAAAATGTTATTACACAAACAATGAACATCTCGTACAGCAAAATCATCCCAATACTTTTTATTCTGGAGTTAGCCATTTCCGAGATATTTCTTATTATTGGTTTGAATTTTTCAATAACATACTTTTCTCATACGTCAAGTCGTTATTCTCCCCCTCCTGACCATGGAAATAGAAAGCAATTGCCAAACTATCTCCTAGCAACCAGTTCTTAAAAGAATTAACTATCAGTTAAGATTGCTGTTTTCCGGTTACACCTACCAGAAAATATGTCATAAAATCATTTCGACAATTTTTTATTTCCATTCAAGCATTTATAGAAGAATAAACTTTTTAAGAATAGTTGATTAAAGACTATGTAAGTAAAGTCATTGAATGTAGCACATCCGATTTATTTCAAATGCTATTAGCTTTGCAAAATATTTATAGCGGCGTGTATAAACTAAACTAAATCCCTAATGCAACAGCCCTGACAGGCCAAGGCTTACCGCCCGACCGCTGCGTCCCCCACCTCTGCCCACTACAGGTGTCACGAGTGAGGTGGGACGTGGTCAGCGCCGCGAGACCTCCCGATAGCAGTGTGTATATCATTTTGAAATTTCAACATATAAGCCAGAAATGGTTGACCCTTAACTCTATATTAAATCACATGCTAACAGCCATCTATACAGAATGAACTGCTTTGATTATTTTGGTGTTTTTTTCTGTCTGCGTTTTATGTCGCTTTAGCTACTTAGACAAATCGCGACGGGTTTGTAGTAAGTAGATTCATAGAACAGTGTGTGTTGGACAGTTAACCTTGAGGTGTCATCTCTATTCATACCATTCTACTTTGTCACGAGTTCACAGAGGGAGCAGTGCAGGACAGCTGTACCTCTGTCGTTGTGAGGGGCAAATGGCCTTAGGGTGCGATCCAGTCTATCTGAAGATGCATATACAGTTAGCTTTTAGGATCTCATCCCTATACTACACCACCTTGCTTCGTCACAAGCCCACGGAGGGAGCAGCGCAGAACAACTAGCTCTGTCTCTGTGACGGCAGATGCACCAGGGTGCCATCTGCTAACATTATCTGTGGATAGCATAGCATTCGTTATTATCGTCTAATTTTTATTTATGCTGTTGTTTTAGACCTAAGGTGGAACTTTTGGTCGTGGTATTAAATATTCAATCCTGTATTTCTTATTGGCGACTGAGGGAACGAAAAAACCTCAGTCAGATTGGTAGGACCACGGGATTTGAACCCGGAACCTCACACTTACCACAGAGCCATTTCGCTCGGTTATTTTGATATTGTTAATCAACATCCTGAGTAGGGTCGTTTTCTCTGACGGGCTGCGCACATGCAAAGGAGAGCCTGAACAAAATGTACCAAAGTTTACTACATAAGCTGTAATAAACTGTTCAGAGCTCAGGGACTTTTGCCGAAAATATTTTCGTCTTACACATAAAAGTAATTTACTGTTCTCATAATGTAGACAATGAGAAATAATCGGTGCTCTGGGGGACATTATTACATGTTTAATATTATAATGGTACTACAAGGAATCTAAGAAAGGGGAAGACTACTTCTGGGACCCAAAGCAATAACAGCTATTATATACGGTTTCGAGAACATCTTCGCTGAGAGAGTTTGCAGCTTAAGGTACATAAAATGTCCCCTTGTCATTGGCTGAGACGAAACTTGATTGCATCGCACTTTTATTGAGGGGTACAAAGAGGACCCATAAACTATGGCATGCACCGCCAATGCAGTAAAAGGAAAACGATCTTAAAGAAGAGCGGTAAAATTGTAACCTACAGCAAAGTAGAGTTTAGATTGCAAATTACACTCTGACCTCGGAGCAAACCTGCAACAAAAACATAGTAACAACACGGACGGTGATAACAGTAATGAGCGGGTAACAGTCGCAATGATAGCAATAAAAGCTGAGAATACGAGCGGAGAAAGCATACTGAGATATCCACCGAATACCATGAGGGTACATAAAGGTTAACTGCATTCTATAAGACTTGCATGATTAGCAACCTATTAGAAGCTGTCCTTAGCAGGATACATTAAAATTCCTTCCTTATCTATTATAAATTAAGTGATGAGAAACATTCCTACTATGTTAATGTTAGCCTCGTTGAACATTTGCGCGGATCTAATGTACCTTTAGAAACAGATTTTGGTGTGTCAAATTATGGAAGAGAGATTTTCTGTTACAATTCCTAAATACACTACAGGTTGACGTTTTTACTTTCTGTACCACATGGGAAGTAGGTAGAGGAACTATTGCATTCCACCCTATAATTGTTACCCATATTTTACAGCAAAATGTACATTTTGAAACATCCTAAGCACGAGATAGGCATTTTTAGAAAAAGAGTCCACCGCACATACGTATATGCTTGTCCTTGAATAACATAACTCAAAAAGATAAACTTGCTTAAATACCAAACTTGGTTTTAAGTTCAGTGTCTTCCAAGTTAGCGACAGTCAAAGCGAAATGGCTCCACAGTTCACATTCGGAAGTCCCGGGTTGATTCCGGGTGGCCATCTACTTTAAGGAAGCCGAATATTGCGGTCCTGTCTTGTACAAAAATCTTTGGTGGATTTTGTGTCGTTTTCTGGGGCCTTTTGAGGCGTGACCTCACGGCTAACCTGGGCGCTCATCAAGTTTTCTCCTTAGATTTTAATCCCTTCAAAGGCGTACCCCGCACTAGCAATGAGGTATGGCAACCGATCATGACAAGCGAACTGTTTAAGAAATGAATGCATGCACTATATCTCTTTCTCTTTGGCAAATACAATCGAGAGCGTGAACATAAATTTCATTTCTACGCTATTTTGTAACATTTGTTGTGGTTATTGGCCTAACTATTTACCAGAGGAGCGGCACATCCTTGCACCGTGGCCTAAAGTGGCCAATAAATGGCCATGGCTTCGTAGAACGATAATAAGTCGGTGTGTCGGTCAACGGCGCTCCAGATGCTGAGTCAGGCTTGCGAGTTTGAACTTGGCAGCCCCGCCAGAGGGTGGCCTTTCAGCCTTCACTGCCGAGTTGAGCTTCTCCCGGATTCTGCTGGATGGGACCTTCTGACCTACACCACGGCGGCTTTGGCAGGTCGCCGCGAGCCTCTCCCAACAGGGTGGTCAAACCAAATGTTAGGGAACTCTGAGCGCCTCTGCCGCCAGGTTCACACTTCTCCTGTGTTCCTTAATCTCATCCGTTCCTCCCGGGTGTGTATGCACCAAATATACAATTGTGGCTGGAAATGCTGGGTGTCCCCTCCGTTGTCTAATCTATCCCTATCTCTCAAGGATGCGGCAGAATGACTTTCAAGAAAATCTGCAACACTTTTTGCATATATTTCCTTCTTTCTATAGCTACTACTTGCCTATTAGTAGGTAGAAGAAGTGTTGCGTTAAACCAAAAAATTCGATACTAAGATTTCACCATAAGTAACGTATTTTGAAGCTCCCGCGTCCCTAAAAAGCATTTTTAGAAAAAATACACACTTTTGGGTTAGTGATCAATGGAAGAAATCACGTCAAAATACTTCATTTTAAATGACAGCAAGCTTTCTAATTGTAGCAATCTCTTTTATAGCATGTTGTTAATTAGTTTTCGGATCAGCCTTTTTTGTAGCTACAGTATTTCATGATCTTCATGTAATTATCAATTATTACAAAGATTGTTAATCTCCACCCCATTAATGCTTCCATTAAATTTTGCTTACATGTTTTCTGACTCTCAAAGGACAGTCAAGTCATCATACTTTACACTTTTTTTTTTTAAAGATTCTCATTTGCTGGTAGACGTAATCTGTGAAATGAAGCGCAACTTTCTGCTGCAATTAAGTCAATACAATCAATGCTACTACGAATTATTTTAAGTAAACACTATTTGTGTGTGTGAAATATAAGTTCAGTAAAAACCTCTTAATGCAGTCCAAAACTTTTAGCATTCCAAACGGATGGCTAATCCTTCTTCCTCTTGATTTTCCTCCGGACTATCCTCATCGCTTTCTCTTAGGTCTATAGGAAATATCTCCACCTTCTCCTGTTCTTCCTCCGGAATATACACCTCCGATGCATTTCTTACTTGAAAAGTAGAGTGAGACTGAAAAATTGAATGCCATGACCGGGATTTGAACCACGGATCTACCGGTTACCGTCCAGCTGCTCTAACCACTAAGCTATCATGGCCAACGTGCTGATATGCCATTAAATTCTCCAACTCACGCGCATTATTCCCGATAAACCACACAAGAAGATCCCAATTTTACTTTGAGATAGCGTACCTTAATAATAATTAAGGTTATTATTGCGACTTACAATGCTGTAAGTACTTATATCCCGGACTTCTAGTTTAACCAACTATAAGGTTAATTAATGTAATTAACGTTTTTCCACACGGAAAAAAATCAACAAATTTTAAAAAGCTGGATATATTAAGAAAAAACTTAACAAAATGATATTCGTTGTGTTATTTATACAAACACATTGACAAAATAAATCTTCGAGTACTCGTCCATTTTAATGTGAAGGTTGCGCTTGAGTTTGTTGAATCAATTTCTCCCATCCTGGATCTGTTTTTGCAACATTAAGTATTAAATCATTTTCCAAATGTAAGCGATTTCTTAGTTTTCTTTTTATTTGGGCCATTGGTGAAAATGCCAACTCGCAGAAGTACAAGGTAGAAAATGGAATCAAACACTTCAAAGCCTCAGTTGTTAATTCCGGGTATTATGTTTTTCTTTTCAACCAAAAGGTATCCAAATTCGAAGTCCAATTCCCAACGGCAGATAATTCCAGCAGATTCACTTTGAACTTAGTTGCTAAATTTGCCTCATTTATAGCTGCATTTAAAAATGGATTTAAGATCCATCTTTGCCCAGTACTATCCGATATCTCTTGCACTGAGAAGTAATGAACACAATTCTTTCTTCAAATTATCTAACACCATTTTCACACCAGATATATATGAGTTGATGTTTATCTGGCTGCGACTTCTTCAATGAAAGACTGTGTCGACGAAAATGAATCAAAGTTGTTTTGATTTATAGATTATGACCACAATTCAATTTTTTTATAAAGCCATGGAGCTTGTCTTTTGCTGTAATGACATTTGCATTCCACCCTTGAAGACTTTTATTCAAGCTGTTTAAATGCTCAAATAAGTCAGAAAGAAAAACCAATTTCAAAAGGAATTACGGGTCGGAAATGAATTCAGAGTAATGTAAATATACTAATACTTCAGTGCGAAGTTCCATAACTCTGGTCAGTACTTTACCTCTTGTTAACCACCTAACCTCCGTATGGTAAAGCAAACTGCTGTAGTGTCCCCATATCTTCAGAAATGATTCAAAAGAATCGGGTCTGCAACGCTTTTCCTTTAATAGAATTTACAATGATAATAATAATATTTAGAAATTGACTGTATCTTTGTGGTAAGGTTTTGGCTGCAAGAGCTTGGCGACGGAGAAAGCAATGCATCTAACAAGCGTTTGGCATCTGCCTTTCAGTCTAGCAATAAATCCACTCTTCGCACCAGTCGTGACTTTTGCGCCGTCACTACAAATAGCAATGCCCAATCGTTATAGCTTCAAGGAACATTCATGCAAGCACTGACCTGTAGTACTCATGGGAAGTGCCTTGCAAAATAATATTTCTTCCATTAATGTTTCACTGGATTCAAAACGCACAAAAGTTACAAACTACGCACAACTCGCAATATCCGTTGATTAATCAAATTGCAAGGATACAAAAGTACTTTTCTTTACTTTTTCTAAGACTAGGTCACGAATGTCAGTCGCTACATTGCTTATCCTGCGTTGGATGGTATTGTCAGAGAGAGGTATACTTTTGAGATTTTCGACCTCTTGCTTGCCAAACATAATCTCTGTTATATCTAAAGCCGCTGGTAAAATCAAATTTTCGGCAATACTGTGAGGTTTTCCTGCTTTAGCCCCACGAAAAGCTACTCGATAGCTAGCGAGCAACACTTTCTCATTTAGGTTGGTCATTTGTCCGATAGCAGTTTTTGATGTTCAAGAGCTCTTAATTTCCACGGGTTTATTTTTTTCATTAGGAGGTTTTGTGTTTAGGTGGCGTACCAAATTCGATGGCTTCATGCTTTCTCATCACAAAATTTCCAAGCAAATTACGCAATGCGGTTTATTCTCAATCACAGTAAACCCAAATTTCAAATAATTGTCGTCATGATGACGTTGTTTCTTTATTTCACTACTCCCGCTAGACGTTGACGGTTCTAATGATCTTCTCAGGAATTTATCCATTTTCAATTATAACACACAACTCAACCGCGCGTATCTCACGCTCACAAATCACTTTGCAAGTACTCAAATTCCAAGGCACCTCACACACAGTCCGTATAACACCTTAGTTTCACTTCCGAATCGTTTCCACTTATCGCGGTCTTGCTTCCAATTCCACTGCTCGCAGTCTTGCACACAACTGCCGTGGCCGCGGTCGACCGCCCTATTTATAGACCAGCGCATTCTCGCTAGAATCATCTCGAAGCGTAACGAAACGTTTCGAAACTTGTGGATCTTTCGCGGAACCTGTACTAATTCCGAGTGTTACCAACAGATGGCGCTGGGAGTCTCGGTCCTAACAATATATTTGTATTTGTTTGTTACTCATCAATTGACCACGTATTCAATTTAAAATTATATGTTTTACGTACTTAATTATATATTTATATCCGAATCCTAATAACGCAAAAGCCTAAAATTTTGGTATGGATTATATATTTTTAACATACACGAAAAAAAGGGTCGGGGGGTCGTGTCATAAAAGGGTTGAAAAACACTGGTATATGCTATAAAACAAGACTAACATAACCTGTTGATTATATGGTAATTTACGAGCGATCTGGTGCGTAATTACACATACCAAATAAACCGAGGCTCAACTGAAGGTGGACAGTATGGCAGCAGTCGAGCACATCCGTAAGCAGAAATAAGCAAAATGACGCAACTTCTCCGCCATTGCGACACGGGTTCCTCTTCTTCAATTTCAACAAAATAGGTATTAAAATTCTTCTTAAAACCAAAGAAAAAAACTAGAGGTGTGCGTGAAGAAATACGAAAATAAAAAATAAGTAGTACCTATACATATAGACCATCTTAGACGTCAAACCCTAACATGACACATACCTAAGGAAATATCTCCTTGTAGCTTCGTCTTTGTGGATGCTCTCAGTCAGAGCAAACGTCATAATGATTGCTATCATATCATGCAGAATTTCAAAGCTACGAGTATTAGATGCGCATGATCTTTCCAGCCTCATTTATGAGTGAAGAATGAGGCAGAGAGTTTGCACAGCCAACATTAAGTCAAATATTTGGTGTAGTTCTTCCTTTAGAATTTTTACTTATATAACATTTATTATGAAACTGAATAGAGAATTAGTGTGCTTTATGTATAAATATGTTACAACGAATATATATGTGATGCATGGGAAACATAACGACATTGCCTAGTATTTAATAAATTAAATTTCAAATAAAACACATATACAACAGGAATTATTCAAATACGGCTTGTTACTTTTAGGAGACATTCGTTTCACCGCTCGGTTACAATCATGCAACCTCAAAACATGTATTTCCAGAGTGGGCTTTGAAATATGAATGAAATATGAACTTGAAGATCTTTTGTACCTATGCCAATTACGGGGCACTCCGGGAGGACGGATGAGGCGAGAGATAGAGGGTGGTTGACCCAAGGGTCACAACAGAGCAGAGGGCAGGATCCCTACCGCTTACATTGATTGAAACTCCCAAGTGTTGACTGGTACAACCGCGGTCCTACGACATCCCACAGAGGTGTTCGTAGACCGGAGACCCCCGCCAACACTTACGACCCTGAAAGAGATCCTGAAGAGTGAAAGGAAACGAGAAGTGAAGTGAAATGGTATGACAGCAAATTCGGGAGTGTAATGTACATACCCGGCGTTTGCCTGGCGATCCCAGGAAACCCTCGAAGAAATCCATGGGTCAGTATGGCGGCCGCTGGGATTGGCGACCTCTGGAATGCGCACCAGAGACGAAACCGTCCGAGCCATCGTGCTCGGTGGGGTCAGGAAGCAAAAAGGTCATGATAAGCGGTAGATAAATGCATTTATTTGACAAATTAGGAACTTTGGGGCATAAACAATGTGCTATTGGGCATGGATACCCTTTTGCTTCCAAATGTACCCAGTGTGCTATACAGAAAACCAAAATACATACTCCGGTGGCAAGAAAATACTTCTGTTAATGAAATCAGAGCAATTTTGCCGGGCGTTCTGCAACCACAATTTCAAACCTTCGTCTCTACTTTTGCTTTGGAATAACTCTGTAGCAACTTTAGTTCCACCAGTTAAAAATGAACAAGAAGAAAGAATGAATATATTATACAGAGAAATGTACAAAAAAACTTAATCCCAAAGGCAATCAAATATGAAGTACACTGATCCTGTCATCTTGTGACACACGGCTTGTTGAGCTCGTCTTTTGGATATGTAAATCATCTCCCAAGGATTACTTTCAGACAATGATCCTCGGTCGCATCATGTTATTTCATCCGCATTACATATCATCTCAGAGAGATTTTCTTTACAGACAAGGATAAAACAACCGTTTTGTAACAATAACCCAATTCTCCTTTTCCGAGGAACAATTGTTCTCTAAAATTTGGTTTTACCCAAGGCGGTTTCCGACGTACATACATTTGGTCGGCAATGGAGAAATGACGGACTGCCTCTGGAAAGAAGGCGGCTTATACACGCACCGCTGCCTCTGTGTGCATGTGTCGCTTCTTTTAAAGCAAGGCTCAAAGAGCAGCAACTTGATGGAACATACTCTCTCACTCTCACTCTCACTCCCACTCCCCTTCCTGCTTTATTTTGCTGCGTTACATCGTGTACAACAGAATGTTGCAACTAAATTTAGCCTGAATTATTGGTAGCGGTTTATTACTAATTATTATTATTATTATTATTATTATTATTATTATTATTATTATTATTATTATTATTATTATTATTATTATTATTATTATTATTATTATTATTATTATTATTATTATTATTATTATTATTATTATTATTATTATTATTATTATTATTATTATTATTATTATTATTATTATTATTATTATTATTATTATTATTATTATTATTATTATTATTATTATTATTATTATTATTATTATTATTATTATTATTATTATTATTATTATTATTATTATTATTATTATTATTATTATTATTATTATTATTATTATTATTATTATTATTATTATTATTATTATTATTATTATTATTATTATTATTATTATTATTATTATTATTATTATTATTATTATTATTATTATTATTATTATTATTATTATTATTATTATTATTATTATTATTATTATTATTATTATTATTATTATTATTATTATTATTATTATTATTATTATTATTATTATTATTATTATTATTATTATTATTATTATTATTATTATTATTATTATTATTATTATTATTATTATTATTATTATTATTATTATTATTATTATTATTATTATTATTATTATTAAAGGGTGTTCACTTTCTATACATATGCTTGCTGAAATACGTTGTCCCTATAACGTTTAGGTATGGATTGCACTTCCCCAATAGCCTTATGTTTCTATGGAAAAATTTAAAAAATATTTCTTAATACACTCAAACAGAGTTAATTAAAACTCAGGATGTTATAAAGAAGAAAAAATACAAAAAATAAGTGATTAAATAAATGAAGAATAAATAAATGAATAAATGAATAAAAACATCGGAAAGATACTGTGCAAAAGCGCTATTGAACAACCACAAATACCACAGAAAGAAAGCTGGTAGTCAAAACCGAGTGAATGTAATACGTTTCATTTATATTTTAATCATAGAAAATTCTATATTGAAGAGCGAATAGAGAAGGACATGTGAATGTGTTATGTAAAGGGAAACCGAGTAGAGAAAACCGTGTAAATGTAATAAGTTGCATAGTAAAATGGACAGCATCAAAACCTTCGTGACAACTAAACAGCTAGAATTGCCAATCTTCATGATGATCGGTCAATAGGTGTTTATCAATTTCATACGTACCAAGATCTATTATATATACCTATATATTGGTGGTTTGGCGATACATTAAATAGCCATTAATATAAAGGTGTCCTCCAAAATAGCATGGTTCCTTCTGTAAGGAGTACACCTCCCAATATAATGATTGAATTCTACCAGATGACCACCCTGTCCACACAAGCCAACAGGCTTCAAACTAATTCTCGTAAAAGCAAGATTACACACTGATTGGTTGGCCTCCTTGATTACCAGATTTGAACCTCATTGAAAATGTGTGGATAGAGGTGAAGAAAGGTTCGGAGTTGAATTGGCCTGCAATACAACTCAAGACCGAAGAAGCTTACTGAGATCAAAAATACAAGCTGCTTGAGAGGGTGTATCCTCACATGAAAATCTGACTAGGGATTTTGCATGCAACGTAAGCTAGCAATAGTAATAGAAGCAGAGTATTTACACATCTGTTTCAGTTTTTGTGTGGGAATAGGGGACAGGGAAGTGTACAAATTAAGCTCTACAAATATCTTATAAACAGAATTATTCTCTTCAAAGACAAGGATAATACACATAGGGTGCTCTTCTTTCTCATTGTTATCAGCTTGCATTATTTGCCACTGATAGCACTGTATAACATTGTTGTAACTAATTAAAGAACGACCCATGTAGTATCGTCTTTGAGTTTCCAATGTGTTGCTTGTTCGAGAATGCATGTACTCCCGTAGATCTTAGGGGGGCATATCTAAAAATATTACTGAACATATTTCTGATGAAAGAGTGAATTTTATTGCTCATTATAACACTATAAAAACGGAGAATGATAAACATACTGAAACAGCAAACACAAACACCTAAGAGTACAGTAAATTATAAAAATGAGACGGTTTTGAAGATCATTTATGTACCTGATTATATAAGTTTACTCTGTGAGAACGATGCTTGCACTAACCGCAGGGCGCCTTAGGCTCATTTACTCCCAGAATTATCGCTTTTATATAATTCACATTATCAGTAGCCGTTCTATTTTAATGATGAATAAATGAATAGATAAATGGCTACATGAACTGGTTCTCCCTCTCATTTTTATTCCATTTAAGGCTTTAGTTTACAGGCTGTAATAACCTTGATGTTTTATGTTGACAGTTTTGTAAAGCACATCAAACATTTAGGTTCGTCTTATTACGTGTAATAAAATAACATAAAAAGTGGAATAACATCAGCAAACTCAGTACGCGAAAGAAAGTAGGTAATAAAACCATATATATATATATATATATATATATATATATATATATATATATATATATATAATTTAAAAAGCAAGTCACGCAAAGATATTTAAGCCTACTTTATTCCTGTAGGTACATTGTGACGCCGACCACGGTGCACAACAAAGGATGGCCATGGCCGGGCTGCCTCGCCCCACTGGCGGTGCGTGCATCAAAGACGCCCAAGGCCAAGTGCCTCTCGCGTCTGTTGTGAATACGTGACAATTAGAGCGGCACCATCAAAAGTGGTTTTCCAGATTATTGAGAAGTTTCCGGCAGCCGGCATATTTGTGGAAGCTCGAGAAAGGTATCTGTTACGTCATCCTCGCTATATAAGGAGGCGAAGCAACTGAGTTGTAGACAGGAGTCAGTTTTTAGTTTGAATGTTCGTGTCTGCCTCTGTGTGTGTGTGTGTGTGTGTGTGTGTGTGTGTGTGTGTGTGTGTGTGTGTGTGTGTGTGTGTGTGTGTGTGTGTGTGTGTGTGTGTGTGTGTGTGTGTGTCGATTACATTTGTCGTGAAAGAAATGAAGATAGGAAGCAGTGCTGACTAGTCGTATGGTCAAAGTGAGCTGTTTAAAACACAGAAAAAGTGAAGAAAAAACAGAAAGTTGTGTGTTAGGGATACACGAAGAAAGCAGTTGTGAGTTGTAGTATCATAAAAAACTGTAGATTGTGTTAATGTTAGTCTTTGTGCAAACTTTTGAAAGAAAATAAAGTGGAGAACAAGTATTGGACTGAACTTTTGTCGTTTTTGTCACCTCCGACCGCCTAATTAGCGCAGTTGGTAGCGCCTTTTCCTGTGGCGCGGAGGACTCGGATTCGGTCCCCGGTACCAGCATGGGGATTTTATCCCCTCTGAGAGGTCTGGCACGGGGTGCAATCAGCCTCGCTAGGCCCCAGGGGGACCAATAGGGGAGTTACTTGATGAAGAAGTAGCGATCCCAGGTCGAGATGACCGTATAACTGACCGGGAGGGCTCGGGGCGCTGACCACGTCCCACCCTCCAGTACTGCGCGCCACCAATGACGCCTGTAGGGGGCAGAGGTGGGGGATGCAGCGACTGGGTGGCAAGTCTTGGCCCTTCATTGGCTGTTGCGCTAGTGGTTTATAACCACCTCCATTATTTAAGTAGGTATTTTTCATATCTGTCCACCAGGTTTAGATTTATCGTATTGTAGTCTATTGTTAGTCCAACAAACCAAGATCTTCGGGCACCGTAAGTTTCTTACATTTTTTCGCTTGATACATCAGTCGCTTTAGTTGACGTTAGGTTCTGCAGGGTTTAACTTCCGTAATATTGAAAAATCAAATAACATCTACCTCCTCACAAGACTTTCTATAATACTTAATTTTGAACAATCACAGAATGCACAATAATGGCTTACTGGGCTGTTATGCCACGGGTTTACACTTTACGTCTATATGAATCTATTGTTTGATTAGGGAACCCAAATTTAACATAATCAAATTAGAATAAAATATTTGGAAAATTCTTAAGTGGGACAGTTAAATAAGCATCAGTAATTGCTAGTAGTTCATATTGAATGTTTTGCAAGTTATTATTTCCTTCATCTACAAACTGTCATTTAAAAAGTGAGTATAAATATGTTAGTGCATGAATTTCTGGAATATGAGATAAATCATTAAGTTCTGGAATCTGGAATTTCCTTAATAAAGATAGGTTTTTGTAAAAAAATTATTTCTTTATTTTAGGTTATGAAGGAAATGGCCATGCACAGCAAACAAATGACACAGTAACAAGGAAATGTTATTCCCATAATTCAAAGAAATTGCTGAGAATTTTAGGAAGAGCATTTTAGTGGCATCTTTTCTGTCTGAATGAAATAAGCAGATGTGGAATAAAAAGTGCATTGTAAAAAATTCGTTTTTTTATTTCTCTAACTCTTATATATAACAAGGAGAGAAATGTTACATTCCGACCAAATTCAGTTCCATTATTTCATCGGAAATATACATGCTCTGAGGCTCTCAGAAAAAAGGTTCAACAGTTTGTGTAAGAGTAACAGTAATATAACTCAAAAACATGCACTCCCTGTGATATTAAACTTGATATTTAAGCTTAGTGTTTTTAAGAATACAACATGAAGGTTTTCAGGTAAATCCCACCCATCTCAAACTACCTTTTATGTGAAAAAATGTAGTATTTTTTATTTTCTCAAAATTTTTCCAACAATTTGGATTACCATATATTTAAGATACTTGCATGCCTAATAATTTTTTTTTTTTTTTTGCGAATATCTTTTGAATTTCTCTTCATTTGCATAATTCTAAGCTAGTAGGCGTTAAGGGCAATACGGAGTAACTACTAGTAAAATCACAGATTTTATTTTTAGTGACCATTTTGAGAAATTAGCTATTTCCGAGATATTCATTATTACTGGTTAAAAATAATTTTTATGTCACATCATGCTTTTAAAGTTCTGTTATTCAGTTGCTTCACGCAATGTCGCTAAAACAGCATAAAAGTTTAAGGCCAGCATATAACGACGCATTTTAAACATTTGGCTATTGCTATATGTTTTTCATCTATAACCAAATATGTAATACAACTATGTATGCAAAGTTTGTCACAATTAACTTGAAGAGATAAGAATAAGCTTTGCAGGAATATTTGTACAGGCTTTATAAAAGTAAAGTTAGTGGGAAGAGAAAGTGATACGAACGTAACCAATAAAATATTTTATTTACGCTGTGATATTCTGTACACATACGTATATCTTACTTGGATATATGCGATAATAGATCAACTAAAGGAGGTTATATTAGTATTGCGTACTTCTTTGAGGTTGTTGCTTCTCTGGTCGCACGCGATTGCGTGTGTTTTTACTTGAATAAATTCGTTAAGAGACAAGCATTTGTCCTTACGGTGCATCACGTGACTTTAATTTACAATGCAAGGGTGCAAGTAAACGTTATTTACTCTAGTCTCCTTGTATTGCCTTCACAGATATCAGACTGGATGACATTTGTGTCAACCAGACCTGGCAAATTATAACATTTCATGTAAAGCATGCTTGTAATCGTTTTGTGAACTAGTAGTACATATACATTTTGCAGTTGGCTATCTCGTTAGCGCTGTCTTGTTACTGCTTGCCAAATGGGAGGCCCTGGTTCGATGGGAGGGCATTTTCTCTAGGGTGCACTCAGCCTCGTTATGTCTATGAGGCTTGTTTGAAAAGTAACAGGCCGTGGTTGCGAAGACCGCATATATTGGCCGGGAGGGATTGTGGCGTTGACCACGTTCCACCCCACAGTGCTGCACCTCATTCATAGCACCTATAGTGAGCAAAGGTGGGGGAAGGAACGGCCAGGCGACAGGCTTGGCCCAGAAAGGCCTGTTGCGCCGTGAGGAAGTGAGAGAATGAGGGAGAGAGTGACGGAGTTAGGCAAGTTAGTTTGTACAATTTAATGCCAAAAATTTAAATATTTCATAAGATTTTGGTCAAATTCTCTTTCGAAAATCTTCATATTTCTTCATATTCATCATATTTTGTAAGATGAATTATTTCAAAATAATTTTGTTAACAAAAAGACAGGGCTTTCCAAATATTCCATTCTGTTAAACACTTCTAGAAAACTCAAGGCATTCCTAACAACACACACACAATTGAGGAAATGTAGCCACATCAGAACTAAAATCCCTCTATTCTTGATGAGTTTTTATTTTCTTGAATTGGTGGCCTTAATAGCTTATTGTAATTAGTTTAAGGCTTTAACAACCTTTCAAATCCGGGTAATTTGTTGTATGTATTTCATTTTATATTTTATTATTAGTTATGGACAAATATCTACATGGGCTATTTTTAAAATACGTGCTCAAACCCCTAAAATACAAGATCCTTGGCCTTTAAAATATACATATATCTCAAAATATTTCAGGATTTTCTTTAATAATTTAATATTTAGGCAAAAACATTTCAGCATGTTGTACCTGTGACTAATTATCACATATTTGCACCTAATGTGCTTTTTTATGTCAGTGATAAAAGGATGATTTATACAAAGAAAGCCCACGGGTCCTTAAACACCACTCACTCACTCACTCACTCACTCACTCACTCACTCACTCACTCACTCACTCACTCACTCACTCACTCACTCACTCACTCCCTCACTCACTCACTCACTCACGCACTCACTCACTCACTCACTCACTCACTCACGCACTCACTCACTCACTCACTCACTCACTCACTCACTCACTCACTCACTCACTCACTCACTCACTCACTCACTCACTCACAGAAAGTAATATACATCGTTCACAGTTGCCGTTCTAATGATATGTTTAAGACAAAAGCAGAGAGTCAAAGTTTGTTATTGTCTTCTTTGTTGTCTCGATAACACAGAGCTCCACGTTCCAGAAATCCCTTGTTCTTTGTGTGTTTGTTATGGGAGATCTTGTACATGCCATTGTGATGCATTAGTTTTACATGAGTTCCCGTTCTCACTCTTCCACAAAATATCCTTAAAAATCTTATTCTTCTATCGCATAAACATTTGCACAAGTATTTTTATTAAACATTTATAATTCGTTATAGGTAGGAGGAGAATACAGTAAGCTTAAGTGAGAAAACTGAAATAGTAACTTTCTGTGAGAAAATTATGTTTCAAAATACAAATCGATAATAAAGAACATCTCGGAAATGATTAAGGCTACAAAAAGGTGGCATAAGTTCTATGTTTTAACCTGTGCTACTTTTTTGTGTAGCAGTCTTTCTTTTATCCATCTCTTATAGTTTATCAGTTCTACAAAAGCCATTCGGACCACAGGTATTCCCTCTAAGCATTACTTGAAGTAATGTACGTAGAATATGTATATAAAATATAGGGCATTGTATCTAGTAAGCCAGAGATCCATTGAAGCAGGAACCTGTGTTTTTATTGCCCTTTTCATTTTCTTTTTAAACTCAAATTTAAATTTTAATGAACTATCAGAAGCATTTTTAAATTATCCTGGCTACAAAGCTTTAAATTACGATGATGATCATAATAATAATAATAATAATAATAATAATAATAATAATAATAATAATAATAATAATAATAATAATAATAATAATAATAATAATAATAATAATAATAATAATAAGAATAAGAATAATAATAATAATAATAATAATAATAATAATAATAATAATAATAATAATAATATAATAATAATAATAATAATAATAATAATAATAATAATAATAATAATAATAATAATAATAATAATAATAATAATAATAATAATAATAATAATAATAATAATAATAATAATAATAATAATAATAATAATAATAATAATAATAATAATAATAATAATAATAATAATAATAATAATAATAATAATAATAATAATAATAATAATAATAATAATAATAATAATAATAATAATAATAATAATAATAATAATAACAGTAGCAGTAGCAGTAGCAATAGCAATAGCAATAGCAATAGCAATAGCAATAGCAATAGCATTAGCAATAGCAATAGCAATATAAATAGCAATAGCAGCAGCAGCAGCAGCAGCAGCAACAACAACAATAACAACAACAACGGTAGCGCTAGCGCTAACGCTAACGATAACACAATAACCATAACACAATAACCATAACACAATAACCATAACACAGTAACCATAACCATAACAAATACCATAACCATAACAAACACCATAACCATAGCCCAGCCTAGCACTAGCACTAGCACTAGCACTAATAATAAATAGTAATTGATGGTTGTCATATAAACGTGTGTGTGTGTAGGTTTCTGCTTATTAGAATCTCTTAATAGAAATAATCATCTGGATGGCTATATAGTACTTGAAGACCAAAGGAAGCAAAGAGGAAAAAAAAAAAAAAAAAAAATACACATGTTAGACTAACTAAATAGGATTCTCAATTATTGCTTATTGGTTTATTGGCAATAGGTTACGAAGTTATAATTATGGGAAATGCTTGCTCGGCGGCACTTGCGTCACTGAAACCATTTTCAGCAGGTGCAATAACTTTTTTATTGTCAATGTTCAGTTCGTAAAACGAAATAACCTCTTATGGCCGTCAACTCTAATGGAGCAGTGCGTTCCAGCCATGTAGTTTAAATTTTCCATTATGCTTTAATTCATTTTCCCCCTCAAACTGTTGTTTGTTCATGAATTAATGTTTGCGTACAACATGTACTTCAAAACAATAACTTCATCAGTGCTGTTAAGAAGATCGCGGTAATATTAGTTGTGGAAAAATTACTGCGATCAAGTTTTCCTTTACTCGAATGTATTTCCGTTTGATGGAAGGTTTCGGGCAATAGAAATTCATAAAGTACTTTCGTTGGTCAGTAAATTACACTTGAAACCAAGAACAAATGCAAATAGTGCATTATTATTATTATTATTATTATTATTATTATTATTATTATTATTATTATTATTATTATTATTATTATTATTATTATTATTATTATTATTATTATTATTATTATTATTATTATTATTATTATTATTATTATTATTATTATTATTATTATTATTATTATTATTATTATTATTATTATTATTATTATTATTATTATTATTATTATTATTATTATTATTATTATTATTATTATTATTATTATTATTATTATTATTATTATTATTATTATTATTATTGTTATTATTATTATTATTATTATTATTGTTATTATTATTGTTGTTGTTATTATTATTGTTATTGTTATTGTTATTATTGTTGTTGTTGTTTTGATTATGATTAGCATTATCATTATCAGTATCATCATATTACCTACCAGACTAGAAGAAAGCTCTGGTTTGCTTGACCATTTACACCTCTGTGTATATCACTAATACATGAAAATGTATATCATACTCGTATAATGGCTATAATGCAGTCAATGCACTCAAAATAAAATTACTAGTAACAAAGAAAATATACACATAAAAAAACAGTGGCAATAGCCTGATATAAAACAATGTGAGAAATATGTGAAACAGCATAAAAAGACATATCTAAAATTTTGAACCTTCAAACTGACCTTACACTCCACTAAAAACTTAAAAACTCTATCAACCTCTGTTTCGTCATCCGCTAAGACCTCTGCAAGTCTGACAGGTAGCTGCAGAGAATCTCTAATGTGCGCTAGAAAGGAACACTCTAGCAGCACGTGACGGACTGACAAAAGGTCATACAGCGGACATAGAGAGGCAGGGTCCCTTTTAAGTAGGTAACCATGCGAACAATTGAACTGGCCTATTCTCAACCGATTTATTAGACTGTTTGCACCTTGTACTTTAACCACGCTTTTAAAATTCAAGATTTCAAAAGCTGGGTTGCACACCGGTTGCGTTTTAAAAATGTATTTCCTTTTACTATACAGTACGTTCACAGAGAAGATTATTAACATCACTATTTCTAATGGAATCCGCTTATGGACTACTGATAATGTTTAGTTGTTTGTTGTACTTCCTGCCTGCGGATATTGTAAATGTATTATTTTTCCTAGAGCTACAGATATGTAGCCTTGTTGTGACAAATTGCAGTATTCTCCCCACAAGGCACAACAAAACGATTATGTATTAAAAAAGCATTTTGGGAAATACTTTTGCTTAGTCAAAATTAAAGTTTAAATGCACGTAAGCAGAAAATATGACGTAGAATCTAACCCTCGCCGTTTTAACCTTTAAACAGTATAATATAGCCTTCCATTAAATGTTTATGCCCCTATAAATTCTAGCGATGAGTCGGGAAGAGCATGTGGTTTATTTTAGCCAAAAGTGAATGTCTCGGATTTTACCGTTTTTTACCTCTTTATTATCTTAAAATGTAAAATAATTAAGAAAATGCAGCTTCTGTATAAAAATATAAGGAAACCGTATTATAAAATTATTTTATAACTTGAATTCTTTTCTTTCAACCTTCTATTTTATTAAAAGCTTTTGGTTAACTTCTGTATTCTATATAGCGTGACCCCTCACCAACTAATGATTGCTTTATGAAATAACATTTCAGTAATTTCTATTTGCGGTGTTAACCTTTCACTGCGTTTTAATACTTGGACTGTTGTTATTTTTACGTCCCTTTCTTTCTTACTTATAGATACCTCTATATAGAATTTGTGAAATCCACAATTTCAGTTCGATCTATCTGAAATTTTAATACAGTAATATGTGTTTAAGGTATAATAATCTTATGTACAACAATGTCATGTGTGTGTTAATTAGTTCCCGAAATGTTAATTTTTTATTAAGTTTATTTTTAAAGTATTGCTCCACAGGGTGCAGTTATTATGTGAACAAAGTAAAACTTTACAAAAGTATATGCAATAGTAAGTTAATAAATTGTTGAGAAGATATTTAACGATCTTAATATTTCGGAGGGATTAAATATTAGGATTAGCTTAGGTTTATACAATAGAGGGTAGCAGCTCAGACATGTAGACCTACAGGATTCATTGTGGGTATCACTCCGCAGAAAGAACGGATGAAGTGAAGGAACCACAGAGGCTACAGACCGCAGGAAGACACACCAAAGAATCGCGGAAGTCCATAACAATTCCAGGCTCTAAGAGACGTCCACTACTAGAGCTGCCTAAAGAGGGTGATGAACGACCCATGGACCAAGCAACCCTCAGCATCCACATGGAATACTCTATCCCTTGAGCAAGTATCTGACTGGCACCGCCATATGCCAAGATACTAGAACCACACATGGGGATGAGATGGAACTTGAAAATTCATTCTCATTATTTTGTTCACCTTACTATTTACAAGGAAGAGTACAGGATTACATGGATTTATGTTGAAAAGTATCTATATCATGTGGAATAATTTGAAAATGAAAATATACAGACACATTTAAAATAGCACTCATTGTTTCTGACTTCATGCTGTTTTAAAAGCATTTAATGCATATACCAATAAGTCCTCCGTCTTTTACTGCTCCTTTCAACTAATTCAGTTTATGGTAGGAAAAATTATTAAATTTAATACAATTTTATAGGGAGATGTGCTTAGAGAAAAGCACGACTTGAAAGGTCCTGTAGCTATAAAAGCTACACACAACTAAAGTGGAAGGTTTCTAGTGTTTAACAACCGTATTTTTCAATGTTGGAAGTTTTCGGGTTTTTCACAAATGGGTAGCCTTTGTTCTCTAAGTACATTTACGTGCATATATTTTGGCTCATAGAGTCCTACAATATCATTCCAAGGTACAAAACTTTTACACTTCTGAGTTATAATTATGACATTATAAAGCGAGTAACGTTTCTTTATATTTGAGATAAAGTCCCAATATGTCATGGTACCTTAGACTAAAGATGAATACTGACAATCTTTACATACTAATTTTATTTTTTTATCTTGATTCCGCGGTACACGCAGGTTAATAAAATACATTACATTTTAATGCGTGTTCAATTATTTAGAACCCTGATTGCTTTTGTGTGTGCTTTTTGCCTTTTAAGATTTTGTATTGGTACCAGAATCAGAGAATTGTAAATTAGATTATGCTGCTTATACCTACTCCAGGACTGCTATAAGATTAATTATATAATTAAACCTAAGTTTGGGAAAATAGGCTTACCTCATTTTGTTAAGTTTAATGTTTGGTATTGGTTATGAGTCATATGGGCTCGGCTTTGGATCACTCCCTAATTTGCTCTCCCTTTTTATTTGTTATTGTAGTTAAGTTATACTTTGTGCTAAGGGAAATTGCTAATGATGAAACGGAAGTTTGAGCCCACTGAAATTTCCAGTACAGCAAACTGAATTGGCATATGTGTGTCCATTAAAAACCGAAGATGCTTTTTGAGTTAATTTCAAGGTATTATTTGTTACTGGTTTGCATTTTTAAACACTTACACTTTATTCTCGTGTTCAGACAAAAGATATGGAATTTCAAACAGCAATCCGCTTTTAAAAACCTTTATATTGTTCTAAGTGCAGTAAATGTTACATGTAAAACAAAATGTGTAAATGTGTAACGAAAGAAGCGAATAGAAGAATAAGATTTTCTAAGAATAGTTTGTTGCAGAGTGAATTAAAAAGTGTGTATGCAACACGTTGCTTTTTATGTCGATTCGACCTATTGTGGTATGTTTTTAGAAAATAAATAGAGTTTGGTTTATTATTATTATTTGGATCTTCTTACAGCAAAATTAATACTGGAAGTTTACTCGCTTTATCTTGGAGGAATGTGCCTTGAAAGGAGTATTAGTGACCGGGGATACTAGGAGGGGCGGGGGAGGAATCTGCCCGTCCTTAACCTCCCTTACATCCATTGGAAGGGCAAGGAGAGGCAAAGCTGTAGGCTCCACATCGAACGTACTATGCCAGCAATGCAAGTGGAATGGGGTATTCTAAGAATTCCACTCATTCTAATATCGCTTATCTTTGGACATAATTGTACCGCCGGGAATCCATCCATTTCAATTAGTAAACGGCGTCTCATAAGCTCCAAGCACGCCTCCCAGGCCCTAGCCTCCAGAATGTCACTTTTGGGACTATCACCGTTCCTGAAACTTCCTGGTCTGCATTCAGTACCCGTTTCCTCAAAATAGCATGTGTGTGTTTAGTGTATCGCAAACTTGGCTGCAATAAGATGGCTGCCTAGATACGATTTCAAATTACAATTATGGAAAATAACAAATCAAAAATAAATCACCCGCGTTACTCGAGGCTTTCACACTCTTGGTAAAATATAACTTTCCAAATACCTGTTTATTTACAAATAAATTAATGTAACTACAATATTTGATTGAGATTGGTACTTCGCGACGTTGTTTCTTTCTCTACTGCGTATAGTAAGTAGAGGAAGTATTATACTCAATCCAACATGTCGAAATTTCAACGAAAATATATCTTTTAGGACCCTCTGAATTCTAAAAGGTCCGTGTGTATGTGTCTGTCTGTGAACAGAATAACTCAAAAATGAAAAGTCGGTTATTAAATAAAGTTGGTATTTAAGTTTAATATCTTTCAAGGATGGTGATACGAAGATTTTAAAGACAATTCGTTCCCCCTAAACTACCTTTTAGCGGGAAAATGTTTCGAAAATTTCAATTTCCCCAAAAATGACAAACACTTTTGATTAAAATTTAACATGTTTAAGACATTTTATGGCAAATAAAATCTATATTTTGAACTTTCTGGCTATGTCGTACTGGTCTATGGTCTATGTCGTACTGTTTACTCTCGACGATTTTTGCATAACTGGTAAACCGTAAGAGATAGACCAAATCTTATTACACACGTAGATCTCATTAAAACACAATTTAGGTTTAAATGCATGTTTGTGCAGTGAGCCATTTCGGAGATACTCCTTGCTATTTGTGAGAGTTTTGAAATACTTACACTTTTCTGAAATGCAAGGTCGTTATTCACTTTTTCACGTTTTGACTGTGGAAAGAGAACGGAATTTAGAAACTTTATATACCGGCCGTCTTTAAAGGATCAAGGCCTACTGTATTCCCTTTGTACATACAAGGAAACAAGCAATTTCTGTAAATGTTTATTTCAACTAACGTGGTGAAGTTAGAGGAATAAGTATTTGTAATAATAGTTAGTACAAGGTTGAGAAAGTCACCAGAGTGCAACATATCAGATGGTTTTATTGTATTTATCGAGTTAAGTAATATTCTTCTAGATATTTAAAAGTTAATTTTGAATTATTTTAATCCTACAAATTGCGAGTTAACCACTTTTGTTTCCTCGATTGTAAACACAAGCAGCAGAAACCATCCCTCCTTCTTTGTCATCATATACAAACCACTGAATCTGTTTCGTTTCTATTGTAAATGTATATAAGAAAATAGTTTGGTTAACTTTTCGTACGACTTTACGGATTGCAGGTGAGTGATATGTGTTTCCATGACCAAGCTTTTAGCTTTTTATACTCCGAGGTCTTCTTCGTGAATGTATTGGTCTTAATACATATCGTGAAGTCTTAATAAATAACCAGAAAAAGCTTCAAATTGTTATATTTTCTTCTTCACTTGTTCGTTCATTTAAAATAAATGTTCCTGCTTTAGCTTCTTTCCGTATAAATGCACGACAATATCTATAAATACTACTAGAAAGAACTAATACTAATATAGATATGCAGTTCTATCATTTTCGTAATCTCAGTGACCTATGCCTCCGAAGCGAATTTTCTCTCACCTTGAAGGTGAAGTACAGAATTGCCAAACGTCTCCCCGTTTCATGACCTTTACTTTTTTTTTTTTCCAAAAAATCTATTGAACTTAGAAAAAGGCTCTTAAATCTTTTCAATGTATTCTATCTCTTTCCTTCTCTCTCTCTCTCTCTCTCTCTCTCTCTCTCTCTCTCTCTGACTCACTCTTTCTCTCCAGTTTAAGGGCCAACTATAAATGTTCTATCCAGCAAATTGACGGTGTACATTTTCCTTCATCAATATATTTCTTTAAGTGATTTAAACAAACTTTATTTGTGCATTTATTGATGTATAGAAATGTTAAATATTGTGTACGTTTCTTTATATATTAAAATGTTAAAGCATTAGTATCTGTCGATCCCAGACGCCCACATGTGGAACTTGTGGTGGACGAAGGGGCGGTGGGGTGGGTTTCCTCTGGGTTCACCGGTTTCCCCCGCTATTTCATTCCACTGGTGCTCCATCTTCATTCCATGTACTCGTAGCATCAATATCATCACCTGCGGTGCCGTATAAAGTAAAAGCGTATGTTAAACACTACCAAAAAACAATAATTTCTGTCGTTATGAAGAAGTATTGTGTGGGTCACTATTGACGCCATCTCCAATGAATCTGATACCAGTTGCTACGTATTGAACTATTAGATATTTTTCTTAGAGTGTATGCGTGAGCGAATATGAGGATAAATGACACTGAGTTGACTGATAGTAATGGAGGCTAATATTGATATATTTGAAATGGTTTACCGACTGTTTGAGATTGAAGAATTAAATTCTCTCTGAATCTTGTCACTCAAAATTGTAACTATTTAATTATATCTGACAACTTCTCAAGTATCCTGAGTTTATAGTTCAAAAATAACTGTTTCCATAGTAATATTATTAATTCGACGCACACTTGCCACAAATCGCAGAAATCCCAAGCTGAAGGTTCCCTAGCAGTGACCGCTAAATCTGCATAACCCAAACAAGAACTTCAAGCGCTATGACTACCGATAACCCATCACATTATTATTATTATTATTATTATTATTATTATTATTATTATTATTATTATTATTATTATTATTATTATTATTATTATTATTATTATTATTATTATTATTATTATTATTATTATTATTATTATTATTATTATTATTATTATTATTATTATTATTATTATTATTATTATTAGTATTATTATTATTATTATTATTATTATTATTATTATTATTATTATTATTATTATTATTATTATTATTATTATTATTTTTTTTTTTTTTTATTTTATTTATTTATTTTTTTTTTTTTTTTGCTGCAAACGATGAAGAAAAAGCCGGTAAATTTAAAAACATACGCTTTTTGTCAAATTAAGCCCTGCTTCCAAGCATTTCTCCAATTAACGTTCTTGCTTACGTGTTCTAGAGAAAACCTCTCAGTTGTTAAAAAGGTCAGAAACTGCTGTAAAAATAACTGTAGATACTTCAACAGAAACAATGACAACAAGCAAGGAATTAAGATGATAGGGAGATTGTCTTTATAAGTGATATAATCAGATTTATGTGTATAAGATTTTATTCTAAGTCATAAACTGCACGTTGCTTTAAAGAAAGCATAAAAATGTAATCGAAATTCAGTTAAAATTGTAAAATATATGACAATATATCCAGATATGCAGAAATATCACATGTAAGTGCATTTTGAAAATACTCCAGATTAGCTGGGAAGAATGACTTTAGTAAACCCTAAAGAATACTCATGAAATGCTGTGGAATATTTTGTGAGTCCATTATAATCGCTGAAATGCTTTCGAAAGAAGCTTAAAGACGGATATACCTTGCAAGTTGGTTCCACAGCAAAGTGTGAATCTTGCATTCCTGAGGTGTTGGATTCGATTCCCATTGGGCTGGACAATCTGGCCTAATACCTTTTCCCGCTTTTCCCCTGTTGGTAGGCAAATGCCATGGTAGGTACATAATGTCGTTAATTTTCCTGTCCCCAACGCCCAGTCATCTCATTGCTATATTATCATGTGTCAGGGTCGAGCGAATGGACACTGAGTTTTCTTTGTCCTGGGTTCGGTGTGGAACGGGCCCTCAGACAGACCTCTCCATGGGGAGAGTTAGTCTTCTGGGGGTCCTACCTGCATCAGAATATAATATCTGGATTCGTTAGGGACTCCACCCGTCGAGCCATCCTGGTTGTGTCCTTTTGTTCTTTGTTTCATCCCTTTCTTCAGGTCGCTTCCACCACGTAAGTTAGGGGCAGAGGGCAAAAATTATGTTTTTCGGGCTCAAGCGGTGGAAGTCCATTGATATCACCTCTTCAGTCCAGCACGATTGGCGGCCGCGCTGTAGCTGAGTGGTTACACCATTTGCTTCTCACCAAAGTGGCCCGGGTTCGATCCCAGGCAACCGCATTCGGTGGACGAAGCGGCCCTGCGGGTTTCCCCCGCCATCTCATTCCACCGGTGCTCCAGCTTCATTCTGGTATCATCAGTGTCATCACTTGCGGTGCCATAGTAGTAAAAGCAGGCGTTAAACACTACAAAAATACCACGATTGGGTAGAAGGAGTCGAACCTTCACCCACCTTCCCTACAACAACACTCAGAGGGGTGAGCATCTGTGACTCTTTTCAGTATATCCCTTTCTCTTTCTTTAAGCATCAGACAAGTTAAATCAAACACGTTATGCACATTTCTAATCCCATATATTCCTTAGCTGGCTTCACATAGTATAAATTGCATATTTCCGAATGTTTCATGCTGTTACTGAAACAACCTGTCCAACAGGAGAAGATCTATAAACTATAAGGACATCAGTGTAGAATCTTGGGGGATGAACCAAAATAAAAAGAAGAACAAAAACAAGAAAGATAAGTAGTCTAGAGATATTGGTGCGATAGGTAAGTGTCTAAAGCCGTATTTGTCGTTTAAATTTTCCAGCTTCTTTTCAGTATACCACATTTAGATTACAACGTTACTTTTACTTCAACCCTAGCTCGTGGTGATAAAATGCACTTGTCAATTGTTTCTATTTCCCCAAGATAATTGGAATGAAAGACTCCATGCTTTCTCACGAATTCGTTGTTCACTAAGTCTAGCACTGGCCACGATCGAGCCCAAGTGTATTGTCACTCCCAGTGGAACAATTACACATTCTTACTGTGACTCAGATGTGACACGTATCGCTGGAGAGATTTTATCTTTAGGTCTGGGGGTCTTTGGTATGCTTCTTTATTCCCTGGAAGGGAAATAAATATTCAAGAAAGCCTATTCGTGAGAAGTATTCGGAATAAAGTGTTGTGCTTGAAAAACGCTGAAAACGAGAAGTATTCTTTAATACAACATTAAATTACAAATTAGAATAATTAATCGCCTTTGCTACTGCTAAGCACGTCGTTCTGTCTAATTTCTATACGTATGAGCCACTGCATGAAAGGAGTTGAATTTTATGCACACGTGACTCCAGAAAGTATTCATCTCTAGTTTAGAAACTTTTAGCAACCAAAACGAACGGGAGAAAATTCTAATGTTTACACCCAGAAAGAGCAAACAAGATAACGAATGCTTTTAGTTCCAACAAGTGGAATTTTGCGGAAGGGTAGTTTTATTGCTAAGTGAGCTAGAGTATCTAAATTAGGCAAAATTACTAGTATGAAAACATCTAGTTACTCTGTGCATCAAAAAATAACTAATACAATAAAACATCTGAGCTAGCCGGATCGGAACGAGAATTTTCTCTGAGAAAGTCAAACAGTCGAATGATATTTATCTGGACTATTTCATAAATCAAATATTAATTTAAATATTATATACCAAAGGTTTGACTAGAAAATGTTATAAGTTTATATAAACTAGCCTAAAATATATTCATTTCGATTAGTGTAGCTTGACTTACTGCCAACTGGTAAATATGAAACCCAAAAATTACATGCATTTCGATATTCTCTTGTTGTTGTAACCGAAAACCAGTTTATAGTATCAAATACCTTCAGTTTATTTTTAAGATTAACAAATAACCTTTCGTCTAGAAAAATATATTAATTATTAAACGTACAATTGTTACAACACAGTTGTCATGTTGAAAAGGACTGCATTTTCACTGTTAATCGTTTGTAATGTGTAATAACATTGTTTTTCAGCGATTTAAGGGATACAGTTGGCGACACTGACTAAACCAAACACTGACCTTGTGATAATCTGTACAAAACAAAAGAATGACCAAGTGATAATTCATATGCGATAATTTAATGCCTTTGTGTATGACATAGCCACAGCGATTTATTTCCAGTACTACCACGAAAATAATATGAAATTGATATAGAAAGCAGTCACTGTTCTAATTATTGCTCTCGGATAATTGTTTGCCATTCAGGGTTAATGAACGAATGGTGACAATAGATTTTATGTATCCTTGTGGTAATGTGTCGGTCTGGGTGGTTCAGTTGTTTGGACGCTGACCTACTGTTCTCAAGGTCGCGGGTTCAAATCCAGCCCATATCGATGGTTTTTAAGTCAGTAGATTTACTGGCAGTTCCATGTCAATAGATTTACGGGCATGTAAAAGAACTCCTGCGGAACGAAATTCCGCGCTGGCGACGGTGGTGTGATCCTCGCAAGTTTAGAATTTTACGGAACAGACGATCCGTTTTCAATCTTGATTTATTGGAAGAGCGAGGACCAACTAAGATATTAATTGTATTATAAAGAGCTTTCTCTCTCTACGTTGTGTTGTTACAGCAATTTTCCTTTGAGAAATTATAAGAGGAGGTACTTAAAACACGATATTTCCTGACTTGGACTCAATCATTGTACAAGGAAGAAATTCCAGAAAATACACGATTCTATAACAAAATTTGACATATATAGTATTCCGCTATTAATTCCTCTGCACCCACATGCCCTGAGATACACGAGAGTAAAATGAGGACCCGATGGCTAGCCGAGTGGCGAGATCAGAACCGCTACAGATTTCACACATACTTGTTCAAAATCCTACATTTCAGAAATAAGGGTCCTCCTTTGACAATTATCGTAACCCAATTTGCGATCATACATTAATCATGATATTCTGATGATCATGGTGATAACACTGCTGGAAAGCATTCCTCAATTCCTTCCAACATTGGGGTGCGCAGTTTAACCTTTTCTTTAGAAATACTGAGCGACGCAAACACGCCAACAAAAAAGGAAATAAATAGGGTTGGCTGCACACAATGAGACAATACTTGTTACAGGTCACTGTCGCTGTACTGCCGATAGTTAATTAAACCTTGATCACGCTGCGGCAGAATCACGATTTTCTGTCCACTTCCCTTGTGCCTTCCTTAATTGAGATGAAGTGCCTTAATAAGAGCATTGTCTCCTGTGCAGTTAGACCCGTTACAAAAGCAGAGACTAAACCGTGATTACAGTTGAACGGTTATTTGGAGTAAATACTGCTTTGTTAAGTGCTCATTTCCACATTATAGCGACCTGTGGCCAGGAAGTTTTTCGGTGAGAATCATTTGATTTCTTGCGAGTTCCTGTTTCACAGTGCCGCTTTGTTCGGATATTCCTTAAGACGTCACTGCTTTTAATTCCAACTTCTACATATATTCTGGAATTACAAATTCTGTAGACATGTTCTGGCCTATATTTCGGGAAATATTTACCCAACGTTCACATAATTATGGATTATTATGTTTAGTGTTATTATTATTAATGTATTTCATCATAATTTAATACTTAAGTCAAATAAATTGGAAGAAACTGTTGAATTACAAAGTTTTTGTATCGATTGTCACAAAATTATCAGACGTAGCTTATCGTTTCTGAATAAACCTTTTCCTTGTTATTTTCTCTACTACATGCCTATGCTGTATACAGAATTATACACACGTACGAATACTCCTAGATGAGTGCAAGTGTGTGTGTGTGTGTGTGTGCGTACACGCGTGTGTGCACTCAAAACGGACAGCTAATGTAAACCCCGAACGTGATATTTAAGTACAAAACTTCCAAGGATATACAGATTTTTGTATGAAATTGCTCCATTCGAATGCAACCTTTTATGGAAAATGTTCCGTTATTTTGTAATATTTTCTCAAAAATACCGCCAACGATTTTGATTAAAATATCATATATCTCAAATTTATATGGGAAATAACGCATACGTAAGACGAATTTACAATGAATACCCTATGAAGTCACGCATCTTCTGACTGATTTCAGCATAATGATGTAACCATAACAGAAAAACGAAAAAATATGTAAGAAAAAAAGAATGTATAATGCTTTAAAACGTACATTTTGTTCGAATAATTTTCCTCAGAGTCAGACGGTTTGGAAATATCTCGTTAATATGTTTTCTCATCAGGGGATAGTTGCTTGAAGCTGCCCTAATCTTCTTATTTTCCTTTGAAATTGTTCTTTATTATGATGCACATATGCACTGGAATAATGTACTTCTCCATGACTACAAGTTTTTAATTTATTCTTTACTTATTCCATAAATATATGAACGTTTAATTAGAGTGTTCTAATTAACAACTCATTGCATCGTTTAGTCATTTCTTTGCACAAAAAGGTATTATGAATAACTTAACGTAGATGAATCGCTCTTAATGAATGGCATGACAGAATACCATAAGATATGTATATAAATTTCTGGTGTGTATAACAGCGTATGGCACTACCGCATGAGAATTATATTCCTTTTTTTTTTTTTTTTTCCTTTTCTCCCCCCCCCCGCCCCCCCCCCCCCTCTTTAGAAGATGATATAGTTTTACTGACTTATGCTGTGCTTTCTGAGGGTTGACATTTTTGTTCTGTAATAATATGATTGTTAATCATTAATTCCGCATGGTATTTGATTTTATCAGAATTAATTCAAGGCGAGGGATTCGTATAATTTGAAACTTCCACAGACTTGAAGATACATGTTTAACTGCACAAGTAAATATATTAAATTGAAGCACTCTTTCACAATTTGTTAAAAGGTTTATTATTATTGTTATTATTATTATTATTATTATTGTTATTATTATTATTATTATTATTATTATTATTATTATTATTATTATTATTATTATTATTATTATTATTATTATTATTATTATTATTATTATTATTATTATTATTATTATTATTATTATTATTATTATTATTATTATTATTATTATTATTATTATGAGCTCAATAATTTTATTCTGAAAAATGTAAAGTGAATCTCAAAACTAAAAATTCTAGTGGGTTTTTCAAAATATGCTTTTCAAGTTAATTTATCTATCTGAGGAAAACAATTTTGGTATTGTGACACGATGTTTCATGCGTTTTTGCAAATTTTGCAATATTTTGACTACTGATTGCATATAAACATTGAAGTGTACAGAAAAAACACACGTCGCTTTAATACATGTAGTTTACTGTGCAAAATTGCAAACAATTGATAATTTTGATCAGAATAAACTTTTTAAGTTAGCAAAGCACTGAAAAACACATTGAGAAAAACGAATTGCAAGTCAGCAGGCACATAATACTAATTTGTTACCTCAGATCTAGTGAGTGAGTGAGTGATTAGGGTTTAAGGGCCCGTCGACAGCTAGGTCATTAGAGCCCCATCTCAGATCTACCCTGGTGAACATCTTATACCTTACATTTACCAGACCTCGTGACTCTTTATTGTTTACTCATTCGCCCCATATTTAGAAAGAAACAGAACGTTTATGTATATGCACAAATGTTTCTACATACACCGTACTGTATTGTAAAATATGATACACTTGGACCACGTGCACTAATCTAAGCAATATCATATAATGACGTATTCGATGGTTAAAACGACTGAAAGCTGTGAACTTCGAAAGCAAAACACAAGCTTTTCCCATGTATTACTTTGTTTACCAAAGAAGGAAATTGGAAGTTGACAATGTGGCCAATGTATAAATGGTCTTGGAGAAGCAGGTTGAAACGTTTGAAAAGTTCCACTGGAAATTTAAGCTGATATGCTTCGAAACGTTTAGGTAAAAGTTAGCTTTCAGCGTGCAGCATCAGTTGGAGTTACGCACACTTGAGCAGGTGCAGCTAAGCATTTAAATGGGTATTTAAAGCCCTTTAAATGGTCGTAGGGCAGAAGTGAAAGCAGTTTTGGAAAGCTGAAACATGTAAATAGTGATAGATATAAAACTTCAAAAATACACTTATTCGTCATTTGTTTTAGTGATTTTCACGATCTCTTGCCTTACATCAGGATTTCTTGATAGGTAAGAAAAGCTATCTATCACAAATACTAAAGTAGGCATACCTTAAAGGAACCTGACCCAATGCGACGTGACGTAATATGACGTGACTTGCCGGGAGGTAACGTAAGGTTCATAAATGTCACCAAATGTCTGCTTAGGATACACTGAACGTAATTATGAAAAGCTGTTGTGTCATATTCACATTATTTTCCTTACCACTATAGTTTGTATAAGACTTCCGCAGAATATTCTTGCAAAAGCTAATTTTTCTGTGTAATTCATGTTAATCAAGATTAACCTTTGCAGTAAGAGTTTCATGACATTTTGTGTTACAAGGAACATACGAGAATTCTCGTACAAGAATTCTAAGGGATAATTAAATATTTGAAAGTGCGTCGCTGTATACGGCCTTGTACTGACAAATTAAATTATGGTTGACACAAAGTTTAATGGCGGGTGGCAGCAGGAGTTGGCCGTGCCCTGCGGTGTTGCATAGTCAAACGTGCTGTGAAATCACGCTGTAAAGTCCGTGATATAAATATAATTTGCACCTACAAAAGTATTTGCACAGCAGGAAAGAAAATAGTAGTGGTCAGTTATCAGCCGTCATTAAATTTTGTGTCTGCCATAATAATGACTTTCTTCTAAACGGCTGACGTAGCATAAAATTTATTTGAAAAAAATATTATGTTCTTAAGAGATATATATCTAATACAATAATTTCTTTTGTCTCTTATGGTTACCAGTTATACAGAACTATATAGTATTCATTCAAACGAAAAAGACTGCACAGGCCGTTTCAGAAATTCAAAATATACATTGATTAGTCAATTAGTATTTAAATCAAAACTGTTAGAGCTGTTTTTGGGAAGAACAAAAGTGGCACTCGTTTTTCAATGTAAAGGACAGTCTGAGGTGCGGAAGTTTCCAAAATATCCATGTTGCATCCGTAGAAGATGCTGAAGTTCAATTCCAAATTTGGTACTTATCGGACAATTTGTTTTTAATTCTACGGTTCGTACACACTTACAGTTATATGTAAATGTATTCATACATAAACGCGGAACTTTTTCTAAAATTGCGTCTGTTTTGGAGGATTCAGAGATTTCCACTGATATGAATATGAATTGTTGAGCAGAACTTCCTCCATCCACTATAGTGACTGATAATTCTTCTACTGCCGAATTAACGTGACTTATTGTACTTGGTTCTGAGAATTTCCCTCAAAATATATCTGTTTCTATTTCCATACATTTGAGCTGGAGCTGGAGAAAACAGGATACAAAACTAAAACAATGGTGTGAATGTAAGTTATCACTCCATGTCCGTCTTTTGCATAATCACGTTTTCTTAGAAAAATTAAGTATTGGGATAAGCATTTCTAGTAGACTCAAAAAACCCATGAAGCTTCATGGAAGCAGTGTTTGGTCATTTTCTATTACATACACTAAAATAAAGAATTCTTTAGTCACTGCATTAGTGATCAACGTAGTCAAATTTCTAGTGTACAATGTGTGATCTATCCAAGATTTCATATTTGATTATTTCATGTGAAGTATCTCCTACACGGTAAAAAGACTGTAGGTCCTCTCATTCCATCGTCATCCTGATCATTAGTTTGCCATCGAAGATGGATGCACCTTAGAAATGGGTTCAGAATTTTCTTGGTGGAATGAAGTTACCCAGGAGGTTATAGACCATACGAGACGAGGCAATATTTGCTAAGACTGTAAGAATAAAAGCCTATGTTGGTAGCTTCCACACAAAGCCTTGCCTGCATTCTGCTGCACATTCTTTTCGACTTTCTCCACTAAGTGGACGTCTCCTTCAGAACCAGACATGTTCTTTGTAAGCAAAGTTTAATATGGGGTTTAAACGACATAGAGAACGAATATCTTTGATGTTCCGAGCTTGCTCAATATCTTTTTCCCTTCCTTGCCTTGTATAAGCTATAATTTAAGCCAGTTCTTTTGAGCCATAATTTAATAAGCTCTCGGTAGAGGTGCACTTATAAACAAAATACACTGTGGGAAGCTGTAAAGAAGTTCCAAACTTCCTTACAACGGCTATAAGAAGTTGTTTCCATTACGCGTTTCTTGCCGTGGAATCAGAGCTCAGCTTTGCAACTTCATTCACGAAACTTAATACACAATAAAGGAAACTAAAAAGCAGCAAGGGATGGCGGAGCAATGCAGGTTAAAGTGAATTATATACCACGACCTAAAGCGTAAGGTTTTAAACTTCTACAGGCTTCTACAAACAAGAAATTAGTTGGATGCGTTGTTTGCTTAGTTAATTAAAAAGTGCACCAAGAAAGTTGTTTTAGCATGGTATAAGATTGTTTTTATAAAATACTAATTAAAACGTATTAACGTAGGATGTTATTTGTTGTTCAGACGTTATTTGTTATTAAGCTTTGAAACCCTATAACAGCACATTTTTAATATTTTTGATTATAATTGGTAAGTACGTCTTTGAAGTAATTAATTGGATTATAAATGAAAGAATAATTGATTTCAGAACAACTATTATTTTAAAGGCATACTTCTTTGCAGTCTCATTTAATGTATACTTCTGTTTTTTATCATATGGTGTAAATGAAATCATTTATATATTAAAACTAACCTCACTGTAAAGGGTGCAGTATAATGAAAACTAATGACCCACCTCCATGATGGGTTGCAAGAGGTACCAAAGTTCAAGTGGTTACAGTGTGTTTGGGGGTTCCCCTCATCAAAGGTCGTCCTCTTAGCGCAGTAATAGGCAGCCGCTTACCAAGTGGGAGTCCCGGGTTCAATTACAGATAGTGGAGTGTATAGCATATCAATATACCTCACATTCAAGAGATTCCGGTTTCGAATCTCAGAGCCCTTTCCCTTGGTTTCCCTTATCCTGAGAAGACAAATATCGGGTTCCTTTGAGCTTATTTTGACCATTTCGTCTATCGCTCGACATGACCAACCACACACATCACATACAGAGAGAGAGAGAGAGAGAGAGAGAGAGAGAGAGAGAGAGAGAGAGAGAGAGAAAGTGTGTGTGTTTGTAAGGATCGAATGAATAACAGTAATATTCAGCCCTAAGTAGACACGCTTCTCTAGACTTATTTTAGTACTAAACTTTAGTGTAAAGCCACTCAGGAATCTTGGACCAATCAGTGAACTATTATCATATTATGCTGCTACGAAAATAAGGATGAATTTTGAAGATCTGCAGTTTTAGAAACAGAATCAAGTCACTCTGATCACTGAAAGCAACGTTTCTTAAACAATGATCTTATCTCTATGCATTGTTGGATTATTCTCCTAAACTAGCTATGAACTCAAGATGTAAGTGCTAGTGCAGTACTGAATCAACACAATCCAAAAATATGTTTTCTGGATAGCCTTAGGTTGCATTAAAATTAGCAATACATTGTAAATTGAGTAGCTGGCGAGAAAGCGGGCTCGTTTTGCATTTATTTGCAAGGTTATGGAAGACTTACTTTAATCCAGTGACACTTGCTTTCAACCGCTGTAGTATGTATGACAATATTGTATCTAATAAAAGCAATTTCCTTCCTGTGAGGTGTGAGGTAATTTTATACCCAGCCCATGATGTTTTGCTTGCTTTTGCAGCTTTCGAGAATCACATTCAGAAATATCTTCCTTTCGCGCGTTTTGAAGTGGCTCGAGCTGAGATGAGCATCGCGCTGGCTCATTTACTCCTCAACAGTTAGTGCCTACAACAATCGTCGCTTCTACGTTCCCCTATATCTCGCCTGTTCTTGCTCCTCTCTCGTTGGTTCATCTGTGTTTTCCAACGACCGACCAATTAGCTATACTTCCTTATTAAAGTACGAGATTTCTAGAACTTTCTCTTTCCAGAATACTTGATTTCGTTATAAAAAACCTATTGAAATTTACCAAAAACAAAACTGTACGTTTTTACGCCTAAAGATTTGTATTTTATGACTTCAATCTGTTTAGTGGGCACCAATACCGTCAACTGTTCTTAAATTTCTCTCCATTATAAAGGTATAACCTAGTTTATGTTAACTGAAGCTGTTACGTTGGTAACATACACATTATCGTGCATATACTTAAGCCGCCCAATTTAAAGCAAGTTATCCTTGGTTGCATAGACGCCATTATGTTCCAAGCGGACGTATATTTCAAACTATGTTAGTGCTCTCAGAAGTGTTCCACACTTTGTAGTTGTATATATAACGCAACTTCGCAATTAATGTTGATCCATATTTAGCGTCGAAATACTATGTAAACCTGAAAGTTAATTATTTTGCAAACGTATTATATACTAACTCTGGCGATATAATCATTCAACAGGTATTAAGACCTCTTCACTTCGACGCGACTTATCTTTCGCGACGACAATACCATATACACACGGCTGTCTTGCACCCACTGACATACTGACTGACCTACTCAAAACACCAGCTGTTCCACACACTGCACAAATTTTTATACCGGCGATGACGTGACCAGAACTTTCTTCAAAGCCTACAAACAAGCTGGTTGTCGGATACTTCTCGAATGCTCTGGGAAACTCTTGTGTTGCCGCTTGATTGTTATTAGCCATGTGCTCGCCCCATGTGTTCACCTGTAGCGCCTTGTTACGTCCTTCACTCATTGTCACTTGACACGTGTACCCAAACAGTCGCGCGAGCAACCTGACCTTGAGCGTCTTTGTTTGCTCGCCGACCTGGCATGTGGTGTGAAGTGACTTAACCCCGACCGTCCTTTGCTGTGCGCCGCGCCCGGCATACCAATATCAAAACTGCTTGAAATTAGTAATGCCCATTGTAAGTTGGCAGCACTTCAGTTTAGCGTAGTATTATCCATTTGAATGTTTAAGAGCTGTCATTATAGATAATAATAGAAATATTCCCACACTTTCCACATAAAGGTTCACTGTAGTCAACCCTCTGGTAGTATTTCTGAACACGGTGGCATTTGTTGGGGAGGGGGCGTTTTCCCACTTCTCCATGTTCCAAATATATACGCAGTCTAATGTTTCGTCTATACATTTTTACAACAGGAATCCTATGTTTGTTATAATACTAATACATTTTCCTTCAAGTTAGGTTATTATAATTCTCAAAATAATGTTTTACGTCGATCATTTATAAACTTTTCTTTACATTGTCCTTCATCTAGTTGGGATAGACGCCCTAAGTATCAGTCAATTAAGTGAACTAAATTATCAGACATGCCTTATATAAATCCTATAGGTTAATGAGCTTAGAAAGAATTGCTTAGAAAGAATATTACCTTAAACATTTTCTTGGCCGTTGGAGCTGCACGTGGGTCAAAAGTTTACATTTGAATTTTAAACAACTTTCTTGTGTTTGGGATGCACGCGCATAAAAAGTAGTAGAAAATGAACCAATTATGTATCATTGCGAATGCAAGACACCGGACCCAGTGGGTGGTCCTTAGAGAACACCGCTGCAACATGAAGCCAAAATCAACTTTCATCGTTTACCAAATCAACTCAAATTGCCAAGTCATGCATATGCTGAAACGTTATCCTTATTAACCTCGGCAAAGAATAAGAAAAATATCTCAAAATTAGTTTGCGAGTTTTAACAATGTACGTAGGAATATACCGGGCGAGATGCATCGGATTGTTATACAACCTAAAAGTAAGGGAATCACACAGGGAGACATTAAAAAATCAGAACATGTTCACAACTTATTCTCTTTATGTGTATAGAACTATACGATATGTAACTAATAGGCTTGCATTGATACCAAACAAACAAAATCACAGCTATAGTACAAGAAACAATGCTGACTATCAAATGTAGGTATAATATCAGCAAATGTGCCAGAAAAGGATATTAGTGTCAAAGAGATTTTATATAATAAAATACCTAAGGAGATTAAAACTAGTCCGATTTGTCAAAATCGCAATTTAAAAGTAAATTGTAAGAATTTCTACTGAGTAAATGTATATACAGCTTAGAGGAACTGTAAATTATGTAAAAAATTGTAACAATGTAGCTGCTGCTTCAAAACCTAAACCATATGACCAATAACCATAACCAAAAATATAGCTTAAACCACTTCAACAAAAAAAAAAAAAAAAAAAAAAAAAAAAAAAAAAAAAAAAAAAAAAACATTAATAAATTTCCTATATGTAAAACGAATATCTTGAAAATTTTTTACATTATGAATTACTATCCCAGCACATATAAATATCTACTACTTTCTATCCCTTAGGAAAAGTGTCTAAAATCAAATGTACATATTGATAAACTCGATCAAATTATTATTATTATTATTATTATTATTATTATTATTATTATTATTATTATTATTATTATTATTATTATTATTATTATTATTATTATTATTATTATTATTATTATTATTATTATTATTATTATTATTATTATTATTATTATTATTATTATTATTATTATTATTATTATTATTATTATTATTATTATTATTATTATTATTATTATTATTATTATTATTATTATTATTATTATTATTATTATTATTATTATTATTATTATTATTGCTGCTGCAGCATGGTAGCGTGTGCAGCTTGCACTCGAGAGTCCCGGGTTCGACATCCTAATCTGACCTTGAGTTTTTCATGGTTTTCCGGGGTCACTAGGTGAATACGCGTGGTTTCTCATAAACAATTATTTTCTTCCATTCCGTTTCCTCCTCATATTTTAAACCTGCTTCTAGTTTTGTGGCATGTGGCGGTGCGGGCGAAAGGCCTGCATGACTGCTCAGAATAAACGACTCCCGGAACACTAGGGGCTGTTTGGTCATAGGTCATCCAGTGGTGGGACGGATCTTAGAGCCTGGAACTATTAGGGACTACCGCACGCCCTGTAGCCTATGTGCCTGACGTCTATAATCCTCTGCAGATTCTTCTTCATCCCATCCTCCCGTGTTCCCGTAGACACGGTAAACGTATGCACGAGGTGGCCCCTATATCTACTATCGTGTTAGTTTCTTGGTGAATGACATTTTTACTTTCTCTTCTTCGCTACTTTCTCACTCTACTGCGGAAGCAGATATTGTATTTCACCCAAAATTTCGATGTGGAGGTTTCACCGGAAATAAATGATTTGAGACCACCTGAATAAAAAAAAAATCAGTTTTAGATAAAGGCCGTGTGTGTGTGTGTGCGTGTGTGTGTGTGTGTGTGTGTGTGTGTGTGTGTGTGTGTGTGTGTGTGTGAGTGTGTGTGTGTCTCTGTGAGTAGCATGACCAAAAAACGAAAAGTCCGTTAAAAAGCAAAGTTGGTATTCAAGTTTAATATCTTTCAAGAATGGGACACGAACATTTTGAGGAAAATGCTTAAACAACCCTAAACACAGAACATTTTTCAAAAATTTTGATTTTAACAAAAAAGACCTAACGATTTGGATTAAGATGCCATACGTTTAAGATAGTTTTATTACAAATCAAATGCATATTTTGAATTCTCTGACTGCGGTCTATGTAGTCCTGTTTACTCTTGAGGACTTTTGTATAACTGGTAAATCGTAAGAGATAGACCAAATCTTATCATGAAAAAATATAGGTATCATTAAAATGTCTAAGTTCTGTCCAAATACATTTTTTCTTCTTTTTTGTGGAGTGAACCATTTCGGAGATATTCCTGTTATTTGTGTGAGTTTTGGGATACCCAAACTTCTCTCAAATAGAAAGTCGTGCAAAGAGAACGGAATCTCAAAGCTTTAAAAGATTTAATTTGCGGGCTCGGGGATCTCGGCGTTGCATGGCAGGAAACGTTTCTTCTTCGGCGGGGTGGTATCCGTTATCTGAACACCCTGTGGAATGTCTAATACCACGGGTGGGCGGAACGCTGCTTGTACTGGACGCCACCAGGGTGTTTCAATCTGTGCATGGGGCACTGCCCTCTGCTGAGTCTTGACTCCTCGGGTCGGCCTCCTTCTGTCTCCTCTTGCCTAATTCTTCCTCCTGGGGTGCACCACAAGGTTCGAAAGATCTCTAAGGTCGACGTCCTGTCTTATTCTACTCATAGTTAATTGAGTAAGCATAAGATAAACACTAACATATCCTCTATGAAAAGTGCAGCTATCTTGTAATGCATAAAACCTAAAAATATAACAATACTATATAATGCCAAACACGATCAAGTACCCATCCCGGATAAAGAACAAGAAAAGCAATCAACATAGCATTACACCGCAGTTCATCAAGGAGACCCATAAAACCGAATGTCATAAGCGAAGTGTAGTTATGTAGGTTTTATGAATTATAGCATGCACACATATCATTGTGTACCTAAAGAGAAATATTAGTATAAAGGTACATCAATAATCTCACAGTTCATTAAACAATTAGAACCCAATCTACTCTAAATATAGCTTTCTCTTTACTCAGCGCTTTGTATAACGCCAATTCTTCCACACAAAGATAGAATTTGTTTTTGAAATTTAGCTAACAGTTTTGGACTAGAAGGCTTTTAGCTATTTGTAAATGATTTGACTCAGGAAGATTCTTCATAGTATGTGAAACAATTTCCTAAGTAAAAAACTACATACATTCATCATCTCACATAGTTACCAACTCTGTCAGTCACATTTGCATTTGGCGAGGGAATGTAAGCCGTAGGCTCCCTTTTGATGGAACCCACATTTACATTGTGCTTCTTCATGCTTGCAAATGCGTTCTAGAAAGTAAATGTTAAACTGAAAAATGAACCAAAATAAAATAACTAGTACAAACACATATTAAAGATGAGAGACTAACACCAAAATTGTTGTTGTTGTTATTATTATTATGATTATTATTATTATTATTATTATTATTATTATTATTATTATTATTATTATTATTATTATTATTATTATTATTATTATTATTATTATTATTATTATTATTATTATTATTATTATTATTATTATTATTATTATTATTATTATTATTATTATTATTATTATTATTATTATTATTATTATTATTATTATTATTATTATTATTATTATTATTATTATTATTATTATTATTATTATTATTATTATTATTATTATTATTCTTATTCTTATTCTTATTCTTATTCTTATCATTATCATTATCATTATCATTATCATTATCATTATCATTATCATTATCATTATCATTATCATTATCATTATCATTATCATTATCATTATCATTATCATTATCATTATCATTATCATTATCATTATCATTATCATTATCATTATCATTATCATCATCATGGTTATGGTTATTATTATTATTATTATTATTATTATTATTATTATTATTATTATTATTATTATTATTATTATTATTATTATTATTATTATTATTATTATTATTATTATTATTATTATTATTATTATTATTATTATTATTATTATTATTATTATTATTATTATTATTATTATTATTATTATTATTATTGTTGTTGTTGTTGTTTTTCTGTTTGTTTTTGTTGTTGTTAAGAGGTTAAATTTTTAAACTCAAGGAATAGATACTGGAGCTAGATATTTTAGAGAGGTTAATTTCTAAAGCCCTTTAAGTACTGTGGCCGTTCCGGAGGCCTTATTTGAAACTTTTTAGGTATTTTCGCTCTTTGAGCTGTTTGCCCTAGATTTTCTCGTTTTTAATTTAATTTCACACACACATCACCCTCCCATCCACATTTTTCGGCCGTACGTTGACCAGGAATTCCACATGATAAGTGTAACAAATATGTCCAACACAATTACTGCCAATAAAGAGCCGTTTCGCTGAAAAAAGATAATTCATGACAAATAGCTTCTTGACGAATAACTATTAAATGGGTATATATCATTATTTCACTAAATGTCGCGCAAACTTTGTGTGAACAATGCTGTAATGTATTTCTACCTCAATTCGACTGAATTTAGTGGCACTTTAATGTTAAAAGACCACGTAAAGTTTTATTTATAAGACAGGTTTGACAACGTCATTTTAAAATTAAATTGTAACTAAATTCATTTGAATTGTAATAAAAGGTATTACCGCATTGTTCATATATTTGCGTTTCAATTAGTGAAATAATAAAACATCTGCATCTATTCGCAAAGAAGATAGCTCATAATATTCCAAGTATTTGACATAAATTAATTTTTTACGTCGAAACGTTCTTAATGATGATAATTGTACTGGACATATTCGTCATCATGTAGAATCCCTGGTTAACGTAGGGCCCAACCAGTATCTTCCATCCGGTATTTTGCTGAAAAAAAGAATTGAAGGTATAACCTCCAATTTGCACAAAATTTGAATTTATCTGTAATATCTCTCTCAAACGAACTTCCTTATCGAGATAACGACTTAACAGTAGAAACCGAAGTACAGGAAGTGGGCTGTTTGCTAAAGGGAAACATTTCCCATTTGCTAAGTAAAATAGATAAACGAACCGATCACTAGCAGATGTAACGTTTGCTTTCCTTTGTTGTCCTACTCCTTCAGTTATCAGTATTTGCTGTAATTGACAAACACATTTATGGCGGAGCTACTTAGTAGCAATGTTCTTCTCACAAAAGAACGGAACATAACCCTGTAAAGACAAAATCGCCATGCTTAATCGTCAGTAAATAAAAATAGGGTCCAAGCAGTTCTAGTTATATAATACAGGCACCTTAGCTGGTTACATATATGCAGGGCCGTATTTACGTAAGGGCAAACCGGGCAACTGCCCAGGGCGGCACATTTTAGGGGGCGGCAAAATTACTGGAAAGCTGCACCAAAAAAAGAAAGCATAGACATGAAACATCAAGTTCCTTTTGATTCTGGATAAATTGATTGAAGAACTGGACAACAGAGTTTCTTCCTACAAGGAATTCAGTGAACCATTTATGTTTTTGACAAATCTGAAGTCCACTTGAAATTCAGGAAGCATCATCCAGACTTCAGAAAGTCTACAGTTCGAATCTTGAAGATTCAGTATTTGTACTTGAATGCTTACACTTCAGAAGCTACATAGAGAAGAATGAAAATGCGACGCACTCTCCTACACAGCTGTAAGAGTGTTTACCCAAACTTAAGCATAGCTCTACAAATATACTTGAGCACTCCTGCTTCCAACTACTCAACTGAGAAATCATCTTCTACTCTAGAACGCATAAATAAGAACATCACAAGTGAAGGATCGTCTTAGTTATCTTGGTGTTCTTGCAATTGAATCTCACTTAACAGTGAAAATGGACTATAACGAACTCATAAACTTGTTTGCAAATGACAGGGCAAGGAGGAAACCTCTTGTTATTTAAACAGCATACGTTTTGACATCTAATGTCGGGTGATGCTTCTTTAGTGTAAGTTCTTTCTATTAAGATGTTCCTACTTAAATTTTAATAACCTCACTTATGGTGTTTGCCACTCATACTTAAGTATCCAAACTAGTGAAACCATTCTCTATTTTGTAAAAATTTAAGTAATATATGTATTGGCAAGTTGGGGGGTGGGGGGACATAATTTTTTTTTCCCCCAGGGGCGTCAGAGGTCCTAAATTCGGGCCTGCATATATGCAATCAAAAATATACTTGGTTACAATTGTTAATACATTATTATTTTTTATTATTATTATTATTATTATTATTATTATTATTATTATTATTATTATTATTATTATTATTATTACTCCTACTACTACTACTACTACTACTACTACTACTACTACTACTACTACTACTACTACTACTACTACTACTACTACTACTACTACTACTACTATTACTATTACTACTACTACTTCTGCTGTCGCCGCCGCCTGCTGCCACTCGTACTGCCACTAGTGCTTCTACTAGTACATCTTAGGCAGTTACAGTGAGTGGAATTCTAAACTTTGTATCTTGCGTTTTATTTCGTAGTTATTTAATTACTGGGGGTTAGTTTTCACAGCAATGCCTGTACAAAGGCAGGGCAAAAGTGATGAATATGAAGATTGCTCTCTTATAAAATTAAGTGCTTTAGGATTGACACACATTTTATTCTCTTTCTAGTTTTCAAAACTTTGTTTACGTGCTTTTTGCAAATTTCAGTATCCAAACGTTGAACTAATGGATGTTTTGATGAATTAATTCACTGGAAACCTAATTACTTTAGCTATTCTGACTTAGACTAATTGCCTTTTCCTCAACCCTTAACTATTCTAAGATATTCTCATGACAAAATCTAAACACATGCTTCTTACATTATGCATTGATTTTAACATAGGGAAATTATTTATTCGGTTATATATCTGTCTGCCTGTTATTTTTTAAATAAATTATGAATCTTAGCCGTCAATAATTCCGGTATCAATTCACAGCAATCATAAAATGGCCGCATTTAATAAAGTGGTGTTAACCAATGTGAAACATTCAGAATGCCTGTCCGCTGAAGCAAGCCCTTTTGTTCACTCTATCCTTTCTACAAATGAATTAATAATGAGTTGTGTGTACCGCATGTGTGCTGACATTGACGGCATGGAAGGGCTCTGTACAGGTTGTCGTTAAATAAAAACTAAGCTGTCAAAGAGGTAAAGGCATGAACAATGGACTACAGCTCACGCATATTACTTCGATCCTAACTGGATACTGCATACAGTATAAAGACCTTGTGAGGTTTCACATTAGATGTCGAAACATTCTATTGATATAGTTTTCATTTCTGCCACAGCAGAAGTATCTGTGTGTGAAGCACATTTTATAAACATGTTCAAAGTTTAGATGTTAGCAGATGTTCCAATCTATATTATCAATCCACCTCTTACGAATCTAGGTCTCTCTTCGCAATCAACTGCTTATTTGTTATTCTCTTTGGCAATCTATGTTCTATCAACATTCATTCTTATTTGATATTGTCACTAACTTTTTTCCCTATTATGTTTCAAAATTATAATTTATTTTTGGTTTACTACGTATGTTTTATTTTAAACCATTGAAAGCGAATGTTAATAACATTTTATTTTATGTTTTTGTGTTTCCAAGTTTTTTGAAAACTCAGCACACGTTTAATAAATCACTACCAGGTAACTCCCGGAATCTAAATAAATATTTTAATATTCTTTCAATTACTAGTCACTTAACACTCACTTTTCCTACCTCTGCATTTGTAGTATTCTGGGGGGGGGGGGGCACAAAACATTCTGGTTATTTGATCCCCACTTATCCAACCCTTACTATTTCCACATAATTCAATTCCATACGTTCACATTGATTCTACCAAAGCAACATGAATTCTTTCGTACCATTCGATAGACTTAGTAGGTGCTGAGTACAGATGTTTTCTCATAGCCGACAAGGCTAATTTACCTTTTGTTCCCACTATCCCACTTTGGCTCTCCCACTTTCCATCACTTTCCATCAACTCCTGAATAATTAAATTCTTTTAACACCTCAACGTCTCTGAATGTACCACCCTTTTTAAAACTACAATTTTAGTTCTACTATAATTCGTTTTAGGGGTATTCATTGCAGCAATTGGCGTTACAGGTCCCACCATCAGATCATCTGCATAAAGTAAACCAGGTATCTCCACGTGGCTAATTATTGGCATGCACCTCATCCTCTTTTTTAACTGTCCAAAATATTGTCAGTGAATGAACTGCACTAAGTTTGCAACCCTGTCTCAGTCCTCGTTCTGGCCTTACTTCATTCGTTAATTCATCACTACCACATTTTACACATAAAAGTAGTAATATAACTCTTGCAAAGTTCCTACCATCCCCTCACTAACCTTCTTTCTCCTTAATTTGAGCCATAAAACTCCCTTATTACTCTATCATATGCTTTCCTTAAATCTAACAACACAACATAAATCTGAGCCGTTTTCTTTCTAAATACTTACAGTTTAAGACATCAGTTACAAATGAATCATTATTTTGCCTCTACGAAACCCTGTTGAAAGTGAGATAATCTATCCTATTTTTCCACTAAAGTCTGCAAACTTTCTGACCAAATCCCTGTAATACTTCGAAATCCACCTAGCTTGCAACAAAACTGAATAGGACAAGGATAGCAAGCGAACTTGACTCATTCAAATTGACCTCTAGTTTGGGCTCGGAAAATATAGTCGCTACAATTTTATTGCAGACTTCAGGAGAATTGTTGAATCTTGTTATTAGTTTGGTGAGTGTAAATGTCACTTCGTGTTAAAAGCCCAAAGGAAATGTCCCGGTTGTAAGAGAAGAAAGGAAAGCATTAAGTACCGAAATGTACTGCGAACTCCAAGCCTTAATATTTTCGCTCTTCTTTCTTTCGATAGTCAGCAGCAATAATATTGTGGGATATGGCCGGCCGACCACCCATCACGTCCTAAAACTCTCCTTCGTGATCACGTCCAACAATAGCCCATAGGTCAGAGTTCTTTAACGTCGCACCTCGGAGTAAATAACTCTTCTGCGGTTTACCGCTATAGCCAATAAACCATCAATTCCTGAACCTTTTAGGACTTTATTGAGAGGCAGTACGATACCCTTTGGCTGTCATTCTTTATTATTGCTGCTTCAAAAAGCTTCATAAACATCATCAAAGTGTCAAACACTAATACGTAGAAAAATTAAAAATTAGTATATTTCTTTTAGATTTCCATTTGGTTTAGTAATAATAGAAGATAATATAGCGGTGCACAAAATTTATATTTTTAATAAAAATATGAGGTATTGATCAGTGACTCCAATTAAACTACAACACTATTTTTTAATATATTTATAAACATTTAAATGTTATTTCACACTAAACATGTAATGTTTTATTATAAACTATGTAAATTTAGTTTTAAATATAAACGGACTTAAACCATTTGAGTAATAATTTAGCGACCTTCTTTGATCAACACATCTTAATTGGAAAATTATTTCAAGTTTATCATTAACAGTGGCATATCTATATTTTTGTTACTTTACTTTTATTTTATACCTATGCATTTACATAAAATAATAACAAAACCTTTTTATCTTATTCCGGAAAAAGTGTAGCTTGAAAGAACATTAGCCAAACATTACTGAGAAAATGGCAAATTCTGCTAGCAGCTTCATAGATATTAATATTTTGCTGTTTGTCATTACGAGCACCAAATGCTAACAAAAAAGTAGGCAAAGAGATTGAAGTGGAAGCGGAAGCTTAGTGAAAGTGTATTTCTTTAGAATATCTTAAATATTTTTTACGGCTATCACGCAAAAACTTATCTTCATAGAGTCATAAAATGGTTTACTTTCACTACTATATTAGAAATACGAAATGAAAATACACTAAATAATGACGTCTTGCGCTCACATGACCTTCTCTACTCTTGTACCAATTATTCTTACAACCTTTTATTCCTCTATCTTCTTCCTGTTAGTTGAGATAAAATTTACATAAATTATCTTATAGCTCATTTTCTAATTTATTTATTTTTTGTTGTTGTTTAACGACGCCAGGATCACATCAACGTCACTGGTATGCCGGAATTTTGTCCCGCAGGAGTTCTTTTACATGCCAGTAAATCTACTGACATGGAGCTGTCGTTTTTAAGCACACTTAAAAACCATCGACCTGGGCCGGATTTGAACCCACGACCTTGGGATCAATAGGCCAGCTGAGCCACCCAGATCGACTCATTTTCTTAGTGGTGCAAGGGGAATGTTGGAATACCGTAGGCTTTGAGCGATAGTCAAATCTTTTAAAGCTTTGAAATTCCGTTCTCTTTGCACGGCTGAGATACAAAGAAATGAATAACGATCCACAAATTACAAGAAATATCTCGGAAATGGTTCACCCTGCAAAAAAAGTATTTCGACATTAATTGTGTGTTTTAGCAACATCTACATAGATTTGATCTATTACTTATGGTTTACCAGTAATGCAAAAGCCATCCAGAGTAAACAGGACTACATAGGATATAGCCAAAAATTCAAAATATACAGTTCATTTACCATAAACATATCTTACACATAACGTAATCAAAATGGAGCCATTTTTGAGAAAATCAAAATTTTCGACAAATTTTCCATCTGTAGCTTAGTTTATGGTGGAGGAATTTTCTTGAAAATCTTCGTGTCTCTGCGACTGCAGCAAGATCGAGGCACGGGTGGAAGAAATTCTAAAACATATTGCACCATTCAACGCTGAGATCTATTACTCAAGATACGCCACTGCTACTTCACGTAGCCTAACGCACAAACACACCACTGATATAAATAAAATCCAACACCCAAATATACATGAATTTAAAGCTGCCACAAGGTATTTCCCAATATGTTGCATTGTAAATTATTGTTGTGGGGAGTTTTTTTTTTTTTTTTTTTAAATCCTAGTGTCGAATCTTTTGGAGATGCATACAGAGACACACACATACACTGTACATACACAATGAGCCGGACTCGCGGTTGTTGAGCTGCATTTTATTCAGGGGGCCTCAAAATACTATACCAACTTACCATGAAATCTAAACATCTAGTTTTCTCTTACTAACAACAGAAGTGGCAGAGTAAGTCAAATTTACTCCATATCCCCCCTCTCTTTTACTACGTATAGTAAGTAGAGGAAAGTATTGTATTCGACCTAAAAATTTGATGTCGAGATTTCACCGGAAATATGAATTTAAAAAAAAAACACTTAAAAAGAGGACCGTGTGTGCGTCTGTCTGTGAACAGCAGAATTCAAACGAAAAGTTGGTTAAAAACCGAAGTTGATATTGAAGTTTAATATCTTTCAAGGATGCGAAATGAAGATTATGAAGAAAATTCCTCCCCCTAAACTACCCTTAACATGAAAACTTTTCCTAAATTTTGATTTTCGCAAAAATGGTTCTTACGATTTTGATTAAAATACCATACGTTTAAGATAACTTTATGGAAAATGAAATGTATATTTTGAATTTTCTGGCTATATCCCATATAGTCCTGTTTATCCTTGATGACTTTTGCATAAGTGGTAAACCATAAGAGATAGGCCAAATCTTACTGTAAAAAACTGTGGATCTCGTTAAAACACACAATTAGGCCCATGTTATTGTTATGAATCATTTCGGAGATATTTATTGTTATTTGTGTGAGTTTTGCAATACTCTTTTCTCAAATGGTAAATCTTTATTAATTTTTTATCTCTTGGCCGTGCAAAGAAAACGGAGTTTCAAAGCTATTCATATAGCGACCAACTTTAAAAGATTCGTCTATCGTTCCCATGTTCCCCTTACATCTACAAGCAAATATGAAATAATATAATTATGCCAATTTTTATCTCGGCTAACATGAAAAAGACATAGGAATAAGAGTTTGTTAAGTAACTGGTAAAGACATTAGACGCATCGAAAGGAATGTGAAACTGCGGAATTGTTTACGCGAGGTTATCGCACATACAAGGCGAGACAGTGTATGTATACTCTGTTCAGATGCAATCATATCATCAGGACAACAACGTTTCATACATCAGCTGGCGCGAGAGGTTTTTCATTTGCATTGCATTACTCACTATACGTCAAGTTGCTAATATTTCGCTATTCTAATAAACAGCATAAGCAGTCGCAGCACTCGACAACAAAGGTAAATACGCCTGGTCACTTTGCCAAGTAGTACAAGACTAGAGGAAATCATGTGAGTGAAACACATAAGATTCTTATGTTGTTTTGATTTTTAAATCTTAGTGTAGCATCTTTTGAAGATGCATTCACACGCACATGCACGCGCGCGCGCGCGCGCGCACACACACACACACACACACACACACACACACACACACACACACACACACACATCGGTCTTTATCTAAAACTGTATTTTATTCAGTTCAGTATTTACGGTGAAATCTAGACATCCGATTGTCTCTTACCACAGAGAAGTGGCAGAGAGGGTACTATACCGATTTTTTAAACAGCCCAGATAAGTCAAATTTACTCCATATTCCATATTACTCCATTTTTAAAGCTCTATTCGTACAGAATCTCGTTGACACAATAATAAAAGCGAAAATGTTTAAATTTACAGTTCAGATATTCTGAGGGAAGTTAACGGAAAGAAAAAAGAACAACAAACTAACTACAAAGGGAAGAGGGTATCTGACAATTACATTGCTTCTCAGAGTTGAGTTCTGTTATACCTACAATGCTGATCCAGTTTGCAGCTTGCTTGATTCCATTTCTTTCTTTTGCGGTACTTTTGTCGCAGTTGCTTGAGTGCTGAAATAGGACGTAACGCCTTTATCCCGTCACGAACTTGGGGATATACTTCTATCGAATGCATTTATAAGCGAAGTAGGGTTTGTCGTAAATGTGAGCTGCTAAGGTTTCCCTCCATCGCATTATGCAGTTAGGAATTGTATGGAGACATTATGTTCGGATTTTTCGCTTTTCAAAAATAAAATCTCTATAACGTTCCGCAACTCTGGATGCAGGTATTGCGGAAGGACAGCAACCAAACAACTAAACGGCAGTTTTTCGAAATAAAAAATTTAGACATCTTAGGAAAAACAAATTTCCTTGTGTAATATGTTCCATTTTGCCTACCGTATGTTCTCCCTGAGTTCTAATAAACAATGAAATATTTCCTCTGGCTGCTTGTACGCAACACAACTTTCTATATTATCTCCTCTAACACTATTAAAACAATGATCCTAGTCGCATCCAGGACTATAATAAACTAGCCCAAATCTCTCGCGTCTCTATATATTGAGCTCTTCGCTTAACTTCTTTCCAAAATCGTATTCTATTTTGAATTCCCATTTCTTGTAAGATTTCTTAAGCTTTGCCTGTCATTACTTCAATTTTGTAATTGGTGTCTCATACACTCTTTCTCCTAGCTTTCAACTTGTATACCGATATTTTGAAATTCTCTCTATCACCAAACTTTCCTCTCTATTCTTCCTAGCTCTGCCAACGCTGCTCCCTTTTATGAAGCTTTGAGTAGCTTCAATACCTCTCTAAAAACCACTGTGCATTCCATAAATTTTCCACCAAACGTTCAGAACCCTTAAAATAAGTTAACATAAGAAATAATAATACTAATATTCATATAACTACCCTAGTACTGCATATAATATTTTTGTTTCCACTGCCGTTTCTAACCATTTTAATGACAAGTTTGGAGTTTTATTTAAACACACTCTAATTGCTCTCATTGCTGCTTTACCTGTAACAATAACATTCGTTATTTGTGTTTCCTATGATATCTTTTGAAAGTTGCAAAACTATTATGCTTCTCCCATCATCTTATTTCAACTTTTGCAGCAGAAGAATCTTCATTTAAGTCCATTACTTCTTAAAGTTTCCTATGTATCCAAACGTATTCATTATAGATAGGCGTACAACACACTTTTGGAAAAGTTATAGTGACCAGAGAACAACCTAGTATGCTTATAAAGGAAGAAAGGATGTGAGAGAAGAAGAAAAAAATGAAATAAGTGTAGAAAGAAGAGGACAATCGAAATAAATATTGTAAACCGTTCTTGCTGCCCACAGTAAATATGCCTGCGCTGACAAATTGTACAAGGGAGGTTGAGGGGGCAAGCAGCGGAAATGGGTGTCCAACTAATGAAGGTGACGAATGAGACGGCCACAACCATGAGTAATGGTTCACTTGTGAAAATATGTACTGGTCTCTCTGTGGTAATTACTAAAGCAGACAAGTAAAATACTCATACAAGCTTATAAGGGAATAACGTAGTTGTCACAAAACGTATTTTATCGATGCTTTCTTAACTGAACTTTTCCATATTAGTTTTCTTATACCTTTGAACATCCCGGAGGGCTTTTTTTTAGAACTTACGACCAGGCTGCTCAAAAGACTTTAAAACGTTTTAGGGTTCCCCACTATCTAGCACTATAAGAACAGCTGAAGGATTTCATACGTAGCGCACATTTTCATTCATTTATCTTTCAAATGTTGCGTGGTCAGCAAGCTGATTTCAGATCAGTACATCAGTACATTGCATACAGCAGCCTTGTATACAAAGAAACTTCGGGAAATAATTAATATTTTAAAATCATCATCACCACCACATCATCGTCACAGCATAAGCCTTGTGGCTTGTTTCGTCTTCAAGAAAACTGATCTGCCCATCTCATCGCAGTCTGACGGCACTCCTATCCATCAATTTTGTATTGTTTGTGACATTCGGTCTTTATGTATTCTGTTTACACGATCTTACCACTTTCTCCTGTGTTCAGTTGTTTTATTTAGACCCTGGATCCCTATTCTCTTCTGATGTCTTCATTTCTTTTCTTATCCAAGAGTATGTTCAGTATTCTTATATTGAGTTAAATAAATCCCATCCCTTGCGTGTGAGTGTGTGTGTATGTGTGTGTTTCCGTTAACGTCCTCCAATGTAATGTCATATCGGATGGTGAATGACTGAAATGAGTGAAATGAGTGAAATGATGCTCAAATGAGCTCGAGGTCCATGGAGCTTTAAGTTACCTGACTCTCGTCTTCTCAGGATAAGATACCTTTAAAAAAAATAATAATAATCCGGATAACCGGATAACTTACCCTAAGCGAGATTCGAACCTATATGTGTGCGTGTGTGTGGAGTTTTCATTCCAGTATATCGCAGTAAAACTAATAATAATATTGAGAACAGCTTTCTAACCAACGTGATCACATTTTAGATTTTTCCCTCTGAAATAAAAACTATATATTTTACCTATCTCTGGAAGACAATTTGATCTATTACAGCTTATGAATCATCTGCGGTCACATCTTTTGTGTGACCCATATGGGTGGAAGAGCGATAGGTGTCATCCTTAAGCCATTGCTAGATCTCGATGATGGCGTTGAAAAACTTTATAGCCTGTCCTCTTCCCCATTTTTTCGTTTCTTCTGTCTCTTCTGTTTGTAGACAGAGGCTTTGAAGAGCAGGGATGCTTGCCAATGGGTGAGAAAGAAACAACTGACGGATAAGCTCAGATCTACCGCTGATTACTGTTGTCACAGGCAATATTTCACTGCAGTACAAGAATGAAGTTCACTTTGTTATAGTATTTTAATAATTGTCATAAAAGTTTAGTAGCAAAAGCTAAGGGATTCTTGCTTCAGCTTGAAAAAACAATTAATAAACTGAATGTTTTAATAACCCACTTAATGTGGAAGCTAAATAGCACTGTCCATAGTATCACATTGAAATAATATTCACTTGGCTACCGATGAAATGCCTTAAAACAAAAGAAAGTGGAATATTTTGCATATAAACTTAGCAAAGTGTAGTAAAAAATAAAGGTTCATATAGTAATTTGATAGAGTAAAGCATCTTATTTTTATTTATACATTCATAAATAAAAAGAAATAAAATGACGCTTGTACCAAACACACAAAACTGTGATAAGTGGGCGGGGTTACCACAGCCATCTGAAACGTGTGTGTGATCAACTATCCTCCCATTGTTGTGACGTCTTAATTCTGCTTAAATTGATTTGTACAAAACTATACCAAAACGAGATGCTTACGGCAAAACACATACAAAAAATACAACACAGACTAGTTTTTCATTCCCATACCTCAATGGGAATTGATTTGGTCGTTTCTATGCGATTAAAGATGTACAAAAGGTGTGAGAAACATTTTTCTACTAAAGAAAAAGCGTCCATAGAAGCACTTTCCTAACAGGCTGAATCCATCCGGGTCTGTATCTAAATAAAACAAAATTACAAAATATACAGAAACTGAAGAAATTCTCCACTGAGAGACGCCAAAGATTTCTATTGCTCTTTGCTATATTAGTGAGACGTCATGGAACATAGAAAGTTTACATTAAGCTTTGCATTGTTCCTTCGCTTAGTTTTACCAACATTGTAGTTTAAATTTTCGGCGGCGCCATGGTCGAGTGGTTAGACCTTTCCCCTATCACCGGGGATTCGATCCCAGGGACCCACATGTGGTATTCTTAGTGGACGAAACGGCTGGTTTTATCTGGATTCTCCGATTTCCCCCGCCACTCATTCCTCGACTGCTACATCATCACCTTTCCATTCATCCATTGCGCCTGTATTTCATATCATCCTCAATCTCGCTCTCTGATAAGAAGGAGAAGAAAAAGGAATAATTTAATTTCATTTATGTATTCTCATACTTATATTTTTTTCCGTTTCGCATGTCCTTTTTATGTTATGATTGTATTCTTGATTCATGTTTTCAGCCTTATGCGTCGAGCAGCTGTTTCATATTTTTTGGAAATAAATAAAAATATGCTCAAACAGTATAATATACATAATTTTGGTGTTGACATTTGATTTATGTTAATAGTATCTAAAATGAAATGATTATATTATTATTGCTGACCAAAAATTACCATTCTTTAAATGGCCAGTACTACGATTTTAAAGTAAGAACAAATTAGAAGCTAAAAACTTCACTTATGTTAGTAATATTGCAACATCTATTACTAAGATAAGTGAAGTTTTTAGTTTCTAATTTGTTCTTAGTTTAAAACCTTGTTGCTTCACTGTTAATAGCTTCAATTTCCTTAATGTACTACGATTTCTTTTGTGCCATTATTGTTGCCGAGTCTCTACTTTTCCCCTTTTCTTGTAAGAACTGTATTTAGTTTTTTATTTACTGTTTCATTTATATGCCTCTTTAACATCAAAAGTCATATAGGCGGATTTTAACACTTGGAACAATTGCTCAACCGAAACGGTGTTGCTCGCTTCGTGGCGATTATTTTGTTTAACTTTGGGTTTCTGTTACTTTGTGTTAATTTTTACATTAAACACACACACACACACACACATCACACTTCCAGATTCTAGGGAGGATGGGGAATAATCCTAGTCAAAGAAAAATTGCCAACCTTCCAACCGGGGGTAGAACCCGTGACCCCTTGCAGACAGGTGCTCTACCGACTGAGCTATGGATCCAGCCTAAATGTTTTTGTTTGTCATTATACGAAGGTTTCATGGATTCATAACTCGCCTTTGCACTCCTTTCTTAACTTATAAACTAATTAAAGAACAGTGAAGGTGTTCGTAAGGAGTTGTGATCTAAACACGTGCTGTTAAATTTAATTCTAAGAGCTATTAATTGTAATCTAAAACATTAAAGCTGAAAATTTCTCTTCTCACTGACTAAATTAGGTTTTAACTATTAGAACTTATTGGAGGTAAAACAGATATCGTTGTACTTCAACAATGAGAAGGAGATTATCCATACATTAGAGGTGTTGTAATGATTCCGGAGTTCTTAAACAACACTCATATAATTCCTTATTCAATACACGACTTGGTATGCACTTCATGAATGGTACTATACCGCTGCCAAGCAAATCGCAGTAGTCGTTTCGAGGGAAAAAATGAACACTCTTTGCCCTTTAACACAATAAAAAGATCATATTTGCGTGTGTATTGCTCTCATAAATCATGTTTACTGCCATTCAAGCGTTGAGGACTGCAAAGTTCTCTCGCTGCATAGAGCCCGAAAATATCAGCACCTGAAATTTCATCACATAAAAAAGCAACTGTGAATCAGTATTCTCTAAGAGAGGGTTTTTTTTATTTATTTATTTTTTTTTTATTTTTTTTTTATTTTTATTTATTTTTTTTTTTTTTTTTTTTTTTTTTTTTACTTTCTCTACTACCTATAGTATATAAGTAGTATATTACTACTACCCAATACTGCACCGGTAATATATGTTTTGTGATCCCCTGAATAAAAGCAGGGGACCATGCAGGAAGGTTCATGCCAAGAACGAAAAATCGTACTTCCTACTTAAACTCCGCAGCTTCCAAGGACGCAACACGATGATTTTTAATAAAATATCCCCCCCCCCCCCCACACACACACAGAAATTATGATTTGCTCAAATATACCTTTCATGGTGTTTATGAAAATGCCATGTATTTAATATTTTTGACAACAAAAGAAGTGGATATACTGAATTTCGTAGAAATAGCCTCTACACTGCACTGCACAAAAATGTTCACCTTTTTAAGGCACAATATTTGTCAGATATTCTTTCATTTTTCTTTCTTCTTTTAGGGATAAGCCACTTTTGGTTTTGATTTTGAAGTATTAATACTGTTCCGAAATAGGAAGTCGTTACTAGCTTTTTATCTCTAGACTATGCAAAGAGACCGCGATATCAAGCCCTAACATAGCCACCAGCTCTTAAAAGATTTGAGAGTCGCTTAAAACCTTATTTCCGTTGCACCAACAAAGAAACATGTAATAAGACAATTTCTGCAAATGTTTTCCTCGATTAACATAAAAGAATAAATAAATAAACAGGCGTTGGAAGAAGAAACAGCCAATATTTAACAAGCACACGTTACGCAGAGACAAGAATGATATTGAATGAAAGCGAACGAAAAAGCAGAATGGAGAGAGAGTGAGAGAGAGAGATAATAAGAAATATTAAGAATGAGAAATAAAAGATTCCTCAATAATGTGAGTGAAGCTGCAGCTTTGCTAGTCACTAGATAAATAGACTTTATCGAACCTTCCTCTATTTCTCTAAAAATAAAATAATCTGTTCTTTTTTTTTGTTTTTGTTTTTTTTTTTTAAATATCTTCCTGTCACAGTTACAGGCTGCCAAAAAGACAAAGAATATTTATACAAAAGTGACAAAATAGTTAATAAAACAACGAATGTAAAGTGCAAAAGCTAAAAATTTGTAAATGACAGGAAGTATTATCTCTTAAAACAACAACAACAATAATAATAATAAATATATAATAGAAAAAAATCATGTTTCGCACGGGTGATAAGCTTAACATGGATATTAGAAGACCGGAAGTCTATAATTGACACCATTTATCTACACTTTCTTTGGGTTACATATCTAGCAAGGACATCTCTCCAGGAGCCTGTATTCTGCAAATTTATGCCTCCATGTCTCTCGCCTCTAGCAAAGCTACTAGGTTGTCCGAAATTGGATGCTTGCATGGCAGTCTTATATTCAGAGAGCAGAGAATTTTCACTTGGGAAAATTCTTGTTCACGACCTGACTCTCACGATATTCCCTGAAACATCCGGATCAGTGAAGTGCTTCTGAGAATCTCCTCCTTTTAATCAAGTGAAATTTTGTCTTGCTTACTCTTTTTATGATTTAAAATTGTTACTTTGACAGATATAGAGTATTAGATATGTAGTTACAGATATCATGATAAATCTTACATAAATATACATTCAGTTTCATGTATTAGTTGTGCTCTTTTTCTCTTCGTCTAACAGTTTTCCCACAAACCAATCACATGGTTACCACCTGATATTTTTATGATTATAACCGCGACGTGATTTGAACAACGCCTATCATTATATACTGTCCGTTTTGCTTTCAGATGTAGACACCTCAATGTGTGATCTACTGGGCTAGGTAGTGTGGGGTCATTAGCCTTGCAGAAAACATTCGAACTTAGTTCAGACACAGGGCCCTACGCCTTTCACTCCACTCACACCTATGGTTAGTGTGTGCCATGGCTACCAGGAGGTATTAACCAACCTAAAAATGCAATGATCTTAATGAGTAAAATTAAAAGTCCGAAAATGAAACATAAATTCAGTAGTATTGCTCATTATACTGCCCTCAATTATCAATACAGATCTTTCCTCTTATACCCTTAACAGCCCACGTGACCAAACCGTAAGAGGAAAATAAACAGTTTGTAGTTTAAAAATTGCTTTCAGCATGTGCTGTTGCTAATTATAAGCTTGGTAGGTTAGTTATATTAAAGAGGATTCAAGTTATGTTGTTGTCGTAGTGTTTAACGCCCGCTTTTACTACTATGGCACCGCAGGCGGTGACACTGGTTATACATGAAGATGGAGCACCGGTGGAATGAGATGGCGGGGGAAACCGGAGTACCCGGAGAAAACCCGCCCTGACGCCGCTTCGTCCACCATGAATACCACATGTGGTCCCTGGGATCGAACCCGGGCCGCCTAGGTGGTAGGCGAGCGCGCTAACCACTCGGCCACGGCGCCGCCATTCAGGTTATGCGCGTCCGTAGTGTATGTGGTGGCACAGTGTGGAGATCAGGTTCCGTCCGTCTGCCTGAAGGCAGAACGTGCATAAGCTTATGGTAGCTTACCTACTAAGCCAACTAATTACCAAAACATCTGTAATTCTGTCTTTAGAAATGAAGTCTGTCAAACTAACATTTTATTAGAAACATAGTAAACTGCTATTATTAATTATAAAGAAACACCAATTGACTTGATTTTATTTATTTATCTCTAACAAGGAATAATCTGAATTACTTACAGGGAGGTAATAAGCAAAAAATACCTTTTTCCGCATAACGCGATTAAATTGGCAGTGTACCAAAACACCGCCTATCAACAAACACACCATGCCATCTGTTGGGGATCCAGAAAACTACTGGTAAAAGTGTCTCCTATGTATGTTCATGCTGTTTGAAACTTGTACCGCCAAATTTTCCACAAGATGACTTCAATAAAGATAGAGAAATCATTGCTTTATCAACAATTAAAGGGGAAGCAATACTTCCCTTGTTTTCTTGTAATATACGCTCCTAGTTTGTGGCATTATATGTATAATATCCAGGAAAGAGGATAAGTATATTAAAATATGTAGGTAAGTTATAAAGAAGTATTAAGTAATGCCGAAGTAACGACTCGTTTTCGGGAGGTCCGATCGGTTTGATCATCAGCGACCGACCGCTATGACAAGGGTTTCTGGCGCTTTCCCCTGGCTGCTAGGCGAAGTTTGGGAAGGTTCCTATCGTACCACGATTTTCCTTTCTCTCAGTTCCTCTACCCAGCTTATTGCCATTATTTCTGTGTTATAGGACAATGCGATGGTTTTCGGCGGGTTGCGTCTGGACGGTGGATTTTCCCTTGCGTTGACCAGGACTGCTCAATTGGGCCCCGCTTGTGGAAATGTTCTGGTGTCATCGGATGCGCTTGAAATGAAAACGTTAGCATGATTGCGTCTATCGTTATCTGAATCTGGTTGTCTTCGCCTACATGCGATGTTCTGCTCCAGTTGTGAGTGCACGTGCGTTCATTTATACCTTTTACTATCTTCATGCTCTTTAGTCCGCCTGCGGTGCCGTAGCAGTAAAAGCGGGCGTTAAACACTACAACTACATGCTCTTTAGTACAATACACTCCGTCACACTTGGGTGCGTAATTTAAAAATTAACTGCTTCTAGGTGGCGTTAGACGTGGACGAATGTATAATATTTAATTACTAAGTGCCTCTACAGTTGAGCTAATATTATGGTAAAGTTTTACCAAGTTTTTTCTGAGCAATTTTCCTCCAGAGAGGAAACGAATGCTTCTGATTATACAAATTCTCTAGTATCGTCTGTTAATATACAGTGTGGTCTTTCCGCAAATTCAGGATAAATGTTACCATAAGCATGTGTTATAAAGGACATTAGCGGTTTTTGAAAACTGACAATTTAGATAACACTTGCTTATTTATTGTGTTAGTGGTCACTTTCAAACTGGGCTTACTATTATGTCCTTGTCTTTTTTGAGCCAATAGTGGCAAGGTTCATGTCGTTATTAGGGCAATAAAGAGAGGCAGCTGTGAAAATGTTCACTGCAGTTATGATGAGCTATTAAATATTACATAAATGCAGATGAGACCATAGTCAGTTCATATCCAAGCAGTTTAATCAATAATCAATGCAGAATATTACAAAGTTCGAATACCGCAACTTTCACTTAACAAATATATTTATTCAAATAAAAATAGAGATCCAAATCAAATTTGAGATAGGTAACAGAAGATGTATGAAGTTTTCAATTAGTGCATAAAGTCAAAATTATTTTCATCAAGATTCTAGAAACATTATTTTAAATTATCTTTTAGAATGGTTTGTTAGTTAATTTTCAAGTGCAGATCATATAGATGGGTATCTTTCAAGCTAACAAGATGCAAAAGAATAAATGTGTAGCCGTTTATGACTCCACTATCTTCTAACATTTTACTACAAATACACAGTCTCTCGTCATTAACACAGTCTACAGTACTTCAGGCTATTACAACTCAATTTTTACTTGCTCAGTCCTTTTGTGTCTCTTCACTTCCTCTCTTCCTCATCCCCTAATTACGATGTTACAATCACCCGCAACGCTCGTTGAATCTTCTTACAACACACACGCAGCTGTCTTGCACTCACTGACACATTTACATGTGCGTAACTCAATTCAAAAACTCACTGTTCTTTTCTTCTATGGTATCCTTACATACTAGGTATTATGTCACACGGACCTTTCTCGATTTCCAAACACACGCACCGGAAATGACTCCGCTAGAAGTCTCAAAAACATTCTCGAAACCCCCTTTGTTTTGCCACCTCGATTAATACAGTTACGTACACACAGCAGTCGCGCGAGGCAGCTAGGACCTGAATGTCTCTGCCCTCTCACCGGCCTGGCATGTGGCGCCAAAGAACCCGGCCTCGTCCATCTCCAGCCGAGCCCGAAGCCACAGTACATTCATATACTTCGTTGAAGCCTAAAGTGACAGTGAGTTGTTTATCAAGCGGATCACCGTTATGGCTTGGAATTTTCATGCTCCTTGCACAACCGCAACGAAAAAGAATAGCAACTTCCAATAGTATACGTTCTTGAAAATTGAAACCAACAACAAAGATTAACCCGGAAATGGCTAACGCCACAACTTTTTACACATACTGTTTGCTTTAATAGGCATTTATACATTTTCTACCTCTAAACATTTAGCACTTAAAAAGTTAATGTAGAATACCTTCACAGGCTATTTACAGAAAATTCAAGACGTTGATTTTGTTATGAAAATATTTTAAATATAAGATGTTTAAATAAAAAAGGCCAGAGCCATTTTTGCGAATTGAAATAAGCATTTCTCATGTAAAAGTGGTTTAAAGTTAAGTGACTTTCTTGAAAATATTCTTCTTGAATCCCTTGAAGATGCTGAACATTGTTAAGTTTGGTATTTAATTTCAGCTATGCACACACACACACACACACACACACACACACACACAAGCACGCACGCTTGGACTTAAGAGCCTCAAGGCGGTGAAATTTGGATGTGGAATTTTTAGGTGGAATACACTTTCTTAGGTAAGTAACAGAGATGAAGAAAGTAAAAATAGATGTACAATCATATAAGTTTCAATCCTTATATTTTACAAACCTACAAGCATGTGTTATATATTTTAGCATTAATTAAACAGTGAATATTCTGTGAATTACGTTACATATTGGTCTATAAATTATTTTAAATTAAGCAATAATTGCTCATTGCAATGTTTGTGGGAAGCGCGGAGTCGTAAACCCAGAAGAACAAATTTTTAAGGAGAGGTAAAAGCTAATGAATTAGGTTCTTATGACATTCTCTACCCAATCTTGTGCATCTTATTCTTACGAAAGCATATTTTACATCCACATTATATTGATGGAGATATGGTTTCATTACGGTTTGTTATTTAAAGTTGGATACAGAAGTCAAACAAGCAGTAAAAGTTATTTTTAGATAATTAAGCACGAATTAATTCAATTCTGAGCACACATTGCTATCCCTATAAACAAAACTAAATGACACTTTTATTCAAATAAAATTGTTTTCAATAATTGACTTCTTATTACGAAAACGACTGGCTGTATTTGTGTATTATAGAGCTATAAATCATCTGAGATGATAGTCATATCTTGAAAACTATAATGCATTGTCTTATTATCTCATATATTTATCTATAAAGCAAAAATAATACCTATTGCTTTGATATACGGAAGCTACTATATTTAAAGCTTATACCAATTTGTTGACCTAAGTTTCACCTAAAAGATGACCTGAAGGGTACGGATGTATTTTAGTCATGGCAAATGACCTTGCTAGGATCTGCGCGCGTGACATCATATAAATTGATGGTGGGGTAACGTCTTTGTTTCTTTCCCGGAAATAAACGAGACACTGCTGATAATGCGAGCGGGCAGTGTACTAATCCATCCTGTTCCCGATGTTTACTGCAAGGATATCGGAGGGATGCTAACCTGGTCTTATAAAAACAAAAGTGAACTCGTCCATAAACCACTGCGCATCTATCGTCCATTTGCCACGTCTAAAATAGACCTCTATAATTCTATACTCCAAAGAGTGTGGTACTTATTGTTTCCTGTGAAGTGGTGAAGCGCTGAAAACTTTAGAGCACCATGAGGACGAAATGGATGAAAGGCAAGGTAATGATATGTGCTCTGATCACCATCTTTAAAACCATATTTACATTATAAGTATTGTAGCCATAATAATAAAACATACAGGTTGATAGGGGTAAATGTGCAGGTATTTGTGTAATTAACAAATTGCATCAATATTTGCTTGATTTTCGACTTATAATTTTACTTATTAAAAATAGTATATTTCCAGGTTGGTTAGTAGGCATTTTTCACGCACGGCAAATGCAGCGCGGGTACGCCGCAAGGTGACCAATGTTGTATCGGAACTAAGTTTGAATGCTTTCTGTAAGGTCAATGACCCCACACTATTTAGACCAGCGGGTAACGCCTGAAATTTGAACACGTGGAAGCAAAACGGATAATCTATACTGACAGACTTGTTGAATTCGCGGCGCAGTTACATGTTAAAAAATCAACGACAAATATAATAAACAATTAACACACCAAAGTGGATACACATTAAGGTACCACTTATCAAAATATAAGTGTCTGTACCTCTAACATCCTGTATATTAAATTAAAGGCGAACATTCCATTTTATAAGACTATACAAAAACTCAAGGTGTGTTTATTGTCAACTTTCATAATTTAGTCTAATTTAATGAAATTGTTCTAAATTAAATTAAATAAAAAGAAAAAATCAAAAGCTAAAGACAATTCCATTGTTTTATAGTTTCAGAATGCATTGCTTATTTTGATCAATGGACATATTGATATAGGCTTTTGCATCCAAATGTCTCAAACTCCTCGGTTGTTCCATTTCTTAACCTCCGCATTCAAATATTGCTTCCGCTACAATAAAAAAGCAATGAATCATGGGTAGAGGGCGCGCCCATTACAATTTGGAAAGGCAAACCACAGTTAGGATGCCCTGGGGAGGCTGATTGGGAATTCTTGTAATACCTGTCTGCCCAGGATGAGAGGCTGGCCTCACGTCATCTTTCAATAGCGTTATATTTTTCTTAACCTGAGGGGGCAGCACAGGCTTTCTCGAAGAACGACACTAACCTGTACATCTTCCCCGAATATACACATTGTATGCATACTGTCTAAACTAAGCATTTAAATGCTCCAGCTTTTAAACATCCGTTTTCCCTGTTGTTTTGGGGGGTTTGCGAATCAATTAACCATCTAATGCATAACGTTGCCACTTGGCAACAGAGTTTTAGAAAATTTTAAGCGTTTGTTGCTATTTTATATTATATCGATATTTAAATGCAAAATATATGCATATATATAAAGTAAGAAACTAAAGGCGTCGCTTATCTTAGTACTATAGCTCTGCAAGATCTTGTAATATTACTAAGATAAGTAAAGCTTTTAGTTTCTAGTTTGTTCTTATTTTAGATTCAGTTGCTTCACTATTAATAGCTTCAATTTTCCTTAGCTAACAAAAGTGTTTTTGTAGCTATTTTATAACAGGAATGTATCACTTTATTTCAGTATACTTATAGTGTTTGTTTCTTCTTTTATTAAGAGAGATCAAAATCCGTGCAACTGCAATCAATGTAACACTGTCATCAGAAAGCATGGTACCACTCTCGCTATTTTACGTGGGCCCTCCCCATCCTTTACTACGGCGCATTGTCGCTTGGATTAAAACTCACGAGTTTCAGGCATTCCATTTCGTCTCACTTTAAAGTTTATGGTTATTCCAATTGCTTTCATTAAGGAGCCTGTGACAGTGATATATAAACCGATTTGGGCATAAAATGAAGAGTGGTACATGCCCCAAAATAGCTAGTGCAACAGAGGATTAATAACGTAATTTTCTGTCACTTGTTTTATTATTTATTACTCTTACTTTCTCTTGAATATAACCAGAAGAATTGCATTCCAAAAACAAGTATTAACGTTTCAACCTAGATCTTTGAGGTCTCCTGAACCAAAAAGAAGTATTTTTTTAGAAAAAAAAAACCTTCTAAAATCCTTAAGTTTGTGTCTGTCTGAAAAGCTGAACTCAAAAGCAAAAACTTTTATTTCAGGGTTATGCGGGCGCATACGGACCTATTCCTAAACATGTTATACTCAGGGCATCTCAAAACATGTTTTGGTTGTGCAATCTCGATATCAAAATGTTGGGCAGAATTTAGTACTTCCTCCACTTACTAAGGGTAAGTAATGGAGAAAGTAAAAAGTATTTGAGAACGAAAACCAATTACAAATAATAGCTAGGAAAGAAGAAAATAAAAGCAAGATATTTAGAGAAATTTCTAGGTACATCGCAGAGCATAAGATCGGGTTCGTGTAGGAACTCACCAGAGAGACCTTAAATAGAGAATTTGCGAACGACACTGCTCATAGATATTACTGATATGAAGTTGCCTGGAGAGCTAAGTAACTCTGCTAAATCCTGTCTTAACAGTAGAGAGCAGTTCCACTCTTTACCAAATGACTTGCAGCTTTCCACCGCTATTTAAGTCGCGCACCCCCTCCCACGTTAAATAAAGTAAATCCGTTCGTGAGGACTGCCAATAGCAGTTGTGTTCAAATTAAAATTGTTCTATTAGTTTTAGTGTTTTTTTCCTCATGTGTATGATATTGAAATTAAAAATATGCGTTGGGAGAAAATACAAGCCTAGTATAATTACCGTTGAATTCAGTCAAGTTTGCATTTGGGGTTATCCTTCAGCTTTCTGTGTGTTAAAGAAACAACAAGATTTTTCATCATTTGGGCATGTGAGCTCATTCAGTTGGCATACAGTATCTTAAGATCACAAAGATTACCTTAGAAAAGAGGTCTGCCTTGGTTTAAAAATGGTGGAACATGGTAAGTAATCAGCAGGGCAAGGTATTTCAATACCTCTCCGGTCCCGCAAAAGTACTGCAGGTTATGATCGCTCTGAGATTAGGGCAAGGTCAGGCACTGGCTGTGTTAGGCACAGCCGCTCCAGTATGCATAGTACAGTGTAGTGTAGTAATTGTGTATAGAGAACCTAACTCTGGATTAATTTTGTAATTGAAATAAATATTCAAGTATGTGTCAAGTGCGCGACTCAAGTTATAAATTGATGCATACAGTGTAAAGGGGTTAAATTTAAAGCATTTCCCCAAAGATAGAGTAAACATCACGTGTAACATGTTTTAAACAAGTTTTGTTTTTTAGGCACTGAAAATGTATATAGTCGTGCATTGCAACACGTTAGGAAAATAATAGTGTTTATGTATAAGTTTATGAATGGTATAGGTAAACAACTAAATCTGTCGCATGTAGATGTTTTTAATTATATTGTCCCTGTGCAAGGACGAGGCAGCCATGTTTACGTTGTCGCTGCCCTGTATTTCGTGGGCTGCAGTCCATGTGCACTAAACATGAAGGGTTGGGCAGAATTTAGTACTTCCTCCACTTACTAAGGGTAAGTAATGGAGAAAGTAAAAAGTATTTGAGAACGAAAACCAATTACAAATAATAGCTAGGAAAGAAGAAAATAAAAGCAAGATATTTAGAGAAATTTCTAGGTACATCGCAGAGCATAAGATCGGGTTCGTGTAGGAACTCACCAGAGAGACCTTAAATAGAGAATTTGCGAACGACACTGCTCATAGATATTACTGATATGAAGTTGCCTGGAGAGCTAAGTAACTCTGCTAAATCCTGTCTTAACAGTAGAGAGCAGTTCCACTCTTTACCAAATGACTTGCAGCTTTCCACCGCTATTTAAGTCGCGCACCCCCTCCCACGTTAAATAAAGTAAATCCGTTCGTGAGGACTGCCAATAGCAGTTGTGTTCAAATTAAAATTGTTCTATTAGTTTTAGTGTTTTTTTCCTCATGTGTATGATATTGAAATTAAAAATATGCGTTGGGAGAAAATACAAGCCTAGTATAATTACCGTTGAATTCAGTCAAGTTTGCATTTGGGGTTATCCTTCAGCTTTCTGTGTGTTAAAGAAACAACAAGATTTTTCATCATTTGGGCATGTGAGCTCATTCAGTTGGCATACAGTATCTTAAGATCACAAAGATTACCTTTGAAAAGAGGTCTGCCTTGGTTTAAAAATGGTGGAACATGGTAAGTAATCAGCAGGGCAAGGTATTTCAATACCTCTCCGGTCCCGCAAAAGTACTGCAGGTTATGATCGCTCTGAGATTAAGGCAAGGTCAGGCACTGGCTGTGTTAGGCACAGCCGCTCCAGTATGCATAGTACAGTGTAGTGTAGTAATTGTGTATAGAGAACCTAACTCTGGATTAATTTTGTAATTGAAATAAATATTCAAGTATGTGTCAAGTGCGCGACTCAAGTTATAAATTGATGCATACAGTGTAAAGGGGTTAAATTTAAAGCATTTCCCCAAAGATAGAGTAAACATCACGTGTAACATGTTTTAAACAAGTTTTGTTTTTTAGGCACTGAAAATGTATATAGTCGTGCATTGCAACACGTTAGGAAAATAATAGTGTTTATGTATAAGTTTATGAATGGTATAGGTAAACAACTAAATCTGTCGCATGTAGATGTTTTTAATTGTATTGTCCCTGTGCAAGGACGAGGCAGCCATGTTTACGTTGTCGCTGCCCTGTATTTCGTGGGCTGCAGTCCGTGTGCACTAAACATGAAGGGGTACCCAAATATCTTGTCCTGGTAATCACATTAGCATAAAGCCTGAACTGATGTGTCCTAGAATTTTGATATTTCCTTACTCATGTGAATAAAGTGGGAATAGTTATTTATTTTTAAATGTCCTCAAGCTTCTATATGCTATGCTGCATTCCATGAGTTGCACGTGATCGCTTTCATTCATTTATATTCATCAATAGTATTAAATTCTGTTTAGAGGAATACTATAACTCGTTATTATACATATTTGATGCTGGTTCTTTGGGAAAGTCGCTATAACAGTATAAGATGGGCATATGGAATTAAATTATGGGAAATTACTAATAGCTGGATAAGTGGAGACAGAATGTTCTGAAAATCTATTTTAGGGGTCCCCGGAATACTAAACCTGCAGGAAGCTTATTGGAGCTAAGAAATGTAAGCTCAGAGGGACTAGTATTTGATAGAATATTAAAATAGTTTTTTAGAATCCATGAGTTACCTGACAGTTATTTATTAAACGCGTGTTTTAATGTTCGAAACACCCGGAAGCATCGGGCTAGGAGAAATCAAAGATCTGTTAGTGATAAATGCGCTAGGGGATATGTGGGCCCTAGGATACAAATTAGTAAAGGGAGTTTGAAAAATAGTAAGAAAACGACTGCAAGATATTCATGGGCAAACTTTATATGCTCAAATAAGAGACAAAAGTCACTTAGCTTTTACAAGAAATAGAAAAATGAACTAGGTAGAGAGTTATAAGGTTTGTGAAAAGAATGAAAGAGAAGGAATTCCTTGGTTTCTGTTGGGGATGTGAAAGTTGAGATATGAAAGGAGAAATGTGATGAAGGGAATATGCCCAATATCTAATGGTAGGGGAAATGAGATTCCTTTACTGTTTCAATGTGCAGGCGCAGACAATTAAAAAAACCAGCTGATTTTTAGAAATTGGTTAAATAGAAATAAAGAGTTAACAGTGAGAGCAATTTTTAAAGACCAGTCGGAACTAAGAAATTGTTATGGAATGTAAGAAAAAAATGGAAGTGGTCAGTAAACATAAAAGTTTGAAGGGCAGGACTGTTCGAAATTTTGTAATTTTTACGGCTGTGTATTTTCTGATTATCAATTATTATTAGTTGTTATTAATTATTATTTATTATTATAACAGTATTTGCAGCATAATACAGAAGCTGGGAATTTTCAAAATAAATATATTGTTGTTTTTATTATAATTATATTGATACTATTAATATCAAAATGTTAATAAATGTTGATTTGTTTTCCAGGCTGGCACCGTGGCCGAGCGGTTTGACCACTCGCCTACCACATAGGCCCAGGTTCGATCCCAGGGTCACGTATGTGTATTTGTGGTGGACGAAGCGGTGTCAGAGTGGGTTTTCTCCGGGTTCTCCGATTTTCTCCACCACTCATTCCACCAATTGCTCCATTTTCACCTTTCCAATAATCGATTTTGCCTACATCTCATATGGATAAGTTTTCCTCACTATCATACCTGGTGCTTGGTTGACCACCCGCTTCCAAGTGTTCATTCTGTCCGCTCCATAGGTTCCTGTGCTCCCCGACAGGGTCTGACTAGGCACTGGCTTGTAAGTCCTACCTAAGAGGAGGTAATCAGGTAAAGTAAAATAAAGAAGAAAAATTTCTTTCCCAGCCTGCGAATATTTTTGTCTAATCGCCTGAAATTTATTTTCGCAGGTTGGCAGCTCTGATGGTTAGAAAAAAGATTATTTTAGCTTTTTTATGCAAATATTGTACATTGACTATGATCAATTAAGAAATTCCCATTTTTCTAACCGTAATAATTTTTACTTTGATAAACTGAGCAAGACAGGAATTACCCTACTTGCTCCAGGAACTGCGAGAAAACTTTCCACTTCTCGATTTTTAAAGAACGTGCCGGTTTATCGGTTTTATAACAAGTTCTATGTATCGACCGCAGCTTCTTTCCTCTCGTATTAAGATTATAGTTTATTACTTCTATCTGGTATTCTTGTCGTTCATTTTTGTAACCAATAATGAGAGAAACTAAAGGGCAACCCAAGCAAGTAGAAAAGATAAGAAAAGAGAATACCAAAACACTCATAAAAGAAAGGCGTATAAAATATTAAACTGGGTCCGTCTCGTGTTTTAAGTCGAATACCGTAGTTCTTGTATTCACTGCAGGTATTCTCCTTAACCCTAACAATTTAAACACATACAGGAAAGCTGTGTCTGTTACTATTGACGTTTTCAGGCTCAAATACATGCGAAGAGTTTTGTAACCAGTCATAAACAGGCACGCCAAGCTTCTTTAGTGACAAACTATTCATGCACTTAAAATAAATAGCTTTGTGTCCACAACAAGCCTAAGTCCAATATAATTATGACACAATGCTCCATATGTTTTACTCAGAAAGTAATTGTGAAATATTCTTCAAGTTTGACGACAGTTTTAATAAATATTATCTTCTCCATAAGCTATTTCTTTTTCCAACGTGCACCTATCGAGTAAGTACAGAAGATACTGTATTCCTACCAAAACTCCCTCCGGCCCTCATGGCCGTGATCACTACTTGGCGCTCCGCCGCGAAGAAGGTCGCGGGTTCAGGTCCCGCCTCGGGCGTGGACATTTGTACCTATATCTGTCTGGAAGTATGAACGAGAGTGTTTTTTTAATGTACAAGTAATAGAAACTTACATCATCTGGATGGCTAAATGGTTCTTGACATCCAAAGACCCCCAAAAAAGATGAAAACCAAGAATTTACTGGAAACACATGCCCCATATACATGTATGGTTTTAAACACAATTCAACTATTTAAACTTGGATACTAAGCAAACGTGGTAGACAATCTTAGTTTATCCAAAGCTGCGACATAAATATTTTTGAGAAAACCCTTGCACTCCAAAATTGGAAAGCTTATTGGAAGGTTTGATTTTCTTGGTAGGATTTTGTTAAAAAATCCAATTTTGTTGTAAATATTTACTTCTTCTTTACCTGGTTACCCGCGTCTTATGTAGTACTTACACCATCTAGGACTTGTGTACGAGCCAGTGCCTAAGGTCAGATGTCTGTCGGGGAGCACAGAAGACTATTCACCGAACAGAGTGAAGACCTGGAAGCGGGTTATCAGCCCAGCACCAGGTATGAGAGTGAGGAAGAGGATGATATGAAATGCAGCCGTATCGATTAATGGAAAGGTGATGATATGGTGGATATGGTGGAATGAGTGGCGGGGGAAACCGGAGAACCCAAAGAAAACTCGCCCAGACACCCCATCATCCACAACGAAAACATGCAGTCCCTGAATCAAACCCGGACCACCTAGGCGGTAAATGAATAGTCTAACCGCTCGGCCACGGCGCCGCCTTTTAAATATTTACATGAGAAATAATGTTTATTTCTTGATTTATTTTTTTTTTTATTTTTTTTTTTTTTTTTTGTGAATAGCCTGTGAGGTTGTTTCATGCGGGCAAAGTCTTACCGTCCGGCCGCTGCGTTCCCTACCTCTACCTACCTCAGGTGTCATTAGTGGGGCACAGAACTGGAAGATGGAACGTGGTCAGCGCTCCGAGCCCTACCGGCCGGTTATGAGGTCATCGCGACCTGGAGTCACTACTTCTTTACCAAGCAGTTGCTCCTTTGGCCCCTCCGGGATCTGCACACCGTACAAGACCTCCCAGCAGGGAAAAAATCCCCACATCGTGAAACCGAAATTATAATGTCAATATATATTTGATAATGGAAAGAAACAAAAGGAGATTCTAGTCAATAGTTAAGGGGAAAACGTAATAAAGCTGAATATGTTAAAGTCTCAAGAATGGAAGCCTAGGCAGATTTAAATGAGTGATAAGGTTACAAATTGTTGTACGTACAAAGCTCTAATGATTCAGCGGGCTGATTCCTATCTTACCATGACGTGCTCTAAAGTTAGCCAATGGAAATCGCTTCCTTCGTGTTGCTTGCGCAAAAACAAATGCAACGCAACACACACTCGTCTCGAATCGAGTCGAGATAACGCACGTGCAACTTGGGAGTTGTACGTAAGCTAACGTGTATACATAATTCGGCGGTTGCTAAAGGGTAACAAAGTTAGTGTTATAACGTTGTAGTTGAAGTTACAAAGTTACATTCTATTAAAATATCGTCGGCAGTTCTCTACAAATCTGGAAATATACAGATAAAGTGATATGTTGGTTAATTCTTCGTTTGGTTCCATTCCTACCATAACTCACGCACACCCTGCAGATTAGGACCTCTTGCTAGAGCTAGTTCGGACACCAAACACGAGATCTTATTGGTCTTAAAGTAGACGTCTTCGAAGGAGAGGAGCGTTTGCGTCAATCGGTATCGGGGATAGAACCGGGTCCCCCGCGCCAGATTCAGGCGCACTATCACTGCCATATGAAGGCGGTTCTCGTGCTAAAATAGTTGTTACAATTTTTTATAACTGGTAAATGTGGTACACAAAAGAGTGCCACACAAAAAAGGTAGATTTTTTTTTTTTTTTTTTTTTTTTTTTTTTTTTTTTTTTTTTTTTTTTTTTCATCGGTCATTTCATGGATATCTGTAGTTATTGGTTTAATTTTTCAATTCGGTGTAATTTTTAAATAACTATCTGCATTCACTTATTTTTGCGATGTTATACTTAGAGTATGGAATTTTAGACATAATTTTCGATTCTGTTTCCCCTATTCCCGATGTACGTACAACGAACTGCAGAATGTACGTACAACTGTATAATAGAACTACTTCTTCAAAGGTTTATCTCGATTAATACAAAGTATATGGGGGAGTGGCTCTCTTCATAATTGTTTGTAGAAGCTATATAAAAATAAACGATAAACAGTAGAACAAGTCATAAGAATGGAATACTGAGGATTTTTCCTCAAGAAGTTTTCCTCTTATAAATAAAAAGAAAATAGCAATATCCAAATGTTTAAGAACTTGACGCTATGTACAGGCCTTAAACGACCTGCCTTTTTGGCGCAGGCGTGAGATACAATTTGAAAATCTATAGGAATTGAAAAGAATGACAAAGCACTGAAAAGTTCGAATTATTAATAAGGATGTTTTGGAATGACTCATGGCCAAAGAAAGATAAAATAATAGTTATATATGTAACTAGTGTATAATCTGACTGATAGTGACACAATCGAGCTAATTTTTAGAGGTGTCGCAATGAAAAGATAATACACGTGTTACAACGTTTTATAGAATTCTAGCATCAAAATACGTAAACTTACTTAGTACATTTGCTAATAGAACAATTATAATGTATCAGAGATCACAGCTGTATGACATATGGTTGCTAAGTCGATGTTTCATTTGTTTCAACACTTATAGAGGAAAATGTAAGATAATGATAAAAATGTTAAACATATGGATTATATTGCACTTGACATTTTGAACGAAGCCAAGAGAGCTGGGAGTTCATTAATTCCTGAAAAATCAAAAGACGTTAAATGAGGTGATTATTGTATTTGAATGTAGCTGGACTTGCGAGAGTGACGATTTAAGATTTTCTTATAGGCACATCGGAGAAACTTATACTGTAACGTGTGATGGGTGATGACGTCATTGGTGTCTTGTTGCCATGGTAATTACGTCATTAATTTTCTAGCACTGGTACCAGAAATAGGGTAATTTTGCAGACTTATACCGTCATAATAAGCTGTTTCAATGTTAAGATTGCATAAATTGTATTTTATAAATATATCTAATTTTTACCAGTAGGCCTTCGCCTACTGCTGAGCATTTAACGGTTATAAAATGTTACACAAAATCCTTGCTAACCAAGAGGTTTTCACAGGTAATTCTAGAAAATTGAAGATGTGTACCTTATTCATGTAAATATCTCTAATATACGGCAGTTAAATCAAAGTCGCTAGAGTCATTTTTGAGAAAATCGAAGATATCGAAAAATCTTCTATATAAAGGTCGCTTAGAATGGGTAATTTTCTTGAAAATCTTTGTGTCAAATCATTGAAAGATACTGAACTGACAAGTTTGGGATTTGATAGACTTTTCGTTTTATGTTATGCTGTTCACAAACACATATAAACACATACACACAGACACAGATAGGGAGATCGCCTTTTTTTAACAATGATTTTTCTGGATTCGTGGAGTTTCAAAAGGAATAAACTTAAACACAAGTAAACCTCTATGTGACCATCTAATTACTAGAAAAAGAACTACCGGTTAGTGGTATATTACTTACCTCGTGCACAATGTCCACATTGCCACAATTGCTTCGCACTTTAATATTGGCGAGCACAAAGTTAAAGGTAGCTGCTTGGAGTAAATGCATAATGTGGATGTTAACGGTACAAAGTTTAAAGAGGATATGAACAGCCTGACAACTTTGTAACGCAAACAAGTCATCAATTCCTTCCCCTTTGTTTGTGTTTATCAGCACTTATACACAGATGTCTTCCAGTTTGAAATTATCAATGTTTGAGTTTCCTTACCTGTCCGTCCGCTTTGCGCATGGAAATAGACATCCTTTCTGGTAAAATCGTCATAGTAAATGCCTTTATATAGAATTAAATCCACGTGTATTTCGATTTAATCAACAGACTCTTCATTTTATAGTACATTTTCCTTTTATGACGTTAAGCTTCCATTGCACTTTCACACTAATTTTGTAACAGGTTTAAAACAGGTTAAAATCCTTTCAACGGATTTTTCGTTAATTTTCAAGTAATTTTTGCGTAGTCATTCTGTAGAAATTGCAGTTGGATCAAAAGAAAGCGAAGAAGCGCTGGCTTATTTTTACAACACAGGGTTTTGAGCCAAAAAGCTTAGAAGTAGTTCATAATATGCTTAGAATATAAAATTCTCGTTATAAAGATGTTGAGTCATTCCAATACAACACTTAATAATATATTTAGCAGAATACATTCGTTAGGACCTTACGTCAGCTCATGGGATAATAGGTAGAGGTAGAGTTAGTACGGAGGGGATTCCACACTGGGCTCAAACTGTGTATTATATGTCAGACCCCTGGGAGGAAGGAATAGAACGAGCGTACAAAGGTTGTGAGGGGACCCGGTATTTAGCTTCAGTAAATTCCAAAGAAGTGACACAAGAATACATATATTGTGAATTTTTCGAAATTTTCTATTTTCTCAAAAATGGATGTAATGATTTTGATTAAAATACCATACGTCTAAGAAATTTACATTATACCAGGTGGCCCACGCCAGCCGATTCTCGGATAAGTAGACAACCCCTCGTGCGTTAAAAGAGTTGCAGAAGTAACAGGGGAAAATCTAGTCAGTGGCGTGTGTGAACTTTGTTCTGCTTGAAGAGTGTAAGCGACAGAGGAAATGCCCAGGCTTCAACTGGCGAATGCAGAGCGTGATAATAGAGAGGAACAGTCTTGAAATATTTTCCACTTCACTTACAGACTTTATTTACCAGGGAATAAACTCATTCCTCTTTATACTGCAATTGTCTAACATTACGGATTACAGATTGTAAATTGCCGTAACAAAATCCTTTGTTACATCATCATTTCATGCATTGCTTTTATTACCGGAAATAATTCAACCCAGCACTGGGCGACTCACACAGTTACGTAACTTTGATCTGCTAATTAAGTCGCTTTTAAAAGAGAATATTAAAGTGTTCAATATGATTTTGTTGAAAATCTTCGTAACATCCTTCTTACAAAACAAAGTAATGTCAATAAAACAGTAATTCAGTAATTATTTACAGTAAATCGATATCAAATTTGAAGCTATTCACAGTTTAGGTAGATTTACTCTAATTTAATTAATTTGTAAAGAACTTGAAGTTATGTACAAATGTTTTTATTTTCACGGATATTTGTTAATAAATAGAGAGTCTTCCAAGATTTTACAGGAAGTACATATGCAAATTGTTGTAGAGATTAAATAGCATGGAGAAAACTATTATAACGGGAGTTATTCATATTAATCCTTTGATAACGGATTAATGTTTTCATTGCCTTTTTATCTCAAAAATGACAAATACTGGTATTAAAGAATCGTAATTTGAGATACAGAAATAACAAAATAAATGTGTGCTTTGAATTATGTTTAAGTAGTTTGTTAGATTCTGCATTGAAGTTTACCACACTGGGACTTTAGGAGTCTATTTTAATACGTCTACTAATATGCTTAAATATTAGTTTTCTCTTTCGTAAGCTGCTACCAAACCCAAATTGTATTGCTAATATTTCACTTGTCATCCACATGCTACATGTGTTGCTTAAAGTAACGTACAGTGGATGGACGAATCAAGGATCAAGTTGGGTGCCTCTGAACTGATGATCAGGGAAAGGCATTGCAGTGTCCCATTGACATGAAAGACCGCTTAATTTTAGACACGTGAAGTTTGAGGTTCTATTTATCTGCCGTAAATCTACGACATGGAACCGCTTACCCTTCCTTCCGGGAGAAGACACTCTAAGCATTTTAACGCCTGAAAAAATCCATCACACCTCCGCCGGGTTTGAACCCGAGACCTGGGAAACCAGTAGCTAGCATGTTACCCTAGATCACGGAGGACAACAGATGAAATTTATCTGGTACTCTCTTGACTTGAAAGACTTTGCACATAGCTGTATCTCGTTTGATTGAGTGCGCATTAGAGGCAGCTTTTGTTTACGTTGTCGCTGCTCGATATTTCGTGGGCTACATCCATGTACACTAAACATGAAGAGGCAGGTACTGAAATGTCTCGCCCTGCTGACAACATTCAAGGAAAGCCACGTGGCCCTTATATATTACATTTTTTACAAAAGGAGATTCCTCTTTAAAAATAGCCAAAATATTTTAATGATTAATTAATTCCATCTGAGTTCAGTTGAAGTTTGTAAGTTATGCGACCTTTCATTTTTGAGTGAGGCTTTTACCCATAGCAGCCCACGAATACACAGACAATTTTTTTTTTTTTTTTTTTTTTTTAAGTTTCACCTGTATTTTCACAAAACCACAATATATTATATTTGGTCAATTCAATACTTTCCTCATCTTAGCATACGAGTAATCGAACTCTGTCGACTTCTCCTTTAATACCCGCAACGCCTCATATGTACAGATCGATGAAAGATGCACGGTTTACCTTCACTTACCTGTAATTCTGTCTCTGATGACGGACAGGCGCACAAGGATTCCTCACGAGGTTTATGTTGAGACCGATAGATACGGGGAAGAATAGTTGACATCATCTTTGTTTGCAGGAACAACTTCTATTTTCGGTGAACATGAATCACAGCTTCTCAACTCCGAGAAAGTTTGCCGTTTGCGCTGTGTTCCTCTTCTGTACTTGCAAGCGGGTGGATATGAGAAAACGTGGTGATATTGAAGAAGTCCACTCCATCTGAGAGGAAATACATCTGCAATGAAGGATAGCACAAAGTCCAGTACAATATATGTCCGAAAATACTTGGTTTCTGAGTTATGGTCCTCAAAACAATTATGTACACCAGAATGTTTTTCTTCCCGCAGATAGTTTGTTTTACAGAAGATGTTTAGTGTCCACCTCCTGCTTGAATACAAAATTGGAAGAGATTTCAACCATCATCGTCCAGAGTCTGATTCAGTTGATTATTATGAACGCCCGATTTCTGGATCATTAACACGACCGGGGTTGCACAATGGATCTGCAAAAGTTACAGTTGCCTCCTTCCACATTAATTAAACTAATATAGAAAGTTCAAGTTATTGAAATTCACTAAAAGCAAATTTACGCACACTTTTGTTCCATCACTGCGTATTAGAAAAGGAATCAGGCGCCAGGTTTAGTTACCTTCATAAAAATATGTGCGAAGTACAGGAATGGATACCAAAAGGCAGGCTCTTCCATTAAACGTATAATAAATTATTAAATATAGGTGCTAATGGATTTGCTTATAATATTCCTCTAAGAACAGAGTTTTTATCGCTCGCTTCCTGCAGCAGCCTAAACTTTTAATGAGGTTTACTAACATTTTGCTTTTGATATAAGGACAAGGCGCTTCTCCACGTTGTTAAACCATATTACAAAATGGCGCTTTTCACGCTCTCGCGACAAGAAGCTTAATAAAGGCTGTATTAATCGCTCTTTCCTCAGTGTATGGCCTTCCTTCCGTTTACGCTGCATGTTCCGAAGCTTTACGGCGGTAAGCCCTATTTCTACATTTACGTATAAATTTAATCATTATTAAATGACGAAGTGTGTACAACCCATAATATACTTTAAATTCTTTAAATGCATACGTTTTCAATTCATATTACGAATTAATTTATATTTACTTTCGCTTATGGTTGCTACGTGCATAAATATGTGACAAAAATTACAAAAGTCCTGTGCAGTTACTTTTTTCTCACTTTATTTTCCTCTAAAACTTTTCCACAACTACACAGTTCTTTTTTCCTGACGTTAACACATTCTACAGTCTTTCGTGGTATTACAACTAGCAACAGTTTTCTTCTCGTAACTTTGACTCACTCCTTTGTGTCTTTCTTAACTTTTTCTGTCTTTCAGACAGTTGACTTGGACGATACAATCACTCAACACTCATTAACTGCTTTTCTATCTTCTTTCTCGAACTTTACCTTTCTGGAATCTTTACAAATAGACCGGCCGCCGGACACTTCTTGAATAATCTCGAAAACCTCCTTGACGTACAGCGCATTATTGTCACATGTTCACAGTCGTGGAAGGCAGCCTAAACTTGAGCACCTTTGATGCACGCGCCGCCACTGGTGTGAGGCAAACCAACCCCAAAGCCTTTGTTGTGTTGCCGCTGCCGTCAGCGGGCGTCACAATAGATTGGTTTCACCATACAGGTTAGGCTAACCTTTATCAAAATATTTATTTTCATTTATGTTTACCTTCTCTAGCACTGCACTAAGCATGGGAAGTATGGTATTATACCCAAAATTTCGACGTCGAATTCTCCAGAAATATATCTATTGAGGGTTCCCGAGTATTTTTAGGAAAAGATCTGTGTTTATGTGCGTCCGGTATTTGCGTTTGTGAACAGTTTAACTCAAAACTTGGTATTTAAGTACAGCATTTTTCAAATAGCTCATTTAGTTACAACAACAATGTTCATATCATATTCTGGAAAATCCTTTAGGAAGTATATTTCAACCTTGATGTGTAAATCATTCTAACACAGTAAGTACACTCTAGAAGACTTGAGATCAAAATGGTCCTAAATAAGCGCTGTCCATAAGCAAACATTTTGAAAGATATCTCATTTTCATTTATTACATAATAGTTTTACTTTGACACGTATGAAAAGGGTTGCACGGATATCTATTAAATTACCTTCTTTCTGACATTTGATTAACATAAACCACTACCATTTTAATATACGATTTGATGCCAACATTAACACTTATGGGTTATCGAATGAATTATCGAATTTAAATTATGCTATACCGTAATATCATCTCAGCTCTTGCAGCCCTTTTTTGTGATTCAGACATTAGAGAAGTGGTAAGTGCTTGGTACGAATCTTTGATGTGAGTAAAACAAAATACCCAAGTGGAATATAGTCCATATGTTCGCCTTTAACCCGTAACCTGTAGCACAAAATCCCATCCACCCGGCAACCTTCGTTTTCATTCAGTGTAGGTTCTGCATTATCACCTGATATCTTTAATAGGTAGTTTCACGATTCTGGCGTTGAACTCTCCGCCCGCTATTACTGGACTTATTTAGGGAATCTGGATGGTTTTGCAAAGCCTTGTAAAATTGTTTATTTTCATCCCTTTTGCCCTCTTCAGGAGCATATATACACTTACAGTTGTTAGATACCCTCGAGCAGTTTTCAACATGTTCTTTAATTTATACAAGTGTAACTATGGATTCTACTTCTTAATCTTTTATCAACTAAAATAGCTGCTCCTGCTTTAACTCTGCTTTCTTGGGCTACTCCGCAACAAAACGACATAATATTTTAACTCCTTAGAACCCATCAGCTTCCTTTTGGTTTCCGATAATAGGGCAATGTTCACCTGTGCTCTTTTTAATTCTCTTTGTATTTCGTTTTCTTTGCTGGATATCCTCGTACATTCCAAGTGGCTATATTTAATTATTCCGCAATGCCTTTTACCATTAACAACATTTGGTTGAGGTCTACTTCATTAAATCCGTCCGGTTTTCCTTTTTCTGAGCCTTATGTGTAGGACCTTTTTTTACATGGGAGGGATACCAACCCATTTGCCATAACCCCCAAACTGGAGGACCAGAGTTTAATTTTAGAGTTCTCTCCCTCTATTGCATACACCCCAATAGATGGGTTGCCTCTCCCGCCAAACTCGCCGTTCCGAAGCTCATTTTCTGTTTGCTGTTGAGGACACACGTAACCCTGTGTAAGGGGCCCTTCGACCAGGTACCACACAGGGGCCAGTGTGACCTGGAGCTAGCTAGCCCCATTGATGGGACAATTCTCCCACCCGCTGCCCTCTGTAGATCTCGTTAAAGCACCAATATATTTGGAATCATTTTTTGTGGAGTTAATAATTTCCTAGATATATATTCCTTGTTATTGGTTTGACTTTTCTTATATTAGAAGCCCTGTTCTCTTTTTTCCCTCCTTGTCGTGTAAAGAAAACGCAATATTGAAGCTGTCACATAGGTACCAGCAAACAAAGGATTTAGGTACACCTTAAGCCTGCTGTATTCCCCTATTCCAAATCGTACCTAAAAGGAAATATGTAAGACTCCCATATGTTTATCTTGCTTAAAGTTAAAGAGATAAAGGAATAAGCTTTTGTAAAAACACTTTGTTGAAGAATGGACAGAGAAAGTCATGTGTGTATAACACATTAGAATTTTGTTTAATTCTGTTGATTAGGTGTATCTTATTACTATCTACTGTGAACTTAGGCCTGACCTTCGCAAGTCCTGACTTACGCTTTCAGCGTAAACGCAAGTTACGTTTATGCTCTGTTTATGACCTTTCGCTCATGTGTCTAACAGAATGCGTCCCTTGGCTAAGCAAGCCTTCCTTCAGGTTTTAGCTTCCTATTTTATTTTCTCAATTCTGATTCCCTCTCCGTAATTCTGTGGTATGCAATCCTCAGAACTTTCCCATGGTACGTCCACGAAAGCGAATTCCTTCATTAAAATTTTACTTTTTATTAACACTAGCAAAAGTTTGTAAAGGTTTGCAAAACGACTACTCAACCATGGATCGTAAAGGTAAGACAGGTTGTGCGTAGAAGGGTTGTTCAAGCGGCATGTATTATATGACGCCTGGTAAAGAAACCTTTAACGCCCCAAAACACCTGCGTTTAAAATCAAAGTGTTTCAACCGCTGCATTTAACGTCAGGATAATTTATTTTTATAGGGAAATCCATTCCATCAATTACTCTTGAAATGTGCCGTGTTTGCTGGCATCCCGTATTCGGTATTTAGTGCCCATTAGGAATAGGATACACTGCTGTTTGTTTGGACCTGTGCTGAACTTGCATTGTGCGAATTAATGGCAGGAGAATCGCATAGCAGTGCTTAGACTGGTGATTGCAGTGTAGAAAAGAATTTAAATGTGCAACCAAAACAAAAATATTTGCATTTAAGAAGAAATTAAGTGCCCTATTTTGATACAAATCCGTCTTAAACTGTTTTAAAGGTTCCATAGCATTTTATTATATGCAGATGGCGTGGTTGTAGGGCATAAACCACAATATGCATTACAGCGCTTGATCCATATATACCAACAATATTATTTTAACATATCCACAGAAACAACAAAACAACATATAAGGTGAAAACAAGTTTAGAAAATAAACCATTAGAACAAGTAAGAGAATTCAACTATTTGCTATGTAATCTAAATTATATAGTGATAACTGAAAGAGATATGAGTAGACAGCTTGCAAGATTCCAAATGACATGGAACAGCGCATAGAACGCTAAGAAATGAAACAAGAAGAGAGGCAAGGTTAAAGTTCTATAAAACAATAACGGTCCCTACACTACTCCTAGGAAGTGAGACGAAGAAATGAAAAGCCAAATACAAAGTGCACAAATGAACTTTTTAAGGAAAACAAAGGGATGCACTAGGCAGGATGAAACAAAACATTAAGATATAAGAACGGAACCCAACATACTCAATAAATAGAAAAATTGAAAACTAGCTATCAAATGCAACAGATGCAAAGAATATCCGAGCAAGACTGCCTAAGATTACATTTCAGCATCAACCGAAAGGAAAAAGAGATGTTGGTAGATCCAAAAAGGTAATAAGACCAATTATTGTGAGACGGAACGGGCACTCTGCTCACGTCGGGAAGTGAAGATAAAGAACATTTTAGAAGAAGAAGAGTGGAGCATAAACAAACAAATAAATAACAGGTAAATAAATAAATAAAACTCTGCAAATTATACCCTAGTGCCTAATTTCTAATCGTGAGGCACATTTTCCAAATCTTTATACTTTATTTCCAGACGAAACTTTTTAATTCTATGTCATTGTTCCACACATCATATTAAATCTAACGCAAAAAATAATTAAACAGCAAACATACGGCTAATAAATTCAACTTCAAAAGACAACCAAATAACAATAAAATTACAGTTTCAATAACATTTTAAAAACTACTCAAATTTTATATTTATAACGTAATGTAATTGTTTATCTTATTTTTATTTTTTAATTTTTATGTAATTAACTGTATTTTATTTTAATTTAATTTATTGTTATTTATCATAAATATTATTATAAAGTGAATTAAATTCACCATACAAGTTTTACTTAATATAATTGTTATATGATTTTTCGTTTTATTACTCTAAAAAGTTTAAACTTTAGAAATTTATAGCCTCTTAATTAAAAATTCTACATTTCTTATAAAATTAAAATATATTTCTGAACAATATATTTGTTTTAATGCAGCTCTAAAATTTAACTTTTAACATTCCTTTTGTAATAAAATGTTCTTAATTCCATATTATGAATTCCTGTTACTTTTATAGTTTTATTGTTAAAATAATGGTTTATTAAACTAGGTACAGCTTTATATTAGTTATGTCCAGACGTTCTTTTCTATTAAATACCTGACACATTTAATTCATGGCGGGAAACACGCACTTCTACCGAGATAGATATTGTAGCTATCACCGCCTCGGGAAGAAAGCAGGCTACAGGCTGCAAGCAGACAGACCATAAAGGCGCGCGGAAGTCCCAGGTTCAAAGACCCGTCCCTCGCATAGCCGAAGCTACCTACAGAGAGTGATAAGCGATCCATCGACCAAGCAGCCCTCTTGTCTTGTTCCTTTGAGCAAGCACTCACACCATCTCCCATCACCGCAATATGCACGAAACCTAGAAGCAGTCCTGAAACATGAAAAGGAAACAGAATTAAAAGCAACTTATGGAAAACAAATTGTGGTGGGTGACAAACCATGTCAGCATTCGCTTACCGAACTCTTTTTGGTCTGAGAGCACGCTCGAAGGGAATCAGACCTCAAACCTCTCGAATGTGAGCCTCAAACATTACCGCGGAATCATCTCTCTCGGTCTTAAACTTATTTATCATATCTGAATCTATAAACGTACATGATTGTGATTCAGCTTCTCTTGCGAATTAAGTTGCCCTAAGTAAAAATAATGACAATTGTGTATATCCAAATACAGTGTATACACGTCACATTTCAGCGCATGCTCTACATCTCGGCCTCTACTTTTCCACATCATCACTTGGCTAGGCTAAGCTCTAATCCTTGTTCTATGTTCCTTTTGCTTCCCTTACTATGTACGTAGTAGCTAGAAAGGTTCCACTTGAAAATTCAATAGCCAAATACCACTTTAAATTTACCATTTGAAACTCCCTGAATAAAAAAATGTAGAATAAAGTTTTGGTGCAGGTGCTGCCTTTTACAGCTTAACTCGTAAGCGAAAACTCAAATACAAAACTTCTTATTTAAGTTCACTATGTTTCAAAGGTGCGAAGCGAATAGTTTTTCAAGAAAATCTCCCCACCTCCAACAACCTTTATATAAAAATTTTACGAAATTATTGGCTTTCTCATAAAGTACCCAAAAAACTTTGATTACAAACGAAATATTTAAGATATGTAATAACGGACCATACGTATATCTAAAATGTATTAGGAATAATCTGCTTTATTCAGAAGATATTTTATACACTTCTGTGTAACATGTAAATGTTAAAGAGATAACATGTGCACTCACATGACTTTCTCTAGTCTTGTACTAATCATTCTTACAAACTCCTATTCCTATATCTTCTTCGTGTTAGTTGAAATAGGCATTTCCGGAAATTATATTATTGCTTTTTCCTTTTAGGTACAAGGGAAATATGGGAATACAGTAGACTTTGGGCGATAGTCAAATCTTTTAAAGCTTTCAAACTCCGTTCTTTTGCACGGTTATCATATAAAAAAATTAATAACGATGCTCCATTTGACAGAAGTGTAAGTTCTCCAAAACTCACACCAATAAAATTGCATATTTCCGAAATGATTCACTCTACAAAAAAAAATTACTTTGACATAAACTGTGTATTTTAGCAAGATCTCTATTTTTTGTATAGTAAGATTTTGTCCATCTCTTACGCTTTACGAGATATTCAAAAGTAATCCAGAGTAAACAGGACTACATGGGCTATAGCCAAAAAATTCAAAATATTCATTTCATTTGACATACAAATATCTTAAACATGTGGCACTTTAATCAAAAACGTTAGCCATTTTGAAGAAAATAAAAATTTTCGAAAAATTGTCCATTTAAAGGGTAGTTTAGGGTGCGGTTATTTTCTTCAAAATCTTCGTGTCGCATCCTTGAAAGACATTTAACTTAAGTACCATCTTTGGTTTTTAAACGACTTTTCACTTTTGAGTTATGCTGTCCACACACACACACACACACACACATACACACACACACACACACACACACACACACACACACACACCCACACGGACCCCCTAAAAATACTTTTTGGTGGGGTTCAGGGTGCCTCAAAACATATATCTCCAGTGAAATCGAATTTTTGGGTGGAATACAATGCTTCCTTTACTATACGTGGTAGAGAAAGTAAAATTCTACACAAAATATAGATATCTTTAAACAATAGAATTTATTTTGAATGCATTTTAGTGGCATCTTCCATTACCATTAAAAGAGGTCATTATTTAGATGAGATTTAGAATCTGCCTTTTGACGGGAAGCTATTGGTGTTTGATTACGTGGTGAATGGATCGGTTATATATAACGTCAAGTATTTTAAAAAGCTATGGAACTCGACGTGTTGCTGAATTAAGAATTAAAATAAACGAGCAAGCAACAATATGAGCTAGATTTTAACTTTATGAGACTGAAACAAGCCCTTGAGTCTCAAAATCTAAGGTTAACAGTTCTGATCATGATGAATGATAAACTGATGATCAATAGATTCATGAATTTGTTGATTGATCCTAAAAGTTTTCTTCGTTTTAGTACCTTTGTCGCTATTTTACAAGCATGTTTTAACCTTTACAGGTAAGTGTACGGGCCAAATTTTCAGCGGCCATGAGGCCACCTGGGAGTCGCGTCACACAGGTTGAGAACTACTACTGTAAGTGCTACTTTTTGTTTCGGAAGCATAAGGAAGAAATGAAACACTGGACATTGTACTCGGGCTTCAATGACAGTGATTATTTTGTTGTTTGAAAAGGGTTTCACTGTAGGCAACAGGTACACATTTTTGTGTGCCAAGGTTAAGGGGTCATTTAGACGCCAGCTATTATGTAGCTTCTCAGGTAGAGCTTTTCCTGGTAATTCACAGCCTTCCTCAAGCTCCCCCAAAAGAACGTTCACTTTTCAACAATGGACACCAACCAAATTTTCTTAAGGGGGCATTGCAAACGGACTAGTTTTACTTTCACCACTATGTACCTATAGTAAATGGAGGTAATACTAACATTAAATATTTGATAATTTATCTTCTTGTGGTTTATTTTGTTTAGCTATTATCAGTTATGAAGTTAAGGGAAAGATAGTTTAGTCTTATGCCTTCTCCCTAATAATTTTTATTAATAACATATAACCAACCTATGACATTGCAGCTACAATTCCATTCCTATATTTCGTTGGAAATACACGTCTTGAGATTCCCTGACTAATAAAAAACCAGAAGATGTTGAAATAACAACATTCTTTAAATTCTCCATGGATGCGACACATTTTTAAAGAAAAAAATTCACTACACAAAATTTCGAAAATGTTTGGACATTTTTTCTTTTCTCCAAATGGCTCCAATGATTTCGATTAAAATACCATGTGTTCAAAATATTCCCATGACAAATAAAACGTGTATCTGAAATGTTCTGTGACGTTCTGAATAAAATTGCAGTACGTGTAAACCGTAAGAGATAAGCAAAAACGGAGTATGTAAAATTTGTATACCTCGTTAAAAGCTTAATGAAAAAAAAATCTTAAAATTTTTATTAAACTTGTGTTAATATTTGAGATTTTAGAATATGAATTATGAACAAAACGTATATCTTGAATTTCCTGTAAAACAGCGATTAAATTTCCCTTCTTTCCCATTGAAGCATATATTTACGAAATTTTAGAAATAGGTAATATTTCTATAGTATTAGTATAGTATTTTTATCACTTAAACTGTAAGTGCTATCATGACAGGAAATAATGAAATTCCCTAAAGCAGTACTGTTCTAATTATTTCTCTTATAATACGTTTGAAGTACAACTTTTTTCAGCTGTTTTGTTATTTATATCAACATAAACCGAATAGTAAATCCAAATCCACGTTTAACTCTAAACTATTAATAACCAAATTCATTCTTTTATGAAAAGTGATATGAAGTTTAAAATATTTATTTACCCTTAAGTAGTAATGACAAAAGACTAATTGAAACGGCTAAAATGAAAGTTTTGAGGTACGTAGCTGACTGTAGTCTCAAAGATCATATCAAGAGTGATACAATAAGAGAGCAACTAAAGTTATGTAACTTAAACGACACAATCTTAGAGTACAAAATGAAGTGGCAAGAGCATATCTCCCGAATGCCAGAAGTACAAACCAGTTGGTAGGAGAGAAGTTCGAAGACTGCGGAAACGCTGGGAAGATTTCTTCTGAATCGAAACAGGTCCACCTGGCCTATCTTGAGGATTGATGATGGTGCTGACGTTGACGGTGACGACGACGATGATGATGGGCACTTGCTGAAGCTGGATTCGCAGTCGAGTGATTAGCTGCAGAGTTCAATTACAGACTGGGGTGGAGAATCTTTTACCAGAATCATTCCCCATCCCCCACAGAGAATGAAAGTAGGAATGCGCTAATGAATGGGAGAGTGTTAAATAGTAAAATACTCATAAAGCCAGACACGTAGATCCTGACCGTCACCTTTCAGGGACTCTCGGAGGTTGGAAGATATTTTAACACGCGAATAAGTTACACCCGCGACACTCAAGGACATCTTTTGCGTGGCGACCCGGCCCCTATGTGTCCGACTACGATGTCCAACTCTCTGCCTCACACATTTTTCTAGATTGTCCGCGTTACGCTCAAGAGCTCCAGTACCTTGGTCTTGCTGTTACGCTGCGCTCTGTTTTGGGTGGCGACCCAGTTGCTATTTGTCATCATAGTAACGCCTTGCAATGAATTTATACTCCTCTAGATTAGGTATATGGACCAGAGAGGGTTTTAGTACAGTTACACTGCTGCAAAACAAATTCAAAGTCCCGTGAGAAAAACATATCAACTCCTTTCAGAAGCAGGTCAACATCATGGACTACAAATTTTAAGAAATAAATGGCTCACAATGCCTACGTTAATGTGATTTATCTTGAACTGGATAAGCTTCCAAACAAACAATATATGCTTGAAATAAGACGTTTTAAAAGTAGTGTCGTACTTATGTATATTGTAAACAGTAATTATAGATTTTTATACTATTCAGAAGATTGGCCACTCGCAACAAAATAGTAAACACAATTATTGGGGATATGATGCAAGAAAGATCGAAAAGCAGCAATAATAATAAATATATAGTTTCTGAAATTTGTGGTCTAAAAAAGGAGTGCACACGGCACCTATGGAAGTTTTACAATTGAGGTGGTAATGGAAAAACCCAAAGTATGTTGTTAGAGACGTTAACGAAGTGGACACGAAGACACACCGACACGAAAACTTCTGAAGAAGCTAAGACTTGCATCCAAGACCAGAGCTAGTGGTCCTGTTAAATAAATAGCTTACAGAACAAGGTCTCCTGCTTCTCTGCAGAACAGCTCGACTTTGATTTGTAGCTGTAATTCCGGGCTAGGTGTTGAAAAGGCAAATTTTTTTTTTCTTCTTCTTCTTCTGCGCGCTTCTGTTTCCTCTGCCAGATGGGAAATGAAGATAAAATCTGATCTCTATCGCGTCACTTGAGTGCTGCCCCATAATATTTCACTGCTTTCCACCCTAGCACTCTGTTTGCAGACTTGGTTGTGCACAGATGCATGTACGTATCCCAGAACGCTGTCATATTCGTGCTCACTTTCGCTCCGGGGAAATGACATACTTGATTCCTGTACTCAGTTAATGCCACATTCTTAAGATGTCAACAATAATGGTGTATTATATAATTGATTTTGAATAATGTGTAGATAAGACGCCAAATAGCACCTTAAAATTTCAAGTAAACTACTTTATTCTTCCAGATTTGAGATCTTTTCTTTCATTTGAGTGACCGAGTAACTTGAAATGAGTTGAAATTATGGTACAGAATGTTGTAGGTTTTGGTGAGCGAACTTAGAAACCTCAAGTTCGTTCTGCGGTTATGAAACTAGATGTGAATTTATTATAAATATTGAGTTTAAATCCACCTTTCTCTTGATACTTTAAGAAATTTAGCTACTTGAAATGAAAGTGTGGATTTCATGTGATTACTTCCAGACACCTGCGGAGTTCATTCCCGGTGAGTGAGTAAGAATTGGAATTCCCTACTCTCCAGAGACTGGAAATGTAGATGGGAGAGTTAGTGTATGTGTGTGTGTGTGTGTGTGTGTGTGTGTATGTGTGTGTGTGTGTGTGTGTGTGTGTGTGTGTGTGAAATACGTTTTTAAACAGCAACAAAAACCTACAGCAACCTAAAAAAAGTTCTGTTCTGAAAGTTCAAGTTTATCAATAAATATATTCAGTCAACGACCCCAAAATTACCACAACAGTTGGAGGGCGCTATAGATATGAACCAAGAACTCTCATTTGTTAATTGCTACCTAAAAAGGACACTATTATATCTATCATTCCAACCTCGTCCTATTCACGGCTTATGTGAAAGAACAATTAATTATCATATGTGTAATATAACAAGAGGCTAGTGCACTGGTAGCATTGATACTTACCAAGACACCAGGGTTCGATTCCCGGTACCGGCGTGGGGATTTTCTCCCGTTGGAAGGCCTGGTCCGGGGCGTACTCAGCCTCGTTAGATCCTTGAGAGCCAGTTAATTGAAAATTAGCGGTCACTGCTCGAGAAGATCACATAACCGGCCGGGAAGGACCTTGGCACCCCACTCATGATGTAAGTAGTGGGCAGAGGTGGGTGACGTAGCGGTCGGGCGGCAGGCCGTGGCCCGGATGGGCTATTGTGTAATGAGGTTTAATACAAGAGGTTATTTTTACCAAAAAATAGGAGCAACTCTAAGTCACGAACGCAACAGTGTGTGTGTGTGTGCGTGTGTGTGCGTGTGTATGTGTGTGTGTGTGTCTGTGTCTGTGTCTGTGTCTGTGTCTGTATCTGTGTGTGTGGGTGTGGGTGTGGGTGTGGGGGTGGGGGTGTGGGTGTGGGTGTGTGTGTGTGGTGTGTGTGTGTGTGTGTGGTGTGTGTGTGTGTGTGTGTGTGTGTGTGTGTGTGTGTGTGTGTGTGTGTGTGTGTGTGTGTGTGAAATACGTTTTTAAACAGCAACAAAAACCTACAGCAACCTAAAAAAAGTTCTGTTCTGAAAGTTCAAGTTTATCAATAAATATATTCAGTCAACGACCCCAAAATTACCACAACAGTTGGAGGGCGCTATAGATATGAACCTAGAACTCTCATTTGTTAGTTGCTACCTAAAAAGGACACTATTATATCTATCATTCCAACCTCGTCCTATTCACGGCTTATGTGAAAGAACAATTAATTATCATATGTGTAATATAACAAGACGCTAGTGCACTGGTAGCATTGATACTTACCAAGACACCAGGGTTCGATTCCTGGTACCGGCGTGGGGATTTCCTCCCGTTGGAAGGCCTGGTCCGGGGCGTACTCAGCCTCGTTAGATCCTTGAGAGCCAGTTAATTGAAAATTAGCGGACACTGCTCGAGAAGATCACATAACCGGCCGGGAAGGACCTTGGCACCCCACTCATGATGTAAGTAGTGGGCAGAGGTGGGTGACGTAGCGGTCGGGCGGTAGGCCGTGGCCCGGATGGGCTATTGTGTAATGAGGTTTAATACAAGAGGTTATTTTTACCAAAAAATAGGAGCAACTCTAAGTCACGAACGATCTTATCTATGGAACAACATAACCTCAGCTTAGATTTGACTATTTTACTGAAGAATACGAGAGTAGAAGTAAAAGATAATTTTAAAACTTAACTGCTAACGGAATATATTAAATAATCTTAGTTGTATGTTGTGTTTCTTAATTACTTATATGCTTGTTTATTATAAATAGGGTAACTTTACTGTTAAACGTCCTCCGAACTATTCGAGTGAGTGAGGGATTAGGGTTTAAGGGCCCGTCGACAGCTAGGTCATTAGAGCCCCCTGAAGTATTCAAAATTGATATACTGTTATTATGGATGGAAATGGTAGTTGCATACATTCTCCTATTGGCTCTTCATTCCGCAAAATGCTGATTATTCTCGAATGATATTTTCATTAATTTGTTATTGTATCGATACCATGGTCAAAGAAGTTATGCGATATGTTTCATTGCAAATTTTAACACAAATCGGACACAATTTGTGTTTGGTGATATTGATTAGAGGTCTTAGAAGTCTCCTCGCAACTTTATTGGTGGAAGTATGGAATATACAATTGTAAAATCATTTTATTTTTCTGACAGTGATGTTATACTCGTGTTTACAAAAGTAAAGTGAATACTTCTTCATATTTTAACACGTCGATAGCTGCTGGTTAAATTCTAGGTTTATTTCTTCTTCGTACTGTTTATCAGCTATCATCTACGCGTATTTATTTCACCTTCTCATCGGGAAAAACTAAATCAAACGGCAGAATAGATGACTGAAAGTGTTATATGAACAAAATCAATGTATGTTATTTGAAAAGGCAGACTATAAAATAGTGAATTCTGGCGGCGGGTAACCTCGAGGTAGAACACACAGTGAAGTTCACACGGCTAACCACCAAGCTTGATCTGAAAGCACCCCGGGCAGGAAACCCTCAAGATACATAATCTGAATCCCCGCCCCCTGCAAGCATTATACAGCAACCGTGGCGAACTCTCACACGCTACCGATGTTAGATGCAAGTCATTTTCATTAGTGTAAGTTCGTAAATTATATCCTCTGCTTAAAAGACATTGTTACATAGGTGGAAATTTACGGTGGTCTCAGATTTTCATTCTCAGAGGCAAAGATCATTATCAACTCTGATTGTTCAGCAATCTCTGTTTTATCTCATGTTTACTTCTTTATTTTGGATATACAACGTATATAAATTTATTTTAAAGGTATAGTGTATACAGTGATTGCATCGCTATTTACATCAATATTTTTAAAAACACTCAAATTTGATTTGCAATAGCTGTTACATGTCGCTCTATTCGAAAGGAAGGACGAGATCAGAGGAGACACCGGGCTGTCAGATCCAGACATCGACAGAGGTCCTTAAGGTGTCCCAATTTGGACGACACGTCGAAAGCTTTAGGGTTTCCGGGACCATCTCGGGGGACCTTGGCGCAGGATCCAAAGTCCCCAGATGCTACCCCCTTCTCGACCCGGATCCCCCGGATAACGAAGGATGGAATACGTCCCTGTGCGCATATCATCCCTGCCAAGCTGCACGCTTGCAACCCTGAAAGAACCAACGAGATGAAGGATGAATGAAATAGTTAATGAAAGAAAATCGAAGGACAGGAAATTTCGGGAGATATAATTATTTTTGTCAGCATTCGTCTAGCGACCCGGGGAAAGATTTATTAAAATCTTAAGGTTTAGTCATAAATATTCACATGTATTAGCTAGGTTTATCTCTTCCGGGCTTGTAGCCCATGGTCTAGAAGGCACTGAAGATGCCAAGCACAGTACTTAGCGAAACCTCGGTATCTTTAATGCCTTCTAGACCACGGCCTACAAGCCCGGAAGAGATAAACCTTGCTAATAATTGGAACACCGCCCGTGAAAGATTAAGTTTATACATTCACATGTATCTCTTCTTCCAGTGCTTCATGGTTTCCTTCCTGAAACGTATCAACAATGAGCTGTACGTTAAAGCCCTTGTATATGTAAATTAAATAATTAGACATTTGCAGTCATTTATACCCGACGTTTTAAGTGTTAAAAAATTAAAATTATTTTGTTGTTTAACGACGCTGTCAATTGCCAGGATCACATCAGCGTCGCCGGTGTGCCGGAATTTTGTCCCGCAGGAGTTCTTTTACATGACAGTAAATCTACTGACATGGAGCTGTCGTTTATAAGCACACTTAAAAACCATCGACCTGGACCGGGTTTGAACCCGCGACCTTGGGATCAGTAGGCCAGCGTCTAACCAACTGAGCCACCCAGACCGACTTTAAGTGTTAAGTATGGTATAATCATATAACAGTGGAATTGCACATTTTCTATTTATTATTTTGTTATTATTATTATTATTATTATTATTATTATTATTATTATTATTATTATTATTATTATTATTATTATTATTATTATTATTATTATTATTATTATTATTATTATTATTATTATTATTATTATTATTACTATTAATTATTATTATTATTGGTATTGTTGCGTCGGTCTGGGTGGCTCAGTTGGTTAGACGCTGGCCTACTGAGCCCAAAGTCGCGGGGTCAAATCCGGCCCAGACCGATGATTTTTAAGTGTGCTTAAAAATGACAGCTCCATGTCAGTAGATTTACTGGTATGTAAAAGAACTCCTGGAGGACGAAATTCCGGCACACCGACGACACTGATGTGATCCTAGCAATTGACAGCGTCGTTAAGCAAAAATATTTTTTGTTGTTGTTGCTGTTATATAATTATTTTTTAATATCTTTACTATCGCCATTATTTTCTCTCATTTAAGTGTAATATTTTAAGTTTGAGATGTAACTGTTATTGACGTACCTCATATCTTGAACTGCTGACTTCAACAATCATACTCACTAAAACTGTTCCATACAATAACTCCAACGTAGCGATTAAATGTCTAGAACTGTCTGATGATACACGTATTCTCTCACCCCTGACTGTACATACACACGCTTAAAACTGACTGCTAGCAGCTGTCACCTTCAACAGTTAACGACTCAGAAGAACTAAAGGCTGGTTGTTCCCCAAGAGACCAGATCTTGACTCACTTATATAGATGAGAATGACGTAGCATAGATTTTTTTCTCGAAGATCACCTTTTCTCAAACCTCTCGTAAATAAGCCGGCAGTCGAAAGTTCCTAGAACAATCTGGAATCGCTTTCTTCTGCTACGCTCTTCTAACCTCTGCCTTGTCGTCGGCCACGTATTTTAAAGTAGTAGTGTGCGGTAGTTTGACCTTGAGTCTCTGAGTCGTGCGGCCGGCGTCACAATATATTGGTTTATTTGTACGCGTAATATAATGTGCCAGTTATGCACGGTATTGAATACAGTAACAATCTGTCTATGAAGTGACGTCGGGCTCGGCGAACGAACGGAGACGCGGGGAACGAACGGGGCAGGGCTTCCCCGCGCGACTGCTATGTGTATGTGACTGTCAACAATCGAAGCGGTAGAAACAAAATGTGTGTCGAAAACATTAGCGAGACTTCTCGCAGAGTCCGTTGCGCGTATGTGTGTGACTCGAAAAAGGTCCGTGTGATGTCATCCCCATTATATAAGAAGGTCAGAGAAGAACAGAGCAATGAGTTTTAGAATAGAGTTAGGGACATGAGTTGGTGAGTGTTTCAGAGAGTACAAGACAGCTGTGCGTATTAGTGCGTCCTAAGGAGCGTCGCGAGTGATCACATCGTGGCAATCAGCGCATGGGAGACAGAGGAAGTGAAGAAAGACACTAAAAGGACTGGACAAGGCTAGAGAAGTAAAAGTTGTGAGTGGCGACAGCCGGAAAGACTGTAGACTGTGTTAACATGAAGAGAGCTATGTATTTGTGTTAAACTTTTAGAAGACAAACGATAGAAAAGTAACCGGATCTGATTTTGTGGTTTTGTTATAATAATGCCAGGATTAAATGAAATACTCCTGGATGTATCTACTTTAAAGAGAGCTATTCTCTTAAACTCTGATTTGCATCAACTTAATATTCACTAAATGAGGAGGGAAAACTTCCTGCTTGTTTTCCAAGTAATTCGTGTCTTTCTCGATCAACACGTACCATCTAAACATTTCTCATCCCTTAGGAAAGTACAACATTATTTCGTTACCACAGTACCGGCAATAGAAGGAAAAGTTTTCATCATGCTAAAGCTTTTGAAGTAGCACTATAACGGACCCGAGAGTCCATTTTGGTTCCCTACTTTGGTTAATGGAAATAGCCAATAGCTGCGTGAAAATATTAAAGATAGCTCCACCCAACCTAGCCCAGGCCACTTTGATCTGCATGTTATTTACTTTAGTGCGCTCAGTCGCATCCGTATCAACATGAGGGGACTATTTAGGGTCGTTTATATAGACCAATGGAAAACAAACACGAGACGCACCACGGCAAAGGTTTAATATCTTGCAGTTCTGCTCTACATGCATCAGTTACCAAATTACTGGCCGGAGGTAAGAAGCATCCACATCAATTGTGCAAAGGTCACTAGTCCAACCAACTTCATGGCGCAACAGGCATGGCTTGCTCCTACAAACTGAAGGACCCGAGTTCTAAGCTCGGTTGGGCTGATATGCTTAGTTATTTTCTCTGTTTTTCCTCTTGTTCTAAAAGAACAAATGACCGAAAAACCTCAGCTCTTTGGATCTCAATATCATTTGAATACTCGTTATCGAGTATAATATTACAAATAGACGAAACGTGTGAGTGTATGGGGGGGGGGGGGGGGGAGTTTACGTAACTCAAAAACTGCACAACCAATGTTGATAATTCTTTCATCATTAAAAACCCCATTCCTTCGGACATCATGTATAAAATACCACCTAATTTCATTGTATAAAACATTAAAATATTAAAAAGGATATGTAAAACCTTTGTACTTGAATGCAAACATGTTGAAGCTATAAAAGAAATGCTTTCAAACAGGTCTTTGACTTTTAGGTTCAAACTCCATTAAATAAAAATTAGTAGTTACTGTTCCACATAATACACATGTAAAATAACACTGTTGTCGTGGATATTTCATTCCAAATAAGAACACAGAAAAACAAAACAGAGTCGAACATGTCGATGTCAACATGTGGTATATTTCCTTTGTATGTCATAATCAACATCATTAGCAAGGTATGTTCAGTAACTGTATAAAGGGTAGAAACTGTGTTCAGCTAACCACAGAAAGTATTCAACCCATATTTTATAATTGACAGTTGAGAACATTTGTTTCTCGATGGTTGTGAAGTATACATCTTTTCAAACTTGATGGTTTGGGACTGGTTAGTCTTTATATTCACCAGCTTCATCTCTAATTCGTTGTTTGTTTATGAGCCAATGTACTCCTATTATTTGAATTCTATGCAGTTTTTATACTTTTGAATAACTATGGGAGCAAAGAAAAATTTTGGAAATCTAGTTAGCAATACAGATGTTTAGTTTAACTGCAGTTGTCTTCTGTATAAAAGGTTGAAGTGACATGGTCTCTTTGTTCCATCAAATTATTTTTGAGCTATATAACAAGATATTTTAAGTATCACAATAAATGAAAGGATTCAGATTTGGTGTTTAATATAGATTTACAACATGTACAGTGATACAATTTATGTTAAAATACGCACAAAACGGAAATAAAACAGTGTGAATTACAATACATCTAACCATGTTTTGTAACACTTTCTCAAAGTAATGATAAATTTTAAGATAATCTTCATATTTTTTAAGATAGATATTCTATTTGAGTAGTTTTCTGTGAAAAGCATGAAACACATAGTATTTTTGGATTTTTCTTCATATTTTGATAAATATTTCTTTACATTTTGCCCTCTCTACTGGTATATCAAGCAACAAACCTCTATCAAGAGGAATTTATTCCTAGGCATTAGAGTAGCATAGTCTAGCCACCTGTTTATACACCCCTGCAAACAGACTTTGTGGCTGGTCTCATCCTGATTCAGCATTCCTCTACTGTCCAAGCAAACATAATGCACCCCCTCTCTCTTTTCATACTGCTCCTTGACTCCCACCCTCATCGGATATCTCGTTTTGAGTTACCAGTCTCACTTTGACAAAAAGACTAAAGACTGAAACCTCAGAACCTTTTGGACACTGGAGAAATATGTCTTCTACAACTCCAGTGCATGTTAAATACTTCAGTTTTATACTCAATTATAACCTTTCTCTTTAATTCAATTTTTGTTAGACGTTATTGCGTTCAAAATATCCCTCACGGGAAGTTTTTAGGTTATTTTGATACACATTTTACGGAAAGCGCTATGAAATATGCTCACCCCATAAATCTAGAATTCTATTTGTTGAATTCTGAGAAAGCGTTAAACTTTGGCACAAAAAAGCTAAGGATGCCTGTTTTTGCTTCCTCTGTTACCTTATTGCATAAAAAAGCCTATGAAAAAGCATAATTCCAAAACGAAAAGTTATTTATGTACCAAACTTCGTGTTTAAGTCCAGTATAGTTCATGGATGCGAAAAACGTCTTTCAAGAAAATCCCTCTGTACCAAACTACTCTATGCAGCTCTGTTTTTATTCTCTAAAAAGTCTAACGATTTTTATTAAATACCCCATGTTTAAGACATTCACGCAACAAAAGAAATGGGTATCTCGATTTTTCTGCAAATAACCTGTGAAATCCTCTGAATTTTTTAAATTACCTTTGTATAGTTGGAAATACAGAGAGAAATAAAACCTTACTACACAAAAAATGCTTCCCTTCTTGAGGTTCGCAATTTATGTAAAACATTTTATAGTGTTATCCATTACCAAGACATTTTTTATTATTCGTTGCCATTCTCAAGTACTACTTTTCTCAAATGGATGTGCTATTGGTTTCTTCGCCTTCTGGTCATTCAAAGCAATTACATAGCAATTATCTCTTAAACATCTGACTCGCTTGAGCCTTCTGTTTTCCCCTATTCCCATTGCACTTACAATGAAACATGTAATAAAGCCATTTCTTCAAATTTTTGTCTCTGTTAACATGAAACAGTTAGAAGTATATGCTTTTATAAGAATGTTTTGTTGAGGAATCGGGAAAGAAAGACGTGTAAATGTCGCAAATCTTTGTTTATGAAGTAACTAGAGCAGTTGAACAAACATCACAACAGCAACATGAATTTTGTTTTATAGCAAAAGCCTGTCCCCTGCAATGTTAATGTTAGCAACTTTCAATCCCATTTTCTTGGGAACTACTAATTCTAATAGTAACTCAATTAATGAATATAGGTATTTTATGATTTTGTTGTCTAAAGCACGTTTTTCTACACTTTTTAGCTACTCTCATCGCCCACTTAAAGGGCTTTAAAAATCAGTATACGAGTTACTAAATAATGGAGTGAGTGAGTGAGTGAGTGAGTGAGTGAGTGAGTGAGTGAGTGAGTGAGTGAGTGTTGTTTAAGGGCCCGTCGACAACTAGGTCATTAGGGCCCGATAAATAATGGATAAATAACTGGTAAAAGTTTACGTTATTCTAGGTTAGTTCCTGAGAAATAGGAATCAGTGTGTCTGAAAGAGCCACTTAGTGGAAAATAACAAAAATGTGAAACGATTGCTTTAGTAAACTTCTTGTTAAGGGTCATCATCCTCATCCTTTCTGGATCTCTATAGCTCCTCTACAACAATCTACTATCCATAAGCTAGTTTCGTTCTTTACTTTTGCTTTTGCTACTCTCATATTGTCAATATCTTGAAGAATGTGTTACATCCAGGACTTATTGTCATTTGGACATTTATTTTTATCCCTTTCTGTGCCTCCAGTTCACTTTTTGAACCATTTATTATGCATTGTCATCATAAAAACAGTTTTTCCAATACTTTCGCTCACGAAATGCCCATCATGTGATAGACACTGAATTTTACGTTAAAATCGGGTTTGATATTTTTAACCCAAATCAGCTCACAATCTCCCACTCCCCCCTTCTACATCTATGTACACAACTGTTATGAACATTCTAACTAAATGCGTTAATTATTATTTTTTCTCTCATGATAAAAATTATAAAAATCAGACTTCTGCAGTACATATTTGATTGTAATTACAAAATTCTGGAAACAAAATAGTATTTATTTATTTTTAACTGTATTCTTTTGTCATTAATAATGCACTTAACAATGTTCTTTTTCCCCTGTTTTTATGGATATACACCTCCATTATCCTAGCTCATATTCTCTGCGTTTAACTGACGTGCTTGATCTATTAACCAGACGTGTTTATGAAGTCAACCGCCAATCTGATTTTCACGACTTCGTGGTTAGTTTTGTGTAACAGAATAAAACTGCTACCTGTAAGACTATCCTCGTTTTAACCCCACTTTACAACAAGAAAACCTGTGGGAAAAAAATGTAAAGCGTTTAGTGGGGAAGCTGGCAGGTATATCAGATTCCAAGGTGATGATGTGGGTCCAAATTCCATCAATAGCCTCATACCTGCTGCTCTGCAACACCGCAGCCGTAAAAAAACAAGAAACGAATGTTAAAACAAAAAAGAAACGAAAGGCAACAGCACGCCACGCTTCAACATAGTAATTTTACGTATTGGCGAAGAGAAGATACTGGATGAATGAGACAGATCACGCTGAGAGTGAATATGCTAATGCACTGCGTTCCATATATTTAAATAGCTGACCAGATTATGTTGGAACATTAATAATTCCCGAGTGTACCATCCAAATGGGTGCAATTTGTTTTATGACTTGAAGGCTTGCTCCGAGGACTCTGATAGTTATAAAGTGATGAAATTTAAGCCCCTTTATTTGTTATAGTTTATTTATTCCGATTTTTTTTTTTTTTTTTTTTTTTTTTTTTTTTTTTTTTTTTACTTTTTAGGCGATATTAAATAAAACTAATGCATTAATTTATCTTTTTGAAAAAGGGTAACAAATATCTGCAGGGGAATATTGAAAATAAATCGTGAAAAGTGAGTCATACTTTCTCTGCATCTCTTTAGTTTAATATATATGCTGTTCTTTAAATTTTGAGCAATGTCAGGCAACTTTGGAGATTTTTTTAGTGATTAAAATGCCTATTCATTATTTACTCTGACATTTATCTACTGGAGGAAATCTATTTCACAGAATAATTCAATGTGGATATTTTACAATATATACAACTTAAGATCCATTGGAAAAGAGCATATTGATATTTATTAAAATATTATATGTTTAACATTTGAAACGGAAAATAAAGTGCACATATGACCCATGAAGTTTCGTTTGTTTGACTGACCTTTATATAGTTTTGTATAATTGAAACCATAAGGGTTATACAAGAACTTACTCCAAGAGGAATTTGATCGTGTTCATACATTATTCATAATATACTTGCTTTTAAAATAGTTCATTTCCAATCGTCAGTGCATGTAATAGGCCCACCAGAAATTTCATTTTTCTCTCTCTCTCTTTCTTTCACCCTTCTATATTTATCTCTCTACATTGCAAGAGCTTGATAACAATGATTTAAATCATTCTTAGACCAAAATATAGCAGAGTAGCGTAGCGGATAACAGAGTGGCGTTTAAGTGGATATGCAGAATATTTATGCAAATGTGAATTTTGCATGGGTGAGAAAAAGTCGTATGAATACAGATTGGAACAATCCAGGCACTTCTTATAGCCTTTGACAAAACGACGTTTCTCATTTTATGTTCGGTAGCAAGGCGTAGACAGCTGAAATTGTGTCTTTCCTCCCAAGAACTTCCAAGATCGGCGTGAATGACAAACTGCTGTCCAAACTGCTTGCTCGAACTCTTGAAGGTTCCGTCGACAGAGTGAAAAGCGCCTACTAAAGATGATTTTCCATTTTCGCAAGCAAATACCAATATTCTGCCATTAGGTTGTCATCTTCCTGTAAAGAATTTATTATTCATAAGTGAATTATTTTCTTGAAGAATTATTCCTTCCGAATCTGTCGGATCATTTACAAGTCCCATATTTTTACTTTCTCTACTGGTAACTAGGGGAAGTATTGCATTCCACCCAAAAATTCGACGTCGAGATTTCACCAGAAATATGTTGTCAGGCCTCCTGAATAAAATAAATAAAAAAAATTATAAAAAAAAGCACTTTTAGAAAAAGCTACGTGTCTGTCTGTCTGTGTGTCTATTAGTCTGTGGACAGCATAACTCAAAGACGAAAAGTCAGTTAAAAACCAAAGTTGGTATTTAAGTTTAATGTTTTTCAAGGATGTAACACGAAGATTTTGAAGAAAATTCCTTCCCACTAAACTATCCCTTACATGGAAAATTTTTCGAATATTTTGATTTTCTTGAAAATGGCTCTAACGATTTTGATTAAGATGCCATATTTTTTAGATAGTTTTGTGACAAATGAAATGTATATCTTGAATTTTCTGGCCATAGCCCATCAAGTTCTATTTACTCTGGATGACTTTTAAATAACTCGTAATGGTAAGAGATAGACAAAACCTTGCTATACAAAAATGTAGATCTTGCTGAAACACACAATTTATGTCTGAGAAAATTTTTTGTAGAGTGAACCATTTCGGAGATATTCCTTATTATTTGTGAGAGTTTTGGAGAACTTATGCTTCTGTCAAATGAACAGCGTTACTTTTTTTTATATGTTAACAGTGCAAAGAGAAAGGAATTTGAAACCTTTAAATGATTTGACTATCGCTCAAAGCCTACTGTGTTCCTATATTCCTCTTGCACCTACAAGGAAACAAACAAAAGATAATTTCTGCAAATGTTTATCTCAACTAACACGAAGAAGAGTTGTAAGAATGGTTAGTACAAGAGTAGAAAAAGTCATGTGAGTGCAACACATCAGATTCTTTATTCGTCTTATTTGAATCTACCATTACCGGAAATCTGCGCATTCATATCGCTAACATGTGTGTGCGCGCACTCGCGCCCTAAGAATGGAAAACACTTCTAAATAAACATCTTGTTAAAATGACACTTAATAAGCTTTAACTCAGTCGTGCAACAACAGGCAGAGGACAGTAGAAATGTCAACTTGTAGCATGTCACGGCAGCCACTCAGTTTCATTACGGGAAAGGCACACTCTTCACACTGTACGCACCCTTTCCATTTTAAGGCATTAATTATTTTCGAAACGAGGTTTTGCTGTTTGTATTTCATAACGCCACTCTGTTGGTTAAGCTTTAATGACCTTAATTTGTTATTCCGCAACAGTGCTAATTGCTTCTGTGAAAGAGTCAGTGAGGCGCTTAAATACGATAGGTTAGGGGTTGCTTTAAATTCTGTGTCTGTTACTGGGGTAGTGGAACAGAAATAAACACTCAGCAATTCCGCTATAGCTTGCCCCTGAATACTGCATCTAGTCTTCATGCAGTTTTATCATCTGCCATGAATAGCTTTTTCCATTCTCTATTACTTACAGTAACTGGAGAAAGTCAAGACAGTTTTCTTTGTAAGCTTTAATAACTTTAAAACATAGAGGCTTTGAAGTCATGCCAAGAACAAAAAACAATTCGAAAAAACTGATGTGTTGAACTCACATTCCTTTCTCCACTCTAGTACTATAAACATTTTGATTAAAATACCATATGCTTGAGATATTTGTATGACAAATAAAACTCATACCTAATTTTAATGTTATTGGAATAGTCTCTGTAGTTCCCTACATTCTGAATCTCTTTCGTTTTACTGCTAAGCCGTAGGACATACATAAAATTCCTATACACAAAAAGTAGATTTAGTTAAAGCACATAGCTTATGCCAAACACATTGTTGTGGGATTAATCATTCCCGGGGTATTCCTCTATTTGTTTGAATTTTGAAATACGATGTATTGCTTATATTGCCAAGACACGGTTCGCGCATTATCTACTACACTAGGAGGTTTTTCGTTCTAAAAATTTTCACTTTGATTTCTGATAATCCATAATAATATACATTACGTACGTATAATGACAACAACCTTGTTATAAGTTATGTTGAAAGTGGCGTCCCTCTGAGATTTTCCTGCCATCCCCGGATGAAATGTTCAGTGACATGCTTTCTTGTGTCATTTTTACTTTCGCTGCTACGTATAAGTAGGGGAAGTAGGTGTTGTATTCCACTCAAAATCTCGATACCTGAAGATTCACCGGAAACACATGATTTCAGATTCCCTGAATCAAAAATACAATTACAAAGAGATTTGTGTCTGAGTCTCGGTGTGTGTGTGTGTGTGTGTGTGTGGGGGGGGGGGGGCGTGTATCTGTGTGCAAATAACATAACTCAAAAATGAAATTTGTCTTGAACAATACGATAATTGGCATTTGGAACGCGACACGAAGATTTTCAAGCAAATCCCCCCTCTATAGTTTACTTGAAACGTTTTTATTTATTTTTTTTTTTTTTTAAATTTTGGTTTTCTCAAAATTGGCAGTAGTGATGTTGATTAAAACACGTTAGGTTTGATTTTCATAACAATGAAATGTACATCTTGAATTTTCTGGAATGATCTCAGAAGTCCTGGATGAATTTTCCATAACTGATAAACTCTAAGAGAGACGCAAAATCTTACTACAAAAGATTATTTCTGAAATAATTGATATGTAAGTTAATCTTTTCTAACACATATTTGGTATTGTAAACTAAATTTACAATTCATTTATCAATTCCTACGGCAATAAGGCTAAAACTGGCCTTTAATACTTACGGTACCAGTAGGAAATGACATGATACCCAAAAGCATAATAACCTAAGAATAAGTTATTAAAGAATCCTTAACAGAATATACAAACGTATGAATTATTTATTAATTGAAATATTAAATGTACAATTGGATTTGTTAACATTAAGAAGCGATTCAATTAGTTTTATTTGTTCAGCACATCTTGAGGTATAACCTGGATTATCATATGAAATATATAAATTATTAGGTCTATCCGAGACAACTTAGGTATAGTTTTTCGTTTATTCACATTGAGAATTTATTTTTTCTTAATGTCTAATAAAATACGGAAAAGCAATTTTGAGTTATTATTGCTTTTTACGGGTTTTTTCAAGTATTGCAAAAAGAAATTGGCTGACCATGAACTGTTAGTTACTTACCAGATCTCGAATGCTTAGGAAAAGTCGGTTCTGTGGGCCTCCTATTCCCAAAATGCACTCTCGATCTGATACAGTCCTTAGTACGCAATACACTATTAACTGTGAGATTTATTTAACTCTAAATATCGTTAATACACACTGTTGTATTAACGATATTTAGAGTTGGTGAAATATATTTTCTTTTAATTGTGAATATTTCCTACATATTCCTTGTCATTTGTTTGAATTTTCCAATACGTATACTTTTCTCAAATGGGAAGTCATTTGTTTCTTTATGTCGTGGCCATGCAAAGAGAATGGAACTTCATACCATCACATAGCAACGAGTAGGTATTTGAATGTTGCATCAGTCTACTGCATTCTTCTATTTCCATTGTACCCATAAGGAACTTACGTAGTAAGGCCATTTTTATAAAATATTCAATATTGTGTAGAATATGGATGTATTAGGTGATCTTAATTTTACTTTATTGGGCCATGGCTGGACTAGGAGAATCAACTGATTCCAGTTCACACTATATTTCGTTAGGTATCGAACGATCAGTTAGAACGTACATTTTGATTTTTGGGAAGCCAATGCAACAGCGAGCATAACAGGAATTGTTCGTTCTCTACTTGTTTAACCGAAGTATTAATAAATAATTTTAACCCATATTCTTCTCAGTTTTTGCTACTTTCCTGATACGACACATGGAAATAAATAGAGATTATCTTGGAACCACGACCTGCAAACAACTACACATCCCACATTCCTATTCTTATCATTAAATTTTCATGTGAAAACCCGCTACAGTATTAAATGGTTAAGATGTTGGCATTTAAATAAAGTTCTCTAACAATCACAACACAGGTTAATATTCCTTTAACGTTTGGATTCCCTTAGCGCTTTGTCACTCAAAGAGTGAAAATCCCGCTTAACTGTCCGTCCATACGTCCCTCATGGCATTAACACTGGCGTTAAGGGTAGATGCATACACAGGGGATAATTTTCACTTTTAATCATACACTCCCTTGGGAGCGACTGGGAAAAGGGACAAGGAATGGCGACAGAAAGATTTATATTCACACTGTCCCTGTGCAGGTCCCTCATTTCCATTCTGTTTTTCCCTTCCTTTCATTTCTCGCCCCCTCATGCACACTAGTTGCATAAAACATGTAATATACTAACACATTTTATGTGATACTGGTATGGAAATAATATGCAGGATGAGATCTTATCCGTAAAATGCAACAGTTATTAAATACTACTACTGCTTCTCTCGAAAGCCGGAATTTCAGGGACAATGGTCCAGTATAGAAACCACGTGCGCACGTCATAGAGATTTTGTTTGTACATTATACGAAGGAGATGCTAAATCACTTCATAGAAAGCGAGAAAACACATCCTTTAGCCCTAAGTAATTTTCTGATTGCTTCTGGATGGAGTCTATGGTGCCAACCTGACACCAGCAAACTACCGTAAAGTAAATATAGGAAGTACATATTACATTTCAATTCAAATGAGTTAACATGAGCAAGACAGAGGTATTTTTTAAAAAAAAATATGTTTGTGCATGTATACAACATAACTCAAAAACGAAATGAATACAAAACGTGGTATATAATTCAACAATTTTCAAATATAAGACACCAGAAAACGCAGCAAAATATTTTACATTGAAATACCTGCTTTTATTTTAGATTTGAAAAAAAAAAAAAAAAAAAATTATTTTATAAAAATGGCTATAATTATTGGACACCAAAAAATGTATATGATACAGTTATTTAAAAAATTAAAATTGAAATTTGAAAAATGAAAAAATGAAACAGAAATCTCGAATTTTCTATTCGGAGCCCGTGAAGTCTACTTCTTTCTGCATGAACTTTATACAATTTTGTATGATTTGTAATCCGTAAGAGACAAGCAAAAACATAATTCACAAAACGTAGATAGCTAACTTTAAAATACACAATTTATGTCCAATAATTATTATAACCATTTCCATTTCCAAGATTTCTCTTCTATGGGTTTGAATTTTCAAATGCCTTACATATTTTTCGAGTGTTAATGTGGTATTCATGGTCCTGCAAAGCCGCATGGACCGGACAGAGTGAAGACCTGCAAGCGGGTCGTTAGCGAAGCACCAGGTATGGTAGTGAGGGAGAGGATTGTATGAAATGCAGGCGAAATCGATGAATGCAAAGGTGATTATGGAGCAGTTGGTGGAATGAATGACAGGAAACCGAAGAACCCGGAGAAAACACACCCAGACGCCGCTTCGTCCTCATGAATACCACATGCAGGTCCCTGGGAGCGGACCCGGGCCACCCAGGTGGTAGGCGAACGGTGTAACCTCTAACCACTCGACCCCGGCGCTGTCCTGCATTAAGTTCAGCATTTCAAAATATTTGTTATTACATATTTAAGCTTTGCCAGGTTGTCGTGTATTTCTAAAGCATTTTATTTTTTTGGGATGGGCTTTTGGTGGTGAAAGTGACCTGAGATATGCCAATACTGTCCATTGTATAGTGGATGAAATGTAAGATAGCTGCACCTGTGTCGATGCGTCGTAAATAAGAGTTAACGAGCCTCTAGTGAGTCGTAGTTAGTGTATGAGAGACAGAGAGAGTGAAGAAAGACACTGAAAGGACTGAGGCAAGATTACGAGAAGTATAACTTGTGAGCTGTGAGCACGAAAGACTGTAGAGACGAGAAGAAAACCGTGTAATTGGGATAAAATATTAGAATAAAATACTGTGAGCGAACAGTAACTGACTTATTTTTTCATTTTGTTTTATGGCAAATGTATATTATTTGCTTAAAAGATTGCTGCTCTCATTTATTGTTCCTTGTTCAATGAAAGAAATTTTGCTGTCAAATAATTATGGTTCCATTCATGTAAAGTTTTCCTCTAGTAACTATAATTTTTTAAAATTATATTAAGTTATAGTTTATGGAAATCCGAAGCTTTCATAAATATATTTAACGAGCACTGAAGGTCTGAAAAAAATGAAATCATAAGAGAATACGATGAAACGCTAAATTAAGGAACTACCTCATTGCAAATTCGTTTCAAAAATATTAATCATTAAATCTTCCTTTGTGAACGTAGATTTTGTAACAGGTATCGGCGAAGTAATATAGGATTAAATAATGACTTCCAGGTGTGGAGTTGGAGCACTGAATTCTGGCAATGAATATTGCATGGCTGAAGAGAAATTCAACCAATAAATGTTTTACTAGGCCTGCTATACCTTTATATTCTTTCCACCCCTTTATACCTTTAGTAACTATTTGAATCAGATGCATCTATGTTTGTGATGTAATATGAATAAGTTCAATAACTCAACTCTCTCACTATAAAATAACCTTTGCACACTTAGTACTATAAGGTGTGAGACGCGTAAATACACATCATTACTATATAAATTGTATTTATAATCTCTGTTAGCAATGAATATATCTGAAGCTATTTGATTAAGATGCTTTCCTTGAGAGTAGTATTTTGTAGTTGTATTGCACATTTTGTGATCGTATTAAATATACTTATTAGTATTCTCTTTATGTACATGATTTTACACTTTAAATCACACACCCGAATTTGATACAGCATTTTTTTTTTCAATTTAAAATGCCTTTATCAGATTTTACCCGAAATATATGTTTTACGAGTTAGGTCGACTGAACCTATAAATAGTACCTTTATACTCAATCCAGGAAAAGAGAGGGCCTTAAATCAAGCAAATGACTTACTTTTATTAGCTGCAGCTCACCTTTCAAACAAACAAAAACAGTTTGTTACTCCTCTAGAAGTATTATCATCCTTTTTGTGCAATAATAAAGATGGTGAATACGTATAGTGTTTTAATAATCGTTTCAAATTAGCTTAACTTCTATAATTAATTTTATTTATTATCATAGCCATGCTAGCATTGGTATTCCCGCATTCTTTACTGGAGCGAAACAACCGTTGTACTAATGTAGTATTGTCGCGATCATGACTTAGAGCGCAGCAGGTTCAAAATAGTGCAGTTCAGTATATAGTTTTGAATCTGTACAACTATTTCCTTTAATATTATAGCACCTTTGCTGTTAAGGATATTAAATTGACACAGGAAGTAACTGGCGTGTCAATGAATGTTGTCTGTGAATAAAGGAACTGAAGGAGACGGGAATTTCTCGAGCCAGAAATACTTTAGTAAAATGTCCGTATATATGTGTGTGTGTGTGTGTGTGTGTGTCTGTGTGTGTGTGTCTGTGTGTGTGTGTTTCTGTGTGTGTGTGTGTGTGTGGGGGGGGGGGTGCGTGCGTGCGTGTGTGTGTGTGTGTGTGTGTGTGTGTGTGTGTGTGTGTGTGTGTGTGTGTGTGTGTGTGTCAGAAAGAGAGAGCAGCATAATTCAAAAGCTTAAAATTAGCAATGGTAACCTGCATATTTAGCTTCAGTATCTTTCAAAGATAAAACACGAAGACCTTTAAGAACGTTTCTCGTCCTAAGTTACTCTCTATTCGAAATTAGTTTTTGTTATCTTCAGTTTGAAACAAAGGCTAACGATTTTTAATTGAAATACCATTGTTTAAATCTATTTTAATGACTAATCAAATGTATATATTAATTTCTCTGTCAATATTCCTTGATGTTCTCTTTGTTCTGATTGGATTTTGTGTAATTTTGCTTAACTAGGAAATAAGAAGGAACAGGCAAACGTTAACTACGATACATGTAAAATGTTAGGAATATTAAAATACATGAATGTTAAAGTTTTCGTAGTTTACCTTTTTAAAAATTTTTAAGTTGAAATTTCCCAAATGCACCATCATCTGATGGACATATTTGAAAATTTTTTATTTTTGTTTTCCCTCTGCATCAAAACAACCTCTTACCACAGCTAAACCTTTTAGTTATTTCATAATTCTGTATATTCCTAATCTATTAAACTTAATTTAAAATTATTTCAGCTAGAAAAATGTGTTGTGTGTGTGAGTGTGTGTGAGTGTGTGTGTGTGTGTGTGTGTGTGTGTGTGTGTGTGTGTGTGTGTGTGTGTGCGCGTGTGTGAGGGAGAGAGGCTTTTATGGGGATAAAGTTGATTGAGGATTCACATAATAGTTTTAGGTGCACCATTTGTAGCTTCTAAATTATTTTAAAGTTCAGAACTGTTTCTATCGCTGATAATGCTCACACTCCTTCCAGCCGGGAATCAAACCGGGAACGTCTCACTTTGGAGGCTAGCATGCTAGTCACAAGACCATTAGGTTTTGTTTCCACGCAAATTCCTGAAATTTGTCTCTGAAGTTCTTGGAACTCTGTTTTCTAGTTTTCTCTTAAAGACCTTTCACATTTCCTTTCCCCCACAATGGGTGGAATTATGACCGTTAAATGTTGGATAAATATTGTCTGTTGTTTGGAAAAAAGCAGGTAGAAAAATAGCGAACTCGGAGCCTCCCTGGTTATAGGAAGGTATAGCAGGTAAAAACACTTTGTATTCATAAACAGAGGGAAAAATAAAGAAAAGAAAGGAAAGTTAAAAATAATCTTACAACATTACAAATATTTTGTAATGAAATATTTTGCTGCTAATCCAGAATCGGGGTCAAGGCTATTTTTATTTTTCTTAAGGCACAGAATGCGCTGTATTTCACCCAAAAATTAGGAATGGCATCTTCATGTTTAATACCCGTTTCTAACTTCTAAGGAAAAGGAATATGAAATATCTCAATGTGTTTGTTCGCCCATTCATCAGCAAGTAACCTAAAACAGTTGGCTAAATAAATAATAAATAAACAAATAAAGAAACAAATAAAGAAACAAATAAATAAACCAATGAATGAACGAATGAATAAATGAATGAATAAATAAATAATCAAACCCCTCCGTTTCTAATCTCTAAATAGTTGTAACACATTTGATTAACAGTGTCATATGGTTTGATATTGAAATGCTATGCAAAACCTGTACAATTTATTTATTCATATATTTAGGTGTTTATTTATTGTTGTAAACTACGTATAATATAACTTTCCTGAATTTTGTGTAAAAGCGGATCCTTAAGACAAAGACAGCTTAACTTGATGTCAGGAAAAGTGACATATGGTTTATATAAAATGTATTTTATGGCATCGTTTACGAAACACATTGCGGTTGTAAAAATAGCTGTTAATTTCCTTACGATGAACGAACAATGCCAACATCATAGCCAGGAGTATTAATAGGCACGCTTTTTAAATTATTAATTGTTGTTTGGGCGCATGTACATATACATAAATAATTGCCTGATAGAATATGTTATATATAACGGGGAGTAAGTAGGAAAATGAACCTCTGTATGCAGTGTTTTTAGAATCGTTAGTATTAAACAAATTATGAAATTTTTACACAAATAGCCTACTTAAATACGACATCACATGTTGAAAAGTAATACTACTTTGCTCGTAAGTCTGGTTCACTTGATTTTCATCCTCGTTATCCATGTATTTCTATTCGCAAAATTAAATGCACTTTTACCATTATATCTTAAACAAATATTCCTATTTCTGATATTAAAAACGAGAATATTGTGGCAAAAATAACAACATCAGTTTGGTTAATTTTGTATCATTTGTCTTCTAAAATGTTATCAGAAATAGTTTTCTTCCCGTCGTTAACATAGTTACAGATTTTCGGGCTATCACAACTCACAACTTGTACTTCTCGTAACCTTGCCTCAGTCCTTTTAGTGTCTTTATTCACTTTCCTGTTTCTCATATAGCAACTACGACGATGTAATCACTCGACGCTAGTGATACCTTCTCTATCACGACACACACGCACGGCTGCCTCACACTCAGTAACACACTGACCGGCTCATGTCTGCAACTGTCACTCTCTCAACTCACTGCTCTGCTGTTTCCATACCTCCTTATATAGAGGTCACACGGATATTTCTTGATCTCCACAAATGCGCCGCCAGGGACGCAGTCAGATCTTTCTCGAAGGCTCTGGAGAAAACTGCTTTTTGTTAGTCACTTCATTGTTTTTAGTGACGTGTTCACTCGCATGAGTTGTGTGAGCACGACCTTGCACCTTCGTTTGCTCGTTGTTCTGGCATATGGCGTGAAATAGCCAGCCCCGTCCGTCCTTAGTTCTGCGCCGAGCCTGGTGTCACAATAGTCTTTCCATTGATATGGCTGTTACATTTTTATAAAGAGGAGCTGAATTAAATCAGTCACTCTGTTTAGCTTAGAAAGGATAATGTTTATGAGGCTTTGTTAATTTTACTGGAAATGACTGTTAGCTATCTGTGCCGAAGTTAATTAGTTAAACGAAAATCTCCTATGAGAGCAATGGTGTAGAATTTCATTTACGAAACTAGAAAGCTGCATGCAGTCTGGATTTAGAGTTTACCGTGACGAGAGTGGTCGATACAGAAATCACAGGCCTCGGTAAAGCTGTTGGTTAGCTTGTTGGCTACCACTTCATTGCATTATTATTTCCCGTCTGCCTTCATAGTGCACACCACATCAAACTAATTATGAAGATATTTCGCCATACCATGCTGCACCCATTCAATCCGTCCACGTAATAATGCACACTTACGCTTAAAGGGTTTTCATTAAATACTTCAGTGTCCGTTAACTCGCTAAACGTTAATCAGTTCGTTTACTCTAATTTGTGTTCCTTTTACCTATCGCCTGATTTATATTAGCTAATAAAATAATTCTTACCTCTCATCCTGCATTTGCAATAATTGTTTGGCGGTTACAATACGTATCCTTGTATGAACAAATAGAAAACAGCATATATAATTTTTTTAAAGTCGAAAGCAGTTTAGGTGCAAAACGCACTTTAGAAATAAAGAGTGACTGAGTGAGTGAGTTTTAAGGACCCGGTCATTTGGATCCGCTGAAATAAAGAAATGGTTCATTATTATAACTTCAGAATCTGTTTGTAGAATCTATATCTGCAATATAGCATTCTAAACTTTTGATTCATATTTCTGAAAAACTATCTAAAATTACAGTTTCACTCATCTAATCTAAACCTGCAATTATATTCAATGAACATAATCTTTGCTACTGCAAATTTTGTGGGCCATGGTTTAGCAACCCCCCCCCCCCCCTCCCTACCTCATACTTACATGTGTATATTAGAGGACAATGATCATCCAGAGGTTTTAGTGACCTACCTAACCATCCTAGCTCTTCAAATGCAATACGAGGTTCATTGGGTACTGGCAGTGTACATGGACCGAAATATCCACCACCACCACCCCCCCCCCCCGTGGGTGCAGATATTTGTAATATAATTACTATCCATGGCTAACCAGCATAACGTCACTTTCGGCATTTTTTGAGAAATGCATCTTACCTTTTAATGAACACGAAAATCCTAGGCGTACATTCCGGAAAAAATATAAAGTAGCACTTCGACATTCATAAAGAAAACAATATTTACATTTTATCTTAACTGTTTAAAATATTATTTTAGGTACCGAAAAATCCTCTAAACAGCTCCCAACATTGTATGGTGTTTTTATTCCCAAGCAGCTCACAAGATAAACACTCTGTTCCTTGAGACAGATGGCCGCTAAGACACTTATTTTGCTTCCTATTCTTAGAAATGGGAGATAAGATAATTACCTTTTTACTTTCTCTCCCACGGACGCATAGTGAAATTTCACTGGAAATTGAGATCCCCTGAATTCAAACAAAAAGAATTTTCAGAAAAGTCCACAATTATGTGTCGTGTGTGTGTGTGTCCGTGAACAACATAACAAAATACTAAACTTCATATTTTCATTCAGCATCTTTCAAGGATGCGATAAAACAATTTTCAAGAACATCCCCTTCTCCAAACTATCCTTTATGTGGAAAAATTGTCAAGCTTTTTTTTTTTTTTTTTTTGAAAACCTCAGAAACGTCATGTGGGTTAGTCAGGAATAGATTATGAATGTTGACACCTTTTGTTTCCTGTACGTAAGAATGATGGCGCAGTGCCGCCACTGGAACTCACTAACCACGGATAAATGCGTTATTCTGTCCACCGGTGGAAGGAGGTGACTTCAACCTCCCCTTACCTGCTTGTACTTGAGCGCCGCTGGGTTAGTATGTTACCTCCAGACCGCGGAAAACTACATCTGTTTCCTTTTTAGGTAACGCACCCTGAGTGACTTAAATGTAAATATTTGAAGTTGTATTGTTAACTATTAAAACAATGATAATTAAATACTTACTATATTTGTAATGTTCATATCATTTGTAAAGTCATTTAAAATGAGTTTGAGAGTTTCTTGTGGTTTGCCAGAAAAATGTGAGTCAATTAGACAAAATAATGTCGTGCAATGGTAGCTCAGTTGTTTAGAACACCTGGAGAGTAAGCGTAAGATCCGTGGTTCAAACTCCGGCAAAAGCATATCTTACACACGGCTAGTGTAAAAGAATAATTAAAATACTATTACTACTACAACAACAACAACAATAATAATAATAATAATAATAATAATAATAATAATAATAATAATAATAATAATAATAATAATAATAATAATAATAATAATAATAATAATAATAATAATAATAATAATAATAATAATAATAATAATAATAATAATAATAATAATAATAATAGTAATAATAATAATAATAATAATAATAATATTAATCATCATCACCATAATCATAATCATAATATCGCTAACTTTAAAAAATAATGATTATAAATGTCGATACTCCTTCAAAATGACTGCCTCAGTGAAAAATAAAACACAGCTAAGAGTTTAGCTTTCAAATGCAGTTTCAATCAAGGCACAGGTTAAGCAAAACCATTTAGAGTATTCAAAGCATAATTTTTACGGTTGGACGTTGGTTTTTCCTTCTCTGCTCTCTAGTTAAGAGGCGGCGCGGCGGTGGTGGCAAATGAAAGCAAGAAGTGGATACACGTCCAAGAGTGTCTGGCACGCTTTGAGGTGGATTTTGTTCCTGTGATGATTACTGTTCTGGCAGAGAGCAAGGCAGGTAGTAGGTATTTCTACCGTCAAGGTCGTCGATAACAACACTGTTTGTCGATTCAAGAAAAGAAGAACTAACAACGTTTTTCGACTCCTCTCATGTTGAAAAACCTCCGTCTGGAATCACGTACCGCAATAACCATTCCGAGTCCTATGTACATATATATAGTTACACGCGCAGACCAAAATCCAGCACATCCCCAGACATGCCTATAGCTAACGTTTCGGCGAGATCTAAATGTTTTTGTAAGGAAAAGGGCAAGCTATATTTCGCAGGCGCGTTCGTTGCATACTTAACATGCATGCCAGGAAGTGCTTCGGGAACTTGATGTAGCTGTAAATACTTTTCAAGGAAAAGTAAATGTATTTTGGGACAACAGAAATACCTCTAGAAGTTGGATATGTGTGGGAAAAGGAATGGATTGGTACAAACCAGTCGCAGAGTGCAATAAAATGTTTAAATGAAACCCCGGAAAGAGTTTCATTTGTCCACATTTTTGTGTTATTGGCTAGGAATAGGCATTTTATAGAATGAATAGGCCTGGTTTGTGGCAGATGTTAAAAAATAAAGAAATACCATACCACTTGATAAGAATAATACAAAGTCTGTATATAAATAACAAAATATAACTGAAAACATTCCGCAATAATATTATGGCACAAGTAGATCAAGGAATTCAACAGGAATGTCCTTTGTCACCTACCCATTATAATTTTTATATGAACGAAGTAATTTTTTAAATTTTTTAAACTCTGTATTTTAATTTTTTTATTAAAGGCACTGTTTCTATTACTGAACTGCACAACTGTTTCACAGTTTTCATTGCTAGGCTTTCTGAGAAACAATGAACGTCAAGGGGGTCATAAAGTAACCCCTGTTGGTATAATGTGATTCATTTAAAAAATAAATAGTTAAGCAATGTTAAACACCACCTTTATAAACATGAAAAGATATAATACCCAATTTTAAAATAAATTTGTTTTAAAAATTGCTCAGAAATTTTGTTTTGTTCTCAAAGTACACCCCTCCCCTCCCCAATGTAATTCAGGCAAAAAAGTAAACAAAGAATGTAACCTTTAAAAAAGTGACAAGATATAATAATCAATTTTAAAATAAATTTGTTTTATAAATTGCTCATACATTTTGTTCCCACTGGTGATAATAAAGTGTCCCTCCTGCCCCCCCCCCGCCCCCCGTTGGTAGTATAAGTTCCTTATTTTAAGAGTATAAACGTAATGTATCTTGTATTTTTTATCTTCATGGGCACCTGAAATCTCAGGCAGATGTCACACTTTTTTTTTTTTTTTTTTTTTTTTTTTTTTTTTTTTAAATAAAGTTATTGTTTAATGCTGTAGATGGAGGCTTCAGTCAGAGCTTGTATTTCTGACTTACTGTCTTATTCTGCGAAATTTCCTCCAGCTCAGCTTCTGCTTAAATGTTTCTTCTTACTATTTTAGAAAAAAAGGTATGAAAATATGTTGCGCTTTTTGCGTGCGCTTGTTTAGAACTGTAAAGAAATAGAAGTAGTTCAGCAGCACTCATTTATTTATGTTATTCTTCGCAGTTTACCATAATAGAAAACTTTGTGTTTAAATTTTCCTTCTAGCAGTTGCAACCTTCAGGTTGACTACAGGACATGATTGTCTGGCAAAACATTTAAACAGAATTGGGATATATTCTTCACCACTCTGTCCTCTATGTGATCTGCAAGAGGAAATGGATCGAGACCACCTTCAAATATGCCCGGCCACTTCTAATGCCCCATCCATCAGTGAAAAATATTGGAGAGCAAGAGGATTAATGACTTCATTGTCAGAAATCCAGCATTAGCTAACAACAACAACAACAACAACAAATATTCCTTCTTCAATGATATGTAATCTATGTGATTTAGACATGAACTTGTGCTCTCTTGCTCCTATTTCCTCCGTATTACCGGAAGCTCGTTCTCGCACTAATTAGTCCTGCCTCTTTACATCCAAGTCTTCTGGCGTATGGTCGATGAGCTCGTGAGGCTTTGGTTTCAATCACTCAGCAGTTATAGAGGTATTTTAGCAACTTATGATTTGTAAGTGGTACAAATGTTTGCTTCTATACAGTCGTTTTGAATAAATCCTTGCTCATTACAATAATTCAAAAGGTAAGTGAGGAAAGCTGAACGTTGCTATCCAAACCAAAGCATTTGTTAAGAGCTACCTCAATGATATCGTAACCTTGGCTATTTATATGCTTCTGCTAAGAAGCCTGCTAAGATTTTTTAAAACTGAAGAATGGATGCATAAGAGAAGCGAAAACCTTGGTAGTTGTAGTTGTACTTAATGTTGATGATGATGGTGATGGTGGTGGAGATGATGATGGTGATGATGACTGTGATGATTATGATGATATAAGAATCCAAAGGAAATTCTGATATTTTGTACTAAACTAAAATATCCCTAAAATTAACAATAAGGAATTACTACCACGTAAATTTGAAGCCGTACAAATGAAACAATTAATAAATGAACACGAAGAAAATTAAACTTAGAAATATGAAATAATAATACAAACAGAATGGTTTACCTTTTGTGTTATAGTACAACTTCTGCTTCCAAATAAAATATTCTAGATGTTAGATAAAGCATAATAATGTAACATGACCATTCGTTTATCTGCAAGAGCGTCCGAGATAATCCACATAGCTGCATCATGTGCATGTTAGTATTCAGTGAGGTGTTTAACTAATTTACTTAAAGCTTTTTAATCTGCAAGCTATTGAAATGGACGACAAAAATCATTCAAGTCATGTGTCTTAAAAAACTTGCATTAAAATTGACATTTCGGTTTGGTCTAAACACACAGGTTAACACCGCTAACTTTTTTCAGGCATGTTATTCATACGGGTAAATTGAGGATAATGAGTTATCAATAATTCCTTTATCACAGATAAGTACTCCCTCAAGTGATTGGTATAGAGTATTTTTAGACCTGGCGAATGACCTTGCTAAGGATCGGCCTGAGTGAACGTCATACAAATTGATAGTATCCTACTTGAAATAAACAAGATAGCGCTGATAATACGAGCAGGCACTACTTAATTACGCACAGTTTCGCGATGTTCACTACACGGAAGTCTGCGAGATTCTAACTTGACACGCTTATGGTCTTATAAATGCAAAAGTGAATTGAACCATAAACCACTGCGCACCTTCGAGCCATTCGCCACGTGTAAAAAAGTACGTTTATGCTCTGTGCTATAGTTTCACGTGGCGCTTCCTCGCATGCTCTATGATAGTGAGCAATATGTGACTATCTGACAATAGAAAGGATTTGCTAATGATTGCTATTTATAATTATTGTAAGAAGAATATCTTTAAAAGCTGCTATGAACGTGATGATAAAGACATATAGAAGAAACTTGTGTGAGAACTACAAAACAGAAATGCGAGGAAAATATATCGGAACTTACATAAAAAGCAATTTACGCAGTAGTTGAAAACAGTGGTTCCAGTTTAGATACTTGTAGTTTCACTGTTAGAGACTACGCTTGTTTACGAAAGAATGTATGCAATGGAGGAACGAAAGAAACACTGCCAGAAACCAGTGATTTGAAAACAGTACATTTTTGATTATGTACTTAACCGAGTCTTAGGTCCAAACAAAGAGGTGGGAAAATATCACCCCTTTGGCCTTCCTGCTCAACCTTGTACGAAACTATGAGCATTGCCGATAAGTTCTCTGTGGTTGTGGAATTTGCCCATGATGTTATCGTACTACCCAACTTTTATGCGTAACTTGTAGACGCCCGTATTTGGCGACTATTTCTTCGTGGGGCCTTGAACACAAAGGCCATTGTTTCAATGATTTAGAAGGTAGGCAAATTGCTTCTGAAGACAGTGAACTTTTATAAAGCGATGCTGCTAATGATTCATTAAAACAGATCACAACTTTTCGAACCTTCTATCTTGCTTGTCCCTGACAATGATTCGGTGAGCTACTGGAGGACACATTGCCCGATTATAGTTTAATAACAGACGATTCCATTTGATTACGACGTTTCTACCAAAATTAACAGTGAGATGGCTGTACATTATTGTGTGAGGCTCGCAGGGAGGTTTTGGTTTCGAATCCAGTTGACCCTTCGCTCGGACTTCGGGTTTTTTCTGTCTTTCTGTTCGTAAATTAATACTGGGATGGTTTCTCATATATCACGATTCATTTTCCTTTCATTCCATTTCTTTCTCACCATTCAGTGGACTATTTCAATCCTTGCAGAAAGGACTGAGTACACCCCGTGGGCAATATAGGGCCGCACGGTCGACGGTCGTTCATCACCTCGAGTTAGCTCCAGCAGTGGGACAGTCAGGTCTTCGAGCCTGGATTTGTTAGGGACTTCCGCGCGTCTCTGTGACCTCTCTGCATGCTACCTGTAGTCTCCTCTTCAACCTTCCTCCTGAGGATGGTAACCACAACGTATCTATGTAGGTCTATGTGCAACCTGTCGCCCTCCACTGCATAACTCCAACCTTAACTCTTCTTCTAAATTAAAAGAGCCATATCGCAGAATTAATAAAGCATCATCCATCAGCTCCAACATCACTGAGTGGGATGGCTCGGACGATAACGTATTCAGATCCGTAGGCTGACCAATCTGACTGGAGTTCTTTCGTGGTTTCCCTCAGTCGCCAAGTAAATGCCAGATTGGATATTTAATACCTCGATTCAAAGTCCATCTTAAGTCTAAAGCAATAGTGTAAATTTAAAAAGGAAATAGATGGTAATTGTGGATGCTGACACACATAATGAAAGCAGACAGAAAAATAGCACGGTAATGCCATCTGCCGTCAAGAGGCTGAGGTGTAGTTGCCCTGCACTACTACCTCAGTTGACTCATGACGAAGCAAGGTATGGGGATAAGACCTTGAAGGCAAAAGTAGATAGACTGGATGACATCCTAGTGGTGAGAATGATAAGAATCAGCCAGTAAACTCCAAGAAGATCCTCTGTATTGTTGTAATTAGATTAAAAGTAATTAAACTGTGTGGCAACTAAGCAAGTCTGCATACGCATATTTCTGGAGTCATACTAGTGCACCTACCAAAATAGTACTGTGAACTAGTTAAACCTATTTGGACAATCCTAAGCAGCGTCACGTGAGTAAACATTTCATATGCAAATGTAACATGGCTGCAGGCGACATGTGAATGTATTATATAACAAGTTGCAATACACGCACCAAGAAGTAAGCAGACGAAAAGAAACAAAATTCAAAGAATTTACATAGAATAGAAACTTATTACAAAGATAGCTATGCGTTTCACATAAGTATGTTCGAATATGTTCAATGATGAGATAAAAAATGTCTTGCGTGACTCCTGATGTTGAAAACTAACGAAGTTTCTGTGTAAACCGTAGCGTGGTTTGAATATTCTGCAGTTTAAAATGTTTTTATTCTATAAGAAAAAGCCTGAGGTGCAGTGCAGCACGTAATTCTCCTATCTTGTTTAATCTTCTTAAAACTTGGGCGTATGCGCGAGCATTTTCATTACGGTTGACTATATCTATTGAATATTAGTTCTGCTTTCTTTAATGAGAAAAGTTCTTCGGTAGTTCATGCTCACATGCATTGCTTAATGTTCAATGTAAATAAGTTTTTATTATAAACCAACGTGATATAATCCACATGGTTAGGTATAATCATAGATACTTCATACGACTTGCCCTAGGATGTAAATAAACTAAAAAGAAAATTTCTTCAGATGAATATTAAAACGAGTAGTATCCACTTTATCCTCACTGTCTCTTAAACATCTCCACTTACCATTGGTAAGTATTGTAACAAATTGAAAATTCGATGAATCACACTTCTAACACCAGTGTGAAAAGGACGACAAATCCAGTCTACTTACTATTTTCACACTTTGTTTTCGAAACCTTTGCACAAATACAGCTTTTTTTCCTCGTCGTTAACTCACTCTCAAGTCTTTCACAACTCAATTGTTTACTTCTCGTAACCTCGACTCAGTCCTTTCAGTGCCTTTCTTCACTTTTTCTCCCATGCACTAACTCCGGCGATATTATCACTCGACGCTCGTTAAACCTTCTTTACGACATGGCGACACACGTGCAGCTGTCTCACACTCTTACCCACTGATCGACTCAACTCCGTAACTGTCTCACACCTTCTGTTGTTTCCTCGGCTCCTTATATAGTGGGTAAGAGCTCACATGGATATTTCGCGAACTTCTTCAAACATGCCGGCAATGACGTAGCCAGATCTTTCTCCAAGGCTCTGAAGAAAACCTCTTTTGGTTCTGCCACCCTGATTGTTGTTAGTCACATACACACAAACAGTCGCGTGAGGCGCGTGACCTTGAACGCCTTTGTTTGCTCGCCGGCCTGATATGTCCTGTGAAGTAGCTTAGTCCCGTTAGTCCTTTGTTTTGGGCCGCTCCCGGTGTCATAATATGGAAGCAAGCACTTGTTATTTTCTCTATCGCTTACATATGTCTATCCATTGTATACGATTTCACACCATTGTCTATAGACAATATGTTCCCAAAGAAAGGCTGCCGATATGACCATTGAACTTAAAGGCATAAATATCTTTAACTGTTTAATTAACAGAACTTTTGAAAGTTCAGAGTTAAGCTGATCACTGTGCAGGCGGATCGCCGGGTTGAACCGACTCTTCAGGACATCTTATCATCTTCATCAGAACATAAGCTTCGTATCTTGTTCCGTTTTCTATCTGCTTACCAGTACCTTATTCGCAGTCTGCCACTGATTCTACCTTCATCAATCTTCACCCATTTTGTTTACATGGTCTTGCCATTTTTTCTCTATTCAGTTACTGTTCCATTTAACTCTGGCTCCCCAACTCGCTTCTAATGTTCCAATTCCTTTTTTTATCCAAGAGTGTCATATGTATCTAAAAAATATCATCAAACTCTACCTTTTTCTGTTGTGAGAGGTCAACACCCAACTCTGACAACCATAGGTCAATGTTGAAACACCATCTCTTTATGAAGTTTCAACGTTGTCGCTTTATTACAATTTTTAATAGTTATTTTCATTTTACAACATATTTGAAACTAAGTTAATTTATGTTTCATACGTCTGCTATTAATATATTAAAATATATTCCGCGAGCGGGATGGCTCAGGCAGTAAAGTCTATTGCCCGCATTCGGGTGGTGGAGAGTTCGTTTCCCACGGCCGATCTCTCTGACCTTGCGTTTTCTCGGGAGTTTTTTCTCAGGTGGATATTTACCTTAATCCCCCGAATCTCTCCCTTTCATTTCGTGTTCCCCATATCCACGTTATAAGATCAGCGAGATCAGTGGTAGTATGCGCTGTGGTGGAGCTTGTGCTCTGGAAATACGATGTTCGACTGAAGGGAGTCGCTGCGGTCGGCTGACCACCCGCCAGGGCGAATGATTGATCAGCCGGACCTGGCTGGGGTGCGTCCTCTGTGGCGACCTGGAACTCTGTCGGGTTGAAGCACTGCCTAAACCTGTTAGGGACCCACCTTAGTAGTTCTGCCTGTGTTGCGTTTTAGCCGTCTCTGGGTAACCTGTGGTCTGACGCACAATAAACCATCGGCCGACGTGCTGCAGTCCCCTCTGTGATAGACAAGACCAGAAGACAAGATAATATATTCCAGATATTTAAAATCTCTTTGCTATTGGATAATTTTGTTTACACCAAAGTTTGCTCTTATATGAATTGTTCCTCTAAAGCCACTACTTTTGTTTTCTCACATGAAATTTGGAAATTATGTTAACTTGAGATTTTATATAACGTTATAGATTGTCTTCCTACACATTCAACGAATCCTTTCTTTAAAGTAGGTTTTGTTAATCCTTATGGCTTAGAATTATACAAAATTACACAAAATTCAATTCAAATGAAAATTGCTTTAACGACTACTCAGAGAAAATTCAGTCTATGCGTTTTATCAGCCAAGAAAATATGCAGCTTGGAGTATTGTACTTTAATTATAATTGTAGAGTAATGTTTTAGAAAATAAAAAATAGTGGAAAACGTTCCATGCAAAGGGTAATTCGGACTGGGAAGTTGTTTTATTTTATTCCTTAATTTTGTTTTACTATATATATATATATATATATATATATATATATATGTGTGTGTGTGTGTGTGTGTGTGTGTGTGTGTGTGTGTGTGTGTGTGTGTGTGTATAATACTTTTTTGGTGCATGCTTGAACGCTGCCTAACTCAAATGTGAAAGTTTGTATTTATGGGAAGTTTATCGAGTTTGAGTCATGCCTTTGACACACACGTGGACAATATTAGTGGAATACAGTATCTCCTATAGATAAGTGGGGAAAGTAACAATTAGATTAATGTAGAAGTTCTTGATACGTATGCGTATTTAGAATTGCTCCTTTTTACAGCACAGCGTTTGTTATTTGATGGAGATTAGCTTGCGTCAGTAAGAAGCAGGCATTACTTTGATGCATGGGGACATCTGGCGTGGCAGATGCTTTCCTGTCTGGGGTGCACATGAATGAGTTTAGAGCTATGCTCAAATTATCCTCTGCAAAAGCAAATAGGATTAGTCCTTGACGAGCAGAAAGCATTTAGCGGCAAAATGAGAAATTTGAAATTCGATCTCCGGAAAAACAGAAAGTAAGGGAACTCTCTAAGGCAGCCAAAGAGCATTAGTGTAATGACGCACAAGGTAAAAAGCATTAGGTTTTACACAGCTTCGCAAATAAACATATGTTATTATTTGTTGCAGTTGGATTACTGCTTTAGAAGATTTTATTGATAAAATATAATAAGCTATACGAAGATATTCCCAATTTTATATGCTTATTTACGTAGCCATGTGTCATCATAACTAAGTCTGTCGAATGCAATCAGCTCGGGAAAGATGCTACTTAATTGCTAGGGACAATGATATAATTCACGATACAGTATCTGAAGTTTTAAGTTGAAACATGAGCATTTGCTCCTTACCTGACGTTTCTAGGAGGGGTCGGGTGCGCTATGAAATGGGGTCCAAGTGCTTAGAGACACTGTCTCAACCGCCCTTCACTACCTAGTCTCCCACATCAGTTGTACTTATACGGCAGACACAACATTTAATGGCGGCTGAAAGCTGACCACTTCATGATCAGATTATTCTCTATCCTGTTGCGGAAATGATATTTATATCACTGGCTTAAAGTATTATTGAACTATACAACACCTCAAGCCTCTGATAGGATATTGCGTTGACCAACTCCTCTTGCCACCCGCCATTAAATGTTGTGTCTGCTATAATAGTGTTGGGACCAGTTACGCTTGAAATACGGACTAGCTTGCACAGAAACGTGGAAAATATTCGGATATATTCAGCCGTCCTTGCTTTGCTGTCTTTCGTATTGTTATAAGCGGGTGTTTGGAAAGAGGAAAACATTTGCAACACCGAATTTAAATTGCTACTTTCGATATTAAAGTTTTTGAGATTAGGCAGTTAAGGATTGCCAGCTTCGCGTGGAATACAGTACTATCTCTTTCTATTTTCCACGTATCAACTTAAAACAAATGGACTATAAATAATTGCTCCTTCGCAAAACCCATGTAAAGTTTACAAAAGTAGAATCAGGCAAAAAATTGCAGAGTAGCCGTGATTTGAAACACGGATGTTTCGATTTCCGCCCGACTGTTCTAACCAAACTGAGCTACCACGGCAAATGCCGTCACTGCATTAAATTCCCCCAACTAATTCGCATTAACGCAATGGAGTACATATGTATGTCATCTCAAAATGAATGGAAAATCTTCTGGCTTACCGGAAAAAATGCGAGTCAGTTGAAAAATTTAATGTCGTGCCAGCATGTTACCATGGCAGCTCAGTATTTCTATCTTCTCTTGTTGTTGTAACAACATAAAATCAGAATATAAACTTAAATAAATCACACTTTATTTTTAACATTAACAAATTACCCTTCTTAATTGTTAAAAGAACCATAGTTAAAAAGGCAGCTGTCAAATTCAAATGGACTGCTATTTTGATTGTTAATCGATTGTAAGAAATAGTTTTTAGAAATTTATTGGCGACACTGAGAAACAAGAATGATCTGGTGGTAATTTTTAGAAAACAAAAAAATAGCCAGTGATAATTAGTATATGATTATTTAACGCCTCTATATATGAAATAGTCTCCACCTTTAATTTTCTGAGCAATGGGTCTAGCAATCATTTTATTCTATTAGTAAGTGTATATTTTAGAATTATGTATCACTGGAAAGCCATGAGGGGTACACAAAAATGTAGAGCTGCTGAAAACGAATACTTTAGTCATTTATCGCCGTATAAGTAGTTTCGGAAACAGTCGTGGTTTTCTTTTATACCCATTTTCTAATATTTTCTAAGCAAGGCTTTGGTGTCTTCATCTCCACTTGGCGAACTGCCTTGCAAAAGCGCTCGCCAAAGGTCGACCATGGAAGAACAGCGATGAAGTTTAAAAACTGCTGTCTGCAAAAAATAATCCACGATGGTCATCGCTTTTTATAATTGTTTCAAAAAATGGTTTAATACGCGCTCACATTTCTCTCAATGACGACTGTACACACAAATACACCGCTAACAGCTCTCTCGTTCAACACTCACGACTGCGTCACAAAAACTGGCCGCTCTCACCGTCTCGACTCTTTCTCTCGAAATGCATCTTTTCTCGGACCTCTCACAAACAAGCCGGCAGTAGAAATTTCACGGACAGTGTGGAAACGCTTTGTTATGCCACTCAATTATCTTCGGCCACGTACGAGTATAAACAAGTCGCATAGTGGTGTAAGGTAGCTAACTCGAGCTTCTTTGAGGCGCGTGGCCGCCCAGTGGTGTGAGATAGCTTGACCTTGAGCATCTGAGACGCCCGGTCGTCCGCCGTCACAATAAATCAACCCAACCCCAATACTAATCAGGCAGCGATGCTGCATCCCCAGAGTTAATTGCCAAATGTAGTAATAAATCAAATAGTTTTTTACAAAACTATGGTATGTGTCAAGCAATAATCTATGGATTACCAATCACGATACATACAATGTCTGTGTACAGGACTTCTATCTGTATTCAATGAATCCGACACTCTGGTTAAACGTGCATCCCTTTAGAGGTAATGCATAAGCTCTTATTCCGTGTTTACGCTCTAACCTAGGTTCACAAACATAGCAAACAAACTAGACTCCAGATATGTTAGCAAGCAAAATATTTCTCTTGTTATAGCTAACGAAACGTGTAAATTTGTCCTGCTGAAAATATGCAAACAAAGAGACTACCTTCGGGCATTAATATCAATTTCCATCAACAAATATGTAGATAAGGTAATAAGTAAACGCATTATTCTGATGAACCGAACACGATCGTTTTAGCGAAATTGCAAAATTTTCATGTGTCCTAAAAGGGCTGGTATAGCTACTAAGTGCTGGAGGTCCAAAGTTAATGCAATATTTGCCCCTTAGCATTGATCTTTTTTCGTTAATGTAATTCCGCTAAGTCTGAAAGTCATATAGCTTTCAAGTAACATGGTGTTGCAAAACTAGCACTTGATCACGAGTTACTCTTCTCAACTTCTTTTACACAAGAATGAAAGAACCTATATTTGTATCTATAAATCTGATGGGCTGTATTCACATGACTTTCTCTACCTCTCTACCTATTTCTCTACATGACTTTCAGAGAAGCTCTGAATCCATATTTATACTTTTGCTGTAGGATACAATAGGTAAACCAATATTCACATTTTTAATGTTGGCTATTTTGAAGATCCAGGAGGGTGTTTAAATATCTCAGTGCATTCCTCGCTAAACTTCGTTGCTATAGCTTTCAAATACAATTTTCGTATTCGCTAGCTTTGATTTTGGTCTCTTGCAGGGAATTTTCCTTCAGACAGGTTGTGAGTTGGCTATGCTGAAATGAACTCGATATATCGAGCTGAAATGCCGCGAGTCTAACACGTGTTTTGCTTGTAAACAGATAACTCCAGTCAGTGCTCTCTAATTTTGTGATCTTTTCAGGTTATTTCAGTGTTCCAGTTACATGTTAGACATTGTTTAGGTATTTAATATGTTTTAAGTTATTGGTTAGTTTATAGTAAAGCAGTAATAAGCAGATATTTTATGAGTTTGGTTAACAAATTAGCAAAAGTGCACAGTGTGGAGGTTAGCCAAGAACAAAACATTACAAATTTTGTGAGCAATGGGAAGGCGAAAGGAAAATTTTCGTAATAAGAAGCGAATGAAACAGACTTAAAATTCTCAAAAACTGCTACTGAGACCAAGAAGAAAGCAGCAGAAGGTTCCACATATAGTGCTGGGTAGTGGATTTGATTTGATTTAGGTTAAAGTTAAAAAAAAAATTACTATTGTTAAATTTAAAATCCATTTTTCTCAATAGCGTTTTTTCTTCCCATAATTTTTCACTGTTCAAAATATTCCTTGGGCCATATTTTATAACTTATTAACTTGAAATTTTATGAACAGCTTCAGAAATTAAGGTATAAAAATTTATCACGCACTAGTGGTTGAGCGGTATTAAATATTTTTCAATACTCATGCTGAAAAAAAATTGAAAATATCAATAAATAATATATACAAAACATATTTTCTGTTAAAGCAATTAAATCTAATCAGTGGCTGTGCGATAATTTCCTTATACCTGAGTTGAGCTCAAATTAAAAATTTAGGAAAGATACAATAAACTGTAGCATCATTTCATATTAGCATAACAAAAAGTGATTAGTAAATATTAAGATCATTTAAATATAAAGGGTACTTATTTTTTATATATTTATTGCTTAAACCTATATACAAGTAACACCTCCGCTATTTCTCTACCACATTTCGTTCACATTCTACATGCTTTTACCAACGATTGGAAAGCTTGGATATTCCTTGTTAAAAAAATGTTATTAGTTAATTGCACACATACTCCCCTGTTTTCGAATATTTTCCCTCCAAGCGATTCTTTCAAGGGTGCAAACAGGGGGTGATCAAGGATTTTGCAGTATATACCCTCCAATGTGACCCTTGTCAAATTGGCTTAGCGTTGTCTTAGAGAAAGATGACATCTCCGATGCACATACGACGCCTTTTGTTTCGGTAGGTGACTTTTACTGATTGTAACAATTGAAAATAGCAAGCTTACGTCAATCGTAAAGAAAATCAACGAGTAAAACTCCTCTGTGGTCGAAAAACGGAGTTCTGAGAGGCCGGTTTTGGCGTTTACTGGGTAGGCTTCATCCTTTCTTCGCCAATCCTTGCACGCCATTTTTGATTTCGGAGAGTAATTATGAACCCATGTCTCATCCATGCAATAATGCGCTTCAAAATGTTTTCCACTTCTTGCCGAAATCAATTGAGAAGTCTCTCACAGATCTCCAAAACAGGACAGCTTTTGCTGCTGGGTTAACAACTACGGAACCCATCGAGCACTATTTTTTTTTAAAATCCAAGTTGTTCACTGATAATGATATGAGCACTCCTTATGCTGACATCCACTTCTGATACAGTTTCTTCAACGTTACAGCGCCGATCACCTTCATACGCTCTTGAACAGCATGAATGATGTCACCTGTGAGACTTGATCTTGCTCGAGCGCGACCTTCCTGTTCCAGAATTCCTCGGGGACTCCAGAATTGTCTTGCTCAAGTAAACACTTGATTCTGGGACAGACTTCAAACGAGTTACAATCTCTGAGTGTTTAGCCCTTTCATTGGTTAGAAACTTTATAATAATGCGTTGCGCAAAAGACGAAGAAACCTGTTATTCACTCACGTCTGTACTGACGCCAAAGCTTATCAAGGCAGCTAACCCCCTACTCCATCTGATTGCGCAGAATTGAGTTTACATATATTTGAATCGCCCTCAAAATGGTTTGACATGGCACATTACATTTTGCATATAGTATATATTTTATGTTTTGAGGATGTGGAAAAAATTCAAAGCAACAAAAGAAACCTGTGGAATTTTTTTAATTGCATTATAGAATTTCATTTGCGATACTAACTGATTAATGGATAAGTCCTAAAAGTGGCTGATCAGTTTTGTACATTGCAGAAGGTAAGGAACACAGAATAGCACAGCCAGTAATATTAGTAGCCCTTGTAAACCCTTTGCTGCCTCAGAATAGCAAAACATCCCGTTGGGGCTCTTGAAAGTTTTTCATATTTGTTCCTGGCGGTTCATAATTTGCTTTATTGTATTGAAAGCGAGAGCAACACCAACTACTTTTGTACAGGGAATACATTGTTTTGACGTTCTAAAACGGGAGCGTTTTATATTTATTTCCAATTTTATTTCTTTCTTTTCAACTAACTTAGTTGCAAAAAACAATATCATATTACGTCATGGTAAAATACAACAGCCACCATGTGTGGTTGGAAAGCGGAATAAAAAGAGAAAGGAAAAAAAAAAACCGAATGAATGAATGTGGTGCATTGTGCAAAGGGATAAAATCGATAGTAGCAGGTGTTTTGCAAAACGTGTACGTCTATATATCCTTGTTTTGGAGTACAGGTTCATTAAACGCCAGTGAGGACCATTAAAGACGTAGTTTTCCCTTATGTCGCAGCCTAGGCCCATGTCAAGATTAAATTAGGACTTTTAAAACACAGGAAGCATTATTTAACCAATTAAGCTGTATCATTTAATTCCGCATGCATGCTAGCCTCACCTGGAAGTAAGGAAATGTAAGACAAAAGAACACCTCTTTAAATTAGGTAAATTAATAAAGAACTAGAAGTTTATGCAAATGATTTAGATGTATGTATATTGATACTGCCAATTAATGTCCATAAGTAGCTCAAACCTGAATCCTAAACTCTTCTCGAGAAAGAAGTACCTACACCAGGTGCAAGACACTGCTTCGGCCATACGCTCTAAATGACGAATGTAACAAATATGTCAAATACAACTATTGTGAATAAAGAGCCTTTTGGCTGGAAAAAAAAAAGTGTGTCAAATATTTGAACCTATCTAACTTCTTGAGGAATGGATATGAAGGGTTTATTATTTCACTATCACGAAACATTGTGTAACCAATGCGTGATACATTTATACCTTAATTAGAATGAATTTAGTTACAATTTAATGTTAAAATGCCATGCAAAGTTTAACTTCTGATAGAGGCTTGGCAACGTCACGTTAACATCAGGAGATCTCGAGGAGTCATCAAACTTGGTGAACCTTGGGAACCTCTGCCGTCCTCCTGGTGGTGCCCCTTGGGGCCATAGGTACAATAACCACAGCTTCAGTGCCGAATCTGCTCTCTTTCTTTTCTGTTCCTATTCTGTTCTTTAAAATATTTACCGTTTTGGCATTTCTTCTGAAATAATTGTCCTCGGGCATTTGCAATTAATGCTTCTGTATTAATGTTAAAATCAGTTCTCAAAAGTGTTCTATGTAGACAGTAGTTTGGGGCGGGGGAGTTTCTTAAAGAGGCATCCTTGAAAGACGCTGAACTTAAATACTAGATTTAGTATTTAACCGGCTTACCGTTTATGAGTTGTACAGTTGACACATGTTGACGGAAGTCTATCAGGAGTCGAAAGTCCCTGTCAAAAACCAGGGAAGGCGGCATTCTAGTACCTGTCCTTCCGTGGGGCTTTCCATTAGAGCAACTCTATGAATCTAAACAGCCCCTCCTGCTCTTGCACATCCGGGAAGACTACCGAAAACCTCGTTCGCGTCACCGGCAATCTAGTATGCCAGCTACTAGCTCTCCAGGTAAATGCTGGAGGACATTGAGGCATATCACAACCCCACCTGAGCATCACATCGCAGACGTACCCATGTGTATCGGGAACCACTGCGCCACCGAGGCCAACCCAATTGAACAACTCCCTTGTGGGAGGAGCTCGAATGTCCGGCCCGACATACTTCTAGTATCGTCAGAAGTACCTCGACTGCTCGGGGTCCTCAGCATCCACATCACGGAAATTGAAGTGGTCAGTACCTCCCCTCCCCGCTACGGGAATCTGTTCAGATACGCGCACACATGGATACACACAAACGTGTACATGCGCATGTGCCGATATTTTTCTAAAATGTATTATATTTTATTCAGTAAAATCCCAGAATCGAATTTTTGAGTGGGATGCAACACTTCTCTACGTACGTGGTAGAGACACTAAAAATAAATACAAAAAAAGGGGGGAAAAAAAAGAAACAAACAAAAAGAAAAATACGAAAACGTAAAATAAAGCCGCATTATATAAAATACTTAAAATTGTTCAAAATGAAGTAAAATCCATCAAACAAAAAAAAAAAAAAAATTTATATTCTGTATTCATGGAATGGACTGATACGTTCATTATGAAACAATTTGGCGTGTGCACAGTGTGACCAGAGAACACATAAAGAGAAAAACAGCTAAATGAATAAAGGAAGCTGCCAAGCTATTAAACGGTATACGTATTTTAAACTTGCAGACACATTCATGCTCGAGCGCTTTAATTGGCAATTATTCGTAGCTTTTATCCTATTAAGCGACATTCATATTTAGCTGTAAGATGATTAAAATTCGTAGTTCTGTTTGACTCAATCCGCTTAGAAGCGTGCGACAGCTTTTAAGAATGAATGGCACTGACTACAGATGTACATACGTATACCAATTGCAACTAAATTAACTTTCTATATGTTCCATGCCTTTTGAAATGAAACGTGCATTGCCTTCTCTTAATGCTCTTTATTCTTGGCGTGTTTATTATTTTCAATTATCAACAAGAATATAACTTGAAGCACTAAAATGGTTCCCTTTAGATTTAGTTCGTCTGTTTCTGTTTGAATATAATGATTTAAGAGGTTATTAAGATATGAAAATACATTTTACCTACCGTCATTCAAATGTATTGTGATAATTTGACAATTCGACGAATCCCACTCCTGACACTAGTGTGATAAAAACGATAAAATCCAGTGCAGTTATTTTTTCCCCACTTATTTTCTTCTAATTGAATGCACAACCACAACGTTCTCTTTTACTGATGTTGACACAGTCTACTGTCTTTTGTGATATTAAACTCACAACTGTTTTCCTTGACTCAATCCTTTCTGTCTTTCTTCACTTTCTTTGTCTCTCAAACAGCTGACTGACGATACAATCACTCAGTACTCATCAAATACCATAGCGGAGGTCCTAAGTACTTAAATCACTGTAAGTCGCCATTAAGGTATGTTATCTCAGAGTAAATTGAAATCTCCTTGTGTGATTTACCGGGAATAATGAGAATGAGTTGGAGAATTTAATGTCATATCTGCACCTTAGACACATAGCTTAGTGGTTAGATGAACCGGACGGTAGATCCGTGGTTCAAATCCCGGTCATGGCATTCAATTTTTCAGTCTCACTCTACCCTTTCCAATTACGTCCTACTCACGGCTATTGTGTGGAACAACGTTAATTACATTTTTAGAGCTATTTTGCAAACATCGAAATGTTTGCAATGTTTGGGGTGGGTGGACTTTTCTTGAAATTCTTTGAGTCGCATCCTTGGAAGATGTTGAACTGAAATTTCAAGTTTCGTTCTTGAGTTGTACTATAGTTTGCAGACAGACACGTGCGAGCACACAAACACACATACAGAGGCGTGCAAACACTTTTTTCTAAAAATGCTTTTTTCGGGGGGGGGGGGGGTTCAGGGGTCTCAAAATATGTATTTCCAGTGAAATCTCGACATCGAATTTCTGGGTGGAATACAATAGCTCCCCTACACACTACACGTAGTAGAGAAAGTAATTAGCATACTTTTGAAGCCACTTTTTCCCCCGAGCTCCAACAAATACGTTGTTTATGCCTACTTAAACATGATATGCCCAATGTTCCGTTTACTAAATTTATTATCTGAAGTATCATGACATTTATTACGAAGTTAGCAATATTCAGAATAATGATCCATGTTTAATTGCCGCGCATATCAAATTGTTACTAAAAGTAACAAGTTGATTTTTCCAATTTTATCTGCTGTTTGCTTTAAGCGATAAATACATAACGGATATTTTTCTGCTTCAACAGCAATAATTATCAGCAACCTTTGTTTACAGTTCAGCAAAACTAATTTAAAATGTTTCCGGGGGACATCCCTCGATATCATTCTGTTTTATTTAACTTAATGTTTAAATCGTTTACTATAAAAAACACTGCATAAAATGAACTATGTCCCAGCTGTATGAAAACATTTACCTACCTAACATTCTTCGCTGTTCAAACAAATATACCGTTTGGGATAATATCATTTAAGCTCTTTGAGGATAAAATGTTTTGACTATCTGTAAAACCAAATATGCGAAGTTGCTTTCAAGTCATATAACACTTCAATATTCTTACGCTTATTTGAAACTTTGTCTTGTCTGCTTTACATAGATTAAGCTTAATGACCTGTCCTATCTATGTAGCTTTCATTTTACTTTCTTGCATATAGTGATATGCAAAAATTCGATACCAATATTTGACCCGAAATGCGAGCATTTTTGAATTGAGAATAACAACATTTTTATTAATAGTTCCGTATGTGTTTGAAAAGCAACGAAAAGTCAGTTTTAAATAGCAAATTTAATATTTAAGCACAGTGTCTTCAGAGGATTCGACACAAACATTTTCAAGGAAATCCTCCCAGCCCAAAGTGTCCTTTACAAGGAAAATGTTTTCGAACATTTTTTAATTTTTTAAAAAACAGCTCTTACGAAGTACATACGTTAAGATAGTTTCATCATAAATAAAATCCAAATCTTCAGCTTTCGGAGAAGAACCTCTCAAGTTCTCTTCATTCTGACTAATTGGTAACCAAAAAAGATGCACAACATAAAAAATCGCATACTAAACAAAATAAAATAAAAATAACCACTTCCTGTTTGAGGAAAGTATAAACATTTTAAAATTCAAAGCAATAACAAGAATTTCTCAAAAATGGTTATATTCAAAGAAATATTATTTCACTCAAATTGTGTACGTACCTTAAAGAGATGTTTTGGCAATCATATATTGTTATATCTCTTATTCTTTGTCAGTTATTACTCCCAGAAGGTTTAAGATATACATTTCATTTTTCATGCAAATATCTTAAACACATGATGTTTTGGTCAGTAGGGATAAAGCAATTTTTGAGAAAATAGAAATAGCCAAAAATTTGCAGTGTAATAGGTGTAGAAATATTTTCTAAAACTCTTCGTATCCCTGAAAGATACTAAACTTACATAGCCAAATTGATGTGTTTTTTCGTTGAATTCACGGAATCTCAAAACTTTTTAATTTTCAATTGAATCTCTAATCTAAAATTTTGCGTGAGGTGCAACACTTCTCCATTCCTTTGAATAATATAGAGGAGACAAGGAATATAAGAGGATAAATATAGTGGTAGACATATATAATACCCTAGAAAACTACGGAAATAACAAAAAGAAAGACAAAATGGGTGCTACTATCATATAGTTATGAAAAATTATGAAATAAATAATCAGTCAAGAGAATAACACATCTGCATAAGCATCACTTACCTACACAGTTCTTCTTGGACAGCAGCTGGAAAGAAATACAATAAATAATGGGATGTCTTACGCCTCGTTTGTCAGCTTTAAGGAGGTTTTTAATTCCTGGGATCATTTGCTTCAAATTACTTTATTTCACCACACCACCAAGAATGTCTCAGAAGTTGTGCAGTAGGCATGAAGCATTTAATATTTTCTTTAAGTTTCTTAGCGACAAACCAGCAATTTCCTCCCTTGAGATGAAATGCTGCTTCAAAGAGCAACGGCATTGTGCAAATGATGGCCGGCGCCAGAGGCACGAAACATCCCCCTACAAACTTCAGCAGGAGTTGCCGAACTTCTTTATTAAAATACAAAGTGGCATTGGTAGCCCCTCAGGGATCATTACGGCTCTAAGGGCGCCGTTTCTACGTCTAATTTGTAATAGATGTTCAACATCTTCCTTGTAATGGACGAACCGGCTCAGCATTTTCAATTATACTCGGTTGTTGGTAACAATGATGACACCAACATGGATATAAGTTGTTACTGATTTTTATTGTTTTGTTGCAATTTGTAGTTATGGACCACAGATAAGATTTCGATGTGTTAAATGAGATTACCTGCTAATTACATTTTCCTTCAAAAGTATAGTTTTTACTAGAAACCATTACGTGAATTTTTATGGCTGTGTACCAGATATTCATCACAATTAGTGTCATAAGAGATTGTCTATTTATCTAGAGAAGACTATCACCAGTTGTATTTATTAGAACTATTTCACAAATTAAAGGACGCGTAGCCCATAAAATTGTTATTTAAATACTGTATTGTGATTACACCAGCGTCCATTGACACGGCCAACAAGATTTCATGTTGATGCTCCAATTGTTTAAAGTATTGGCAATGCGAGCAGTTGGAGTATCTGTTGTTAATTTATAATTTTATTCAAAGTTTGTCAAACTGATTCCAAACATTTTCTGTTGTATTGTGTTCTGAGGTTTACCTCTTCCAATGCTTCATCATAAATATTTCATCGAAGAGAGTCAGCCATTTTTAAACATTTCAATAGCGGCTCTGTTGCATCAAATTACGTAAACTGTTGAGCACCTGTAGCATAGTGCAGCTAGTTTCTTTAACCTGGCCATAGCCTGGGAGGTGATAATGAAATTAGATTCATTTTTTTGCAAACGAAGGCCGTCAATGATTGAAATTTGAAATTGTTATGCACATTATTGATTGATGGATCTCAACCAACTCACGTACCAGTGGAGTAGTCACAGATATAACACATTGACGTCTTTTTTGTATTTATACAAGGCTGCAAATTTAATATTTTTGCAACCATACTTGTTTATTTATTTACTTACTCACTCACTCACTCACTCACTCACATACACATATAGACTCACAGACGTTTTTATAGGCTATCTCAAAACATTTTCGGCGAAATCTAGCTATCAAAATTTTAGGTGATATACAATATTTGCTCTACTTACTGTAAGTAAGTAATAGACAAAATAAAAATACGTTTTAATGTACCTCTGGATTACTTCTATAACGTCTATTCTAAATTTAAAAACTTAATATCCTTAAATCGTACAACAATTTTCCTATATAAAAGAGTAATTTATTTAAACTGTATTCGCACAAATATAAACCAAAATGTCACATATATATTTGTCGGAATCTAAATGAAATTCAGCTGTTGCTTTCAATTACAGCATCGCTTTTGGTCCAAGACTTCACAACACTCATATATGCAATTTACTAACGCTTCTTACTTTAGAAAATAGTTAGCTATTTGTTTAAAATTTTTATTTTCGTATATTTTTCCACTTTTACTTTCTCTACTACGTATAGTAAAAAGTAGAGGAAGTATTGTATTCCACTCAAAAATTCGATGTCGAGATTTCACCGGAAATATATGTTTTGGGACTCCCGAATCCAAAAAAGCATTTTTAGGAAAATGTCCGTGTCCGTGTGCGTGTGTGTCTGTCTGTGTGTCTGTCAGTCTGTGGACAGCATAACTCAAAGACGAAAAGACGGTTAAAAACCAAAATTGGTATTTAAGTTTAATGTCTTTCAAGGATGCGACACGAAGATTTAGAAGAAAATAGCCCCAACCTAAACTACCCTTTACATGGAAAATTCTTCGAAAATTTTGATTTTCTTGAAAATGGATCTAGCGATTTTGATTATAATGCCACATGCACAAGATATTGTTATGACAAATGAAAGGTATAGTTAACATTTTCTGGATATAGCCTATGTAGTCCTGTTTACTCTGGATGGCTTTTGAATAACTCGTAAATCATAAGGGATAGACAAAATCGTACTATACAAAAACACACAATTTATGCCTAAATAAATTGCAGAGTGAACCATTTCGGAGATATTTCTTGTTATTTATAGCAGTTTCGGAAAACTTAAAACTTTCGTGAAATGGGACATCGTTGTTCATTTTGTTATATGTTAGGTGTGCAAAGAGAACGGGATCTCAAAACTTTAAAAGATTTGACTATCGCTCAAAGCCTTCTGGAAATAAGCAATAAGATAATTTGTACAAATGTTTATCTCAAGTAACACGAAGAAGATAGAAGAATAAGGTTTTGTAAGAATGGTTAGTACAAGAGTAGAGAAAGTCATGTGAGTGCAACACATCAGATTTTTCTGTGTCTCATGACTGCTTTTCCGTTCCTTTTACAACTGTGTGTAAAACTCATTGCTGCACATTTTCTGCACGTTATGCTGATGTTAAGTTTCAATGAGCTAAAACATATTTTCTTTCAAGTTGGAGTACAGGAATGCATGAACAAACAGTGTCATACTCAGATGATGCTAGTGCACATTTTCCCATGAGCACTTCATATTTGATTAGACTGTATTTAACAACCCATTGTGTGACCAGCCCTTGAACGCTGACATGCTTTGCGTTCTCGTACGACCCTGACCTTGGTGGCCTTCAAAGATCTCAACTCATTGGAACCGACGCGCTAGCTTTTCTCCAGCTACCGTCAAAACAAATGACGATCGGTCGTGAAGAACTTTGTTGTTTTCACTTTACACGTTCTGTTGGCTGTGTTTGTTTAGCTCTGTAACGCGAAAGGCATCTTAGGAATATAATTTGATCGTTAGGTGTAGTGTAAAAGGAAACGTAGCTGGAATTGCAGTATGGATCTGTTTGGAATTATGTTCCACAATTGAAATATGTATTAACAAAAACCAATTAAATGCAAATGTTTATCGGTGCGTGAGAGTAAGAAAGGACATTAATTCACTATGAAATTGCATTCGCAAAGCACCAACACTCCCATACTGACATTTTGTGATGTTTAATGAGAAATGTGCCTCTTGAGGGGAAATGAAAGAATTTGAAAAGGATTATACAGTAAATTCAGCTGGCATGCATATGTGGCGTGTGTGTGTTTGTGTGTGTATGGGTGTGTTTGTGTGTGTGCGCGCGCGCTCCTAAAGCCAAGATGCTCCCCCCCCCCCCCAAAAAAAAATACCTGAATGGAAAAATTTCTTTACCTTATATTTATTTAAAAAAGAAATAGCTTGTATAATTTTAGTTAGCAGCACTTTAAAGCTAGGCGTACAGCATAAACAATATATTTTTTTTTCATAAATAGTCGAAGGAGTCTCTTTGGTGTTAATGAATTGCTTATAACAGGGAAATCATAAAAGGTACACAAAAAATGTACTACAGAAAAAAACATGTGTTGCACTCACATAACTTTCTCTACTCCTGTACCATTTCTACAAACTCGTATACTTCTTTATGCTAGTCGAAATAAACATTTGCAGAAAATATCTTGTTACTGATTTTCTTGTAAGTACCTGAGGAATGTGGAAATACAGTAGGCATTAAGCGATAGTCAGATCTTTTAAAACTGGTGGCTATGTGATGGCTTTGAAATTTCGCCCTCTTTGCATGGCCAAGAAATAAAAAAATAATAACGGCTTTCAATATTAAATAACTAAAATTTAAAGTAAAAATGAAACAATCTTAGGTAATTGTTTGAATGGTAATTCCCTCGAAGTTCAATGCGCTGATGGACAGATGGACAGCTTCCAAAATATATATTTACTTGCCTTACTACAGATAACATTCGTAGTTGAGTGTAACCAAAAAATGCCACGGTTATATCTTGCGAAAACGCATTCAAGTGTTTTCATCGTGAAAACAGGCACTTACGAAGAAAAAAAGGAAAGGAGAAACGAAAACAATAAGGAATAACCATTCTAATTAAAGAAAAGTACAAGAGCTTGAAACTTGAAACCAATAACAAGCAATACCTTGGAAATGGTGAAATTCACAAAGAAAATTAACGTGAAATAAACTCTGTGTTTTAACAAGATATACATTTTTTACAGTAAGATTTGGTCCATCTCTTACAGTTTACCAGTTATATATAAGTCATCAAGAGCAAACAGGACAATATGGCTATAGCCAAAAAATTAGGAATACACATTTCATTTGCCATAAAAATATCTTAAACATATATCTAGTATTTTAATCAAAATCGTTACAACAATGTATGAGAAAAAAAATTAGAACAATATTGTCCACGTAAAGTGTAGTTTAGAATGGAAGAACTTTCTTCAAAATCTTCCTGTCGCATCCTTAAACTATATTAAACTTACATACCAACTTAGGTTTTTAACTAACTTTTCGTTTTTGATTTATACCGTTTACAGACATACACATAGACACACACACACACACACACACACACACACACACACACACACGAACCTTTGTATAAAAATGCTTTTTGTATTCGGCGGCCTCAAAACGTATATTTCCGGTGAAATATCGATATCGAAATTTTGGTTCGAATACAATACCTTCCCTATTTACTATACGTAGTAGAGAAAGTAAATAGGTATATACTTCATGAAATGTCAGTCTTTTTATCTTAGCAATAGCCATTTCCAAATTATTCGCTGTTGTATGATTCCATTTTCCCACCGAATACTAGGTTATTCTAGTAAGTAACTATCTATTATATCGTTTTTCATGAATTCACGCAAATTCCTTTTATATGCTTAATATAAATGCCTAACGTTTCAATTACAGCGTTCACTTAATCTAATTGAACATTCTTTAAACTAAATACAGTGTCCTTTGAATAACTACACTAAGTGAAATATATAAAAACAAAATATGCCCACAAGGTTTGTAATGATCTGACTCCTGTGATCTTAGCTTACAAAACTGTAACTGGTAATCAACATTAAGAGCAAGTAACTCGACAATTTGGATAAATACTTTGTAGTATAGCTATGAAAGTAAATGATAATGTGCAGAGCAAAAAACAGTGCTACATATCTAAGTTTTTCTACGTTATCAATGGCAGTTAGCTACCAACTTCAGTGAATCCTTGTGGAATAAATGGTAGCAAAAGGGTACCAAAATGTTATCCTTTTTCTCACTGTTATTTGTTATCAGAAGTAATTTTGGCTGACACAAACCGTAACGGCGGCAGATATCTGATACGAGTTTCTTGTTGTACGAATACATTTTGGCGCGCAAATGATATTGATATCATCGACTTGATTTCACAGCATGTTGAACTACACAACACCCCAAGGCGTAGCAGCTCTCCCGTTGGATTTTGTGTTTACCAGCACCTCCTGCCACCCGCCGTTAAAGTTTGTGTCAGTCATGAGAAATTTATTTCACAATTTTTGTTGCAAAGCAATGCAAAAGAACTTATGATACACAGTTCTCCTTCTCCAGGAAGAAAAGTGACCACTTCCGTAGTGCAGTGGTAGCGTGCCTGTCTCTAGTGGGGAAGACTGGGTCCGATCCCCGGTACTGGCACAGATACAGGTGCATGAGACAGAGAGAGACAGAGAGATAACAGCGAAATACTAAAAGTTGATAAATGCCAAATTTGATATTTAAGATCATCATTCTCAAAGGATGTGACGTAAGATTTTCAAAAAATATCCTCCCACGCCAAACCGCCCTCTCCATGAAAACATTTTCAACGTTTTAGATTTGCTTAAATATCCATGTCTCTAATGATCTCAATTAAAATGATAAATGTTTCGGACATTTGATATCAATTAAGATATTCTGGTAATATTTCTGAGAAGTCTTCTTCATTTTGACGTAGTTTCTTTTATAATTGGCAAACCGTAAAAGATAGACAAAATCTTATTGGCTATAAAAACACAGAATTTATGTCTGAGTTATTGGTTTGAATTTTGAAATATTTAATATTTTCTCAACTGCACATACCATTCTTCTTTCTCTCTTTTTTCCCTGTTTATGCAAACAGAACTGAACTAAAAAGTCATCAAATACCATGCTGACTATTACTTTAATTTACTGTATTCCTTTTGCCTACAACGAAATGTGTAATGAAGATTAACTCCATTAAGAAGTATATAGAAAGATAAGGTTTTATATGAATACTTTGTAAAAGAGTGAATAGAGAGCCAAACACGTCCCGGAAATGTTCCGGTGACTACGCAACGCTCGTTATTACGTGCTTGAACAAATATTCGTTGGAACCTGAATCACAATAACCCTCAGGCTTTGAACACAGGAAGAACTGCAACTTAATAAGCAGTTGTTTGCTGTCGTTATGACTATAATTCATGGGAGTAATCGAAACATCTGCAGAAAAAATATTAAGCAGGTAATAAGTATTCAAAGAAAACCCGGAAAATTAAAGCTAATGGTCCTTACGGCATAGAGAAAAAATATTTTGAAAGCTAAAATTTAAAGTTCGCTGTAAAGCCATAAGCACTTGGGGAATTTTAAATACTACCTCCATAGCGTAATGCCATATTTGATTGAGCAAAAGTAGGGTTTATATTGGCCTATAGAATAATATCTGAAGAAGAACCTGATGTGTTAAACTCCCATTATAGTTTCACATAATCCGCTATGTACGGGGCACACTGAGGCTCGTGTTTGGGAGGTCACGTGTTCGTCCCCTTCGATTGTCCATTTTGACCTTCGGCTTTTGCTGATCTTCACTGGTCAACGGGTTGTTCATCGCTTCCTATAGGCAACTCCAGCAGAGGGACGGTTCTTCGAGCCTCAAAATGTTACAGACGTCTGAGCGTCTTTGTGGACTGTCTGTTTGTGGCCTAAAGACTCATGTGTTTCCTTCCTCCTGGAGTGGAAGTCACAATAGAACCTTGTAGGTTGCAGAACACCAGGTATTCCTTTTCGTTGTAATGTCATCATCATCATCATCATCATCATCATCATCATCATCATCATGGCATAAGCCTTGTCTTCAAGGAAACTGATCCACCCACCTCATTGGCGGTCTGCTGACACTCCTTCTACCCATTGGTTTATAATTTTGCACTGTTTATTCGATCTTCATTCATTCTGTGTACGATCTTGCCATTCTTTCTGTATTCAGTTATTATTTGGATTCCGAATCCGCAACTCTTTTCTGATGTCTTCGCTTCTCTTTTTTCCAGCCATGTATTTTAAAACTTATCTCGGCAACCTCTTTTTCTGTTGTGAGGTGGTCAGCACCCAACTCTCATATCTATAGGTCAATGTTGAAACAGCTATCACTTTATAAACTTTCAACATTCTCGCTTTATTACACATTTTAACATTTCTTTTTATTACACAAAATAAAATTTGGATTTTATTTCATTTATTTTACATATCTCTGGTATTAATATGTGGTAGAGTATATCCAAGATAGTTAAAATAAATTTCCTGTTGAATAATTTTGTTGTTTGTTCAGGTTTTTGTTCTTATGTGGTTTCATCCCCTAAAAGTCATTAGAGTTGTTTTCTCATATGAAATGTGCAATATCGTCATAATACCTATACCTATAAAGTTTTATATATGTGTTGTAGAAACTTAAAAAGTAAAATGCCACAGAGTCTTTGAAGACTCTCTCAAGATGCCTCCTCTTGTGTAGCATTTTTTGCTTTGTTGGAACGTAAAGTATTGGGATATATTCATTTCAGTAAAGGTCCAAACAATATAATGTAAATCATAACATCAAATTCATAAATAAAAAATATATTATTATAAAACTTGTATCGAATTGGACTGATCCTCAGCATCCCATCAGGCTCATCATTTGGATATACTCGTATAATCGATCCAAACGTCAGAACGCAGCCAGCTGAAATACATGTTCAGAAGTAACGAATGTATAAATCTGATATCTCCTATTACCTTGAGAAGTAGGTACAATTTAACATACTGAGATTACTGGACTAATTGTTGGGATAAGAGAAACCATATAAGAAAGATATATGGAGCTAATTGTGTACATGATACTGAAAACAAAAATAATGTTTGTAATTACACATTAGGCTTCGACTACAAATGAACCAAGGAAATAACAATCTGATGTGTTATTGTTACATGGCTTTCTCTACTCTTGTACTAACTGTTCTTACAAACTCTTATTCCTCCTTCATGTTAGTCGAAATAAAAATTTGCAGAAATGATTTAATTTTCCTGTATGTGCAAGGGGAATATGGAAACTTAGTAGGCTTTGAGTGATACTCAAATCTTTTAAAGCCGGAAGCTTTGAAATTCCTTTCTCTTTGAACGGCAAACAGATAAAAATGAATAAGTATTGCAAAACTCACACAAATAACAAGGAATATCTCCGAAATGGTTCACTCCATAAAAAAATTCATTGGTGCCTAAATTGTGTGTTTTAACGAGACGTAAATATGTTATACAGTAAGATTTTGTGTATCTTTTTCAGTTTACCAGTTATGTAAAAGTCATCAACAGTAATCGGGACTATAGCCACAAAATTAAAAATATGCATTTCATTTGCCATAAAAAAGTCTTTAATGAAAATCGTTAGAGCCATTTCCCGAAAAATTCTCCATATAAAATGTAGTTTAGATTGAGGAATTTTCTTCAAAATTTTTTGTCACATCCTTGAAAGATATTACATTTAGATAACCGACTTTTCGTTTTTGTGTTATGCTATTTACAGACGCACATAGACAGTCAAAAGCACAGATACACACACGCACACACAGACACATGGACCTTTTTCTAAATTGTTTTACTTAGGGGACCTCAAAACCGATATTTCCGGTAAAATATCAACATCGAAGTTTTGGGTCGAGTACAAAAAAGTCCTTCAAAGGCTACTCACAAAAAACTATGGCCAAACAAAACGTTTTATTCGAAGTGATTATTAGTAAAAAAGTGTCAAAGGGTTTTTTGAGAAAGCAAAAAATAACAAACAATTTTTCATTGAACGGGTAGTTTGGTCTATGTGTTTTATCTGCACGTCTTCATATTCGTCAATGGAAGATGCCAAATGTCAGTTTTGTATCCTCTTGTTTTACTTATTCTGATCTGTCTCTCTCTTTCCACCCCTACCCCCCCCCCCCCCCCCCCACGCTCTCTGTCTCTCTGTCTCTCTCTGACGCATATACATGTGGATTCAGGACTGAAAAACGGTATTTCCAATGAAATTTCAATATGAAATGTTTGAGTTGAATACAATAATACCTCGTTTACTTATTATAAATGCCCGCTAGAGAAGGAAAGAAGGTGGAGAGTAAAAATGTACAGAAAAACACTCCCAAATTTCATAAACATGAGTGCTGTTCTAGTATTGTGTAGGCATTTCGGTTTTATTGAGCCGTATTAAGCTTCTGTGAGGTTGAAAATACTTTTATCCAGGCGTATTCCTTATATTTTTAAACAGATCCATGGGAATTATGGAGAAAGAAAATCTCTATTGTAAAATTAATCATATTTTTAATATAAATAAGTTAATGCATAATTTAAACTCAAGTTTCTTTGTGTAACAATTCTGTGACTTACACTACCCAATTTTATTTATGTCCATAGCTGTGCTAGAACTACAAACAAGTATTTATTTTGCTAACAATTAACTACGCCTGAAGCATTAGACAGTGATTAATGAGTTAATAAACATTCATTTCTTTACGAGAGCAACTTAATTGCGAGTGTGATATGTTTGGTTAGTTTTGTCATGTTGCTTTTGTGGATGAATAATTTCACATTAAATTAAATATTAACAATTTTGAGAATATTACCAAGAATAATCGCAATTGCCACGCTTAAAATGAAAATTTCTTTGTATATAATTGTTTGGAAATATTAATGTTCCAATGTAACTGTAGATCAGACTGAAAAATTCAGTGCTTAAGACTAAATTTGAACCACGGATCTTTGGATTATCGCGGTGCTGCTCATGCCGTAGCGGCATGCGGGTAAAATACTAAATTCCCCAACTTACGCACATTTTTTTCGGCAAATCACAATTTTAACCTACAAAGAATACGTGTGAAGGAACAATAAATTACAATAATTAATTACTAAGCCCGGGATATAAAGGACCGACTTACGTAGATTTTAGACAATAAGTTATGTGTTTTCCTTTTCAGTTTAACGAACTTTAACTGATAGGATGAGGGGTGACTGAAAATGGTGAAGTTATTCTGAAATGAGCCCGGGGTCCTTAGAGGTAGAAGATATCCGTCTTCTCAGAATGAGAGTAAATCTTGGAAAACTCATATCCCAGTAACTCACCCTAATCACGATTCGAACTCCGACTGCTAACCAAAAAAATCTAATGTGTTGCACTCACATGACTTTCTCTGCTCTTATACTAACCATTCTTTCAAACTCTTATTCCTATATCTTCTTCGTGTTAGTTGAGAGAAACATTTGCAGAAATTATCTATACAGTTTATCTTCTTGTAGGTACAAGGATAATATGGGAATACAGTAGACTTTGAGTAATAGTCAAAGCTTCTAAAGCTTTCCGTTCTCTTTGCACGGTTAACCTATAAAAATTAATAGCGATGATACATTTGACAGAGGTAGTACGTTCTCCAAAACGCATACAAATAACTAAGAATATCTCCGAAATGTTCACTCTAGAAAAAAAAAAATATTCAGACATAAACTGTGCGTTTTAGCAAGATGTACATTTTTTGTACAGTAAGGTTTGGTCTATCTCTTACGATTTACCAGTTATGCAAAAGTCATCCAGAGGAAATAGGACTACGTGAGCTATAGCCAGAAAATTCAAGATATACATTCCTCAAAATTTTCCAGAAAATTCAAGATATACATTTCATTTGCAACAAAAGTATCTCAAACATTTTAATGGCTTTTTAATCAAAATCGTTAGAGCCATTTCCAAGAAAATAAAAATTTTCCATGTAAATGGTAGTTTGGGGTGGAGCAATTTTCCTCAAAATTTTCGTGTCGCATCCTTGAAAGACATTAAGCTTAAACCAACTTTGGTTTTTAACTGACTTTTCGTTTTTGAGTTATGCTGTCCACAGACACACGGACCTTTTTCTAAAAATGCTTTTTTTTTTTTTTTTTTGATTCAGGGGATCCCCAAACATATATTTCCGGTGAAATATATTATTTTCTCTACTACTAAGTGGAGGAAGTATTGTATTCCACCAAATAATTCGATATCGTGACTTCACTCGGAAAAACATATTTTAAAACCCTTAAATTTAAAAAATTAAAATGTTTGAAAATTTTCCACGCAATGGGTGCTCTCTTTTTGAAAATTTTCTTGTGGCATCCATGGAAGACGCTGAATTTAAACACCAAAATTTTGTATTTAATCGACTTTTCGTTTTTGAGTTGTTCACAGACGCACACATATAGACACACATAACACCGTTTTCTGAAAATACCTTTTTCTAAAATAATTTGGAGGAAAAGATCTGCACTTATGGCGCTTACCTTTTTATCTTGACACAATTCTGAAACAAATTCAAGAGAATGCAAAGGTGACGCTGTCATTAACATACAGGGATTTCATACATGAATGTAAAAGTTTCATTGCAAATGGAGAGCATTTTGAACACCATATTAAATATTTGCAGCAAGCTGTGTAAATCGTAGAAAAAAATTGCTAAACAAACAACAATCCAACTTTTCCATAACTGCCTTTCAGGAAAAAATGAAAACATGATATGTCGCAATTTAAAGTTTTTTGTCATTGTTATCACACTTTTTACAATAATGGTTAATTTTTATTCTGTAAAATTGTTGTTTTAAAGTATTAAATACGCATAGTCTAACATTTAAAAAATGAGTTAATTTTAGTTCCATTTGCATTATTCCTCACTTATAAAATATCTGATATTTAATGAACCTGTGGTGGTTTTTGCTTAGTGGAAGGACATTTTATTTGCTTTGATGCTTTCATCTCTCTTACTTCTATTGTTACATTTAAGTTGAGGCATTTTTTGCATTTCTGACTTTTTAAATCCTAAACTTGCTGCTCCAATTAACGTTTTCTGCCTGCTCCAGAACAATATAACTCAAAACCTGAAATTTAAATACATTCCTAAATTCAGTTTACATCGACAGATTTTAAGAATGACAGAGGATACTAAGAAAGTTGCCCCACAACTGTCCACATTCAAATATAACTGCCAAGGATTTCAATTAGAATATAATACGTTTGAGGTATTGTAATGGTGAAAACTTTGTGCTATAAATAACCTTTTGAAACTCAGTTATCACAGGATTTCATGTTAATTACCAAACTTCAAGAGATACCCAAAACCCTACCACACAAAAAAGAAAAACAAAACAATTGCTATGGTATAGTATTATCAAAAAACGATATTTCTTAAGCAAAATTAGGAACGATTATTTTGCGCAATGTGAGTTTAAAAAGTCTAGGTATATTATGCTGTCATAATATTGCATACTCTTTGTACTGTCTCAAGAAACAAATAACGGTCCATCTAAAATTTCAAGGTGCTTTGCGTGGTACAAAATGAAAATGAATGAGTCTTCGAAAATTGTCTATCTACAATAGTACCTATATTGCGGTATAATGATGGTTTTACTGAACCGAGGAAAATTCAAAATACGGGTTTCAATCGAGTCTTTTCAATTTCCGAGAATAAGTGAAAGCACTTAACACACATATAGGTATTGAATAGAATTTTGGGAGATAATTAGAAATTTAATATGACGTATGAATGAAATGTGAAATACTGACCTTGAAACATAACATTCATCTTTCTATTGTATCTCGATGGTTGAACTTTATTAGCATAAATTACGAGTAGTGTCTTTCGTTCTCTCTTTAGATTTTCAGATATAAGAGAACTACAGCCTATTTTCCAATTTTTTTTCGATTTCAGAATGAACACGCTCGTTCATGTTAGCCGCCATGATTATTGATTTGAGCACGGCCAACTTTGTTTATCTTGCGGAACGTGTATTAAGATTCAGTGACTCTGCATATCTTTGGTTGTCATTACAATGAAACTTGAATTAGTTCCACTGCGTTATTCTTTTAAATTATAACGTCTGCAATATAAATAAGTAAGAGGACAATATGGGACAAATGATTATTCAGGCGATAAAAATCAACAAGTGGGTTTGATTATATTTTGTATCTGTATTAATTGAAACATTGTTAAGTTTAAGGGTGTGAACATGCTAGCGGCCTAGGCCTTAAAGGTACGAAATATTAAGTTGGTAGATGTGAATACGCGATAATTAATTTACTTGCAATATCAACATAGCCGGAAAAGTCATGAAATAGTAATGTTAATAGTAATAATAATGTTCTCATACAAAGAATATAGTAAACGATAGTGCATATGAATTCTGTTCCTCCTGACAAAGTCCTTTCGGCAGGAGTAATTTATGATTAAGTCCCCTATTTGAGACAAAATGCCACGTAATACAACAAGGACATATTTTATTGCCGAGAGCTTCCAGAACCCCTAAAATGCAGGGCCCCAAACACCTGTTCTTCCTCCCTTATAGGCAGCCCAAGCTGTCTACAAGAAGAATGTCTTGAAATTCTCGCCTTGCATCCATAAAACGGATTTGAATTAAGCTGAAATAATATTTTAGTATTATTGTTTTACTCTATTCAGATAAATAGGTAGGCACGGATATTTGTCTAGCCTTATTACCATCTCTAGTATAGTAAGTAGGGATGTTTTTATTGCCCGCCTCGGTAGTGTGATGGTTAACATGTCTGCCTCACGTTCAAGAGGTCACGAGTTCGAATCTCGCTTAGGGTAAGTTATCCGGGTAAGGTTTTTTTCCGAGGTTTTCCCTACCCTGAGAAGACGAATGTCGGGTAACTTAAAGCTCCGTGGACCTTGGGCTCATTTGAGCATAATTTCACCCATTTCATTTCATTCATTCGTCCGATATGACACAATGTTTTGACACAATTTTTTTTTTTTAAAAAAAAAGGGATGTACTGAATTTAACCCAAAATTTCGATGTCAAGGTTTCACCAGAAATATACGTTTTGAGGCACCCTGATTCCAAAAAAAGCAGTTTTAAAAAAGGTCAGCGCTCGCGCGCGTGTCTGTGAATTTACTTCGAAAATTTTGAATTTCCCAAAAATAGCTCAAACGATTTTGATTAAAGTGCCACATGTTTAAGATATTTTTATGGGAAATGATATGTATACTTTGAATTTTCTGTCTATAGCCTATGCAGTCCTGTTTACTCTTGATGTATTCCCACATTCCCCTTGCACCTACAAGGAAATCAGTAATAAGATAATTTCTGCAAATATTCATCTTGATTAACATGACGAGGATAGAGATGCTGCTTACCTAGATATAGCTGAAGTAGGAAGTGTTGTGAATATTGCTTTAGAGATTTCAGCAGTAACACATTATGGATAAACGCCATACTGGTATTACATGGCAGTACGCTCCGAAGAAGGGGTATGAATATTCTAAAAATAATAAGCTTATACCAAACTACCCTTTACATGGAATTCGTTAATTTTTATCTCCTCACACATAGCCATAAACATCTTGATTCAGATACTATACATTTAAGATATTTGAATAACTTATACAGTTTGTATCAGAGATAACCCCTAAGGGACAAAGTTAACATCACAATACACACAGATAAAAATACTACTTGTGTGTAACAACATTTTTGTGCCTTTAACCTTTTAAGAGACAGACATTGCTTTTTTCTAAAATATTCTAATATCTCACATGTTTTTGAAATGCTGTCACTACCAGGATATCGAATTTCGAAGCCAGCATATAGCGGCCGCATGTTTAAGACTTGACTATCGCTTCAACCATTCCCGTTCTACATAATACAACGAAATATTTGAACTTTTGTAAGATCAGTTTACAGTTCGAAATATATACATTTAAATACATGTTTGCGGGTAGAGAAAGTTGTTGTTGTAGTGTTTAACGCCCGCTTTTACTACTACGGCACCGCAGGCGGTAGGGTAGAGAAAGTCATGTAAAGGTGACACATGCGACAGTTTATTACTGTTGGTATATTTTCTACCCTTCCAGAGACATCTTTTATGTGTGGAATGTAATGCTTGTTATATTATAACTTATGTATTTACGTGACGGAGAAACTAAAATGTACCTATTATAGAAAATTTTCCGAGCAGTTGATAAGCAGGGAGCGGGGTTTTAGTGCAAAATCCATCAAGTTAACCGTGCACTTACAACGGGAAGTGGAAGCGCCGGCGACCTTGCACATTGGAAGGCAGTACAGCCCTCACGCTAACTGCCGGCTCTATACTCCGTGCTGTTAATCTTATTCCTATGTTTATTTACTAAAACCCCGCTCCCTGCTGATAAGTATACTATCTATAATTAGCATAGAGATTCCGACAAAATAGGGTGCCTTCCAAATCCAGAAGTCCCGGGTTCGATTCCCGGCTGGAGGACGGGAATTTTTATCTATTTAGGATTATGTACCATGCTCCCTAGTGTCTGGAGGTATGAGTGAGAGTAAAAGTGCGTGTAAAATTAATCCTTATAAAGAAAACCAAACACGAGCGTCGCGAAGGGGGGGGGGTGTGGCAGCCCCCCCCCCCCCTACTTGAAAATCAATAAATTTAATGTGCCTTCATTTACTGGCTATTAGACTATTGTTTTAATTCTGATACAAAAAAAATTCTTCTCGTACAAACGAGATACTACATTGCCTCATAGCACATTTGTTGCAAATGAGCTCACTAGTGATGTTATTCACATGGAATGCATTATTTTCAATTAATAGCTACATAACTTTACTAATATTGCCGCCAACAATAGTTCCGTACCGGTAGTTACAAATGTTTAGTCCATTGTCAACAGTGGTTCCACGCCGCAACGAAATTATAAGGTTTTTATTTTTGTACAAAGTCTTACAATTGAAGTCCATGTGAATTCTTACCAACAGAGATTGAAAACAGAAAATTTGTAATATAATTATGTTATCTAATGAATAAAATTAATACTTTATCCTCAAATACTGTAACTCATCTTTTACAGTTTTTGACAACAGAATAATGATCGCAAAGCTCCAACATGAACCCCGCCCCACAGAAAAAAAAGTCTGCCGACGCCCATTTAAACCAAGTTACACAAATAGTACTAAAACGAGTGATTATTGCCGTTGTACCAAAAGGAAAAGCCACCTTTCGATGTTAAAGACGGGATATAGATGGAGTAAAGAAAAACGTGGTACTAGTTAAACAAACCATCCTTTGAAAAAGATGCTATGCCGGGGTGTAGGCTTCGTGGGATGAGTCCTGCCGGGAAGTGCTGGGTGGGTTGCTGAGAACGTGGTCTGCATGACTGCGGCAAAGAGAGCTACTGAATTCTCTGTATTTCTCATATGACATTCTAATGTGCATTCTTTACATGTTAAGGAATTCTTTAATATCTAAATTGCTGGTTATTCTAATGCTAAAATTATATTGCAGCGCTTCTATTTAATTTTCTTCGCCCTTATAGCCCAATATAACATTTTTTTATATCTTACGCTTACATGACTTTCTCTACTCATTATTCTAAAAGCTATTATGACAAAATTTTATTGTTATAGCTACTTCTTGCGAACCTAGATTAGATTTGAATTCACATCTACATATTTTGGTGCACGACATATAAGATTTTTAAAGTGCGTGCCCTCTGTTTTGAAATTGTACGCTTTTTTGCATTGCGCAGGGAAAAAATGAATAACGACTTCCCATTCGACGAAAGTATACGCATTTGAAAATTTAAATCAATAACATGGAATTCTTCTGATTAGTGAACTCCATAAGAAGAGAAAAAGTATTTCATATTCGTGCTATAATCAGATCCAAATTTTTATGTAGTGCGATTTAATCCAAGGTTGTTTGTTCAGGATGAAGGCGACTTACTGCTTGTTCACACAATGTTTACGCGACAGCTATTGAAATAATAAACCATTTATACCCATTCGTCAAGAAGCTAGTTAGCTCCGAATACTTCACAAATTATTTTTTCTTTGGCAAATGGCTCTTTATTAACAATAATTATATTGGTCATATTTGTTACACTCTGTAGAAACCCTGGTTAACGTATGGCCGAAGCACTAACTTCCACCCAGTAATTTCATTATTAAATTGTTCCATAAGGAACATATAAAGCCTTTGGTTTCTAATTATATCTTATATATTTAAACAATCAATTCTTGTATATAAATATATTCCACGCAACTTGTAAACGGTTCTAACGATTTCGATTAAAGTTTTTATTCAGACAGGGTTTTGCTTATTAAGTTTATCTATATAGGTGTCATTCCTGAAAAAAACGCGATTTTACGCGTAACAGTCACAACTACTCTAACCCCCCCCCCCTTTTTTTTGGCCATAATTTCTCTATTAATGGGCCAATTTCAACAAACGAGCAGGGATATTAAAAGTCTCGTCAAGAGCTTTCAGAAAACCTAAAGAAAGTTGACTTAGTTATCTTAGTCTACGCGAAACAGTCACAATCTTATCTTATATATTTAAACGAGCAATTTTTGTATATAAATATATTCCGCGCAACTTGGAAACGGCTCTAACGATTTCGATCAAATTTTGTATTCAGGCAGAATTTTGTTTATTGAGTTTATGTAGGTGTAATTCCTGTGAAAACGCGATTATACGCGTAACAGTCACAACTACTCTCAACCTTATTTTGGCCATAATTTCTCGGTTAATGGGCCAACTTCAACAAATAAGCCAGGATATTAAAGGTCCCGTCAAGAGCTTTCAGAAGACCTGAGTAGACTTAGCTATCTTAGTCTACGCGTAACAGTCACAATTAGTCGAAATCTTATTTTGGCAATAATTTCTGTTAATTGGCCAATTTCAACAAACAAGCCAATATGTTAAAGGTACCGTTAAGAGCTTTCAAAAAGCTTAAAGAAAGTTGACTTAGCTATCCTAGTCTACGTATAACAGTCACAATTAGTCGAAACTTTATTTTGGCCATAATTTCTCTGTCAATGGACCAATTTCAACAAACAAGCCAGGATATTAAAGGTCTTGTCACGGGAACAGCTCCAACAATTAAGATGAAAATTTATATTTAGTTAACATTTTGCATTTCAAAAAAAAAAAAAAAAAACCACCATTAAGAAAAGCCGAGTGAAGCTCGGTCGCTCAGGTACTATTCTATTATGTAAGTAATCCTGAAAAAATAATAGTACCATAATATTTAAATAAATTAAATTAATAATTTAACATATATTTCAATAAAATGCTTCCTACGTAAATGTGTATTAGGTATACAAAATAATTACATAGGTACTATTTATGTAACATGATTCATTAGAATTTATTCTTAGCTATTTTTGGCTTGCCTTTGGGCACATATTGTATCAAGCAGCAATACCAGCCAGCTTCTTATTAGTTCAAGAGCAACAAGTGAATGCGAGCTACAAATAATAAGAGTAGACGTTTACATTCTCTCTTTTCAAGTTCATGGTTTTCTGATCATATACTTGCTGTATGAGATGGTCCCTAACTGCTACATGTTTCTTGCTGTCACAGGGAGGAGTTATTTGATGTATGGTATTACACGCCGTTTGGTGGAACCCGCCTTGTCATACCTCCCACCTCTCAGCACTTAGACAAGAGCGTTCTTTGCACACAGCACTGGTTCACTTCTATAAACACAACAGAATGGTAGATATAAGTAGTTAACAAACATAATAATAAAAATCTGATGTGTTGCATCTACTCTTGTACTAACTATTCTTACAAACTCTTATTCTTATTTCTTCTTCGTGTTAGTTGAGATAAACATTTACAGAAATATGTTATTGCTTATTTCCTTGTAGGTGCAAGCGATAGTCAAATCTTTTAAATCTTTGAGATCCCGTTCTCTTTGCATGCTTAACATATAAAATGAACAACGATGTTCCATTTCACGAAAGTTTTGTTTTCCGAAACTGACACAAATAACGAGGAATATCTCCGAAATGGTTTACCTACTCTAAAATTGTTATTCTGACATACATTCTCTGTTTTAGCGAGATCTACATTTTTTGTACAGAAAGATTTTGTCTATCTCTTATGGTTTACGATATATTCAAAAGTCATCCAGACTAAACAGGACTACATAGGCTATAGCCATAAAATTCAACATATACATTTCATTTTTCATCAAAATATCTCAAACATATGGCACTTTAATAAAAATTGTTAGAGCCATTTTCAAGAAAATACAAATTTTTGGAAAATTTGCCATGTAAAGAGTAGTTTAGGGTGGAACAATTTTCTTCAAAATCTTCGTGTTGCATCCTTGAAAGACATTAAATTTAAATAACAACTTTGGTTCTTAACCGACTTTTCGTTTTTGAGTTATGCTGTCCATAGACTGACACACACACACACACACACACACACACACACACACACACACACACACACACACACACACACACACACACACACACACACACACACAAACGGACCTTTTTCTAATTTTTTTTTTTCAAAGCATATATTTCCAGTGAATTCTCGACATCGAATTTTTGGGTGGAATACAATACTTCCTCTACTTAGTAGTAGAAAAAATAAAAATTAGACCAATTTAAGGAGTCTGATAATGGAAAAAACTACACTATGAGCCTTATTTAAGAGGAAATGCAAAATTTCAAACTGGGAAGTAATGGGTCTACTTTCTGGTCCTCGTGAAGTGGTTACTAAGTGTACTGTAGATCTTTTCCGACTCTTAGAACTGCAATAAGCGTTTTAGGAGATACTGGTTTACAAATTATCCGTGACGCTTTGCAAATTTTACACAATCATTTGTACACTACCTTAAATGAAAAAAAAAAAAAAAAAAAAAAAAAAAAATAATAATAATAATAATAATAATAATAATAATAATAATAATAATAATAATAATAATAATAATAATAATAATAATAATAATAATAATAATAATAATAATAATAATAATAATAATAATAATAATAATAATAATAATAATAATAATAATAATAATAATAATAATAATAATAATAATAATAATAATAATAATAATAATAATAATAATAATAATAATAATAATAATAATAATAATAATAATAATAATAATAATAATAATAATAATTCTAAAATTGTTAGCTGTCCTATTTCCAAGTTTTATAATAGCTTTGTACATTATTATACTTTGTCTGTGAAATATCTTTATATTATACATTTTTAATGCTTTATTGTTCATACTTAATATTGTCTTCTTTTTCAGACTTAAAAATGTAGTAAATATTCATTGATCTGCTCTCTAATACCAATCACGGAGTAATAACACAGTTAAATTTGTTCTTTGTTTTGTTTTAACTTTCTTGAGTTTTTTTTTAGTAGTTTTGTGTTGCTTGGAATAAACAAGGTTATATTTTACGTTAAGTAAACTGTTACAAACTGTGGAATTTGTAGTTGTTGAACACCACTTTTGCATCGTGTTTTCTTGGAATTTTTGTTTATTTATAAACTGTATATGTTTGTATATAAACTCTGTGTACTAAAGGTTTCAATCTTCATCGCTGATAATTTAATCTTTAGTTTTCAAATTATTAAGTATCAAATATGAATTTTAATATCCTGCACCAAAAGATCCACATTATGAAATTTTATAAACAATTTTTATTTAAATAGTCAGACATGTATATGACGTTAGATTATTTGTGCTAATTTTTGTTCAAAATACTTTTCCTTTTCTTTTTTAATCATCATCATAGTTCTAAATTTGTACAGTGCTCTTATTGATTTGACTATTAATGTTTTATATACCCTTATTTGTATGCCGATTTCAGTTGTTCTTTTGGAGTATGCATAAAAAGTGTCACATAAATGTATGAAAACTTGGTTGTGAACAAGCAAACTTCCGGAGAATAAGGTTCCAAACATTCAAAATTAAAATTGTCTTATTCTATAAGGTAAACTTGAAAACCGTTAAAAGGGAGAATACATTTTGAATTTATAGCCTTTTATTATTTTTGTGACCCACAACGTGAATATCTTATCCGATATTTTCAGTAAATTTCATTTGTGTACTCCCTTAAATCTCCCTGTATTCAAAATGTGACTTTTGCCATTTCAAGCGCATATCTCCCTCCTTTACAGGGATCCATTTATTCAAATAAATGAAGAACGCCAATAGACACATAAATAAATCATACGGCATTTATTTATAGGTAGGGCTTTTGAATCATAAAGTTTGTCGATGAAACTTGAACATGATTATTATAGGCTTGGCGTAATCTCATCCAGGCGGTTATTATTAAACAAATATAAAGTATCCAGGGGCCTCTGGTTCAAAAGATTGAAAACTGTACAAAATTACTTTGCTGAAATGAATGCAGATTTAAAAGTTCAATAAATCAAATTTAACGACGATGAAGATTATATAGAAGATCAGATACTTTCCCCGTAAATTGCACCAATTATCATATTTGTGCATAATGCATCGTAATCTAATATCGGCAAATACTGCCAAAAATCAGAAATGCAAGAACATGCTCTGAACCCCGTTATTTTAATATGACAGGATCTAAGGATCATTAAGTAGTTAACACATTTTTTAACGTATAAATTCTTAAGTTCCTTTCAGCAATTTTGAGAATATTCTACTCTATTTGGTTAAGTTTTTGCATACTTTGTGCACACTATTCTTACAAAAGCTTATTTTTATGTCTACTTCAGGTGGATTCAAATAAACTTTGGCTGAAATAGTTTCATTTTTGTTTTTTTTCGTAGGCAATAAGGGGTTAGAGGAAACCGAATCAAAGTCAAATATTCAAAAATTGGTCGATATATTTTGGAACTGAAAGTTCATACTCCTTCCATAATATTAAGAGATACAACTGAATGTCACAATCTAAAAAAGTAACAAAGGTTCAAAAGGTTGGATATGTAAATAAGTATCTGGCACATTAATCAGGAACGTTAGACCAAATTTTGAGAAAACAAAAAGATATAAAAGTTGTCCGTGTAAAGAGTAGCTAGGAGTGGGCAATTTTCTTAAAATCTTCGTGTACTTATCATATTTGGAAGATATTTAACTTAAACATCAAGGTTCTTATTTTAGGAATTTTTGTTTATAAGTTGCACTGTTCTCAGACACAGTACAATTCAGAAACAAAAATACTTTTTGGTAGCCTCATTTCATTACCAGTGAAATCGCGACATAGGATTTTTGGGGAATACAATACCATTCCTCCTATAGGTGCGTGTTAGAGAAAATCTAAACACTGAAAACACGAACTAAACAAAAACTCTTGAGTTCCGTAAGGAAGATAAATTGTTAGAACGGCGGGTATAAACAATGGTTAGTGATTTCTTGAACTACGTTAACTCGGACGTTCAAATGTTTTAAGTCATTGGCTATTCATGACGCTTTCTCTTGCTAAGATTTCTCTAGTACTCCATTCAGAATTGTGAAGAGACAATTTAGTTGGTTATTTGGTAAGGGCTGTTTATTTCCTTGAAGTTGTTTTATTGCATGAATATGCTTTTGAATAGAATTTCTCATAATTCTTTCTCCAAAGGTCTTATTTGCATCATACTTCATCGATGATCTTTAAAAGATGACTTTTCATTGGGAAATCATTATCGCAGTTGAAATATTCTGAGTATTAACTTCTTTTTTCCCCTCTCTCTTGGACTTTCCCTTCACATCCACCTCTACAATGGTCTTGCAGTTGTCGCACTTTCAAGAGGTACTAAGTTTGAATCTCGATTGGCGTATCACTTCTTCAGATAAGTTTCTATGGCTGACACAAAATTTAATGGCGGGAGGTAGGAGGAGCTGGTCAACACAGCATCCAATTAGAAAGTTGCCACACCTTGCGATGTTGTAAAGTTAAATATGTTGTGTAAAGCCGATGATATTATTTGCGCCCACAAAATTGTGTCTGCCTAGTAACCCAACTGTCTTATTTGAGATTAACTTAAGGTAATTTATTAATTCGTAAGCTCAAACTACCAAAAAACGTTAAACTTACCCACCCCAAAAAGATCAGTATTTTAATTCTAATTGGAAAGGTTATATTTCCTCCTAAATAAATTTATTTGCACTTACTCTTCCCCGTCTAAGACAGTGCAGATCAAATTAGTTCTGAAGAATGCTAGGAAATCACTCCACGCTATCCTTTCGTAGGAAAAAGAAAGTTATGAATCTAATGATTGGATTGTGAAGGCAATTGAAGTCTTGGAATGAAGAACACTTGTGCATTTCAAATTCTCTGAAAAACATCGTAAGGTGTTCTATATCCTTGTTGAACGTTCTTTAATTGAAATATTTAAATCCAAGATATAAAAATGTAGCAATAAACTCGGACCTGCAAAAAATATACTTTGGGATAAATAATTGTCGCATTATTTAGCGCTGGGTTTATTTTCTCCAATATTTTAAGCAACAGTCCTTGATAGCTATGGGTGTTCTGCGTCTAAAATTGCATGTAAGGATCATAACATGAACGCAGCTTATATGGACTTTATCATTTTGGTTGCCGTAGCAAAATGTATAGGTAATGAAACACCTTTTGGGGTGCACAAATAATTGTAAAATATCTACGAAAATTAATAATAGTCGGAAGAGAAAGTTATGCTATGTCGCATATGGGTCAGTTTCCTTTAATATTAAATATTTTTGTAGAGTCTATCTATAACAAAACTTGGCTCATGGGAGTACTCAAAAAAGTTTTCGACAAAAGTCGAAAATAAGAATGTTAAAATCTCCCATTAAAAATTCTCAAACGTTGTAGAATGAAGACCCAATTACAGATCAGACCTGAGCCGTTAAGTTGAGCAAAAGTGACTTGTGCAAGTTTGATACAGTTCGTGAAATTGAACAACAAGATAGTTTTTCTGGTTAAATTGCTTCCTTAGACTTTTGCTAACTTAAAATGTTTCTCTTGAGCTAACTTTTCTTCAATTTCTTTCAGATTTTCTATATATATTTTTGAAGCTGGATGGTGAGATTTAAAGCATAGTTTTGAATATAGTATTTTAATAATTTCATACTTTATTACTTTTTACACACCAATAATCTAATACTTTCCTTTAATCAACAATGTTTTCGATTAAATATTCAAAATATAAATACTTTAAATTTACAAATTTTTATTACGTGGGGGCATTCCACTTAGGACTCATTTTTCTTTTTGAAACAAAGTAGGTAGTTCAAATCAGAAAATAAATGTTTATTACAATTATGTTAAAAAATATTCTGCTAAAGTGATCAAATTTTTTGATATTATATAATTTCAGCACAAAATACCTTGAAATACATCCGACAGAGCATTGTGGTACATTTTACAGGTCTAATGCTGTTCGTTTTTCATTCTCATCCTGTACTGTAGCATTTTAAGACAGAAAAAATGATCTTTTCAAAATCAATTGTTCATTTTAGTATCAATGGTAGTGCATTAAAAGCTATAGCAAATTATATATTCCTGCATAGCCGCTTATCTCCGGGCAATATCCATTGGGAGCTTAAATTTATGAAAATAAACCGTACGTGAATTTGATATGTACAATATTAAACACCGAAGTTCTATTCTGGTCTTTGTAATTAAATCATTAACTTTTTCCGAAAAAAAAAAATCTTTCGTCGGGTAGAATATCATTACAATTTTATATATCTACATAAAAAGCTAAAAGGCAACGTTTATATTATATGCAATCATACAAAGGTTTTTTTTCCCTTAGATTGTCAGCAGCTTTTGTAGTTTAATAGTTAAGAGATCCAACGATAATGCAAATTAATATTGCATATGACTGGGGCAAGTTGTTTTTCGCTTGACTACTTGAGCTTCGGGGTATAAATTTCCTTTTCAAATTCTCGGTCAGCTAAAGCTGTATTTTTCTGTTTCTAGACTCAAATTAATTACATATTATCCTGCTTATTATTTAGCTTACTTTATTCATAATGTTAGAGTCCGAAGCAAAAAGAGAAGTCATATTAAATATAAGACATGATTATCAAGAAATGCAAGAAAAACAACAAACTAGGTGATTATTTTCAGTATGTTACTCATATCTTTCGTGAAAATGTATAAGAATTATTTGTAGCTATGTGTTTACATTATAAATAAAAATTCAACAGAATTCACTGTAAGAACACGATGTAATCATACATTCTAAATGCATCTACGTTTTATACAAATATTTATATCCATGTCGACTCTAGGTCGAAGAATGCGATGAACCTTAAAATAACATTAAAAAAAAATGCGACAGCAATCTGCCGTAGAAACAAACAATAGAGGTTATAAAAACACTGCCAATAGGCGTAACAATCTGTCAGAGAAACAAACGATATGCCTCTTTCCTCGCAGCTAGTGGAGTTAATTTCTGATTTATGATCATTCTTATCAAATGCACATTGTGCATGTTTTTCATCTGTTTCTCTACTGCGTGTAGTAAGTAAATATTGTATTCCACCCAAAAATTCGATGTCGAGATTTCACCGGAAATGTTTTGAGGCCTCCTGAATCCAAAAAAGCATTTTTAGAAAAAAGGTGTGTGTGTGTGTGTGTGTGTGTGTGTGTGTGTGTGTGTGTGTGTGTGTGTGTGTGTGTATTTCAGTATATGACAGCATAATTCAAAAACGAAAGATGGTATTTAAGTAAACTACCCTTTATATGGAAAATTTTTCAAAAACTTTGATTTTCTCGAAAAAGCCTCTAACGATTTTGATTAAAATGACATGTTTAAGATATGTTTATGACAAATAAAATGTATATTTCGAATTTTCTGACTATACCCATATAGTCCTGTTTACTTTACATAACTGGTAAACCGGAAGAGATAGACCAAATTTTACTATACAAAAATGTAGATCTCGTTAAAGCACACAAGTTGTGTCCAAATGTATTTTTGTGGAGTGAATCATTTCACAGATATTCCTTGTTATTTGTGGGAGTTTTTCAGTACATATATTTTCTCAAATGGAAGGTCTTTACTCATTTTCTTATCTCTTCGCCGAGCAAAGAAAACGGAATTTGAAAGCTTTAAAAGAATTGACTGTCGCTCAAAGCTTACTGCATTCCCATATTGCCCTTGCACGAACAAGGAAATTAGCAATAATATAATTCTGCAAATGTTTATCTCAACTTACACGAAGAATATATGGTAATAAGAGTTTGTAAGAATGGTTGTTTCATTACTTACACAACACTGAACATTTTTATTTTCTCTTCCAACAGCCTGTAGTAAGTAAACTACTCTGTCTGTATGTGAGTGTCGAGTGTATTGACAAAATAACTAAAAAATACCAAACTTGATTTAGAGGTGCATCTACATCCAGGGATCTTCAAGAAAATCTTCTAGCCAAAGTTATCTTACATGTGTAAGATTTTTTTTCCCTTCTTTTCTTATTACCTATAATGATTTTGATTAAAATATCGTGAGTGTAAGATACTTGCCTGAATAATGAAACTAAAATTTGGCTTATTTTGAGCACAGCATATGAAAGCTTTTTAAATGAAATCGATATAACGTTTAACTGGCAATCGATAAAGAATAGAATAGAAAAACTTAAAACACAAAAAGTATGGACCTCAAAGGCAAAATTAATGTCAAAACCTTTTGTATCATTCCCATTTCCAGGAAATTCATTGTTATTGGTCTGCATTTTGAAATACTCAATACATTGTAAGTGTGAAATAGCCATTCATTTGTTTGTCGTGGCCAAATGGAATTTCAAAGCTATCACAGTACCTTCTGCTTTTTAAAGATTTTATTATGGCTTCAGTGATCCTACTTACTTCCCATTGAAAATTTGGCAAGTTAGGAAATTTTCAATTTTTTTTTTAAATATGCATAAATTAAGCAGTATGAGGGATTTAATTCTGAAATTCACAATTAAAACCTTGTGTTATTCAAAATCTTGTAGCGTATTTTCATAGAGGCTAAAAAAGTAAACACGTTTTGAGATTTTGAATTAAACAGATCCTAGGCACTGAAGGATTAATACGAATTAAAAACACGTCTAACATCTGCTCTACAATGAATATTGTGTATTCAATAATTTTAATTATAGAGAGATTCTGATTATAAGTGTAAGTTTAACATATAAATGCGTAGTGAATATTGGTTCATATTATAACAGAGGAATATCATCATTGTTGTCAATCCTAGATGCATTTAACTTTTTCGCTATTTCTGTGCATACATTTCGAGATTTCGAATTTTTTGTCTAAAACTTAGAACTGTTTCTCTCACTGAAAATAGGATTGAATTTTTACATTCAACTTGCAGCACCTCTGTTATATTATCAAAGAGCAAGTTGATGACCTGTGCCATGTATTTAGATACTTCAAAACTACAGCATTTTTACAAAACTGGAAAATACTAAACGGGAAGGCATAAAGAAAGGAAGAGAGATGGAAAATATTTCTTTACGTTCCTCCATCGAGTCTTTCAAATCGGTTAAGAAATAAAACTCTAAATTGTTTCCGATTTCTATCTTCAAGCTGCTCCGAGGTAAAAGATTTGAAGCAACCTAAAAGATAACGACATTTATTTAGTAGATACAAGAAGGAACTGCAAGGGAATAAGAGACATTCATCTTTCGGTAGCAAAGAATATGAAACCTCTTTTTTCCTCCCTTTTTAACGGAAAGAAAAATACTGGAGGAAATATTTTGCTTTCTCTCCTGGGAAGGTCGTTTATTGCTGTAATCCAAAGACCTATATAAAGAAATATCCATAAACAATTGCTACTTTTAAGCATGAGTATTGCGTATCTGGTGAGTTATTTTCAAGTACATAATTGTATACAATAATAGCTTCTGGGAAAAGGAAAACAAAGGAATAACCGGGAGCGATACGTGTAATGACAAAAGGTATTTTAGATGTAAAAACACACACATGTATTCGTTCATTTCCATGGCTTTATTAGTCCTTGGTACACTGCTTCATTTTTAGAAAGTTGCTTTTTTTTTACATTAAAGTGAATTCAAGAATTTATATAGGTGCCATTTTATGTAGTTATTCTTGAGTATAATTCAGAACGAAGCAAGAGCTTTATTCAAGAAAAAACATACGTAAAAATATCACATTTGAATAGTTTATACAAATAGTAGTTAAATGTTCATTACCTTGTTTTAAATTAAATAATTTTATTTACAGTCTCATATTATTTTAAAAAATGCATTCTCTTCCCCTCTTCAGTAAATCCATTTGTCTCTTTTCCTCTCTCTTTTGATTAGATTCTTTACATATCTTACAAAAGAAAACAAATAGGCACTAGCATAATCAATGGTTTTTGCTAGTGCTATCAGGAACAATGAAGTAATAATGCACAATTAACACATCTGCACAGCGTATTAATTTAAGTTAGATTCCTACCTCCTCTTCTCTTTTACTTCATTTTCCATACGAAATTAATGTGAGGGTGTAACATCGTACACAAGCAAGGAACAAAAATTATTTTAATTACATAAATTATACAGGTACTAAGTAAACATGCAAACCAAAAGTTTGTGCTCACTTTCAAATTAGTTGGGCACATTCCTCGCGCGTAAGATGCTTTAATAACTTAATTGCATTTTAGCTGGCAAGCCCCACGCAGCTCTGTGGCCTGGTGGGGGAGGGCAAGGGGCCGACGTGGACAATAGTGGAGGGATGAATAGGTAAAGTCTGAATGAATGTCGTTCCACTGAAAACCCACTAACACAGATTACAGTACAATAGCCCACAGGGATATGATTTAGTTCAGCACATCCTCAGTGCAACTGAAATAACAAAACACGAGCCCACTTGCACCACTATTTATGTCCCTAGCACATGTATTTCGCATGGCAAAAAGAGAAGAGGGGAGGAAGAAAAGAGATGAAAGATAACATAAAGGGGGAAAATATATTAAATGCATTACTTGATACACTAACAGCTGTACATACCTTTACAATCAAGTCTGTGCAAGATGACTAGTTGAAAACATCGAATGTAGAAGTAAAAGTAGAAATCGAAGTCTGTTGGTTCTTATTTACTATGCTGTCCCTTTCGATTCACACAATCACGTTCGTTCATATAGTTGGCAAAAAAGGCAACAAGCGTGAGCTTACTGCATAGTAACAAAATTCACATTTCATTTTAACACTTTTTGTTCTTAGTTTTGAGCTTCATAACATCGATGCTAAAGAAATAAACAAACGAGGAATTGAAGTATCTTCACGAGGGGGGATGGAAGATGCACTACACAAAATAAGTCCTGCCCCCACCTCCACCGCCGCCGCCGACCGCGCAGGCCGTGGGGGGCAGAATAGAACCCGCCGCTGGAACGGCGAAGTCCCCACACATGGCCACCGATCCTTGGCAGCAACTGCTAGCACAACTGCTCTCCGTAGCAGCATCCGACGTGGAGGATCGGCTGTGATGATTCGTGAGTGGCATAGAATCAGGAATGGTGCTGTACACGTGGTTGCTGCCGCCGCTGAGATCTCTATGATGATGGTGATGATGGTGGTGATGATTGTTGTTGTTGTTATTATTCCGCCCCTTCTGATGATGGTGATGGTGAAGGATATGGTTGTGTTGTCGGGGGGCGGTGTCCACGGCTGTGTAACCGTGTTTCAGCTGCTGATGTGTGTCTGGGTAGTCGTAGTGCTGACTTCCATTAGTAGTACTGGTGGAACTCTCCTCCTCGTCATCCTCATGGTCCGTGGTTCGTTGAGAAGAGTTCTCAGAGACGTACGTTGACTGGGTGGGCGTTGGTGTTGGCACACAATTTCCCTGGCAGGGTGGTTGTAAAGGAGGGAGTGGGACTGGAGGTGGCTGTGATGAAGGGGGTGGCATTCCAATTTGTTGCTGTTGTTGGTGATGTATAGGAGCAGGAGTGACAATGGAATATTTATACCAAGATTCGCCTGATGTAGGTGCCGCAGTATAACGGGCGGCTATTGCTTTGCCATTGGTCTTGGCATCAACGCCGCCCCCGGTGCCAAGACCACCCTCTCGGTCGCCAGCACTTCCAACAACCTGTTGCTGCTTTTTCTTTTTCTTGAGGTCGTTAATGGTGACGCTGCCGGATGAGGAAAACGATGACGACTTTCTGTTGCTTTTTCGTGTTTTCTTCTTTTTTCTCAACGCTGCAACGTCAGGCATTGCGAAACGAAGCTTCTCCCAAAATCTTTTCTCCCCCCAGGATATGACAGTGCAGGTTCTGAGGAGAATTTGGAGATCTGGATCGAGATTTAAATTCTGTAGATCTGTAGTGAGCAGAAATATTACTTTGTTTCTCCTCATAGATATGCGAGTTTGCTCAAGAGAAGCCTGCAGAGATGCTCGGAAGTCAGGTCTGTCCCATTCGTTTTGAAGAAAGCTAAGTGAAAGCACTATTATTATTCTTCGTGAAGCATCTGATGCACTGATGACACTATCTGCTAGATAGGAAGTGCCACCCATGAGGTGAATATCGCGATAATGAAGGCACATTGAATATCCACTTTGTTCCAACTCTGAAGTTATAACTCTGCTGATAAAGTCATCATCCTTGATGCTGTATACCATGTAGGCGTCATACAAGCGATCACGTTCGTCATCAATTTCACCTGTAGACAACGAGTCGCTGAAAATGCGAATTCCATAACGAGAATGTGCCCAAAGTCTAACATCCTGACGGAAGACAAAAATGAGTGTGCTTACAAGAAGAACGACCATTATCACCACCAATGATGTTGCTAACAGTGTTACATAGCTTTCACCAAGAACTGCATTATTGAAGAGTGGATTTCTCTGAACAACAGAAGTGGCTATAGCATTGTGATTGCTACCATGAGAACCATGACTTTTATCACACCTACTAAAAAATTCAGCAACGGACTCGCCACTTCCACTGCATTTCATTTTTACTGGGTTAGTACCAGGATTTTCAGCTAACCAATCTTCTAATCGACTTATTGAAGAGCAGCTGCACACCCAAGCGTTACCATCTAGAGATACTCGTGTCAAAGTGCCGGATGCTGAAGCTGCAGCTAGCTGTTGCCATGGAGAGAAGTTGACAATTTTGTTATCGTCCAAACGCAGAACCTCCAGTGCTTTCATTGATGAGAATGTGGAATTTCCCACATGGCTAATTGAGTTGTGGTCCAAGTAGAGCTCGTTTAGATTCTCCAGTTGGTCGAACTCGAATCCTCGTAATTCTTGAAGTCGATTGTTCTCTAAATGCAGCACTCGTAGTGACGTGACGCCGTTAAATGTTCGATTGTGAATAGCTGCCACATTACTGCCATTAAGATAAAGGACCTGAAGCTTTTTCTTGCCAATAAATACGTGGCTTCCCAGTTCTCCTAAATCGTTGCCGTCCAAATAAATCTCTGTAGCATCCATTGGAATTTTAGCTGGCACTGAACGATGACCACCATTAGAGCAATCGACCACATTGGCAGACCAAGTGTGATCATGAAAACAAGTGCAATTATCAGGACAAGTCATTTCACAATCACATGCATCAAAGTCACAACAGTGGCATAGAGCAAAACAATGAGTTTCATATGGGCAGAGAAACTGAGAAGGTTTCAAATCCAGAAGAAGTCTATGAGTTTCACCTCGAGAATATGTCAAACGACACATAACTGTGTCAAGATCCATGACACGTGGATGCTGTCGGAGATGACTTAACTGATTAATACGGTGTAACCACTCCATGGTACAGTCGCAATGAAAAGGGTTACCACCAATGTAGAACTGTGGTAACTCTTTGTCCTCAGGAAATGGCTGTAATCTCAGAGCAGCAAAGTCCAAATTTTCAAGCCGATTAGCATAGAGAACCACTCGACTGAGGTTTGCCTTCTTCAGAAATGTGTTAGGCTGCACTTTGTTGATCAAATTGTCATTAAGAAACACACTTTCTACACTGTTGGGTATAGATGCTTCATTTATTTCCGTCAATCGATTAAAGCTAAGATCCAACATTTTTATTTGAAGAGCATTTCGCATGTGATAATAATTGCCCAATTTTGTGACTCGATTTTTGTGCATATCGAGCCATTCCAAACTTGGAGGAAGAAGAGCATAATCGAACCAAGACAGGCTATTATCAGATACATTAAGCCAAACAAGTCCCGGAAGATGAGCAAAAATACCATCAATATTTGTGAGGCGGTTGCCATCCAATCTTATGGCTCTCAGAGTTGGATTGGTGCCGAAAGCTGCTTGCTCCACAACTTCAATTTTATTACAAGCTAGATTTAACACTTGCAAAGATGGCAACGCTGAAAAAGCATCTCTTGAAACGTTGACAAGCTCATTATCTATTAGACGAAGACCGTAAAGTTGATCCAGTCCTTCAAATGAAGTGTTAACAAGCTTTGAAATGCGATTTTCTCCCAAATCTAACGTTTTTAGATATCTCAGTTGACCAATACCTTCTGGTACCTCTGTCAAATTATTACCACTAATACCCAAATCTTGCAGATTCGTACAGTTTTCGAATGTGCGGCGATGAATTGTTTTTATATGGTTATTATCAAGGAAAAGCTGATTTAGTACATAGAGGCCTACAAAGTGGAATGACTCCAGATGATGTATATTGTTGTGTGACAGAGTAAGAGCATGAAGATTACTGAGTGTAGAAAAAGCACCTTCAGCAATGATTTCTATTCCATTGTGCTCCAGATTTAAGATTTGCAAACTATACAAATCTTGAAAGACGTGAGAATCGATGCGAGTAATAGCATTGTGTGCGAGGTTAAGCACCACGAGCCGAACAAGTCCTGAGAAAGTATCACGATTTACCCAATTGCTTGTTAACTCATTGAAAGACAAATCTAGAATGAGAAGCTGGTCAAGACCTTCTAGTAGCCCTGGAGCCAGGACACTAATGGAGTTATTTTGCAGGTGGATTTCTTTGAGATCACGTGTACTCTGGAAAAGTTCGGGAGGAAGAGCTATCAGTAGATTACTGGATGCATTAAGTACTTGGAGAGAGGCAAGACCTACGAAAGCCCTATCCGCCAACGAAGATATTGCATTATCTTGGATGTAAAGTTTTTGTAAGGATCTGAGGCTGGAGAGGCCGTTGTCTGGCACGGTTATGATGTCATTTGCGGACAGATCAAGCACTTCTAGGCCGACATTACACGATTTACCTGGTGCAGCAGGTCCACCACCCCAGTCAGAAAACCCCAGCTCTCCGACGTCCTGTAGGCGGTTGTGGCTCAGGTTGAGGTGCGTCATGCTGTACAGGACACAGAAGAGCTCAGAAGGAAGGGCCCAGATGTTGTTGTCCGCAAGGTCCAGGCTGCGCAACTCGGAAAGCCCTCGGAAGCTATCAGAGTTGAACTCCATGGTCATCGCTGACCAGTCCGTGTTATGAGTCCTGAGGGAGAGATGTCGAAGTTCCCTGAGAGAGGCCAGCACGCCGGAAGGCACGCACCGGATCTTGCAGTACTCGATACGAAGGTCACGTAGTCTACGCAGCTGACCCAAGAAACCCTCATGTTGCCTACTGCTGCTCTCCAGCGAACTCTCGAAGAAGAGAACATCACTACATTCCAGTCTTAACGCCGTGATACGCTCGATTTGCTGGGTCGTAAGGTTACGCAAGAGACTGTCCGTGCCGTCGATGGTCCTCAACCGGCACGATAACATCACAGAACTCTCCCCTTCCTCACCGTCCGTTACAGCGTCTTCAGTTGCAGCCACAGTTAAATCCGATTTCACGTGCTGCCACTCGCAGTCTTTTACGGCATCTTCGCGGTACCTGCTGGTTATACTTCGACCGTTGACGAATTGCAACAGGAGTAAGATGACCGCTAGTGCAGCCACCGGCGACATGGTCACCAACACGAACAGAGGTTACACTTAACCGATTCCTCCGTGAGAACCCTAACATATCACAAACCGTTACTTTTACAGCAACGTTTCACTGTTTTTGTACACATTATTCCTGGTTTTTCACACTTCATTCACTTCACTAATCTACGTGTTGTGTAAACAAAAGACAACACGTAAATAAACACAGTATTTTAGTCACTTTAGCATTGCCCGGTTACACTCACTTTGGTAGGGCTAACGGAACATGTATTTGTTTTTGTTGGCAGTCACAAATTAACTCACGAACGCTCTCCGTAACGCAACTGTCGCACCGCGCTTTCTGTTTCTCTACAACACACCTCGATAACGGCGAGGCATAGACTGAAGAGACTCCGCCTCTGACAGTCAGCCTTATCCTTCAAACGACCCGTTCCGTCTCTTTCCCTCTCCCCACCACACAGCCCCCCGCCATGGTCCGCCGCTGCTCCCTCCTCTCCTTACCTCCTGCTATGCCCTACTACTGTAACCGAAAAGTTTTGGTGTGCGAATGAGAGGGCATGCTTCCAACTCCCTCATTCTCTTTAACAACAAGGTGGTACAATTTCCGCGCGCTACGGCTGAACGAAACTTCGTCAGTCTCCGACAGATGTCAGACCTAGCCGAGACACCACGTGTCCCTACGAGAGGGGGGTGGGAGGCGGTGCAAATGTGTATGTGTGTTTGAATGGGCGGGGAGTAATCCTGCCCAACTACTACTTCAATCTCTCCCCCTCATACCCAACTCCTTTCTTATTGAACATATATGCGCACATCCCTCCACATTCCCCGCTTAGGTCGCGGCCGGCAAAGCAATGTTAAAGATCTTATATACAAAGTAGGAGGAGCGTGTCAAAGTGATAACTATAGAGGTTCGGAAGTCTGTCGAGCTACCACGGCATGAGTCCAAGTTCAGTGTTTAGAGCCAAGAAATCGACTGCAAATCACTCTTCCGGTACGTTATCTTTATTTAAAACTAAATATGTAGGTGCATCTGAAAATAAATGTATTTACTACACTCCGAGAGTTGATAACATATTTGTTTAAATTATAATTTAGTTACGTTTGAATATATCTACGATTATTACTTTTTAGGGAAAGTATTATATTCGATCCAAAATTTCGATGTCGAGATTTCACAAGAAATATATGTTTTGAGATCTCCTGAATAAAAAAAAAACAGTGTTAGAAAAAACGCGCGTCTGTGTGTGTGTGCGTGTGTGTGTGTGTGTGTGTGTGTGTGTGTGTGTGCGTGCGTGCGTGCCTGTGAACAGCATAACTTGTAAATGAAAAGTCGGTTAAAAACCAAAGTTGCTATTTAAATATATCATTCAAGGATGCGAAAGGAGATTTGAAGAACATTTTCCACTCCTTACGTGGAACATTTTTCCAAAATTTTGATTTTCTCAAAAATAGCTCTAATAATTTTGACTAAAATGTTTATATTTTATAACAAATAAAAGGCAAATTTTGAATTCTCTGGCTATAGTCTATGTAGTCGTGTTTACTTTTGATGACTTTTGCATAACTGGTAAACTGTAAGAGATAGACCAAGTCTTACTATACAAAAAAGTAGATCTCATTAAAACACAAATTATGACTAGATGCATTCTTTTGTGGAGTGAACCATTTCGGAGATATCCCTTGTTAATTGTGTGAGTTTTGTAATACTTAAACTTAAAGAAAAGGGAATTTCAAAGCCTTCATATAGCGACCAGCTGCAAAAGGTTTGACTATCGCTCAGTCTAGTGTATTCCCATATACCTACCCCTTGCACCTACAAGAAAATTAGCAATATGATAATTTCTGCAAATGTTTATCTCGACTAACATGAAGATAGAGGAATAAGAGTTTGTAAGAATAATTAGTACGAGAGTAGAGAAACTCATGTGAGTGCAATATCCACATAAGATTTTTTGTTACCTTTCAACGTACTACTATCTCTGATATTGCAAATTTGAAAGCGATGACATGAGTTAGAACAAATACTTTGGACATATGCAAAGCGCTTTGTGCACTTTCAAATTCTGATAAGCACACATTTTGCACATTGGGAATAAAGTATAAAATATTTAATGTGTAGAAGAGTCACACAATCATTTCAGAACCACTCTAAGAGTTAAAAGTTATTTTTGTTTGATATTATATTTCGTCTAAGTTACTATATGCAAATATTCCAAGATAGGTGAATGTTTCGGAAAATAAACAATATTTATATGCAAGCTTTGTTTAAAATTAATCCCCTATTTTGGTTACCATTTCATATACGTCATACTAAGTAATTTTGACCAATAAAATTATAGATGGCTTTGAATGTCAATCAACTGATTGTCTGCCACTTCCTTTGTTTTTCTTTTATAAACAGAAAAAGTTGTAAGAATATGTTTGCTACGAAACTTGATTGATCACCATTGCAGTTATCACTATTGCAACATATTAGACTTTGTTCGTGGCATATTGCATATTAAATCAAGTAATTTCAAATTTTCAGGGAATCCGTAAATAGGGAAAACCGGGGTATGTTGACCATGTTAACCATTTTCAATTAATTAATTTTTGCTTTCTTTACTACGTATAGTAAAGTAGAGGAAATATTGTATTCCAACCAAAAATTTGATGTCGAGATTTCACTGGAAATATATGTTTTGAGGTCCCTGAATACAAATAAAAAAAAAAACATTTTTAGAAAAGGGTCCGTGTGAGTATGTGTTTGTGTGTGTGTGTGTGTATGTATGTGTGTGTGAATCATTCTGTGAACAACATAACTAAAAAATGAAAAGTCGGTTAAAAACCAAAGTTGGTATTTAAAGTTAATGCCTTTCAAGGATACGACACGAAGATATCAAAGAAAATTCCTCCACCGTAAACTACACTTTATACGGAAAATGTTTTAAAAATTTTGATTTTTTTGAAAATGGCTCTACGATTTTGATTAAAATGACATACCTATGTTTAAGATATTTTTATGACAAATGAAATGTTTATTTTGAATTTTTTGGCTATAGCCTATGTAGTCCTGTTTACTCTGGCTGACTTTTGAAAACTGCCAACCGTAAGAAATAGACTACATCTTACCATAGAAAAAATGTAAATCTTTCTAAAATACACCATTTATGTCTAAATAAATTTTTTGTAGAGTGAACCATTTCGGAGATATTCCGTGTTATTTATGTCAGTTTTAGAAAACAAACTTTCGTCTAATGCAACAGTTGTTCATTTTTTTTAAACGTTAGCCGTGCAAAGAGAACGGAATCTTAAAGCCTTAAGAGATTTGACTATCGCTCAAAGTCTACTGTATTCTCATTTGCTCCTTGCACCTACAAGGAAATAAGCAGTAAGATAATTTCTGAAAATGTTTATCTCAACTAACACGAAGAAGATACCTGTAGGAATAAGCGTTTGTAAGAACAGTAACTGGTGCTCTTTCTTTAGGCAATGGTTTAAAATCAAAAATACTTCGGCACAATTTTACTTTAACGGGAGCAGCATGAAAATCGCGAAACGAAATAAAAAATGGATTAAAACACAAAAACAAAACACTATAAAGCCCCAGAGGCAAGGTGATAAAATCGTTCCCGATTGGGAACATTACATGTCTTTGATTATTGTGGTAAGATGAACAAGGATTAAATATAAGTAAATAGTAATTGTAAAATGTATATAATTTAAGGTACTCATATATACCTTAAGATAAGTAACCGAATATCTTACCTGATAGACCACGAGACTTTACGTCGAAGGTCTAGGAAATTACAACACATCAGACAAAACACACGAACGTCATCAAATAAACAAGAAAATGGACTTTTTAGTGTATAGCAATGTAGAGAGTTAGTAGTATCCGTACGTTGATGCTGCCCTGTAATATGAACATAAACTAAGCCATTCGTCATCTTGTCACGCTCGTTAACTTGTCCTGCCCCCCCCTATCTATTAAAAGTAATTAATGAAAATATGAAGATATTTCAAATGGTTCGGGCTGTTAGCTTCTTCCCTGTTACTGGGACTATCGCATACTATTCAAAACATCTGATGTGTTGCACTCACTCTCTATTCTTGTACTAACCATTCTTACAAACTCTTATTCCTATATCTTCCTCCTGTTAGTTGAGGTAAACATTTGCAGAAATTACTTATTGCTCCTTTTCTAGCATGTGCAACGGGAATATGGGCTTGAGCGATAGTCAAATCTTTTAAAGCTTTCAATTTCTGTTCTCTTTGCACGGTTAACATAAAAAATGAATATCGATGTTGTTCAAAACTTACAAAAATAACGAGGAATATCTCCGAAATCGTTTACTCCACAAAAAAAAAAAAAAAAAAAAAAAAAAAAAAAAAAAACGCATAAATTGTATATCTTAGTAAATTCTAAATTTTTTGCACGGTAAGATTTTGTCCATCTATTATGGTTTACCAGTTATGCAAAAGGCATCCAGATTAAATACGACTACATGCAGCTATAGCCAGAAAATTCAAGATATACATTTCATTTGTCATAAAAATATCTCAAACATGACATTTTAATCAAAATCGTTAGAGCCATTTTCGAGAAAATGTAGAAGGTAGTCTAGGGTGGAGCAAGTTTCTCCAAAATCTTCGTGTCACGTCCTTGAAAGATATTAAACTTAAATACCAAATTTGGTTTCTAACCGACTTTTCGTTTTGGAGTTATGCTGTCCACAGACTGACGGACACACACACAATCACACACACACACACACACACACACACACACACACACACACACACACACACACACACACACACACACACACACACACACACACAGACGGACCCTTTTTAAAAAACGTTTTTTTTTTTTTTTTTTTTTTGGATTCACGGGGCCTCAAAACATATTTCCGGTGAAATTTCGACATAGAATTTTTGGGTGGAATACAGTGCTTCCTCTACTTAAAGTAAAAATCTATTGCAAATTTAACAGGAAGTTTGCATTTAGAGTGCCAGCATCATATTAAAAAATCAGAATCATTAAAACAATTAAGATGTATAAGTAACAATGGATTTATAAACAGAAAATTACCTACACCTAAATAAGAGAACAACGATAATGCTAATAATGATGATGATGATAATAATCATCATCATAATCATCATCATAATAATAATCATCATCATAATAATCATAATAATGAATCATAATAATGATAATAATGATAATCATGATAATCATCATAATCATCATAATCATCGTAATAGTAATAGTAATAGTAATTGTGATTGTAATAGTATTAGTAATAGTAATAATAATAGTAATAATAATAATAATAATAATAATAATAATAATAATAATAATAATAATAATAATAATAATAATAATAATAATAATAATAATAATAATAATAATAATAATAATAATAATAATAATAATAATAATAATAATAATAATAATAATAATAATAATAATAATAATAATAATAATAATAATAATAATAATAATAAATGTAATTTCTAGTGTAAATGATTAGATATTTTATTTAAATTCTTTAAAATTTTAATATAAATGTTCTGAATTTTTTTATGGGAACACCGAGCAATTTTAGGTGTCACTGGCAAATTTATAACAGCATCCGTTTCTCCTGGGTAAGGAATGAAGAATTCAACACTTTCTAAAGGGTAATCCAGCTATGAAATTATTTAAAACTAAGCTCAAAACTATAAGTAGGTATTTGATAACGGAAAAGGCTCTTCAGATCTTTGAAATCACTTTGACCCGAAAACATGAGAGCAACTGAAGAAAAATTGTGACCTGACAACAAGATTGGCAAAAAGGGAAGGAAAAAAAAATAGAGAACATTAAGTTTAAAAATGATATTTGTTTATTTACAATGCTTTGGGCATTTCAATACCAAGGAAGACAAAACTACATTTTTTAGTTCTTTTATTGAAAGAGCTTAAAAGTTGTCTTTTTATAGACACTTTGTCAAGAAATCGGAGCCGAGTTCCTTTAACTTAGGCACCATTTATGAATTCTAGGTGAAAATGTTAGAGAAGATGTCGTCAGTCATAACGTATCCTTTGGATAGAAAAACTTTCATAATCTTTTACTCTCTCGAAAATTATTCCAATGATGTTTATTTGTGTGACAAATAAAGAGTATGTAGCTATGTTTTTAATTTTCATTGAACACTTCTTTCATTGATGTATCTATCTACCTAATTTTAAACAATTTTATGTACCTATAGGTGCTATAGCTGGAAAACCATAAAAGAGACCAAATGGTGTTGGATTGATTGATAATTTGCTAAACTACATATCTATGGCACTAAATGATAGTGAGTGGAGAAAGTCATGATTACAACACAACAGCTTTCCTTTAGTATATTGTGGATAATAGTATTATAGTGGTAAGTACATTTATTTTACGACTACGAAGAGCTATAAGGAAATTTTTATAGCAAATATCTATATTATAGACCTTTCGTTTCATTTGCAATTAGAGGTATTTAAGGCAAATCTCCTTGAAGCCTTTGCACGTATTCAAAACATTTCCGTGATTTTGAAATGAAATTTGCCTCGTGTTGCAGCGAAGCTATCCGAACAGCACGTTTTTTTTTTTTTTTTTTTTTTTTTTTTTTTTTTTTTTTTTTTTTTTTTTTTTTTTAAAGTTACATAGTTACATTTTGAAAATTTAAGCTCCTCTCAGACTTGCCTGATGACTGCTGTAAAGTCAAAAACGAGTAACCAGTTGAAACAAATTACTTACATAGCAAATAGTAAATTCATGACAAAAATAGTTATAAGAAAGGAGTCATTCCATATAAATAGCTTCAAATTCTCAATATAAGTTTAATCTCCTCGTATGAAGAAGGAAAAGCACTAATGCATTTTCAAATATTTGGTTAATAGATGGTGCATAAAGTAGCAGATACCTTATGTCAAAGAATTTATATAAAAGCACGGTTTAACGAAATGCGGTATTTTTTATGAGGATTCGTTTACCTTCTCTAGCATTTGCTTACGCAGAGGAAATATTGAATTGCATCCAAAATTAATTAAGGTCGGAATTTCCAAATAAAACATGCTCTTATGTTATCATTCAAGGAATTAAAGATATCAATTTAATTTTACACTTGAGTATCTTAAAATACAGATACTAACAATGATAGGTTATTGAATAGTGCTTATTCCCAGGAAATGTAAAATGTATCTATATTTTATTTCCAACTACCATAAAGAGGATGCCATTTTGCTGAAAATTGTTAGATACATTTTTCAGGAAATAAAATTAAGTGAAACATATCGTTGCATAGTCAAATAAGAAGTTCGGAATATGAACAGGCTTTACTAAACAGTTTGCAGCAGTTAGATTATCTGGATTTCCGACAAATCCTTCCTTCCTCCATCCCTTCCTTCTTTCTTTCTTTCTTTCTTTCTTTCTTTCTTTCTTTCTTTCTTTCTTTCTTTCTTTCTTTCTTTCTTTCTTTCTTTCTTTCTTTCTTTCTTTCTTTCTTTCTTTCTTTCTTTCTCTCTTTCTCTCTTTCTCTCTTTCTCTCTTTCTCTCTTTCTCTCTTTCTCTCCTTCTCTCCTTCTCTCCTTCTCTCCTTCTCTCCTTCTCTCCTTCTCTCCTTCTCTCCTTCTCTCCTTCTCTCCTTCTCTCCTTCTCTCCTTCTCTCCTTCTCTCCTTCTCTCCTTCTCTCCTTCTCTCCTTCTCTCCTTCTCTCCTTCTCTCCTTCTCTCCTTCTCTCCTTCTCTCCGTCTCTCCTTCTCTCCTTCTCTCCTGCTCTCCTTCTCACCTTCTCTCCTTCTCTCCTTCTCTCCCTCTCCTTCTCTCCTTCTCTCCTTCTCACCTTCTCTCCTCCTCTCCTTCTCTCCTCCTCTCCTCCTCTCCTTCTCTCCTTCTCTCCTTCTCTCCTTCTCTCCTCTCCTTCTCTCCTTCTCTCCTTCTCTCCTTCTCTCCTTCTCTCCTTCTCTCCTTCTCTGCTTCTCTGCTTCTCTCCTTCTCTCCTTCTCTCCTTCTCTCCTTCTCTCCTTCTCTCCTTCTCTCCTTCTCTGCTTCTCTGCTTCTCTCCTTCTCTCCTTCTCTCCTTCTCTCCTTCTCTCCTTCTCTCCTTCGCTCCTTCGCTCCTTCGCTCCTTCGCTCCTTCGCTCCTTCCCTCCTTCCCTCCTTCCCTCCTTCCCTCCTTCCCTCCTTCGCTCCTTCCCTCCTTCCCTCCTTCCCTCCTTCCCTCCTTCCCTCCTTCCCTCCTTCCCTCCTTCCCTCCTTCCCTCCTTCCCTCCTTCCCTCCTTCCCTCCTTCCCTCCTTCCCTCCTTCCCTCCTTCCCTCCTTCCCTCCTTCCCTCCTTCCCTCCTTCCCTCCTTCCCTCCTTCCTTCCTTCCTTCCTTCTTTCTTTCTTTCTTTCTTTCTTTCTTTCTTTCTTTCTTTCCTTCTTTCTTTCTCTCTTTCTTTCTCTCTTTCTTTCTCTCCTTCTCTCTTTCTTTATATCTTTGTTTCTTTCTTATTAATTCTTATTAATTTTCATGTTACATTTTTGTAAGGTACCTACTTGCTGAGCTTAAACACAAAATATCGTAAACAACCATATATTCGACATTTTGTTTTTTTAAGAACACTGCTCACACACACACACACACACACACACACACACACACACACACACACACACACACGTCGTACACTATAAATATACACATATACTCTCTCTCTCTGTATATATATATACTTTACCATTATTATTTTCTTTACAGGAGGGTTTTGAGGCTGACCTGCTAAACGGAAGGAGATATATGAGGTTTTATCTGCTTTACGCTTGCAGATGGACCGTTACTTCAGCTATGGAAACTCCAAAATATGACATTGTTGACTTTGAGGATGGCCTCTGAGGACCGCATCGGGATATAAGCGAGAGCATTAGAGCATATACCGGACAACACCTCAGAAGAAGCTCACAACAGGATGAGCGAAACGCCGGCAATCTCAAGAAAAATGACGCGACCTTCACCTGAAGCCAAGATCACTGATCAAGAATGTAGACAGTTGATTTACAATGTTATTTTCAGCTTGTCATTCGGGATGACGCAAGCGAGTTGTCACAAAAGTGTGTGGATTGTACAAGTAAGTCGTACAAAGGTGACTTTTGAGATGGTAAGTGTACACATTTCAATACCAACTTAAATCGCCACTTTTTTACACACAAGTATACTATGTCTACCTACCGAAGGTACGTGTTAAAGAAAGGGCACACGTCTTAAACTCGCATCTAGAATTCTTGAAGGAAAACGATGAAATAAGCAGGTTACAACGTCATCTTTGTAGAGGTAATGATAGTGCATAAATTCCCTTGAGGCAGTTGCCAGTGCATTAGCGTAATGTATCTGGAAGCCTAGTCATAGACCACGACAGAGACAAGACCTGTGGACCTTCTGCCACTAAGAGGATCAGTTTTCAGACGTTGTGCTCACAGCGGTTTACTCCTGTTTAACATTTACTTGTAATTTCGCACTAAGCTAAACCACCCGGTAGTATGGGACGCTGAGAATATAGGGACCATAAATAAAAATCTGATATTGTGCACTCAATGACTTTCTCCACTCTTGTTCTAGTTTTACAAACTCTTATTCCTCCATATTCGTCACGTTGGTGGAGATAAACATTTGCATAAATTATCGTATTACTAATTTTCTTATAGATGAAAGGGAATATGGGAATACAATAGGCTTTGACTTTGAAATTTCGTCCTCTTTGTACTGCCAAGAGATAAAAAAGTGACCTTCCATTTGAGAAAAGTTTAAGTATTGCGAAACACAAAAATAACAAGGAAGTAGGTAGGTTGAGGGAAGGCTGGAACAGACCCAAATGCGCAAGATGGCCGCCATGCGTAATCTAAGGATTACTAGGTGAGATGGTACTAGAAGCAGGTATTGTAGGTGTTCTAGTGATAATGGGATCAATATCTAAGACAAATAGCAGGGACACACACGTGTTTATGTACGTTTGTAATAGATGAGTATTTTGTTCGCTATATCTAATGTATACATCCTAACGCAAGAGCTTTCTAATTTGATCCAATATATTACCCACAACATAATGACACCTCGCCCCCCCTCATCGCTGCGCTAACCTAACTTAGCCCAGCTCCTACTCTTCTTACTCAGTCTTTCATAATTTAACATAACCTAAGCCTCATACTACTACTCGGGTAACCTAACCTAGCATTACTTAACCTAAGAGGAGCTTAAACCTTCCTATTTATTAATATATTTTAACCTTACCTAAGCCCCATACTTCTACTCGTCTAACCTAACCTAACCTAACCTAACCTAAACTAACCTAACCTAACCTAACCTAAGCCTCATACTACTACTCGGGTAACCTAACCTAGCATTACTTAACCTAAGAGGAGCTTAAACCTTCCTATTTATTAAGATATTTTAACCTTACCTAAGCCCCATACTTCTACTCGTCTAACCTAACCTAATCTAACCTGGCCTAGCCTAACCTAAGGTAGATCCTCTTATTATTATTTATTCTATTCTACTAACATGATACGTTTCTAGACATTCATTCTGTCCTCTTATCATCTATCCTATTCCCTCCTTTGCTTCTCTATTCTATCCTGCCATACGCTGTGCTGATCTCCCTCTAGGAATTTCATAAACATTTTGATACTATTTTGAGTCCTCTGATAGATCTTTTTTAAGCACTTTTAGTATATTCAGGCTGCTTTTACAACATATTTAAGAACTTTTCAGACTATTTTGAAGATAATACAGGTTATTCGATCGATTTTTCAGAGGTTTCATGGTATTTTGACGTTGTTTATAGACCGTTAACAGATATTTTAGTTGCTTTAGGCTGTGCAGGACGCTTTTACAAATTATTTTACACAACGGCCAGGCAATTTTGAGTGATTTAGACGCCATATTATATATTTGCAGGGTGTTTTGAGGTCCGTTTGGACTCGCTGGTAGATATTTCAGCCTGTTTCCAGATATTCTGAAGACTTTTACGTACAGTTTAAACATTTTTCAGAGTATTTTAGACGAATTTTACGTTATTTAAGGCAATCTGAGAGTTATTCTGGACGCCCATGTCTATTATTGTTTGCTTTAAACACTTTGAAGGGTAATGGAAGATAATTTTCTCAATATCAGGGATACTGAACCAGCTATTTCAAGGTTGTTAGACCAGTTAATTATCATTTCAGCCATTTTAGAGACATTTTAAGCACTATAGGGGTATTTTAGACTTTGTCACCAACATTTTGCATGGTTTTTCAGAATCCTTTGAAACACTTTTATAGGCGTTAGACGCTTTTTTAATGGTATTTTTCGAGCGCTAATAAATTAAGACATTTTAGCTCCTTCACAGGTATTTTGAGGATTTTCAGGGCATCTTAGACTCGTGAGAAGCATTTTTTTCGCCAGTTTGAAGATGTTTTAAGACACTCTAGTAGGCATTTTTAACGCTGATAGAGTTATTTTAATTGATTTAAGAACATTTTACAAAGTTTTCTTCAGTAATAGCTTTGTTTTATAGTAGTTGAAGAGCAGTCTAACCTATCCAGTCATTTATTGCATTTCTAGCATTATTATTTTTATTACATTTCACTAATAACCTAACTCGGCAACAATCATCATCATTATCAACTACTCTATCTTATAGTCCAACTAAGTTAACCTAACCTAACCTGACCTAATGAGGAAATAGGGATGTTAAGGCAAGCAATGAAATAAAAAAAGAATAATAGCAATGAGATAATTTTTATTCAACTTACAGAGATACATACACTAGCATTAACATTTAGAAAACAAGTATACACTGCTGAAAGACGATAGCGCCCTCCTCAGTTCTTCTTCTTATTATTCGCATTATCATTCTTCTCTCTTGGTTAGATGTGCCATTGGCACACGAAGTTCATAGTTCAACAATCTTCAATTTTTTCTACAGACAAGCTTTAAGTACCCATGTCTAGGCACTATTCTCGACACTGTAATGTCCATACGCATACGTTGATATTCCATCCCCTTCAATCACTCTCTTGTCATCGTGAGGTGATAAGGCTATTTTATTAGCTTCAACCGTAGAAATATTGTGATGTCGGGATAGGATTAAATTCATCGGAGTTCTAACAATTTTCAAAGTTTTAAGGCACTCTACATAGCTATTGAAGTTGATGTATTGCTTAATGGCGCTACGTTTTATACCTTTAACTTTTTTTATCACAGAACCATCAATATCGATAGCATACATTTTAGGCCTGAGACCTACAAAACGATGAATGATTTTTCCAGAGGCTTCATCTTTAAACTTTCCCAACACTTTTTTGTTGTGTGTAGAATGACATACATGGTTTGCAGGGTAATCAGATGTATCCAGATGTTCAAGCATACGTAATTTATCCTGATATATATCTTTAGTAGACACTCGATGGATGAAAGAATCCGTATCCATATACAAGAGTTTAAGATTTTCAGCTCCATAATATGGAAGTAACACGTCATATTGATAGGCATACATTAGAGTCTTGGAGATGTCTAGTACACTCATACCAATGTATATGGGCTTGTTGAACACTATTTTACGAGAAGCCATATGTACAGCCGCAAGATTAGGTCCATATATGGTTCGATCAATGAATATAGGTTTAGCTATGAGTTTTTCTAACGTTTTGCTGTTTGTCACAAGCCGTATATCCATACGATTACGAATATTTTCCATAGTTTTTCCAAACATAGCATTATTGAATAGTTTATAAAGGTCCTTCTCAAAATCATTTCTAGCTTGTTGTCGCAGTCGGTTATTAAACTCGACGTAAGGTTTTAGCCAACACGATTGATGGAACTGAAGTGCTCGATGAATCTTTGTTAATAGTAGACCATGACCAAGAGCTTGTTTCAAGGCCATGTAGTGTACCACATACTTCTTTCGGCATCCAAGATGAGCAATTAACTTCTCTGAAGACGTCTCACGTGGTTTCAGACTCTCAGGCAGGAAGGGCAAATCATTATGAAGATCGTGGAGCTCGACAGGATATTCGACATCAACTTCTAAGATGTATCCAAGGGGGTCATCTTCCTTCAATAAATCCAAGTCTAGATGATCAGGGGAAACCCACTTAAAACCTCCATAAGGAAGGGCCTTACACATTGCCCAACCATATTGGTTATTGGCGTCTTCGTATGTAATAAACTGAGAGGGTTTCCGAGAGTCATACTGTGCCATATAGATATTGTTCGCCTCAGCATAGCGATGAGAAACCTGGCATAAGCCTCCTCTTATACCAGATTCAACCATGAGCAGCTGATCGTAGTCCAGCAGCAATTGCAGCTCAATTCCAGTATACAGCAGCATAGCATCCCATGTAAGCCCTGGAGAAGTGAAATAATGTGCAGGATCTACTTTATGTGTTTTCAGAGTCTGGTCTCTAAATGTTTCAAAGACATCTGCGAGGAGCAGAACATCAGAGATTAAGTAAATATCGCTGTACTCGCCCAAATTTCTTACATTAAACTGATTCCATACATTTGCAGCATGCTCGTAGTCATCATCGGTAATTTCTTCTTCGTTTAATTTATTGTAGAATGCTTTCCTTGGAGGCAGATGAGTATCATTCAAAACGTCCCACGATGTGAGATAATCATAGGGAAACACTCCCTTACGTGTCATCAAGCCAATCTTCTCTTCACCGAAGTACTTCTCTGTTTCGGGATACGTAGTTAGGTTTTTCACTAACTTGTCCAAGCTTGTACTCAGGAAACGGAAGGTATCCACAAATCTGAGTTTAATATCTCCAACATATTTTGAGAATGAGATATAGCTTTCTTCAGAGTTTGGTATTACCTCCACTCTTTCGCTTGTGCAACCTAACTCCTTAACAATAAAATGAGAGTCATACCCACTCAGGTTATGCATGAAAACAGGAATATAATTAGGTGTTTTACAGGCCAGGTTACATTTATTGTGTAAAGATGCTCTGTACACCCCGGATACATGATCGTGATCGCGAACCTTCCAATTATCTTCTGTAAATTCACGCCCGCACAGGTAGCATATTGTAGAAGCATCGAACGATTCTTGTTCTTCAGCTGTAAGTTTCAGAGGCTTAGCAGATTTGTATAAGTCACTAATTTTCTTCGCAAGGGAAGTTAGATATTCTAGGAACTTCTCAGCAGCATCATGACCTCGATACACGTAGGGATGTGTAGGAAGATCGGTTTCTACTTTGTCAACGCTGGATGATGGTTTGACGTAAACAGCAAAGCTCATTGGAGAATGACTTTGATAGGGTGTTGTATAGGAGGTTTCAGGATTAGAGGCGCAGGTATGGTAAGGTGTGAGAATGCTCTCAAAATCAGCGTATATAACATAAGGAAGTTTCAACATTCTTTCCACGTTTTTGAATCTGACGATAGAGTTTTCTTTTGTAGGCATAACGCATCTAGCAATACCATGTTGTCTACATATTTCGCTGTGCTCCTCCAATTTTTTCATTCCACTCGCTCCATGTTGATCATCAAAATGACTGAAACATCTTTTACATACATATATTTGCCCATGATGTTTAGTTTTCTGGCCGCGAATAAGCTTCTCAAAATCCTTTATGTATACATAGTGATGTTTGCCAGCTGAATCACTCAACAGAAGAAGATCGCGATGATCAGATAATTCTTCCTCGACTACCTTTACAGGAAACACTTCATGTTTTTCATCCAGTCCAAACACATTTATGGACATATTGTTGAGCTTTTCAAATTTAGCGACTTCGCCCAAGCTCGTAGGAAACGAAACGCATGAGAAATTGTATTTTTCTTGGTGATCCTTGTACTTGCCGACGCGATGAGCATTCTTATCAACGAATTTTGCAAGAACCGCATATATAAAGCACTTCTCGTCACTATAATTCTGTGGGTTTATGCAGGCTTTTCTCGCTTCCACAGATGCAGGTAGAGGAATATAGCTGCTCCCTCGAAGGACATTGTACTTGTTAATTCGGAGTCGAACTCCATCAACTGCTAGCAAGGCCCAGTTGCTTCCTTTAAGTTGACATTCTTCCATTTCAGTACAAATCTTCTTAAATTCTGTTTCCAAGAGGGTGTCCATATCAGTTTCTAAAAACACAGGTTGGTTACGTGTTTTAAATGTTCTGTCACACGTCTCTCCATGAACATTCACAAATTGACAGTCGACCATGATGTTAATTTTCACACTTTTATGTATCGACAGTTCTTTCTTTATAGCTTGAATTATGCGATGTTTTGACTCCTCCAGATAAGTTTTCATATCCCTGAAGGTATCACAGCGAATATAATATGATTTAAGACGCCTTTCAAATGATGTTTCATATTCGGTCATATCACACCCATCCGTCATTGTCAAAAGTTGATGCTTGCTAGGCTCAGACTTGATTTTCTTGCGAGATATAGTTTTTTCACATCTTTCTTCATGTACGTCTCTTCTATGCTCAGTATCGCAAACATTGCCACAATGTTTACACCTGTAGACTCGACCGCATACCAACTCATGTCTCTTTTTATCATAGTTGCGTAGAAAACGCTTATCACATTTGCTGCAGCTATAATCTGGTATAGCACTCAGAGACGATTCCACCACTCGTCCACTCCACATCTTTATAATATGTAGTGGTAACACTTGTAAATTATATAAATCAATAAATGCTTATAGCGCACAACGCTAGTTCACCTTGATAACTTGTCAAAGCTATTGAACGGTAATCTCACTAGGAGAAGCTGATGTGCTCTACTCTAAGGTTAATTACTGAATAACTATGTAAGCTCAAGCAAACCCCACTTATTCCACTAGCACGTACCTTATAAATGACTACGCGATTCAAGATTAAGCTTGTATTTTTAAAATATATATCATTAAACTACGTGAGTCAAGATTAACTTGTTTCATTTTTATTTGCCAGTTCAACGTTAACATGCATTTCCCCCACATTTTTTAAAGTTTAAACAAGGTAAATGTTTATAATTTTAATACTTTCACGCAGACACTCACATACGCAGACACACACAGACACACACACAGACACACACCCATACACGCAGACACACAAACACACACAGATACACAGACACAGACACACACACATACACATACACACACATAAAACACACATACACATACACACACCCAACCCACACACACATACACACGCATACATACGCACACAGACATACATGCACATACACACCAGCAAACACGCACACATACACACGTCCGTAAACACACACATACATACACAAACACATACACACACTCTTCCACACACACATACACACAAACACATACACACACCCCAACCCACAGACACATACACACCCACACATGCAAACCTACACCTTCACACATGCACGCAAACACACACATACACACACACACCCACACACCCATACACGCAGACACACAAACACACACAGATACACAGACACAGACACACACACATACACATACACACACATAAAACACACATACACATACACACACCCAACCCACACACACATACACACGCATACACGCATACCCACACACACATACATGCACACATACGCACACAGACATACATGCACATACACACCAGCAAACACGCACACATACACACGTCCGTAAACACACACATACATACACAAACACATACACACACTCTTCCACACACACATACACACAAACACATACACACACCCCAACCCACAGACACATACACACCCACACATGCAAACCTACACCTTCACACATGCACGCAAACACACACACTCCCACACACATACACACAAAAACATACACACACCCCTACCCACACACACACATACATACGCCCGTAAACACACACATACATGCACAAACACATACACACACTCTCCCACACACACACACAAAAAACCATACACACACTCTCCCACACACACACACACACACACACACACACACACTCCCACACACATACACACAAAAACATACACACACCCCTACCCCCCCCCACACACACACATACATACGCCCGTAAACACACACATACATGCACAAACACATACACACACTCTCCCACACACATACACACAAAAAACACACACACCCCAACCCACACACACATACACACATGCACACACGCACACATCCAAAAACACACACGCAAACACCCACATTCACATAAGCACAAATATGCATAGCACACACACATACACACATGCACACAAGCACACACACATACACGCACACTCACACATGCACAAACACATACACACACTCTCCCACGCACACACATACACACAAACACATCCGCAAACACACACACATTCACATACGCATAAAGATGCATAGCACACACACATACACACATGCACGCAAACACACAAGCGCATGTACATACACGCACGCTCACACGCACACTCATACACATACATGCACACATGCAAACACGCACACATGCAAACACACACACGCATAAAGATGCATAGCACACACATACACAGACACACACGCACGCACACACACGCGCAAACACACTCAGGCACACATACACTCATACACAAACATGTCACTTATGCCACTTCTTGAGCCAAAAGGAACATATTACTACTACTCCATTTTAATGCAAGAGCGGGTTAAGGAACACATCTTTAAATGAGTTTACTGTTACGTCAAATAACTTCTTGGAATGTGGAAAGAACCCCGTTTTCTCTATGTATGAGTTATTACGATGTGTTTTACTTCGTCCGTAGGTTTGCAGAACGAACCCTGTACGTGGTAAAACTTATCGTGTTAATATTGCTCAAACTGACTGTGATAAACGTATGGAAAAAGTATTATTGAATTAATTTATATACTTGTGAGAATTTAAAATGCATTTTTGTGTTCTCGAAACTTTTCATGTTCTTTCTAATAAAGACGTTTATATGAGACAAACGATTTCTCTATTACGAATTGTAAGTAGGGAAAGTATTGTATTCCACCCAAAAAATCGATGTCGATATTTCACCCAAAATATATGTTTTGAGACCCCCTGAATCCCTAAAAAGTATTTTTAGAAAAAAGGTCCATGTGTGCGTGTGTGCGTGTATGTGTGTGCGTGCATGTTTGTGTATGAGTGTATGTGTGCCTGAGTGTGTTTGCGCGTGTGTGTGCGTGCGTGTGTGTCTGTGTATGTGTGTGCTATGCATCTTTATGCGTGTGTGTGTTTGCATGTGTGCGTGTTTGCATGTGTGCATGTATGTGTATGAGTGTGCGTGTGAGCGTGCGTGTATGTACATGCGCTTGTGTGTTTGCGTGCATGTGTGTATGTGTGTGTGCTATGCATCTTTATGCGTATGTGAATGTGTGTGTGTTTGCGGATGTGTTTGTGTGTATGTGTGTGCGTGGGAGAGTGTGTGTATGTGTTTGTGCATGTGTGAGTGTGCGTGTATGTGTGTGTGCTTGTGTGCATGTGTGTATGTGTGTGTGCTATGCATATTTGTGCTTATGTGAATGTGGGTGTTTGCGTGTGTGTTTTTGGATGTGTGCGTGTGTGCATGTGTGTATGTGTGTGTGGGTTGGGGTGTGTGTGTTTTTTGTGTGTATGTGTGTGGGAGAGTGTGTGTATGTGTTTGTGCATGTATGTGTGTGTTTACGGGCGTATGTATGTGTGTGTGTGGGGGGGGGTAGGGGTGTGTGTATGTTTTTGTGTGTATGTGTGTGGGAGTGTGTGTGTGTGTGTGTGTGTGTGTGTGTGTGGGAGAGTGTGTGTATGGTTTTTTGTGTGTGTGTGTGGGAGAGTGTGTGTATGTGTTTGTGCATGTATGTGTGTGTTTACGGGCGTATGTATGTGTGTGTGTGGGTAGGGGTGTGTGTATGTTTTTGTGTGTATGTGTGTGGGAGTGTGTGTGTTTGCGTGCATGTGTGAAGGTGTAGGTTTGCATGTGTGGGTGTGTATGTGTCTGTGGGTTGGGGTGTGTGTATGTGTTTGTGTGTATGTGTGTGTGGAAGAGTGTGTGTATGTGTTTGTGTATGTATGTGTGTGTTTACGGACGTGTGTATGTGTGCGTGTTTGCTGGTGTGTATGTGCATGTATGTCTGTGTGCGTATGTGTGCATGTATGTGTGTGTGGGTATGCGTGTATGCGTGTGTATGTGTGTGTGGGTTGGGTGTGTGTATGTGTATGTGTGTTTTATGTGTGTGTATGTGTATGTGTGTGTGTCTGTGTCTGTGTATCTGTGTGTGTTTGTGTGTCTGCGTGTATGGGTGTGTGGGTGTGTGTGTGTATGTGTGTGTTTGCGTGCATGTGTGAAGGTGTAGGTTTGCATGTGTGGGTGTGTATGTGTCTGTGGGTTGGGGTGTGTGTATGTGTTTGTGTGTATGTGTGTGTGGAAGAGTGTGTGTATGTGTTTGTGTATGTATGTGTGTGTTTACGGACGTGTGTATGTGTGCGTGTTTGCTGGTGTGTATGTGCATGTATGTCTGTGTGCGTATGTATGCGTGTGTATGTGTGTGTGGGTTGGGTGTGTGTATGTGTATGTGTGTTTTATGTGTGTGTATGTGTATGTGTGTGTGTCTGTGTCTGTGTATCTGTGTGTGTTTGTGTGTCTGCGTGTATGGGTGTGTGTCTGTGTGTGTGTCTGTGTGTGTCTGCGTATGTGAGTGTCTGCGTGAAAGTATTAAAATTATAAACATTTACCTTGTTTAAACTTTAAAAAATGTGGGGGAAATGCATGTTAACGTTGAACTGGCAAATAAAAATGAAACAAGTTAATCTTGACTCACGTAGTTTAATGATATATATTTTAAAAATACAAGCTTAATCTTGAATCGCGTAGTCATTTATAAGGTACGTGCTAGTGGAATAAGTGGGGTTTGCTTGAGCTTACATAGTTATTCAGTAATTAACCTTAGAGTAGAGCACATCAGCTTCTCCTAGTGAGATTACCGTTCAATAGCTTTGACAAGTTATCAAGGTGAACTAGCGTTGTGCGCTATAAGCATTTATTGATTTATATAATTTACAAGTGTTACCACTACATATTATAAAGATGTGGAGTGGACGAGTGGTGGAATCGTCTCTGAGTGCTATACCAGATTATAGCTGCAGCAAATGTGATAAGCGTTTTCTACGCAACTATGATAAAAAGAGACATGAGTTGGTATGCGGTCGAGTCTACAGGTGTAAACATTGTGGCAATGTTTGCGATACTGAGCATAGAAGAGACGTACATGAAGAAAGATGTGAAAAAACTATATCTCGCAAGAAAATCAAGTCTGAGCCTAGCAAGCATCAACTTTTGACAATGACGGATGGGTGTGATATGACCGAATATGAAACATCATTTGAAAGGCGTCTTAAATCATATTATATTCGCTGTGATACCTTCAGGGATATGAAAACTTATCTGGAGGAGTCAAAACATCGCATAATTCAAGCTATAAAGAAAGAACTGTCGATACATAAAAGTGTGAAAATTAACATCATGGTCGACTGTCAATTTGTGAATGTTCATGGAGAGACGTGTGACAGAACATTTAAAACACGTAACCAACCTGTGTTTTTAGAAACTGATATGGACACCCTCTTGGAAACAGAATTTAAGAAGATTTGTACTGAAATGGAAGAATGTCAACTTAAAGGAAGCAACTGGGCCTTGCTAGCAGTTGATGGAGTTCGACTCCGAATTAACAAGTACAATGTCCTTCGAGGGAGCAGCTATATTCCTCTACCTGCATCTGTGGAAGCGAGAAAAGCCTGCATAAACCCACAGAATTATAGTGACGAGAAGTGCTTTATATATGCGGTTCTTGCAAAATTCGTTGATAAGAATGCTCATCGCGTCGGCAAGTACAAGGATCACCAAGAAAAATACAATTTCTCATGCGTTTCGTTTCCTACGAGCTTGGGCGAAGTCGCTAAATTTGAAAAGCTCAACAATATGTCCATAAATGTGTTTGGACTGGATGAAAAACATGAAGTGTTTCCTGTAAAGGTAGTCGAGGAAGAATTATCTGATCATCGCGATCTTCTTCTGTTGAGTGATTCAGCTGGCAAACATCACTATGTATACATAAAGGATTTTGAGAAGCTTATTCGCGGCCAGAAAACTAAACATCATGGGCAAATATATGTATGTAAAAGATGTTTCAGTCATTTTGATGATCAACATGGAGCGAGTGGAATGAAAAAATTGGAGGAGCACAGCGAAATATGTAGACAACATGGTATTGCTAGATGCGTTATGCCTACAAAAGAAAACTCTATCGTCAGATTCAAAAACGTGGAAAGAATGTTGAAACTTCCTTATGTTATATACGCTGATTTTGAGAGCATTCTCACACCTTACCATACCTGCGCCTCTAATCCTGAAACCTCCTATACAACACCCTATCAAAGTCATTCTCCAATGAGCTTTGCTGTTTACGTCAAACCATCATCCAGCGTTGACAAAGTAGAAACCGATCTTCCTACACATCCCTACGTGTATCGAGGTCATGATGCTGCTGAGAAGTTCCTAGAATATCTAACTTCCCTTGCGAAGAAAATTAGTGACTTATACAAATCTGCTAAGCCTCTGAAACTTACAGCTGAAGAACAAGAATCGTTCGATGCTTCTACAATATGCTACCTGTGCGGGCGTGAATTTACAGAAGATAATTGGAAGGTTCGCGATCACGATCATGTATCCGGGGTGTACAGAGCATCTTTACACAATAAATGTAACCTGGCCTGTAAAACACCTAATTATATTCCTGTTTTCATGCATAACCTGAGTGGGTATGACTCTCATTTTATTGTTAAGGAGTTAGGTTGCACAAGCGAAAGAGTGGAGGTAATACCAAACTCTGAAGAAAGCTATATCTCATTCTCAAAATATGTTGGAGATATTAAACTCAGATTTGTGGATACCTTCCGTTTCCTGAGTACAAGCTTGGACAAGTTAGTGAAAAACCTAACTACGTATCCCGAAACAGAGAAGTACTTCGGTGAAGAGAAGATTGGCTTGATGACACGTAAGGGAGTGTTTCCCTATGATTATCTCACATCGTGGGACGTTTTGAATGATACTCATCTGCCTCCAAGGAAAGCATTCTACAATAAATTAAACGAAGAAGAAATTACCGATGATGACTACGAGCATGCTGCAAATGTATGGAATCAGTTTAATGTAAGAAATTTGGGCGAGTACAGCGATATTTACTTAATCTCTGATGTTCTGCTCCTCGCAGATGTCTTTGAAACATTTAGAGACCAGACTCTGAAAACACATAAAGTAGATCCTGCACATTATTTCACTTCTCCAGGGCTTACATGGGATGCTATGCTGCTGTATACTGGAATTGAGCTGCAATTGCTGCTGGACTACGATCAGCTGCTCATGGTTGAATCTGGTATAAGAGGAGGCTTATGCCAGGTTTCTCATCGCTATGCTGAGGCGAACAATATCTATATGGCACAGTATGACTCTCGGAAACCCTCTCAGTTTATTACATACGAAGACGCCAATAACCAATATGGTTGGGCAATGTGTAAGGCCCTTCCTTATGGAGGTTTTAAGTGGGTTTCCCCTGATCATCTAGACTTGGATTTATTGAAGGAAGATGACCCCCTTGGATACATCTTAGAAGTTGATGTCGAATATCCTGTCGAGCTCCACGATCTTCATAATGATTTGCCCTTCCTGCCTGAGAGTCTGAAACCACGTGAGACGTCTTCAGAGAAGTTAATTGCTCATCTTGGATGCCGAAAGAAGTATGTGGTACACTACATGGCCTTGAAACAAGCTCTTGGTCATGGTCTACTATTAACAAAGATTCATCGAGCACTTCAGTTCCATCAATCGTGTTGGCTAAAACCTTACGTCGAGTTTAATAACCGACTGCGACAACAAGCTAGAAATGATTTTGAGAAGGACCTTTATAAACTATTCAATAATGCTATGTTTGGAAAAACTATGGAAAATATTCGTAATCGTATGGATATACGGCTTGTGACAAACAGCAAAACGTTAGAAAAACTCATAGCTAAACCTATATTCATTGATCGAACCATATATGGACCTAATCTTGCGGCTGTACATATGGCTTCTCGTAAAATAGTGTTCAACAAGCCCATATACATTGGTATGAGTGTACTAGACATCTCCAAGACTCTAATGTATGCCTATCAATATGACGTGTTACTTCCATATTATGGAGCTGAAAATCTTAAACTCTTGTATATGGATACGGATTCTTTCATCCATCGAGTGTCTACTAAAGATATATATCAGGATAAATTACGTATGCTTGAACATCTGGATACATCTGATTACCCTGCAAACCATGTATGTCATTCTACACACAACAAAAAAGTGTTGGGAAAGTTTAAAGATGAAGCCTCTGGAAAAATCATTCATCGTTTTGTAGGTCTCAGGCCTAAAATGTATGCTATCGATATTGATGGTTCTGTGATAAAAAAAGTTAAAGGTATAAAACGTAGCGCCATTAAGCAATACATCAACTTCAATAGCTATGTAGAGTGCCTTAAAACTTTGAAAATTGTTAGAACTCCGATGAATTTAATCCTATCCCGACATCACAATATTTCTACGGTTGAAGCTAATAAAATAGCCTTATCACCTCACGATGACAAGAGAGTGATTGAAGGGGATGGAATATCAACGTATGCGTATGGACATTACAGTGTCGAGAATAGTGCCTAGACATGGGTACTTAAAGCTTGTCTGTAGAAAAAATTGAAGATTGTTGAACTATGAACTTCGTGTGCCAATGGCACATCTAACCAAGAGAGAAGAATGATAATGCGAATAATAAGAAGAAGAACTGAGGAGGGCGCTATCGTCTTTCAGCAGTGTATACTTGTTTTCTAAATGTTAATGCTAGTGTATGTATCTCTGTAAGTTGAATAAAAATTATCTCATTGCTATTATTCTTTTTTTATTTCATTGCTTGCCTTAACATCCCTATTTCCTCATTAGGTCAGGTTAGGTTAGGTTAACTTAGTTGGACTATAAGATAGAGTAGTTGATAATGATGATGATTGTTGCCGAGTTAGGTTATTAGTGAAATGTAATAAAAATAATAATGCTAGAAATGCAATAAATGACTGGATAGGTTAGACTGCTCTTCAACTACTATAAAACAAAGCTATTACTGAAGAAAACTTTGTAAAATGTTCTTAAATCAATTAAAATAACTCTATCAGCGTTAAAAATGCCTACTAGAGTGTCTTAAAACATCTTCAAACTGGCGAAAAAAATGCTTCTCACGAGTCTAAGATGCCCTGAAAATCCTCAAAATACCTGTGAAGGAGCTAAAATGTCTTAATTTATTAGCGCTCGAAAAATACCATTAAAAAAGCGTCTAACGCCTATAAAAGTGTTTCAAAGGATTCTGAAAAACCATGCAAAATGTTGGTGACAAAGTCTAAAATACCCCTATAGTGCTTAAAATGTCTCTAAAATGGCTGAAATGATAATTAACTGGTCTAACAACCTTGAAATAGCTGGTTCAGTATCCCTGATATTGAGAAAATTATCTTCCATTACCCTTCAAAGTGTTTAAAGCAAACAATAATAGACATGGGCGTCCAGAATAACTCTCAGATTGCCTTAAATAACGTAAAATTCGTCTAAAATACTCTGAAAAATGTTTAAACTGTACGTAAAAGTCTTCAGAATATCTGGAAACAGGCTGAAATATCTACCAGCGAGTCCAAACGGACCTCAAAACACCCTGCAAATATATAATATGGCGTCTAAATCACTCAAAATTGCCTGGCCGTTGTGTAAAATAATTTGTAAAAGCGTCCTGCACAGCCTAAAGCAACTAAAATATCTGTTAACGGTCTATAAACAACGTCAAAATACCATGAAACCTCTGAAAAATCGATCGAATAACCTGTATTATCTTCAAAATAGTCTGAAAAGTTCTTAAATATGTTGTAAAAGCAGCCTGAATATACTAAAAGTGCTTAAAAAAGATCTATCAGAGGACTCAAAATAGTATCAAAATGTTTATGAAATTCCTAGAGGGAGATCAGCACAGCGTATGGCAGGATAGAATAGAGAAGCAAAGGAGGGAATAGGATAGATGATAAGAGGACAGAATGAATGTCTAGAAACGTATCATGTTAGTAGAATAGAATAAATAATAATAAGAGGATCTACCTTAGGTTAGGCTAGGCCAGGTTAGATTAGGTTAGGTTAGACGAGTAGAAGTATGGGGCTTAGGTAAGGTTAAAATATCTTAATAAATAGGAAGGTTTAAGCTCCTCTTAGGTTAAGTAATGCTAGGTTAGGTTACCCGAGTAGTAGTATGAGGCTTAGGTTAGGTTAGGTTAGGTTAGTTTAGGTTAGGTTAGGTTAGGTTAGGTTAGACGAGTAGAAGTATGGGGCTTAGGTAAGGTTAAAATATATTAATAAATAGGAAGGTTTAAGCTCCTCTTAGGTTAAGTAATGCTAGGTTAGGTTACCCGAGTAGTAGTATGAGGCTTAGGTTATGTTAAATTATGAAAGACTGAGTAAGAAGAGTAGGAGCTGGGCTAAGTTAGGTTAGCGCAGCGATGAGGGGGGGCGAGGTGTCATTATGTTGTGGGTAATATATTGGATCAAATTAGAAAGCTCTTGCGTTAGGATGTATACATTAGATATAGCGAACAAAATACTCATCTATTACAAACGTACATAAACACGTGTGTGTCCCTGCTATTTGTCTTAGATATTGATCCCATTATCACTAGAACACCTACAATACCTGCTTCTAGTACCATCTCACCTAGTAATCCTTAGATTACGCATGGCGGCCATCTTGCGCATTTGGGTCTGTTCCAGCCTTCCCTCAACCTACCTACTCAAGGAATATCTCCAAAAGGGTTTACTTCACAAAAAGTTTGTTAGATACCTATAAATTATGTGTTTTAATGAGATCTACATTCTTTGTATAGTAAGATTTGGTCTATCTCTTACGGTTTACTAGTAGTGCAAAAGGCATCAGGAGTAAACAGCATTACGTGGTCCATAGCCAGAAAATTCAAAATATACATTTCATTAGGCATACAAATATTTTAAACATACGGAATGTTAATTAAAATGGTTGAGCCACTTTTGAGAAAAAGATTTTCGTAAACTTTTCCATTTAAAGGGTAGTTTACGTTGGCGGAATTTTCTTCAAAATGTTTACGTCGCATCCTTGAAAAATATTAATCTTAAATACCAAATTTAGTTTCTAATCAACTTTTCGTTTTTTGAGTGCACACACACACACACACACACACACACACAAACACACACACATACGCACGCGCGGAACTTGTTTTTCTAAAATTAGGTACCTTTTTTGGATTCAGGGCGTTTCAAAACATATTTCCGGTGAAATCTTGACATCGAATTTTTGGGTGGAATACAATACTTCCCCTACTTACTATACGTAGTAGAGAAAGTAAAAAACTCTTTTATTTTGTTTCCATTGGAATCAGAGGATCTCAAAACTTGTATTTGTGGTGAATCTAACATATCAACAGTTGTCATGTAGCAGAACTAATAAGCAGCACTTGAGGTCACACAGTTAAGAAGGAAAAGCTACATTTTCAAATTCTGATATTCGGTTGACAGCAGCTATCCATTGTTCCGTACCTATAAATCGGAAAATGAATTTTTGCTCGCTCTCTGGTGATGTTTGGGTGTTACTGCCGGACAATGAGCGCCGGCAAAACGTGTCTGGCAGAGCGCATGCTCTTGTTTGCACAGTGCGATGTTTAAACAAACAGCCATTAGCAAAGTTAAATAATGTTCTGGCTATATTTGCTTCCATTTCCATTTACCAGGCCATATCAGGATCCTAATCTGCCTAAAACTGCAACGTTTAAAATCGATTTTTTTACAGTGACAAATGCCCACAGGCATAACGAACTATGGCTACTTTTTGCAGGTGCTGGCAATAGTGACGTAAATTAATGGTATGTTTGATCTAGTATTTCAGCAGAAGACGAACGGGCAACCCAATGCAGAAATTAAAAACGAGGTGAGTATTTACATAGTATCATTTAAGAGGGAATATTTTAAGTGTACAAAAATAAAAATCTGATGTGTTCCATTCACGACTTCCTTGCACAATATCATGACTATCACTTTTGCACACCATTCTTACGAAATATTATGTATCTCCTTAATGTTAATTGAGACAAACCTGTTACATTAATATCCTTGTAGATAGAGGGGGGATAAGTGAAACCGAATCGATAGTTAGATGTTTAAAAATAGGCTTTTAAAATCCTGGACTTGAAATTGCACTCTCTTTTTTAACATTGCAAGAAACAACTGAATATCTGCAGCATGTTAAAGTTACGGAAGTATCAAAATTTTTTTCGTTCCTCTACTGAG